>CM053599.1:7113611-7152419 GCA_028646575.1 Pseudocheirus occidentalis | reverse complement strand
TATACATGATTGTATGCCACCATGGCAGGGGTGGGGGGTGGGGAGGAAGGGGAGAAAAATCTGAAACTCAAGTGACTCTGGAACTGAATATTCTAAACTAAAAGTAAACAAACAAGTCAATAAAAAATTTTTTTAAAAAAATAAGCCCTCATACACCCTAGATTTGGGGGGTAGTGGATTTTAAAGAGCTCAGAAAAAGAAGGGGAACTCTGTGGCTAGTGGAGGAGGAGGTTATGGACAAAAATTAGATAGCAAAAGTCACACCAAAAATAGGAAGCTCTCAGGAAATCCCCAAAGATTATGAAGAGAAATCATTCTGATGAAAAGGAAGAATGGGAATTTTTCAGAAACTGAGGCAGATACAAAGAAACCAACCAACTCTGATGTTTTTTAAATGCACACTCAGAAGATGGAAGCAAGGGCATGTAAGAGAGGAGGCAGTAGCAAGAGCACTGGGTTTGCAATCTTGGGCTTGAATCCTGACTCTTCATCTGCCTGGGTCTCCACTTCCTTACGTACTAAAGGAAGAGTTTGGACCTGATAGGGTCTAAGGACCTCTCTTGCTCTAAATCCATGATCCGTTGAGGAGAAGACAGCACAAATGCACAAACATGTGCCAGGAAGGCTAAAGCTCTGAATGGTCTAAGGCTGTCAAAAGATTTTTGTTGACTTTGGCCATTTAGTCGTTCTTCAATTCAAGAGGCATCTAGGTAGCTTGATGACTGGAGAGCAGGACTTGAAATCAGGTAAGACCTGAGTTCAAATCTGACCTCAGACACTTCGTAGCCCCCTGCCCCTAAGTAAGTCATTTGCTTTCTCTCATTCTTTGGAAAATGAGGATAATATTGTGTATCTCATTAGGTGAGAATCAGATGAGAAAACTGATGCAAAGCACACTGTCAATGTGCAAGTGTTTCACAAATGTTATTGTTTGTGTGGAAGGAGGCAGTGGGATTTAATGGCCTCTAAGGTCCCTTTCAGCTCTCAATTTGTGATCCTTGCTGTCTTGGAATGGGTTCTATGTGCATTCTCCCCGTGGCAAGCACATCCCCAGGGAAGACTCATGCTTTGGGCTGTGCCACGGAGCTACTTGAGGACATCACAAGGATATGGCAGTAGGGTCAAGTCAAGTCAGCAAGCACTTAATAGGCACCTCCTATGTGCCAGGCACTGTGCTAAGCTCTGGAGGATGAATCTATGTCACCAAATTAATGAAGACAGTACCTTCTTGGACGTTCCTTCTCTCAAATCATATTGAAATCGGTTCAGGGGTTCTACCAGTCAGAAGTTAGGGGAAGCGTCCTTGCAGAGGCAACCTCAGACCCCAGTGACATAGAACAGAGAAGGAAAGACCTTTAGGAAGGCAGGACCACTGCATCCAGACTGCTCAGTTGCAGCCAGTGCCCTGTCTGTCTGTATCTCCTTGGGGGCTGTAGCTCTTTAGGTCAGCAAAGTTGTAAAGACTATCCCATACATCTCAGAGTGGCACCACCATTTCCACAAATGTTTACTGACTTCTCTGGTGTGAGTGCACTCACCTGCATCCTTGCTGAGCATAAATGACTGCACCTGCTCCCTCCCTCCCTTCATGGTTTGATTATATCTCTTTGTCATCTGTCCTAACAATGGCATAATTTGTCAAACTTCCTGATTTCCAGCTCCTCTACTGCCATCTACACTTCACCTCCTAGTCACTCAGCCCTGCTATTTCAGTCAGCCTATTAAGGTGGACTTCCTGGCTGCCCTAAACTGGAGTAGAATTCATGGTAAGTCTCTTCAGTTCTGCGCTTACCATCATCCCATCCTTCTAAGCTCCTTTGACCTGATGTGAATACTTCGCTATTCTTTTTGGTTGATGGTAATGACAAACCTGCATCCTTTCTGACATCTGCTTACTTCAGTCTTGGAACTGGGCTGCAATGCCTTTCTCCTCACTTTTTACCCTCTGTCCTCGTTCTCCATGGATTATCTGGAATTTCTTAGGCACAGAGAGGATGGAGGTCACAGCTTTTGCATGAGCTCTCTTCTCTATCTTATCACATCTGTTTCTAGACCTAACTTCTTACCATTCAGTCTCAGAGAAAGAGCTGTCCATCTTTTAAATGCAAACCTCTCCAGCTGTGCCTTTGATCCCATTCCTTGCTGACTCTTGAGGAAACTGGCTTCTTCACTTATTTCTCCCATTCCAATATCTTCACCCTCTCTCATACCACAGGCTCCTTATCTTCTATCTGCAAATATGTATGGGCTTCATTTTTACAGAAAAAAAAACTTGGCTTTATCCTGCTACCCTTCCCAATTCTCTTACCATTTATTTTCATCCTTTATCAAAATTACTGAAGGTTAGACCAACTGTCTTTTCCTCATCACCCCTCATCTGTTATCTCAATGCAGTTTAGCTTTTTGTTCACTGTTTTCCTGAAATTAATTGTCTGAAGGTCCCCACTGATCTCTTTCTGGCCCAAACCAATCACTTTTTTATCAGTCCTTAGTTTCCTTAACTTTTCTGCCATATTTGACCACTGGCCACTCCTTCTTTCTTGGTTTTTAAGATTCCGTACTATCCTGATTCTCCCCATTTCCCAATATCTTATTCTTGTTGTTGCAATCATTGGATCTTCTTTCTCCTTCCATCCCATGTCTCAGGATCATCCCTAACACTGTCTCAGACTCCCTACTCTTCTCTTTCCCATTACTCCTCAAGACAGTTCAATTGTTCTTATAGCTTAAACCATGACCTTTACATTGAAAACTCTTCCAATCGATCTCCAAGCCTGACCTCTCACCCAAGTTCCTTTGTACTGCCATCAGTGGCATGCTAAATATTTGAGCCTCCTGAAGCAGATAACATGGAGTGGCAGTGTGAGGTAGGGAGAATAACACTAGGAGTCAGAGTCAAAGGAGAAGATGTTCTGGAGTCTTGAGGTCAAATAATTATGTGGTCCTATGCAAATTATTTAGTCATGGTTTCCGTTGTTGTAAAAGGAGGGGAAGGTAGACTATAAAATTTCTAAGGTGGTACCACACTTTTCCAAATGCCCAGATTTGAATCCTTATATTCATCTTTTTCTCAACCATCTTTATTTCCTATACCCATTAACTAAAAGAATTATCAATTTTTTCTTTTTTCTATTATATCCATCCCTTCCTGTTCTACACACCTACCACCAACACCAACACCATAGTCCAGTTCCTGCTTAGTTCATGTCTGAATCTTAATTAGGTCTGGCATCCTTAGGTTATCCCTATCCCCCTCCCCCTCCACACCATTTTCAGACTGATCTTTCCTGAATCATCTTTATCATGTGTAATATCTCTCCAAAGCCTTCAGTTGCTACCTGTTTCTGCTACATTCTCTAAACTCTTGTGTCTGATTGTCAAAGCCCTCCATCTACCCATTCAGACTTACTTTCTTTGGCTCTAGCCTTGCTAGTTCTCACTGTACTTTGGGTATGCCATGAATACTATTTGTTTTCTAAGAGATGATGGGCCTTTTGGAATTTTTTTCTAATAGAAAATGAGATTTTTGCAACTCCAATCTCTTTTAGAAATTAAATTGTATCAGAGGGTAGGCTATAAAGGTGAGGGGTACTCTGGGGATGATCAAACTCACAGTTCACCCTAACCCAAGTTAAGCTATGGAACAGAAAGGAAGGGTGAGGCTGAACCCAAAATGGAAAACAGAGGTATTGATGTCAGGTTAGAGAAGAAGTCACACAGGAATGGCAAAGATAGTCAGAGATAGAATCAGATGGCACAGGAGATAACTCTAATCACTCACTCTGAGTCTTTCTCCATGGAAGAATGGCAGCAGGGGATCAAATGGAATGTAATTTCTTTGTACCTTGAAGACCTAAGGTATCCCTTTGTTTAAATGTAGCATCATGCTTGTCTGTTGGTGGCCAATTGGGAAGAAAAGAACATTTCCAGAATTAAGCACAAGCCATTTTTGACATGTATCAGATAGAAATTTAGATTAAGAAATCCATTGTCAAGGCCAAGTGTTTTTTATTTCTAAATAAGTATTATCTAAGAACAGTTGGATGTTGGCAAAGAATGTACCAAAATATATATCTAGAATTTTCCTTTAAAGCTTCACTCTTCAAAACTCTGTTTAGGTCTTTAAAAAATTTCTACTTTTCTTTTTTTTGGAGGGCAATTGGGGTTGAGTGACTTGCCCAAGGTTATTCAGCTAATAAGTGTTAAGTGTCTGAGGCCAGATTTGAACCCAGGGCCGGTACTCTATTCACTCTGCCACCTAGTTGCCCCTTATTTTTCTTTTTTTAAATTAAATGTTGAGTGAAAAGACATGTTAAGGTCTCTTTCAGTTTTTCCTGTTTACCTGTTTAGTTCATGAGAGCACAAACCAAGCTTCTGTCATAGAACCATGGTAGCAGCTGACTATGATTTTGGATTAATTACCCAAAAAGAAATTACTTACCTCTTAAATATGGAATTTGTAAATGAAAGCATCTAAAGTGACAGTAATGTCACATCATCCCCTATGGCCCAGCCATGCCCATCTGCTTCAGAACTCCTTAGTACTGATTGTACGCACATCTGACCAAAGTTCTGGATTTTCCTTTGGGCATCTTACAGCACTGCAACGTTCTCCAGATGTGGGTCATCAGTAAAGTAGGTATCCATGTGTCTAGGTGGTTTTGAAAAAGTGTAGGGAACATTTTGAGCAGATGGAGAATGTCGAGTTAGCATTTCATTTGAGTAGCTATTTAGAAACATAGAAACTGGTTAGTTAGTAAAACAACTATGAAGAAGCAGAGCATTAGTGTAAGACTGAGCAATAGTTGTATGAAAAAGGATGCATAACTGGGGAGAAAATATTCAGGGGTGAATTTGAAGTCAATTTGAGAGTATTTTGGGTAACTCTAAGTGCAGACCCCTTGACCCAGTTCTATGTTGAGAATGAGTCTTGAGCTGTGGGTGGATTTGGAAAAAGTGGATTCTAGAGTGAGTCAGAGGCAGGCTTCCTCTGCCTGAGTACTAAGTTAGAAAAGTTCTAAAGCCATGGGTCTTAGCATTGATTTCCATGAACTCAAAGTCAGTAAGTGGTAAATTCCGATGATGTGGCCCTGCAAACTATTAGTTATCTGAATCCTCCATTGTCCCTGCCCAAGATAAGAGGGAACTTCCAAGGTCCACTACTGAGCAGTTTCAAAGCCATCGAGAGAGTGTAAGTGAATTTTTATTACTGTGTAATGTTTTGCCTTGTTCCTTTTGTTTCATGGATATGAGTTGTGGTTCCCAACTAGCTTGTATGCTCATGAGATCACGCTTGGCATCTTTGTATTCTCCAGATAGACTGTTAGAACATGGGACATAGAAGACTTGTTTAGTAAATCTTTCTTGATGGATTAATTCATGAAAGCAGACATGAGTTATGTCTGCTGCCACTTAGGAATGAGAGTGGAAGCAGCCAGGAGCTGTCCAGCTGCTGCATCTTATATCTGAGAAAAACAGGTGGAACTGGCTTCATGAGCCCAAGGAAGCTGAATACTACCAATGGCTAGTTTGGGGGCTCAGCCTCTCTCTCCTTTCTGGGGATTGGATGCCTCTGGATTGCCTTGGGAGGTAGTGGTTTGTCCTCGTCTGGATACCTTCAAGTAAAAGGGAAGATGACAAGTGGATAAGCATATTGTGCAGGTAAGTCACATTTGGTTATGGGTTAGACTGGATGACCACTGAGATCTTTCCCAATGCTGAAAGTATGTGATTTTGACATTTCTGTCCCAGATAATGCCATTTTATCTCTTCCAGCTGTTTTTGCCTGATAATTATCCATGTGTCTAGTCTAGATTTCAGCATCTGACTCTGGCCCCTCAATTAAACACTAGCAATTGATCTTTGGCTCTGTTGGACCAACCTGACACTTCTCTCTGTGTTTCCCCACCCTCTCTCTTTTCACAAGAACCTTTCAGCCCTGGAAGTCAAAAGATGGGGCTAGCTTTGTGCATTTAGCACATAAATGAAATTCACGAAAAGGTCTGTTGAGCTCCCCCATATAATTCAAACCCTTCCTACTCACCTAGTAGAGAATTCTTCTGCTTGAGGTAAGGTCAGCTTCACTTTACTTGCCTCTCAGATTGCAATACTCTCTCTCTCTCTCTCTTGTGCTTTAGTTTAGTGTTCTGTGTGTCTTCAATAATACCCTTTAGCCAAGCCTGATGCTTGTATCCCCTCTGTGAGCCACAGCTGCCTAGCTTTGTCTTTCCCCACAATGATGGCTTTCCCCATGCTCTATTGCTTGGTAAACTTCTTACTGTGTCCTGGAAGCTCAGAAGAGCAAGACATGGTGGATCCTGTCCACTACACTGCCTTGGAGTGAGGCAAGGAAGATTATAGGAGGGAACAGGGGCTAAGGTTAATGGTTGCTTTGGTCCCATTGTTACAAAGTTCAACCATGTTTTCTCTTTTTGGTCTCTTCAATCTGTTGTCCTGTGGATCTTTGGGCTGGTTACTGACTATTTTCATTAACCCTTGTCTTGGGGGCATTACACATCCCCTAAACTATACTCACCTCAGTTCCCTCCTGTCTAGCTGACTTTTCCTAACCCCTAAGTACAAGCCTACCCCATAGGGGAAGCAGAGGAAGGGGCTGCTCTGCCACTTCTCCATGCTGGCATGCTCATGTCCTGAATACTTAATGCCTACAGCTTGCCCTGTAACTAACCGGAGACCGTATATCAAAAGAAACCCTTTGATATTTTGTTATTTCTTGTGTTCTCGTTGCCCAGAATGATTAACATCACGTTTGAAATTGCTGATGCTATTGGAAAAGCTGTAGCCAGGAATATCTCTCACTATCTATTTTACACGATTACTGAGATAAAAGGAACACTTTATAACAAATGGCAACCCATTACTATGTCCTTTAGCAGGAGTCACCCAACTTGGTAAGGAATCCTGGGACAACTTCTACCCAGCTGTCCAGATTTTCAGGTTGAGGAATGTTGTTCCATTCAACTTGAGAAACACTCTTATCAGGGCTTGCTTCACAGCTCTCTCTGTGTCTTTTGCTGAAGATGAGCCTTAGGAGCCATGAAAGAAGCAGATAATGCTTTATTGAAGTGAACTTCAAGAGAACTCAGTTCTGTGTGGCTTAAATGGGGAGACTCGCCTTCTACTTCATGGCTTTGCAAAAGCTGATGTGTGAGTGTGTGTAATAATTATAGCAAACATTTAGATTAAGCTTTAAGGTTTGCTAAGGACTTTACACATGTGAGCTCACTTGATCCTCACCACAAACCTGGGAATAAGTGCTGTAATTATTATTATACCCATTTTTGCAGATGGGGAAACTGAGACTGAAAAAGATTAAGTGCCTTACCCAGGATCACATAACTGGTAAATGTCTAAGGTAGTGTTTGGACTCCTGCTTTTCTGACTCTAAGTCAAGCACTTAAACCATTCCATTTCTCCATTTCCCTACTGGAATGGAAGCTCCCCGAGGGCAAGGGCTAGCTAATTATTTCTCTTTATGTCCATCCATACTGTCTTGTGAATTTTTTTTTCAAATTCATCTCTATGATTTCATCAGTAATTGGGACACTTCCATGGATACAGAATGACCCTGCATTTGCTTTGCAACTTATAGTCTTATAATCCTGGGGTACTGAGAAGTAATTTGCCTAAGGTCACATGGCCAGAAGTCAAAAGCAGGATCTGAACTGTCCCATTAGACCACACTACTTCTCCATATTCTTTGCACACAGTAGATACCTAATAAATGTTTTAGTTTTAAATAATTCCAATCCTTAGCTTCTTCATCAAAGTCCAAGTTGGATGTCTCAGTATGACAGGTGTTGTAAGGGGCTCTATGCAGTTTGAGCTTGATGAGTTCCTACCAAGCTAGAAAGCTTGACAGTTCATGTGGTGTCCTTTATCTGAAGGCCTGCCTAACAGCTTATCTCATGAGGACTGGACAATTAGTGATGAATATCTTTTGGGTATGGTATGAGTAGGGACTGTGCGATCTGCCTGGGCTGAAGGGGTACCCATGATCAAGAAAATCAAGGACCCCAGAGCAAGAAAGGATGTAGAGGTCATACAGCTCATCGCTCTCACTTTACAGAAGAGGAAGCAGACCCGGAGATGTGAAGCTACTTGCCTAATGCCACACAAGTAGTAAATGGCAGAGCTGAGGTTGAAACCTCAATCTTTTGACTTCCAATCAAACATTCTCTGGATGCACTATTTTAAAATCTGGAAAGAAGTTCCTGAGATAAGAGGTGTGGTGTTTGCCATAGGTCAACAGAAAGAACGCTGGATTTGAAATCAAAACACCTGGATTTAAACTCCAGCTCTGGAGTTTAGACTTAGAGCAAACTTTGGTAAGTCAGCTAGCCTCCTAGGAACCTCTAGCTTCTACGTCTGTAAAACGTGGTTAATAGCAATCAACTATGGATCTAGTGGCATTGTTATGATCCTCAAATGAGATGATATCCATGAAAACATTTGATATTAATTTAATTCAACCAGCTTTTATTAAGTACTGTATGATACCTTCTGAGAATACAAAGACAAAAAAAATTAGTCCTTGCTCTCAAGGAGTTTACATTCTATTGGGGGGATCATGTGAGTAGAGGTGAGAATATAACATTGTCTTCTTTTGTTCTTTTTTTGGGGGGGGATTACTAACAATGTGCAGGATCATAAAAGGCCTCATGCGAGAGATGACATCAGAGGTTGGTCAAAGTGCCATATAAATGTCAACTTTCATCACCATTGCAAATTTAAAATGCAAGTAAAGGCCTTTTCTTTGTGACTCTAAATTACGAATCTGAGACCACTGAGCAGCTCAGATAAGTGGATAAAACCTTGGCCCTGGAGTCAGGAAGACCTGAATTCAAATAGAGCCTTAATACTTGCCACCTGAGTGTCCCTGGATAAGTCATTTAACCTGCCTCAATTTCCTCACCTGAAATGGATATAATAATAATACCACCTACCTTACTGGGTTGTTGTGAAGCTAAAATGAGAAATTATTTGTAAAACACAGGACATTGCCAGGTTAAAAATAGGCACCTAAAATAAAAAGTGTTTCTTCCCTTTCCCCACTAAGTAGAGCAAATTAGATGTGTGGTCATAGCATGATGAAATCTTGGTGTCAGAAGGGACCTCAGAGGTCACTTAGTCCAGCTAATCAACCCCAGCAGCTGAGCTTCTTAACCTAGAATCTGTAAACTTTAAAAAGAAATTTATTTGTTGCTGTATTTCAGTAGACATTTTTCTTCATAATCCTGTATATTTTATTGCATTTTATACATTTAAAAGCCTTATTCTGAGAAGAAATCACTGGGCTTCAACAGACTCCCCAAAGAACCTATGACACAAGAAAAGGCGAAAATAGCCCTGTCTTTTAGGCTGGAGAGATTTCACAGATGGCTCCTCTGATAAGCATACGGCCGAGGCCCAGGCACCCCTTCATTCTTATCCTTCCTTTATTAGGTGCTTTCTTCCTGAAATAGTTTTTAAAACTAGACTCTGTCATCTAGTGGCATGCTACATAACACAAAGAGCAGGTTTTTCCTACTAATTCAAGGGATTTAAGAGCAGATATTGTGTGTCCCTAACTTGGCCTTCAGTGGATGTTTATGGATTAGGATGTCAGTGGTCACTTATCTGCCAGGGTGTTATCTGTATCCAAGTGCCTCAGAATGCTTTCCTTGACAATGCTGGTCTATTGACAAGGAATGTCCCAAGTGAATCCATGACATATGGCTTGGCTTTGGCTTTGTTGGTATGGCATCTGCTTTCTCATATCCTAGAATCTCAGACTTGACAGGGAGCTTAGAACATCATTTGTCCAACCTCCCAGCTCACAGCAGTCCCTGACCAGTGGTCACCTAGATTGTCCTTGGATGTTTCCAATCATAAGTCTTACATAAGTAAATGTGTTTTATGTCTCTTCTAGAATATAAGCACCTTGAGAGCAGGGACTGCCTCACTCACTTTGTATTCACAGTGCTTGCAATGTAGTGGATGCTTAATGAATGTCTGATTACATAGCCTACTCCATTTGGAGGAAGCTGGAACGTAATAAGCTCTTCTTAATATTGAAATCTGCCTTTCTACTTTCATCCCTTTATGAGAACTGGGTCTTTC
Organism: Pseudocheirus occidentalis; assembly: GCA_028646575.1. NCBI lineage: Eukaryota > Metazoa > Chordata > Mammalia > Diprotodontia > Pseudocheiridae > Pseudocheirus > Pseudocheirus occidentalis. Next base: position 7,142,297 of record CM053599.1, on the reverse strand, counting down.
AGAAGGACTTGAATCTATATTCCCACGTGATAGACCTTCGTAACATTCTCTTACAATAATTAGCTCATTTTAAACCTAGGAGCAATGTATGGGCCCTTGGATCCTCTGCTGTTTCATGGGGTTTATATTAATTAGATGGAAAGTTAGCAATATAGTTACAACAGCTCTGAGGCCCCAGTTAGGAAAATTCCTATTATTCAGACAAAAGCCTGACTGTTTTAATGCACTTTTCCATCTATCTCTAGTTAACACCTATTCCTAGACTTTTTGTGGTTGAAGCAAGAATTCAGGTTACCCAGAAACATTTGGCTAGGGAAGCAGTAGAGAATATTAAGTCTGTTGCTAGTTATCAAAAGGGGAAGCCAGACAGAGCTGACTTTTTCTTGGAATTGAAGTAAGTCTGAAGGGTGGGATAAACCTCAATCTTCTGCTCCATGGTGGAGAGAAGAAAAAAAGGAGGAAGAGGAGAAAAATCAGACAAACCTTCTAATCAATGTGTCCCCGAAGGTGGACATCACATGCAATGTCCTGCACTCATAGACCCCCACAGCAAAAGGTGAAGCTATTTCCTGATATCTCTTCGTTAGAGCCATACTTGTTCTTCGTACTTTTGCAATATTCCGTTTTCATCATTTTGGACGGATTCTTTCCATTTAGATTGTTACAGTCTTTGTGTGCACTGTTTTCTTGGTTCTGCTCACTTAATACTAGTACAAGCATTTCTATAGTGTGTCAATGTTTGCCAAGTGTTTTACAAATAGTTCATTTTCTTATTTGAATCTGATTTCATATCTTTCCTCTCCATCAGTTCATGTCTTCCCAGGCTTCTCTGTAGTCATCATATTCATTAATATTCCATTACATTCATGTACCATAATTTGTTCAGCCTTTCCCCAATGGATAGAAGTCAACTTTATTTCCAGTTCTTTGCTGCCAAAAAAAAAGTTCTGCTATCAATCTTTTGGTCTATGGACTATAGATCCTTTCTTTTCATCAGGGACTTCCTTTCTGCCCATATGTTTTTCATGCTCCCTCCTTCCTCAAATCACTAGGTCTTTACCTTGAAAGAACAGCTAGCATTTACATAGTACTTTAAGATTTGCCAAGTACTTTAGGTATTTTATTTCACTGGATCCCTATGACCACCCTGAGAGGCAGGTACTCTTATTACGCCCATTTTATAGATATGGAAACTCAGACTGAGGGAGGTTATGTGATTTTCCTAAAGTCACACAGCTAAGAAGTGGCTAAGGTATGATTTGAACTCTAGTCTTAAAGTCAGATACAGCTCACTGGCTACTTGACTACCTAGCTGTCTCCCTTGATCCAGTTAGGTGTTGATTTTCCAATGTGTCCCAAGGACATAAGCTCCTTGAAGGTGCGGGCTGCTTGGTCTCTGTCTTTGAGGCCCCAGCAATTGGCAAAGGGCTTATTCATACCTGGCAGTCTTGCCATGAAGTGAATACTTGAGAAAGTTGGTTGTGTCCAAAGGCTCTAAGTCATTTTAATGTGTATTCTCTCTTCAGCAGGTATGACCTTTTAAGTGATGAGCTCCTGAAGCTTTCTCATTGTGGGGAGGGAGCACTACCTCTATTCATTTGTCCTAAATGTACCTTGTTCAAGCTCTAAGGAGTGAGTGGGGGGGTGTGGAGGGAGGGATTAGATTAGAGGGGGCTCACAAGGTTCCACTGCTAAGGAAAGCAAGCCACCCAATTCTTTAATTCAAAAGCTTTTGTTTTCCTCTGAGGATTCCCTGAATTGTCTCCTGCTGCTATTTCTTTCTCTCTGTTCTCATAGCCATGCTGCCAGTCACATTGGAATTCACCAGCCATCTCTCCCCCCTTGAACCTAAGTCATTTCAGAGCCAATGCCTCCTGGCTCTTTGGCTTTTGTTACCCCTTTCTCAACAGCCCACAGTGACTGTCCACTGCCTCTCCACCAATGTTGACTGAGTGCTGAACTGGCAGAAACCAACTTAGTTTACAAGATAAAAGCCACTGGATAGGAAAGGGAAAAAACAGGCAGGCTGGTATCTTCACACAGATTGACAACCCAGTGGGATCAACAGCATGGCCAGAAGGATTCATCTTGCACAATATAGTCCCTAAGACATTCATGAGGGAGGGGAGGTTTTGACACAAAGGTGGCTGATTCAGTGACTGTCTGCCCATGTGGTTCCATCTCAAAACTCACAAGACCAAGGGCATCCTCAGCACTGACAGGTGCTGGTGTCCAGTGAATACATTGAAGGCTATTCATATATATGTGAGTGTTAATGCAGCATCATGGATAGAGGGCAGTCTTTGGATACAGTAAGACTTGGGTTCAGGTTCTACCTTTAACATACACAAGCTGTATGAGTAGGGGCAAATCCCTTGACCTCTCAGAGCCCTGGGCCCTATAACAGGAAGTTAGAGACAAGTAACCAATCTGCCTCAGCAGATGGAGTCACCAAACAGACTTTTCCCATCCTCTCCTCCCCCATCCATCACATGAAATCACAGATCCAGATCTATTATCAATATCTGTATGTATTGGAGACAGTGGACCAGGTTAGCACCTAGTGAGTTGGGAAAAAGTTGGGAAAGTCTTGAAAGGTCTCCCTTCAGTGACTGGAGCCAAAAGTAGTGGCAGCTGAGTCTGGTGAGGAGCTGGCCTTGAAGATCTGCTTGCTTGGACCAGTCCAGGAGTGGATTGACCCACTAGCACAGTTACTATCCTGCAGACAAGGTTACATCTTGTCCATTGGCTACTTGATGCCCAGGAGTGAAGTTGGGGTGGAGCCAGAGGAGGAGAGAAGATGCTTTGAGTCCCTTGTCTTCTGTGATCTCTCTGTCTCTTAATTGGTTTGCTTTGCCACAAGTGAAGGTTTAGCCTCAATGAAAAGGAGAGTTAAAATGACTGTGAAATAAAGACAAAAGCAATTTAAGAAAAAGTGGTTTTTTAAGTTAAAAAAGTAAGCCCACTCTCCCTAGAGACCAAGGAGGTGGAGAAGAGTAAGCTCCCTGTGTGGGAAGTTGTATTTCAGGTAATGTTTTATCTTCTCAGCAAATATCCCCTTGAAAAATCTAATTGATATTAACTGATTAAATTATATTGGGGAAATTAGCAAGTGATTGAAATTGGAGGGAGATATACTTGATGGGGGTAAGCAACAGACTAGAACTACCCCAGTCTTTCAAGGTAACTCTGAGAACCCTAAGGGAAGTAACATTCTCATGCTGCGTACCTGACCTGCTAGTCCAGATGTGGGTTGGGAGACTGAGCTCAAGACCTCCCTCAATTCTAGCCTCGTCCCCTTACTACATATTATAAGCTTTGAAAAGTCTCACCAGACGTGGTGTTTCTTACATATGATAACATCACAAGACTGCTGAGATGAAAGGGGTAACTGTTCATGACTTGTTGACTGGAGACATCAGGTAAAGTGCTACATGGTGAGATGTATGATTACCAAAAGCCTGAGTCATGGAAGATGTCCAAAGAAGGGTTCTCTGTTAATGATGGGCATCTCTATGTGTATGGTTGCACATACTGAGAGTGAGTGCTGGTGTACCACGAAGCTTCCAGGGAGAATGCACAACTATCTGCACTGGGAAAGCGAAGTAGAAGAAAAACTTCATGTAATACTCAGACTGTACATGATTGCAATCTGGGGGGTGGGGTATGATTGGGGGCCAGGAGATTCCTTGACACCCACCCCCATGACTGCCACACTGGTATGCCTACTCTGCTCCAGATGGGCATGAGTACAAACAACCACGACAAAAAGGCTAAAATTTGAGAAAAGGTGAATGATCAAGGACCTGGCTCTCCCGGAATTAGCTTCCCATTGGTCAGCTACTTCCCTGTCTCTCAGTCCTGAACCCTGTAACCTCTCCTCTTGTTCACCTCACACCTCAGATATTGGCACTGATCCAAATGCTTGGGCCCAGCCTAAGCTAGCTTTTCATCTTAGATTCATTCCATCCCTTCCTTTTGTGACCCCAAACAAGGATTGTCCTTCTTTTCCACACACCATATGGGGCTAGGGAGAGGTCATAGGAGCCAGAGCATAAGAGGTTTTCCTCCTGAAGTATCCCACCAAAGTATAACTTCAGCATTCCCGGAAGAGCTGGGGTGAGGAAGAGAATGTTCTGGTTTGTACACAAAGCCCAACTAGATGGTCTCTGATAACCCTTCCAATAGAAATTTTGTGACTCTACAATCCATGGATATCATCACACCAAGGTGGAACATTAGAATAGGAAGAATTGGATGGCTGGGTATGATGAAGTGGGAATGAGCAGAGGAAATCTCATAGAAATATGGCCTAATGGTCTCCTTGTCTTCAGAAGTCCCCTTTCTCTGATTTAAAAGAACTACAAAGAGTAGGATCTGTCCTCCCATCCTCATTCAGAATGAGGCCTATCAAACCAATGTCTCCCTGGATCAATTTGACCCTGATGAAATTTTAATTGTTCTTTTTTTTCCTTTTTAAAAAGATTTTGCCACATCCAGGTTATATTATGTTTTGGGGGGGGAATGAGAGGGAGGGAAAAGAAATATTGGAAAATAACATTTAATTTAAAAAATAAAATTAAATAATACTGATTATTTTGGTTTAATATTGCCTTCATCTCTGAATGCAACCTTCTTCCTTCCCCAAACTAGACAACCATTACCTACAATATGGAAGGAAAAATGTGGTTCAATAGAAGTATATACCAACCAAATCTAGCAGCATATGCTGTGTCTACAGCCATCCTTCCCCAAAGAAGGGAGGACATTGCCTACTATCTCTTCTTCAAGGTAAAACACAGTCATCATAACTAGGCAACAATCAGCTTGGTTGTTCAGTCCATTTTTACTCTTGTCTTTGTATACTCTGTTTGACTTTGTTTTAGTTTATATGTCTTCTAATGTCTTCTTCCCACGGTTCTCTGCATTCTTCATACCCATAGTTCCTCATAGTACACAGTAATATTCCATTACATATATAGGCATTTCCCACTTTCTGGGAAGCTACTTCATTGGCAGATTGTTGCTACCATAGAAGTACCACTTTAAATCTCTTGTTGTTATGTAATCTTTGTGGATTATAATTTGTTTGAACCTAGCTTTGTTCTTAAAGACTGTTTGCACCCAGAACGTCATCCTGGCCCCAGTAACTCTCCAGAAATGCTGGAGATAGCTACAAGGTATTTTGGGTTCCCCCAGGTCCTAGATCCACCCAAAGCACTCCTGTTTTTCATCCCCACACCCAGGACTTGTTGAGGATCTGTGCAAGATTGTGTTTTGTTCTCCTTTCATGTGATTTGTGTGTATTTCAAGTGTGATACCATTGTCAGATGATTTGTGTGTGGAAACCTTTGTCAAAATCTTATATGATATAAATCTTCCAGAACCTGGGAAGGGGAGTCACCCTTTCTTTCCAGCTTTCTCCTCTATTAAATGAGCTAATAAATTTCTTTCTAAAACTATTTCAAATTCTGGGAATTGTTCTTGTGAACACAACCTTTCTATCATGAACCTCCATGGAGTGTGCATTGAGCAGTAGAGTCTCTGGGTTAAGAAGTCTGGGTATGTTAGTTACTTTTTTGCATCATTCCAAATTGTTTTCAAGCATTATTGGACCCATTTACTATTCTGCCAACAGTATATTGGAGCTTCCATCTTTCTGTAGCTCATTTATCATTGCTGAGGCCAATTTTCCAACTTTCATCATCTTTGCCAATTCTTTGAGTATGAGATAAAAACTGAATTGTTTTTATTATTCTTATTAGTGATATGGAATAAACTTCCATATAGTTGTTAATCTTTTGTAGATCTTTTCAGAGCTGGCTTGATATATACCTTCAAATGCACTGGAAATAGATATTTATAATCATTTTCATCCTGAGCACATATAAATGCAACTATTTGGACAATTAAATATCTCATGTTGGTTACCACTACTCACTTGCACCTTTGTAGAGAAGACCTACCTCTAGCCCATAAGGAGAAGAGCCAAGACCAGAGTTCAGAAAGGTGACAGAAACAGCATATTCAGTAATTGATGAGTTTGTGTCTCCAAAATATAAAAATAGTGAATATATGTATGTAAATGTTCATGTGTGTATGTGTATGTGTGTATAAATACATCATTCACATGTGTGTATGTGTATATGACTTTAAGGTCTATGAAGCACTTCACCTGTTTTCTCTTCTGATCTTCATGGTAACCTTGTGATGTAGGTACTATTGTGATCCTCATTTTGCAGATGAGGAAACAAGACTAAAGAGGTTTGAATGACTTGCCCATGGTCGCACAGCTACTGAGTGCATCTGAGGCAGTTTTTGATCCAAGGTGTCTCTGACTCCAAGGCTGCCTATCTATGCCCTGTTACCACCTAGTTATCTCCATCTTGAATGTTTTCCTTGTTCTCTGACCTGGGAGGTGTGTGGTTGTTTTCCCCTTTGAGGCAAAAATCCAACAGTACAAAGGGGCTTTAATTTTTAAAAATTGGCTTCAGACAATCCCACGAATGCTTCTTCTGAAATTCTTGGCAACAGAAAAACATGCCTTACATGGTGGAACAAGGCATTTGTGCTCTCTTTAAAACAGATGATGGAGGCAGAGAGTCACAGTATTGCATAAATAGACCAGAAACATGCTAGGCTTTAATTGAAAGTTCATTTAAATCTTTGCATATATGCTTTAAATAGATTTGTTTCATCATCATGGTGCAATGAAAAGATGGTTGCATTTGGAACCGGGAGAACTGGGTTCTATTCCTGGTTCTGTCTGTTCCTGCTTCTGTGGCTTTGAGTAAATCATCAGATCTTTCTATCTCATTTTTCCTGCATGTCAAATGAAGAATTGAGATTAAATGACCTTCAATGTCCTTTCTAGCTTTAAATTGTGATCCTATATGAACACTTGGGAGTCCTGCAGCCACAGTGATTCTAATTATTCCATTGTTTGAGAAACATAGTCTTTGTGAGAACCTTGTTCAGAGACAAGGATCACTGCCCTTGGTTAGGCTGGTCCTTAAGCAACAGATCCATGGTCCATCACTGGTCCCATCTTCGAAGCCTTCCCAGCTCAGTAGGACTTTGCATAGGTAGCATCACACCATTTCCACATATACTTTGGGGCAATAGAAAGGTTGGGATGGAGAAACGAGAGAGAGAGAAAGAAAGAGAGAGAGAGAGAGAGAGAGAGAGAAAGAGAGAGAGAGAGAGAGATCCATCAGAAAGCTATTAGCATTGTCTAAGAAGTAAATAGTGAAGGTCTGAATTGTGGTAGTGGTGGTGAGAGCAGACAGAAAGGGGTAAATGTGAAAGAACCCAGTGGGGCACAGTGATCTGATTGGAACTATTTAATGAGAGAAAATGGAAAGTCAGAGATGCTGCTGTGGCTATTGTGCAGGAAGAAGAGCAGGACAGTCAGCAGAAATGTGGGTGTTCAGACAAGGGACAGATTTGGGAGGGGCGAGCTAGTGAGTGCAGCATGACACAGACACAGCTGAAGTATTATTAGGTCATCCCTATGAGTAGAACTGCAACCAGAAAATCCCAAGTGGAGAAGCAGATTTAGGAGTCAGCTATGCAAAGAGGCCATGAGATGAGAGGAAATCTCGAAAACGATGGGGAAGGAAAATAGTGAAAGACAAGGCTTTGGGGGCATGCCCACATAGTGGGTGATGGAACAAAGGGCAGATCCTAAAGCAGACTGAGGAGGACCAGCAGGAGTAAGAGGTAGGAGCAGTAGCATGGAATCCAAGGAAAGAGAAGGGGAAAACATCTTCTATCTGTCAGCGCTATCTCAAAGTGGAATAGACAGCAGTGGGTTCCCCACCTCAGGAGTCTCCAAACAGAGTCCAGATGATTCCTTGTTGACTGTGCAGTAGAGGGCATCCCTGTTCAGAATCACGTGACCTCTGACATCTTCTCCAATCCTAGAGCTTTGTGAACAGGATCAGTTGTGTCAGAAAGATCATGACTAAAGCCAAAGCAAGGATCTTAGGACTTGGAGACTGAAGAAAGTCGTCTCAGCTGAGTGATATGTCAGAGCCATATATATGAGCATTCTACAGGCTCCTTTGGTTGCTGGGTGTACAATGGATTGGAGAACAAGTTGGTGGTTGGAACACTAACTATAATCAAATGGTCACTTAACAAGCATTTATTAGGCGTTTGCTGTGCCAAGTGCTGGGGATGAAGAGAAAGGCAGGAACACAGAACAGGAGAAAAATCTGTGTAGTAGCTTAAGGGGTCAATAGCGTTAAGAGAACTTTAGATGGAAAGAAAGTGAGTAAAGCATGTTTGTAGGCAGAGCGGAAGGAGCCAGTAGACAGGACAAAAATGTAGATGGAAAGGACAGTGGGGAAGCATGTTAGAGCCGATTCTCAAAGGAGTTGAACAAATCCAGGATCCAGGTAGAAGATTTTGTCTTCCAAGAAAGGAGGCTGGAGGAAAGGGGAAAAGAGGCTGAAGACACAGGGCTTGGGGGGAGGGGGGTATTTGTCCTTTTTTTCTTTAAGCAGTCAATAGAATATTCCAGCAACATGCTATAGCATTCTGTTGCTGAGTCTTTGTCAGATGGAAAACAGGACCATTTTCAGGCAGTGTCAACATTTGCAAACATAGTGCTGCTGCCTTAATGAAAAAACAGCACACCCCATCACAAAGTTCCTGACCCTCAGCCAGGCGTGCTTCACCTCCAGGAGATTTTCCAGCCTGTCGTTTTGGAAAGCCGATCATTCATTGCCCATCATTCAGCTGACTGGTAGCAACAGTGATGTCAACCTCCATTACTGATTGGGCTGCAGGAATGACAAACTCGCCAAGCCATTCATGTTCTTGAGGGCCCCCAATCCACCTTTCTTTGTGAAACGTAGGCTGGAGCCAAGAGTGATCAGGGCTGCTTGGAAAGATGAGGCATGTTTCATTATTCTATCCTGGAATCACTAAAACAATCACCTCCTGCCGGCATGGGCCCCACTGAGAGAGCCCAGTTGGCTAACTTAAGCTGTATCTCAAGTACCATCTTCCAATGGCATAAACTGCAAGGTCTTGGCTCTTTACCATCTGAGGGAAACATGTGGCAAATTTATTTGGGACTCAGGATAATGGAATAATAAAACTGAGAACTTTTACCTCTGGCTATTTCTTTGTGTTAAAATAAGAGCTATTGATAACTATGCTACATAGAATCCGTCGGGTAGGGGTTTTTGGGGGGAGGATTGGGGGTTTGCTTTTGGTTGTTTTTTTTACAAAACCTTCCCCAGATTCTGCAACTCAATTAAATGGCCTGCGGTTGGGTCTTTTTTTTCCCCTGTCAATCTCACTCCCTCTACCAAGGAGTTAAGTGTTGTTTACAGATAATGCAGAAGAAGGTTACAATGTTGTTCTCTTACAAATATCTGTCAATGTTGCTGCTTCAAAAACCTAGTCAGGATAAAGCATGACTCCATCTAGACTGGGAAGTTTGCTGAGGACCAAATGATTAGCCTCTCAAGAGGCAGGATCGTGCTGGAAGTCTCATGCTGGCCTGGAGTCAAGAAAATCCATATTCAAATCTCACCTGCAACATTTTCCTATCCAGGTGACTGCCCAGGCAAATCATTTAGGCTCTCCAAGCCTTAGTTTCCTCTTTTGTAAAATGAGACTAATAGACTTTCTGTCACAGGCTTGTTGGGAGAATCAAGTGTGATAATGAATGTAAAGTGCTTTGAAAATTTTAAACATTTCATAATTATCAGTATTCTCCACAATGAAGTGAGGACACTTCTCTTGGTGATCTTCATTGTGAAGCCTTCTTAGCATCCCAATGAAGAAGTCACTGCCAGAGCCATTTTGTAGATATGTAAATTTTCAGCAATGTGAATGAATCAGAGAAGTCAAGGAAAATACCCAAAGCTATAAAGGACATTGTTGCTCTGGGCTGGAGTCATAATTTGCCTGACGCATGTCTTTTCTCTGTTGGAAGACAGAATCAGAGAGGGCTCTCCCCAGTTGGGATGTGGCCACGAACACATTTTCCCTTTATTTAAATTTTGGATTTTCAGGTCATATTACTCTCTTCCATGAAACCTCCGTGAAGCTTCTGCATGGAATTTCAGGACCTTCACAATCTGAATCCAATCAGATCTAGCGCAAAACTTGGCACTTGGTGAGTGCTTCATAAATGTATATTGACTGACTGAATGACTTTCCAGGTCGGTCTTTTTACATTTTACTCCTCTATTTTGAATGTTGTAGCTAAACTAACCTGCCTGCTGTCAAAATAGCACCCACGTTTGGGCTGTCATATCACACTGTTGATTATGATTGAGCTTGCAGAGGACTGCACACACAAAACGCTCAGACCGAGTTCAGATGAAGTGCTGTCTCATCAGATCCGATGGTTCAACCCAGTGTTCTAGGCCGTCAGGAGCTTTGGAGAACCTTACTTGGTCATCTAAAAATGTAAGCAATCACCATGAAAGACTAAACTTTGAAGAGACAGATTGAACCCAAAAAATCAACTCTTCCCACATTCCTCCATATTGTACCTCTCATTCCAGTATTCATTCTTATATTCTCTTTCTGAACCAGTGTAAGGGCCCATTCTGGCCTTAGGTTAGAATAATAACCCACTAGCCCATCCCATAGATGTAAAATGACCCAACATATGAAGCACCAAGCCAAGGCCTAGAGTGAACGTGAGGCAAACCTGTTTACTTCCCTTGTCATGTACTTTGGAGTCTAGAGGTTGGCATAGGAGAATTGAATACCGTTAGAAGTTAGGGCAGATTTAAGCCCCTTTGTTTCTGTATGAACTCATGGCCACCTATGAAAGGGAGACATTGTCAAAGCTCAGACAAGGCCAAATTCATCCATGGGATGATTCAGATGTCCTCATGATTTCCCTTTCTCTCTCTTTTGCTCCTTCAACCAAATCCAATGTTCAACAATCCCCAAGTGTATATCCGAAAGCCAAGGTAACACAGCACCTTGTTTTCTATGTATCCCCACCTGAAAGTCTTTGAAAAGCAAAGGGCCATCATTTGTAAAAAATACAGAGAACTGAGTTAAATCTATTAAGAATACAAGTCATTCCCCAATTGATAAATGGTCAAAGGATATAAACAGGAAGTTTTCAGAGGAAGAAATTAAAGATATCTATAAGCATTTGAAAAAATGTTCTAAATCACTGTTGATTAAAGAAATGCAAATTGAAACAACTCAGGTAACACATCTCACCACTCAGATTGGCTAAGATGACAAAACAGGAAAATAACAAATGCTGGAGAGGATGTGGAAAAATTGGAACTCTAATGCATTGTTGGTGGAGTTGTGAACTGATCCAACCATTCTGGAGAGAAATCTGGAACTATGCCCAAATCGTATACCCTTTGACCCAGCAATGCCACTTCTAGGTTTGTATCCCAAAGAGATCATAGAAGTGGGAGGAAGACCCCTATGTACAAAAATATTTATACCATCTCTTTTTGTGGTGGCAAAGAATTGAAAATTAAGGGGATGCCCATCCATTGGGGAATAGCTAAACGAGTTGTGGCATATGAATGTAATGTAATCCTATTGTGCTATAAGAAACGAGGAGCAGACAGACTTCATATTACCTGGAGAGGCTTATACAAACTGATGCTGAGTGAGAAGAGCAGAATCGGGAGAAATTTGTACAATTTGTACAAAATTTGTACAATCACAGACATAGCATGTATGTGACGACCAGCTTTGATAAACTGGACTCTTCTTAGCAATGCAGAGTTATAAGACAACTCCAAAAGACTCATGAAGGAAAGAAATGTCTACATTCAGAGAGAGAACTGGAAAGAATGAGAAAGAACAGAGTTTGAATGCAGACTGAAGCAAACTACCTGCTCTCTTTTTCTTATTTGGTTTTGTTTCCTCTTTCCCATTGTTCATTCCATCAGTTAGAATCCTTTACAACCTGACCAATGTCTAACTGGAAAGTATTTGCAGATCCTATAATTGCAAGCTGCCATTGCGGGGAGGGGGGGCGGGGCGGGGAGAAGGAGGGCGAGAAAATTTGAAACTCAAGGGAGTGTGGAACTGAATCTTGTAAACTAAAAGTAAACAAACAAATTAATGAAGACAAAAAAAAAAGAAAAGGGCCATCCTTAATATGGGCTAGAGATGGGATTTTTTCCTCTACATACAGGGGAAATTGGGTAATTATTTGGAACTTTGATATCGCCACCCCAATATACATGTACATAGGAGGACCACCCCTTCCCTCTGGCTCCAGCCTACCTTAGGTTCCTAATGTATAAGATCTCTGTTAATAAATCTAATTTGGACACAAATGTTGTATATGAGTTTTCTTGAGTGGGATGTTGGTTTGCCATGTACTTCCTCCATTGGAGACGTCTCTGCCAACAAATGTAGGAAGTGAAATGACTAGGAAGTTTATCATAACACTGGTGAATCTTATATTTAAAACTCCCCAAATTCACACCAAGAGCCCATTGACCTAATTCAACTCTTGACATCCTTTGGATCTATGAAGCCCAAATGTATCCCCCAGTCAATGATTGCCCAGTCTGAGCTATTTACCACTGTAACATTAAGCCTGAACTGGTGGGTAAATCGTTGGGAGCCGTCCTATACCATCCCATTAGCCTAAAATTGTTCCCAATGTCACCATGTTATTTCCATGCTAGGCAATCATTTTTTTTTCTTGGAGGGCATTTGGGGTTAAGCGACTTGCCCAAGGTCACACAGCTAGTGTTAAGCGTCTGAGGTTGGATTTGAACTCAGGTCCTCCTGGCTTCAGAGTGGGTGTTCTATTCACTGAGCCACCTAGCCACCCCTGCTAGGCAATCTATTGGATAGGATCTATAATCTATAGGATCCCTACTACTGCTGAGATCAAATACAAATCCCTATTTCATTTAAAGCCTTTCACAGACTGGCTCCAGTTGGGCGATAAATGTTAAGTACCTACTATGTGCCAGACACCGTGCTAAGCACTAGGAACAGGTTGCTGCTGTCAGGAGGCTCACAGTTCAGTGGGGAGATGATACACAAACAGCTGTGTAGAAGCAGGCTATTAACAAGAAAGGTTGGAGATCATCTCAGAGAGAAGACACTAGTGTTAAGGCAGACTAAGAAAGACTTTCTGCTGAACATGGGATTTTAGCTGAAACTTGAAGGAAGCCAGGGAAGGTAGAAGGAAGGGATACAATTCCAGGCATGACCTCTCTAAATGTCTTACTTAACACTCCCCTTTACCCTAATTGCCAGTTACAGCAAATGGAGAAACTTTGGATGCTGTGGATGAGCTCACTTACCTTGGCAGCTTACTTTCCAGCCTGATGATGAGGTACGTGCACACATTGCCAGTGCTAGCTCAGTGTTTGGGAGGCTCTGAAAGAAAGGTGGGAGAGAAGAGATGTTAGACTGCCTCCCATGCTGAAGGTCTACAGAACCATGGTGCTGACCTCATTGCTGGATGACTCTGAAACCTGGATGGTCTACCTGCACCGTGCCAGAAAACAGAATCTTTTCCATCTGAATTGTCTTCGGAAGATTGTGAAGATCACCTGCCAGGATAAGGCCCCAGACGTGAAGGTCCCTTCTTGAACTAAACTGCCAGCTACTGCAGAGAGCACAGCTCTGATGGGCTGGACACGTTTGAATGTCAAATGTGCGTTTGCCTAAAAGACTATTTTATGGAGAACTCATACCAGGTAAGTGCTTACCTAGAGGTCAGAAGAAGTAAGTGCAAGGACATTCTCAAGGTCTCTCTGAAGAACTCTAGAACCAGTTGTGAGACATGGCAGACATTGGCACAGGACTGCCCAGTATGGAGTGCCTGCATCAAGGAAGGCACTGTCCTTTACAAGCAAAGCAGAATTGCAGTAGCTTAAAAGAAATGTGAGATTCACAAATTTAGAGCCATCTTAACTCCAAACGTTCATGTCAACTATTTGTTCCTGACCTGTGGTAGAGCTTTCCAACCTCATAATGGTCTGATCAGCCACAGTTGGACCTACTATACCTAGACCCCACCATAGTGACATCATTTGGGCTCTCTTCAATCATGGAGAACAAACAACAGCCACCCTGGGGCACCTAGGTGAATAGACCATGGACCCTGGAGGACATGAGTTCAAATCCAACCTCAGATGCTTAAGACAAAACTAGCCATGTGAACCTATCTTCCCCTCTCCAAAAAGCAAAAACAAACAAACAAACAAACAAACCCCAAACCAGCCCCCTTTCCTTACTCTGGTTGAGGTCACTAAAGCCCTTTTGCTGTTTCATCTACTTCAAAGTTCAGCTCAAACCCCAGCTCTCCCCTCAGGTCATTCTATTGATCTTCATGGCTACTAATGCCTCTCTTCTTCTCCTCCTTTCCCTAAATAACCTTATGTTCACTTTTTATATATATTTTTCATACCCTTCATTGGACAATGAAGGCCCAAGCCTTAGATAAGGAACAATATGCTCAACATGATGCCAGTCCATGAGAATGTTTTTGTCAGCCTGCTTCTAGAAGTCTCCCTCTTTGCTTTAAAATAGGCACAAGTATTCTATTACTGTTTCCTGTGGGCTTATTGCAAAATGACAGAACACCTCTTAGTCACCTACTGGCTCAGAGCTGAATATACAGACAAATCTTTTGAACAGACATATCTCTCTTTCCTCATAGTGGTAGAAGTAAGACTTGTTTTATGCTTATGGGTAAAAGGGAAGAACTCTGGCCAGGAGTATTTCAGAAGCTGCTGCTGCCTGCTGCTATGTGCTTCATTTCCTGACATGGTTGGCATGTGACCAACCATGGACCTATGGCCCCGCTATTTCTCCTGTCTTTGTTGTGGTAATTCTTTCCTGATCTCAGATGAATGTGGCTCAGATTTGGGATAGTCCAGTTTATTACCCTGTGAAGTTCAAAGGGTCAAAAGAGCCTCCAGAGATCTCATGACTAGCACTGGTAACAGGGTCTTCTGGTAGCCCCAGCAGCTGAGCCCAGGGTGTGGCCAGCCCTAAGAAGCAACTTGCTTGACCTAGCCCAGCATTGAAGTCACTCATGAGTCCTGGCTTTGCATCCTGGAAGCAAGGAAACAATTCATCCACCAGCTTTGCCAAGTCTAGAAGCAACTTGGGAGATGGTGGGCAGCATATTTGGAAAGAGCCACATCAAATGCCTTTGGAACTGAGTAGCTATGCAAAGGATAGCTTGGTGTGCTTCTGTTCTTGCTTTTCCTTCATAGTAAATATTCTTGGTAAAATGTAATTCAGCCTAATTTGTTCATTGGCATTGGAGAGATATGACCTGGAAACTGATATTGGGGAATACCCATCAGATGGGGGCTCCAAAGCAAGCGTACTAGGAACCACCAGCCACCCCCTTCCCTGTTGGTCAAGTTTCCCCCTAGAATCCCAAAGGGAGATAGATTCAGCCATCCTTGGAGAGCCCTCAGTGTGAGTGTAGGTTGGGAAAATGGCCCCAAGCTTATACAATACCTACATGGCTACATCTTCTCATCCTTTTCCATTGCAACATAAACTACTTAAGAGTGGGCACTATTGAATTGTTGTCTTTATATCTCTGTATCCCTTGTATATCCCTTTATATCTCTAATTAATAGCAAAATACCTGCAACAAAATAAGTGTTTAATAAATGTTTGTTTGTTTGATTCAATGCCATTCCTTCCATAGCCCTCTAGGCAAACCTTTGGGCCTTCAGTTTTGCTTTGAAGCTTCTCTTTTCCTTTCCACCTTCCCACTCCATCCAGTAGATGGTTTTAGATTCTGGAGTTTGCCTTCATTGACTTGCTCTGGAGTAATTGTTCTATTTCACTTCTCTGGTTGTCAGTCAAGCAGTTTCTAGTGTTGCTGAGGACAAGCCCCTTCTCTGTGGGGCGCCTTTACATTGGAAATATTCTGTCATGTTTTTGTTTTCAAATTAATGAGATTTGACAGCATAAACACCTATCATGGAAGGCAGGAGTATGAAAGAGTTGGATAACTACATGCTCAAATGAATGATTATAATGAAATGTTTATTTGAGAATTCTAGCCAACCACTTAGTTGCTTGTGATATTTAATAGACCAGTATTAAGGATATGGATTTTTGTTTATTTTATTGTATATGAATTATATATAAGCTGGTGGGGAAAACATTGTGGGCTAGTTATTTTTGTATACAGCTATAACACTGAATTATTTACCAAAAATTTAATATCCAGATTTCTTTTAAGCGGACACAGGAGTGAAAAGTTCAGATAAAAGCAATTGTCTTTCCTAGAACCCTGTAGTGTTTACATAGTGCATAGAGCTGTTCTTCGAAGCAAGAAGGTTCAGGTTCAGTCTCTGTCATATATTTCCCATGTGACTCTGGGAAATTCAGTTTTTCAGGCTATTGGTGTTAGAAGACCATCAGTCATAGAGAAGGTGTTGTCCTTCATTCTTAATTAGAGCTCTGCCTAACCTTATGATAATAGCAATCAACATTGTTGTCATTAAAATACATCTCCACAGCCTTAGAAATGAGTATGAATTACCCAACCTGAAAGAGGAAGGAAGTTCATGTGGTTTCAGGCTACTTTAAGAGAGTCTTTGAATCTAGAAAGGAAGAGATATACAAGCATTCTTCTGTCCTTGGTCCTGCTCAGAGCACATCTAAAAGGAACCTGAGAGACGTTTCTTTCTGTGACCTCCTTCATTTCTGGGCATTACAATTAAAGAAGGAAATGGAAAAGCGGGATTATCCGAAGGAGGGTAACCACAATGTTGAAGGACCTTACATCCATGTCCTATGAGAATCCTTTGAAATAATCATGGGTGGTTTAATCTGGTAAAAAAAAAAAAAAAAGAAACTATCGAGGGGACATCAGAGTTGTCCTCAGGTATTTAAAGGGTTATCAGGTGGAAGAGAGATTTGTTCTGGTCCATTTGGCCCTGAGGGCAGATCCAAAAGTCATGGGTAGAAGTTGCCAAAAGGAAAATTTAGTCTTGCTGCCAGATAAAACTTCCTAATAAGAAGAGAGGGGAGGGGAAAATAGGATAGGCTGCCTACAGAGGTGTGATTTCCCCTTCCCTTACAGGTCTTCAGACTGAGGCTGGATGACCCCTTCCTTCTCATGTATCTTCTAGTGGGGATTCCTTTTGAGTAGGGATTGGGTTATTTCTGATGCTAAAATCCCACAATTCTTTGATCAATACTTCCTCTTTGTTGCAATTTACAAGTAAAAAATATTTCCCCTAGTAATAAAGTTTTAAAGTTTACCCTGTTTTTTTCAGATTGTGAATACTTTTTAAACAAAGGGATACCTTCTGGGAGGGGCCATGACTCCCACGGTATTTATGCATTTATGGGACCTAGGCTGATCAGAACACCTTAATTCTATTTCAAAAAACAAGGGGAAAACTTCTCACAGCTGTTCAGAGCAGAACATGTGTGAGGTTCACTGTGGTGTTTTGCAGGAGACAACAACACCTTTCAATTAATTTCAGTTCATTTCAAACAGCTGGAAAGTACTGAAGGCTAGGACCAGTTCCCAAAAATGAGCATATTTGCTCACACTGAGAACTCAGAAGGAGGGTAAAAATGTAAAGTTCCTTCATTTTGAGAACAATAATAGCTGACAGAAATCCTTTCCCAAGTTAATAAAAATCATGTAACTATTGAGGTGGAAAAATTTTGAAGAAACTTAATTTCCTTTTACTTTCGGCATTTTTATTTAATTCAGTAACAGTGCTATTTTATTAGTGTAGTTGTGGAGGTCTCAGCTGAGACCAACATGGAAGTAGCCAGTTTCTTTTTGTTCCTGCTTAGTATCTCTGTTTCTTTCCACGAATGGCATTTGTGAATGTCTCGGGTCTCATATGCCAGTTAGTGAGTGAAATGATCAAAGAAATCTACAAAATACTGTGGAATGCAATTTCTGAAAAGCACACATGTCAACTCAATTTTTCTTAATTGTGAAAAGGTTATTAAGTACCTACTATGTTCTAGGCAATTTGGAAAATTCCTGCCCACAAGGTATTTACGTTTCACTTGGGGTTCGAGGATACATGTTTACAAACAAGTACATCTAAGAAATTTTAAAAAAAAATTCAGTTGTTTAGGGCAGTGGTTCTCAACCTTCGTAATGCCGTAACCCTTTAATACTTGTATGTGGGCATATCTGCATGTGGGCAGACCCACCTGTAGATGGATAGAGGAGCAGTGTCTGTTCCTAAGACCATCGGAAATATGTGTTTTCTCATGGTCTTAGGGGACCTCTGTAACCCCTGTGAAAGGTGCTTCACCCCCAAAGGGGTCACAACCCACAGGTTAAGAACCGCTGGTTTAGGGGGAGAGGTAAAAACTGAAAGGATCAGCTAAGGAGTTTTGAAGAAGATATTTGAGTTGTCTTGAAAAAAGGTAGGGGTTCTAAGAGTACTGAGTGAGGAGAGAGAGTTGGCATTGCAGGCAGGGGGCAGGGACAGCCTTTGTAAAAGCATGAAGGTCATATATGGAGGAACATCAAATAAGCTGTTCTCTCCAAGAAGCTCACGAGTACAAAGCAAGAATCAAATACATTTACCCTTTGCTTAAAGACCTCCAGTGATGGAAATCTCACCATCTCTGGAGACGCCCCCTCCCACTTATGGGAAGCTCTTATTTTCAGGAAGGCTTGCCCTTCCCCCCTCCTCAAGACTCAATCTATCTCCTCCCAAAGTGAGTGATGTAAATATAGTTATCTTCATTTTAGAGATGAAGAAAATGAGACTCTCAGAGGCCAAGCAACTTGTTCATGATTATACAGGAGTTAACCCCAGTCGCTTGACTCTAACGTTAATAATCTAGCCATCATATCATACTGAATTTCTTCATAAATAGTCATTTGGATTCCACTTGAAAACTTGCAGTGACAGAACTAATACAGTGAAGAGTGGTACTTCATTCCAATTTGTATAACTCTAAATATTTTTCTCCATGTTTGTACACCAACATATTATACATACATAAAGCACATATATTACATACATATTTATAATATTTCCCAATTATATATGCATATACTCGTATACACATATATTTTATATGTGTGTGTATGTATATATTCAATGTATGTATTACATTGTATGTACAATGTATGTAATATATGTATATATGTGTATATATATATATATATTCTAATAATGAGCAAAATCTTCCTCTCTGCAATTTTTCATCACTCCTACTTCTGCCCTCTGAGGCCAAGCAGAATAAATCTAATAAGAGCTAAAATGTCTAGACATCCCAGTTTTCTCCTTCCCAGGTTAATGCATTTACTATAAACATGGAGCTTTTTCAATATTTCAGTGGTCCAAGATCTCAGGAATGTAGGTGTTCCTACTTCCCGATGTAAACCACAATTGATCCCCACCTTGCCATCCTGAGGATCTCTTGGACATTTAAAGTCCCCAGAGTCAAATTTGTGTTTCTGGATGACCTACACACTGCATGAGCCATGCAGTTCCTGATACCTTTTCTACTGCTCTCCTTCCATCACTGTAGGAGTGGAAGGGGTCCCTACAGACTGAGAGCTAGCTTCTATTTTTCTTTGTTTTCTTGGTTGTCTTTGGCAAAGAGGTTATAACCAAGCAGCCAGTCCACTAAAGATGCTTCCGTGGGCTCACCCTTGGACAGCAGGCAGCCTGTGACTGGGACTATACTGGAACCTTCGCAGCCTAGAAGATTTTCCTTTGCCCTCCTGCCACAAATCTTCAAGATTCCAGGTTTCCTTCTAGCAAGTGGCTAACTTAGAGCTCTTTGATTTGATTGGTGACTGTTGTTCTCCTAGATTCTTTTGTTTCCCTGATGGACTGTTTCCTTTCTAATTTCTTCTCATACCACAACCTCAAGGCCTTCAGTTTTGAGGCTGCCATAGGGAAGATAGAAGAAATAAAAGTCCCTGCCTTCAAGGAGTTTACAGTCCAGCTATGTGGGTAATAACTAACAAATCAGAAAATAGATTAAGTTCTGAAAGACATCTTAAAAATCACCAGAATCATTCATTTTACAGATGAAAAACCTGAGGCCCAGAGAGAAAAAGTGGCTTTGTCCAGACCCCACACTTAGATGTATTAATTAATTAAAAAATAATCCAAGCAGTACTATCTACCTTACATTTCATTATATTAGCAATGAACTAGATGCTCATATGTACTGCAAAGTGCCATCTAAAGGCCTGGGGAAGTGCATGGAACAGTAGAAGGGGTCACGATTGAGGTGGGCCTTATCTTATGCAACAATTGGCATCTGAAACAAATGAAGCCTTAAAGGTGGTTCCTCATGAAGCAAACCAGGTTAAGTGGGAAACTTAACTTTCCAGGAGACTGCATCTCACTCCCAGAGGTGTTCCACTTTCAACACCTTGCTGAAGTCACCACTGCCACCATATACATCCTGCTAAGATGTCTGCAGAAGTGCAGAAAATTTATTACGAGGATATTTTTCCGATATGTCCAGTTTGTCACAAGACTATCATATTAATTTTCTCCTTCATTTTTTTCCCCTCAAATTGTTTGTGTTTTGGGATTTTTCACACCCATAATGAGCTCCTAGTTTGTCCATAAAATGAAGACATTTTCCTCCAAGGGCATCTGGAAGATATCTCAAATCTTCATGCAATATTCCCATTGATTTAGAAAGCATTCCCTCCTTGGGAGATGTGATACTTAGGATACTTGAGTGGACTGTAAATCTCAAAAATTTCAGAAATGAACAAGAAGGTTTTCAACTTGCCCAATAGCCAACCATTAAAACTATGAATCATATATAAACAAACCTTCACAAGAGTCATACACTGATGCCTAATTATGACTTGGAGGGGATCTTGAGTTTTCAATCCATGTGTTAGCAGAAGGGAATCAATGAATCAACAACTATTTCCAAAACTCCTCTTCTGTACCAGACACCAAGTTAGTGTAATGGTAATGGGATCTGAAGATCTTCCATGCCCCTTGTATTGGCAGGTAAAGAGGTACTTAGCACCTTGTTTCAAGTTCATGATTGTGTCAAGTATTAAGATCCAGAACTTGTGAATCCCACAGTGGGATGAACTTGCTGATATAACAGGAAGGGGCAGAACATGGAGGAGCTAATACCATATATAAGGAAAAGCCCAAGCTAGAGAGGCAGAACTACTGAGAACCAAATTGAGAACTTCTGAGAGCCAGCCAGAACTGCCAGGAATGAGAACTGCTGGGAGCCGGAATTGCTGGGAGTGAGCACCGCACAGGCTGAGGAGCTACCATGAGTGAGAAGAGGGGGATCCTTGTTTGAGGGAGCCTTTTTTGTTTTGAAAGCTTGGGAAGGTGAGTGTTTGCTGCACTATGTGTACCAACTTTGTGGCTACTGTAATGACTTTAACTTTCTGGTTTTGGGACTTGGTTTCTGGTATTTGAATAAATGCTTTGGTTCTGTTCTCCATGTAAAGAGCCTGTTACATTTTGTGATTCACAACTACACCAGCATATTCATAGCCACCATAGACACTGCGAATATCATGTTGCTGATATAGCTAGGCATTGGGTTAACAAGACAAAGGTGAAATAGTACCTTCTTTCAAGAAACTTCTGATTTCCAAGGACATTGCAATATGTTCCCAAAGATGTAAATTCAGGATACATGCCAAATAAATATACAGTGACCTCAGGACAGTGCTAACAATTGGAAGCCAGTTGTCTATATGGGTATATGTACACATATATGTATAGATGTATGCACATATACGTATACATATATAGATGTATGCTCCTTGAAGGCAAAAGGTTTTTTTTTTAACCTTTGCATCCCCAGTATTTAACACTGTACTTAGCACACAATAAGAGCTTAAGAATTGCTATTGTTCATCCTTCATTTCTGAAGAGGACCAATGACATCATGAGGTGAGGGCTTGACTTGTGCATGAATTGGATTGAAGTGAGGCAGAGTTGCACAAAGTCATCAGCTTCACTTTCCCTTCCAGAGTCATGGAGGTTCAGTGGCAGGACAAAAGTTAAGATGGTTGATGGTGGCCCCTTGATGCAGAAGACGGGGGACTTTAGCATCTTTGATATCTGACAAAGCTCTAAGTGCTCCAAGTGCCTGCTTTGGCTACCTTCTTGGCTGTTGAAAAAAAATTATTCTCATCCACCTATTCCACCAGGGAAAGTTTTCAGTACTTGAATGAGAGAGAGATCCCCCAACTACCCTCAACTTGATCTGGCCCATCTGCCACTGTAAATGGCACAGCTTCAAGCCAGGGGTGAGAATTGGGTGACAGATGGACAAATTCCAACTCTTACTCCTTCTTGGCCTCAAAGAGGTCACTGAATCCCTCTGGGCTTTAATTTCTTCATTAGCAATATGACCAGGTTGATGAGAGAATCCTTAAGTTACCTCCTTAAAGCTCTCCTAGTGCTTAAGAGTACTTATTGATTATTTCAGGGGCCATTATGTCAAAGAAAGTGCTATTTAATTGTTACCTTGTTGTTGGCCCTGTAGAGCAGTAGTTGTACAGATTGTTGTTGTGTTTGTTGTTAGCCCTTTGGTCTCAAAGAGGACCAAAAACATTAGGAAGGTGATGTCTTGACTTGCAAGTGAATCTGATATAAGTGAGTTAAAGCTGTGCAAAGTCACCAGCCTCAATCTCTTCCAGAGTCATCTGGGTCAAGTGGTAAAATATAGATCAGGATGACTGGAGATGGCCCTGGATGCAGTGAGAGACATTGGCTTTCTTAAGTTAAGACTTTTCTCAGCTCTCAGTTTATCTGAGACAACACCTATTCACAATTAAGGCTTGGTTAGAAAGGAGGCAAAAAATGACTCCTTCTACCTTCTCAAAAAATTCAATTTGGGAAGGGAAGACTCTCAGGGTTTCTGGCCAAAACAGAAACAATTGCTGTTTACACTAGCTCTGAGCCAACAAAACCCAAATAATGACCAACTTAGGCAAGGAGTGGGAGCATGATTGGGTAATCAGTGAGAGCCAGAGTGACTTAAGGCCTTACAAGCTACATAGAACCCTGAACCTGGAAGACCTAAGTTCAAATCCAATCTCAGACACTTAATAGGTGTACGACTCTAAGCAAGTCACTTAACCGCTGCCTGCCTCAGTTTCCTCATCTGTCTTCCAAGCTTGTTGTAAGGATCAGGTTATATTACTTTGCAAACCTTAAAGCAACGCATAAATATTCACTAGTGTCATTTGTTATTTTGTTGTTCTGTTTGTCCCAAGAGGATCAATGACTCACAATCTGAGGGAGACCAATTTATGGGAAAAAACCTACTTAAGAGTTAAAACTCTCCTAAAGTGAGAACATCCTCTGGAAGTCATATGTTGCTCCTAATAATAGTACTTAATGCTTGCATAGACTTTCCAAGTCTCCACAATGTTTTCTATGCGTCTGCTGAGATCCTGACCACCACCTTTTGAAATGGCTACTACAGATAGTGCTTCACTTTGTTTTTTTAACTGAAGCAAAAACAGATTTAGAAAGTTTGGGACTTGGCTAATTCACACAGTAAATTTCAGAGGCATGATGGGCATCAAGGTATCCCCTGGTTCCAAATTAGAGCTCTCAAAAGAACACATATTGAGTATTTTATCAGTGATGCATATTTTATCTCCCCTGGGACTGATGATAGATTTTGAGCTGGCTGAAGACATTTAGACATCAAATGAAGCCTATACAATTTAAATCTAGATTTAGTTTATCCAAACCATACCCAACAATTTTGACACCCAGGGGCAAACAGCACAAAAGGTGACCTAACTAACCTTTGTAAGACAAATTCAGTTGAAGATGAGAGAGACTTCAGACCTTGGCATACAAATCACAGCGGAGAGAAAGGCTCTGGGATACTGGTTATTTTTCAGGACCCTGCAATAAGGAGAGGAAACGAGAAGAGACTGGAACCAGGGAAGAACTCCCCTGTACTGCTCAGTTTTTTCTATTTGCAGAAAGAATACAATCACTGTTTTATGCCCTCTGAATTTTAGCCTCCCTGGGAAAAATTCCAGGTTGCCCTACCCTAGTTGTGGCTCTGCTATTTAAGGGCAGGTTAGACTACAAGATCTTTGAAATAACTCTGAACTAGTAGAATCTGAGAAAAATATTGAGAGACAACTTTAACCTCAGATACTTAACTGAAATTTATCTTGTGCTATTTGTGTTTGAGTGATGGAATTCAGTCTACCACCCTGGATAGTGAATCTGGCATACATGTGGATTTTCCTATTTAGTTCTTTTAGTGAAAATAAAGTCCTCTGTAATAATAGAGGAGTCATACTCAAAGTGGGCTCCAAAGAGGGAGCAATGGAAGTAGAAAATTTCCTGATGGGTTATGCTGATATTCACATTTTAATATCAATTGATTTTTATATATACATATATGTATATACATATGCATGCATGTGTGTACATGTGTGCATAAGTAGCACCCCCTCTAAGTTACTCCACAGTCAAACTCATCAGTTGGGTTTCCTGAGAGATAAATCATCCCAAGTTTCTAATATCCTTTGAGTCTATAATCCTAAAGCTATGACTTGCAAGTCTCCACTGATGTGCTTCCCTTTCAGTAGTCAGCCATAGGCCATAATGAGCACAAAGCCATTTACTAAAATGGCAAAATAAGAAAAGTAACAAATAGTAGGCAGAGTACAATGTCCTGCCAGCACACCCTGCTTTGGCAAAACAGATACCCATAGAGGTCACATGCGGATTGGCTCACATGTGGGGAATCAGTATTTCCAGGACATTAGGGAAGACGCGTGTCCTGGGCAGATGGGAGAAGTTCTTCCCAGGATATAAGACAAAGGCATGTTCCTGCTGGGCTGCTGATTGGCTGCTCCACTGGACTGTGCTCTGTAGGTATTAGCTCCGTGTGGTCTCCCTCATCTATAGCTTTTGGCACAGGTGGAATCTTCAGCTAAAGACACTGTTACAGCTTTTCAGAAAGGGAAGAGTAGAAACTTATTTCATTTCAACTCTTAGGTCAACAGGAGCTAGAGGAGCAGGGTCCCCCCCAGCATGCCAATCTCTACCAGCTTGGAATTTTCTTAGGATGACTCTTTGGGTGCAGTACTGGGGCCATTCAGAGATCTCACAGTATCTTCTGCTGATGGACCAGAACATTATCCAAAGATCATCTCGGCAGGCTGACACACGATGCTCTTGTTCGGTCATTTGTAGCTGACTCTTTGTGACTCCTTTTGGGGGGGTTTCTTGGCAAAGATAACCAAATGCTTTGCCATTTCTTTCTCCAGCTCTTTTAATAAATGAAAACTGGGGCAAGCAGGGGTTAAGCACACAGCTAGTAAATGATGTCAGATTTGAAATCAGGTCTTCCTGCCTCTATCAAATGCACCACCTGGCTGCCCATAAACCAGACAGCGGCCACCAAAACACTTTGGGGTTAGAGATCCTCAGTCAAGAAATTCTAAGGCTCTCTAGTTTTCCCAGTAAATTGAGTGAGCAAAGAAAAGGCCCAGAAGGAACTTATGTCCATGACAAGATCATTGTCTAGGCTCATGGCTCAATTGCACTCATTTCTACCACTTTCATATGCAAATGTGACCATTCATGCAAAGGACACACCTCATTTGTTACTACCTAATTTCCTCCTATGAACAAAGCCATTGTGAGACTGAGAGGACGGCTCTTTTGCATATGGAGACTAAAATATTGCCAGTGTCCCAATTTGTTAAGGCCTGCCCTGAAACATTCCGTCCACTAGTTGTTAGTGTCTTAATTAGTAATGGTGAATCAATACAACAAATATTTAATATTTGATCCTGTATGATTCAACCCACTTTCAACCTGGGAGTTAACCTCTCATTATCTTAGGCAACTTCCCTGGTGCTTTATTCAGTCAGCCAGTGGCAATAGACACTTGATGGAGGTAATTCTCACACCAGGAGTTTCCTACATTGATAAAAATAAAAAAAAAATCAACAGATCATTTAAATAGTACAGTTTGAACCAGACGAACATATATAAGTGACCCATTATTAATTGGACCAAAGATTTACAAATAGAAGGTCCTTTGAGATCCAACTCCCTAATTTTAGAGATAAGTAAACTGTGGCCCAGAGAAATTAAGGGACTTTATCAATAATCACACATGTAGAGAAAGAACTTGTTTTGAACCTGTGTTCTAATTCTAAAAGCATTACTCATTCACTTATACCAGCGGTTCTCAACCTGTGGCTTGCGACCCCTTTGGGGGTCAAATGACCCTTTCACAGGAGTCACAGGGGTCACTAAGACCATGGGAAAACGCCTATTTCCAGTGGTCTTAGGAATGGAGACACTGCTCCTGTATCGCCTCCAGTCAGGTCCGCCCACACGCAGATACACCTACATGTGAGTATTAAGGGTCCTGGCCTTAGGAAGGTTGAGAACCACTGCCCTATACCATGATATGTTTTCCACATACTTAGATCTTCCTTCCAAAACAGCTGATGGCATGCATAAAGTGCCTGATTCTCGCATCTTAGGACCTGTGTAATATTTTTCTGAACTGAATTGGGCAGGGTTAGGAACAGAATGAAAATATGTGATCTCCTCACTGTAAATCCTGTTATTTCTTATGATCGCCTATTATCTTGTTCGCAGGAAGGCAGTGTGGTTACAAAGGAAAGAATATTATATTTAGAGTTAGAGGGCCCAGTGTTAAAATCAGAGATTTGTCACTTGCTATAAATGTGACCATTGCTGAGTCAATTCTCTTCTTTGAGCCTGATATTCCTCCTTTGTAAAGTAAACTAAGTGACCTCTGAGGTCCCTTCCAGATCTAAATTAATGACTGTCAATAATACCACGCTCTGGTCTAAACAGTTAAGCCAATTAGCCCTGATCCAGGTAGTGTCTTAGACTTGTAAAGGTGAATGTGCCAGCTATGAGGAACTCATCAGAGTGGGCTCAAGACATGGCCAGTGTCTGCTGTCACTGGCATGTTACTCATCAAATGTGGATGTGCTGTTTCAAAGGGAGCCTTGTTTTCGCAGATCTTAGTAAATGACTAAACTTCTTGTGGTGGGGTTTGAAAAGCTGAAGGAAGGAACTAGTGCCGTGGGGAGATCGCTTTGAGAAATGTTTAAGTTGGATAGAAACATTGCTACAAAATGACAGGTGTGGGTGATCTCTTTCTTTTATTTAAATAGGAAGAGATAGTATGCTGTGGTTAGTGGTAGAGAGCCTCAGAGTCAAGAACTGGGCTCAATGACATACTGGCTGCATGACCCTGGACAAGTCATTTAAACTTTTGGTGTCCCCAGGAAACTCTAAATGCCTATGAACTGATTACAGGTCTGCATAAATAGAGTCACACCCTCAAAGAAATGGAGACGTGTCTTGTGGAAGAATCATTAATGCATGTACTTGGGAAGCATTAGTGGACTTGCTCTGGTTTTTGAAGTCATGGCTGGCACAAGAGGGAATCTTCAGTAGAATGTGTTTTAGTGGGACCAGAAATGCCTCCTTCCCCCAGATTCCTCATGCACTGTGATCTGGAAGCCCACCACTCATTTCTTTGAATTAAGACTTCACTTTCAATCCTCTATTCAAAGGCAAACACCCCAGGAGGGTGAGACTTTATCAGTTTTATTAAGACCTCAATAAGATTAGCTTTTCAGTTGCTGAAAAAGAAGAGTGATGTGTGGGCAAGTATCTGGGAGAGACTAAGTTTGTTAAGCTTTCCCCCGTAGGAGCTCAGGTAGACTCCTTGGCCTCTTGGGAAGATCCATAGGCTCAGTGACACAACTTTAGTCTCCCCTTTGGCCTAGAATTCCTGCCTGGTTATTTCTCGAAAGGTTCCTTCCTTTCAGGGCAGTCCAAAAGTAGAATGAGCTAGTATTGGTCATAGACTCTCCCTCCCCTCCATCCCCAGAGGTTTCCAAGAAAAGGCTGGGCAGTCACTTGTCAGGGATGTTAAGCAGGATTCTGTTCTAGTACACCCACAGTATTATCAGTCACAGGATGATGGACTTAGAGCTGAAAGAGGCTTTAGAGACCACCAAGTGCAACCCCCTCATTTTGCAGATAGAGCTGTAAGGTCACTTGTCCAAGGCTTCACAAGCAGCAAGCATCTGAGGCAGGATTCAGCTTCTGGGCTTCCAGGCCCCACTTCTAACTCTCCATCCACCATGTGCCCTACATACTTGACTCAGTCCTAGCATCAGAAATCTGGAGAGCTGAAAAGAACCTGGGAGTCCATCGAATTCAACCCTTACCTGTTTATGGTTGAGGAAGTAGGTGCAGGGACCTGAAGAGACTTGCCCAGGGACCCACACAAAGCGAAAGAGAGAAACGGCCTTTTAATCCAGGGCCCCTGCCTCCAGCTTGGGTGTTTTTCTTCCTACAGTACCACGGGCTGATAATCACTAGGGTCCCTTCCAGCTCTGAGCTTTTGTGATTCGGTGACTCGAAGCATGAAAAGGGAAATAATGTGGCACTCCATTGGGAGGCTCCTATGAAGGAACTAAACTTTGAAAAGGGGTTGAATCCAGCAGGGTCCTCCAGTGTCTCTCTGAAGCTCGGTTTGATTACCCTCAGTGTCCTTTGCTAAAAAAAGAAAAAAGGTCCGATGATATAAACAAAGTACAATGACCCTGGAAACAGGCCTAAAAGAATATGAAAGAATAGGAATATTAAGGCCACCAAAGTGAATTCCAAGAAGTGAAAGTCTAGCGGCAGACATTGTTGCCATTTCAAATGCCTGTGT
>CM053599.1:7078846-7107671 GCA_028646575.1 Pseudocheirus occidentalis | reverse complement strand
TCTTCAGGAGGAGTCAGATGAGGTCAGACTCCAGTAATGAGTGGTTCAGGGTGGGAAGTTGCTGGAGGCTACCTGGAGACCATAGACAATGGTGGGCCAGGCCAATTCAAGGGTGGGAAACTATTGGAAGAAAGCGAGCTAAGGACTTCGGCAGAGCTGCATCTCAAGGCCCATGACCGCAGGCAAATGTCTTCCCTGGGAAGATTTACTTTCCCAGAGCCAAAGAATCAAGGAGAGCTCAAAAAGGGGGGGAGGGGTCCCAGAGCCTACACGTCATCAGGAGGACACATGCTCTTGAAGGGCAAGAAGTTACAAGAGACGTCTGGGAGGTTAGGAGATCAGTGGGCTTTGCCTTTGAGAGAGACTTCCTATCTTGCCGTTCAAGACATAAGAGCAAACTTTAGCTGCAGTGATCAGGCTGGACCATGGACTTTCAAGATTTTCTGGCTGTCAGAGAACAGAGAGCCTCTGTGAAGACTGGAGCTTTTAGCTCAGTATCTGAGTAAGTATCAGCTTCCTTAAACATTGGTAACTGCTGGGTGGCAGTGGTCTCAGGCTGCTATAGCCTGAGGCTCTATTTGTTTTGACCACGAATGGAGGAAGAGCTGAGATCAGTGGAAACAGAGTTGGTGAGGGCTTGAGAATAAAGAAACTATCTGGAGTCCTGGTGGACGGTGTTTGTGGTATAAAAAAATACCCATTATTCTTAATTTAATTAGAAAAGCAAACACAGAGATGCCTTAGATAAGAAGAGGAATTTATTCCCTTTCTCCTGGGAAGAAAGGGGTGCCCCATGAGAGGATGTCTTACCCATGTTGATGCATGAGGTGGGGCCGGAAGAGAGACAGCCTAGTCCTGTTCCAAGGTTTAAAAACCTAATTAGGACGTCCCCTCTCCTGGCCAACTGCCTTCTTTCATTGGTGAAAAATTCACCTTCCAACTTCCTCCCCAATGAGACTACAAGGGGGTTGGCCTTCACCAGGCGGGAAGAAATGAACAAAGGAAGATAAAAGTAATTGACAGGAGAAGGGGGAGGGTAGACACTCAGGAGGGGGGGGTACGTTCCAGACTGAGAAGCTTTTCACTAATTTTGTGTCCCACACAGTAGTAAGCCAGGAACAAGAAGATTGTCTTCCTCCCCGTGTTTCTGTGACCTTAACTTGTGGGCCTTATTCAGTGGCCCAGAGCCGGGGGCTTCTACCCTTCCCCCCACCCCAACACACACACATTTCCTTTATCTGACCTGTGGGTGACTGAGGTTCAAGACTATTCCCTGACTGTACTTGAAGAATTGGGAGGGCAACTGAGACAAATTTGGGGGAGGGGGAGAAACATACGTTTTTTCCAATAATTTTTGCTGAACTTGAAGAGTTATGTGGCAGTGGTATACTGAATGCCAGTCTTCTGAGAATGTCAGGGTTACTAACTGAAAGAGAAAGTTTCAGATATGGGTGAGGACTATAGCCACAGGCTTCCTGTTTGGGGGGTGGGGTGGGGTTGAAAGAAACGTTTCTATTATTTGGCTTGGGGCTAGATTTGTGATTTCGTTTCTGGAGGAAATTCAACTTGAGGTCCTCCTAGCAAGGCAGACCAGCACCTGCCCTACAACTTATATCTTCCGGAGTTACCTGAGACCCTGAAAAATTCAGTGACTAGACCAGGGTCACCAAGCCAGTATATATAAGAGGTGAGACTTGAAGCCAAGACTATCTTCCACCATGCTTCATTTCTATTTCCTATGAGCCCCTAACTAACTCTGCACCTGGTCATCACTGAATTAAATAAATCAGCATGCGATCACCACCTGCTGCTGCCTCTGCTATGCTTGGAAAACTGCCTCTAGTGGCCAGAGGAGACAGCGCGCCCTCTTGGGATGTTTTCCTACTCATTCATGCCTCAGGGAACTTTACCTGAGATCTACGAATTTGTTTCTAAAAAATATTTTGACAATTCTATTTCAATATGATTGGTTTCCTTTGTAATCCTATGCATTGTGTTTTCTACATTAAAAAGGATAATTTTGAGAAGGGTTCCAAAGACTTCACTTATCAAAGGGCTGCATGATAGGGGGAGAAAAGGTAAGAATTCCTGAAAATGATCATTTGGTCGGCAGTCAATTGGAGCGCCATCTGTTGGAACAAGAAGACATTTCACTCCGTCACTTGACACATTGTTGCAGTGACGCACATTCTTTCTGCAGAATTCAGAAAGTTGTTCCGCTAGGTGATTTGGGCTAGTGGCCTCCAAGGTCATATGGTGTGCATACAAGTGTTGTAAATGGGTCCACAGGTGTCACAAATGTGCTAGGATTTTGCTTGAAATTGAAGTTAAATTCACAGACCTATAGCTTATGGGCACAAATCTCTTCAGGTTTTAGAGAGGGAGCCTCTGTGTTCTCTAACAATGCAATGCCCATCCTATTCTCCGTGATGTTTTTTTTTTTTTTTAATTTTCATTGTTTAGTTACATTGACCTTGACAGACATCAACAAACATTCCATATACACAGGCAGAAAAATAAGATTGTACATGAGGTCGTGAATGTTTATGTACTTCTTACAATAAAAAAAAAGGAATATCATAAATTCAACATGTTGGTTTCAAAGCTATCCTGACTGTCTGTGTTTCCTGAACCTCCTTCTGTTCTCATGTGGAGATTTAAAAAATACATTACAATGATTCTTTTTTCTTCTCTTTTTGGGCATCATTATTTCTAGTTCTTTCCTACTCCCCCCCCCCCCAAAAAAGAGTTGATTATTTTTCAAAGATGATAGAGATTTTTAAGTGGAGGTAAATTTACATGATCTTTAAAGATGAGCAACTCCTCAAGCATTCTTTCAGTTTCCTGGGATGTGTTGTTTCTGAGCCTGACTCTTAAACCCATCAAAAGCAGTCAAGTGCTCTCTGACTATCTCTCATATTGAGTTTCCAATCCCTACTAGACCTTTTTGTTCTATCCTTTCCAGTCCAGAGGTCATTCTTCCTGGCAGATTAAAAAAAAAAAGAAGTAAAATAAGGGTTGAGTAGTTTAGCTTTCTCAGCATCATAATCTGTTATCATTCCCTCTACCCAAGCTTCTGCTCTGAAAAATCTAATCTGACTTTGCTCCCAGATAGCTAAAAAGTTCCTTTTGTTTCTCTGTTCTTAAGGATTTGAAGAAATCCTAGAGATTAATAGTAACTCATAGTTAAAGGCATGTGATGGAACTGAGATAGAATACTGTGTTCACAGACAGGCAAGATCTGGGTTGATTTGGAAAATTCCGGTTGCATAGCTATTTTGAATTTATGAATCATCTGGTATAATGTGTTGGTCTAATCCTAATTTCTGCCAAACTGCTTTCTAGCTTTCTCAACAATTCTTGTCAACCAAGGAATTCTTTCCCACCTAATTTATGTTTTTGAATTTATAGGACACTGGATTATTGAGTTCAATTGTGTCTGATTTCTCCTTATCTAGTCTGGTCATCTCTTCTAGTTTTCTATTAGTACTAAATTATTTAGATGTTCACTATTTACTACCAGTTTATTTAATATATTTTCCCAAGATTTCCCTTGAGATTCTAGACCTTTCCTTCCCCCAAATGAATTTTCTGATTTTTGTCTATTTCTATGAAGTATCTCCTTGATAATTTGATATTGACAGGTAATGACAATAACTTGTACATTAATTCAAATTATATCAATTTTATTATTGGTGCAGCCAAATCATGAGCACTGAACTATTCCTTCAGTTACTTAAGGCAGTCTTTATTTCTTTAAAGATTATTTTGTTATTATATCTATATGGATCTCAAGTCATAGTCAAGTAAAAAATTTGGTGCCAATTATTTTGTGCATTTTATAGATATTTTAAATAGAATTTTCAATTATTTTCTCTTAGATTTTATTATTCCTATATAGCATGGCTGTTGATATTTGTGAATTTATTTGTATCCTGCTGCTTTTCTTTTGGACTGAATTTCTACTTTCCCTGATAGGGAACTCCTGATGAGGAACCTTCTTGAAAAAATAGGGAGTAACACATTCTCTTTAACTTAGTGTTTGGGAGTCACTTTCTACTTTACTGAAGCTATTGTCACAATTTGTTTCTTGGCAGAATTTTTGAGAATTTTCTAGATCCAACATACTGTTATAAAAAAATAAGCCTAGTTTTGTCCCCTCTTTGCCTGGATCTATGCCTTCGGTTTCTTCCACTGGTCTTATTACTATCGTTAGGATTTCTAGAACTATGTCAAGTAACAAAGGAAGAAGGAATACTTATTTTATTTTTGTACCTCTTAGAGATGCTTCTCATGCTATCCCATTGCAAGCAGAGATAAATTTTCATTGTAGCTTTTAAAAATTGTATCAATTAGGATTTTTACAATTTTAAAATTACGTACTTTGATCCATTGCAAGTAGAGCTAGCTTTTGATTTTAGATTTTTTTTTTCTTGTATTAGGCAATCATGATTTTACTATTTGAAAGTGATGTACCTTGTCTAAGGATTTTTCTGGGTCTATTGCTATAATTATGTGCTTTTGGATGTTCTTCTTTTCAATATGATTATTATAATTATTTTCTTAATATTGAACCACGCTTGCAAGCCTGGTCTGAATCCTACTGAAATTAGTGAATATATGTTTTTGGATCTCTTGCTATAGTCTGTTTGCCAAGATTCTATTTAAAATGTCCAAAATCAATATGCATTCCTGGGACTGTGTATTTCCTTTATTTTCTTTAGTACTTTTATCTTTCTGCCCATTCTCATCTTAGTCTTGAAGTTCAAATGCTGCTCCCTTTTATTCTGTTTGTTTGAATTCTTACACCAGGAGTCTATACTCCTGATCATCTGTAATGTAAATGCTGTTACTGCATTGTCAGTTCAATGAGGAATGAGGCACTGAATCAGTGTCAGGCTATGGGATTGAACGCTGCCTCTGATACTACTTGGATGAATTTTTGTGACCTCCCTGGACCACCATTTGATCATCTGTAAAAAAGGAAGAGTTTAGACTGGGTAGTTTCTGAAGTCCCCTCCAGCTCTGGATGGAGGATCCTGAGATGCTATGGCACCATAAAGGTTATTCCTATCTCTAAATCCAATATTACACAGTTAAATAAATTTTGGCCAGTAATTTTAGCAGGTGAGAGTACAGCAAACAGGAGAAGTTGGAATAGCTTCCTGTAGGACGTGAGCCTTGAAGGAAGTTAAGGATCCTGAGAGTGAGAAATCAGGAGAGAGGACATTCCAGGTATGGGGAAATGCCTATGCAAAGCTAAGGAGAGAGGAGAAGGATAGGAAGGAGCCAGATTGTGCTGCGTCTGAAGAGCCAAACACATCCCCAGGCAGGAAGGCTGGCTGCCAAGGAGGTAATTGGGCATGTGCCTGGGTCAGGTCTGAAGCAGGGGGAAAGAGTACACTGTGTGGGGTAGTGATCCTGAGAAGCACCCTCTTTCCCAGGCAATTCCCCCTTCATCAGGTGGGGTCATGCCAATCCAGAATGGCAGCCACTGTCATAGAAGCCAGAGCCCAGGGAACAGGGTATACACAGTTGGGAATTAGGATCACAGCTCCAGTACTAAGGGAGTGTTTTTTGGGCAGGGAAAGGATCCTGATGCTTAGGGGAGAAGAATGCCTTCCTCAGTCTCTTCTCCTTGGTATGTCACCCTACACCCTCCCAGAATAGAGGCCTCCCATGGACAAGGGCCTATGTCTTTGGGTGTCTAGGCCTCTCCATTCTCCCTTACTAGGTTCCTTCTCTGAGCCTTGGGGTGGGTCATTGTATTCTGACTCTGTTTTCAGACCTCCAGACTTCCCTTCAATCCCCCAGCCAGGACCAAGTCACCCCAGCATCAATGGACTCCCACTGTGTTTATGCATGGTTTTTGAGCCCCCAGGGAGCCAAGGGTGCCCATCATCCCTGTTTCTTTAGGGCTATAAGTGATCAGAGTGCCTTGATTGTCCAACCTGTCCCTGTATCAGAATTGCTCTGACAGCATCCTCAACATGGAAAAGGTCAGCCACCTTTTACCTGAAGGCCTACAGTAAGGGGGATACTACATATCTGGTGACATGCACCCAGAACACATGCTAAGTGACTTTGGACACTCCCAGATTCCAAGAAAGAGTCTTCCCCCACCTCAAACCCACTCACACACTCAAAGACATGCAGCTTATTTGCCCTTAGTGGGGGGCTGGCAACACTAAAGATTTCTTAAAGTGTTGGTTGCTATGGGGTTAGGGAAGTCTGAGGTCCCCCTCTCCTGCAGGCTTTTAAAAAATCCATTTTCACTTTTGTTTGTCTTCAAGGAATTTGTAAACACGAAGAGACAAGAACTCTCCATATTTCACACCCTTTTCCTCAGTTCCTTCAACTTAAATATTAGGCATTAAATACGGAAACCAATTGCCTACTTATAAACACATGGTTTAGAAAAGCCAAACAAAACCCAGGCACAGAAAGACTGAGGGGGGAGATGTGGCAGTTTAGCTCGTAGGATTCTAGATTTAGAGATCAAAAGCTTGTGAAGGGCCAGCAAGTCAAGACTATTCATTTTTATAAATGAGGAAACAGAGTTCCAAGGACATTAAGATAATCCCAATGAATTCAAAGACTTCAGAAAAAAGTTCACCTCCATGAAGATCAGTGCAACACTCTAAGACCTATGAATGTTATTTATTGGTTTGAACAGTACATGATTTTATATGAAAATGAACAGCAGAGAGGCACCCAGCCTGCCCAGCTGTTACTCAGGGCCCGGTGTCCGCCATCACCCTGAAAGGGTTAACAGGGTCCTGGGATAGTAGCCCATCAGCCGTCTCTGACCACACATCCATCCGCTACTGCTCAGGTTTGGTTTTTCAAGGCAAGGGAAGGATGTTCTTGGACAGGAAGAAATGACTCAACAATCTTTAAAAATCTGAGAACAGTTTAGCTGAGAGAAGAAATAGGTAATGTTTGCTATCATGTTTTGTGAGTTTGGGAAAATAGTGAACCAACCAGCTCTCAGCCCATTGAATCACATAAATGTGGTTAAAAATACTAGTCAAAACCGAACGCTTTCTTTTTTGAGGGCTCATCACAGTTAACACAAATGCTTGACTCTTGGTAAATAGCTCCAGTCAACAAACATCACAGAGTCTGGGCAAAAAGTTCTTACATTGTCAAGCTTGCAATGATAAGAAAATCATTCAGTAATGGTTGCTCCACACAGACTAACGATAATGTAAAGAATCTGTGATTAAAACCATTGGGTGGTTAATGTCAAAAACAGAAAGAGAAAGAGTGAAGGAAAAAATAAAGAAGAGAAGGAAGAATTGAAAGGGAGAAAGAAAATGTAGGAAAGGGAAAAAGAAAGCTAGGAAGGTAAAGGAAAGGAACAAGAGAAAGAATATAAGGAAAGAAAAAGGGAGAGAGAAAACAAGGAAAGAAAAAGAAAGGAGAAATTTGAATGAAAGAGAAAAAAGAAAAGGGAAGAGATAAAGGAAGAGGTAGCAGGCAAGAAGACAAAGGGTTAAAGTTTCAATAACTACATGCTTGAAAATAACACCTGAACTGGAAAGTTTAGGCTTTTTTTTTTTTAATTCTTTTAGGTTTGTTAAATCTTTAGCTGAAGATTACAGCAAATGTTTTGTCTTTGGTGACGAGCTGTTTGTCCCACTTTATTTACTGGGTATTGGATATTTGTCAATGTCATTTCATATCTGGAGAAAATTCCTCCGTTCCTTGGAAGTACGTGTGTGAGTGTGTGTGTGTGTGTGTGTGTGTGTGTGTGTGTGTGTGTGCTCGAGGTCACATGACTGTTTCATCCTATTTGGTGGAGCTGCTGGACTTTTTTCCCTTGCTTTTGGTGCTGGTTGGGAGTGCAGAAGTTGATTGACAGATGCATGCCAGAAAGCCCCATTCTCCTTTTCAAAGACAACGTATGATGGATTGCCATCTCTCAGCTCAGCAGGACACATGGACCATGCAAGCTGTAATTGGTCAGGTATGGAGTCAGCCATCTCTCAACTCCCCTTTGCATTTTTTTTTCCACAAGGGTCTCCCCATATGATTCACATAATTCATATTTACAGTACCGTCTTTCTGTCTGTATTTCTGCTGCCTGCCTGTGTAGTCCTGAGAGTAGGGCAGCCACAAGACAACATTAAACCCGGCCAGGGCAGCAGGAGTTAGAACTCATATCGAATAAATGCTTTTAAAAACGTCTCACCTTGAAATTCGTGTCTGAGTTTTGCAAAAATAGTTTTTTAGATCTTGCTTTAGACTTTGCTGCTATGATTTGTGAGAGAAATGAAGTGAATGACACGGGGAGTGAAGTGATACATTTGCTAGGTAGTTATGGGGTTTTTTTTTTATTTCAAATGCTGTTCAATTTTTAAAATATTGACTGTAATTCTTTATAATCCTAGCTACAGATTTTTCCTTTTATTTATTTTTTCTTCTTTTTCTATTTTTAAAACTTTTACTCCTAAGGCAGATAATATGTTCTGGAGCTTGGTAAATAGGGGAGTCTTGTCTGCTGCAGAGGGGGCCAGCTGCAATGAAGCCCTGACACAATCTGGAAGGGCCAGGTGGCCAGCTCTAATACAATCCCATACAACAGCTCTCATAAACAGCTCTATTTTGTTCTGCCTTCCTGGACTCAGGGAGGTGAGCTGGGCTGGGGTTGCTGTGATGAAATGTCAGAAGAATCCCTCGCAGAGGCCTCCCCACCTGATTTTGTGTAGAGCTTGGCTGTTTGGGCGTCTTTGTCTGCCAAATGGGTCAGTGTGAGTCCCGCTTATGTTTTTGTAATTTCTGTTATATCTGTAGTTTCTGTCCATGGTGAAATGTTGGTGTGGAGAGCAGAGAGAGGAGGCATAGGCATTGTCTTTGAATTTGCCTTCCAATAATCTAAGGGGGAAGGAATTAGAGGGTCCTCTTGCAGAAGGAGGTTTATTTGTCTATAAGTATGATGGGGGTGGGGGATACAGAAGGGGGTGGGGAGGGATGCCTGGGATTCCTGGGCTTTAAAAATCGACGTATATCTTTTTTTCTAACAATTTTCTAAGTACTCTCAGTTTATTTATTGACCATTAAGTCATAAATTCTGAATACAGTAAAAAGATATTTTAAAACTCTCCAAAGTTTCTTATTTTTTTTATTTTTGCATGTGTACGGTTCTTTTTTTCTTTCCTTTTCTTTCCCTTTTTTTTCTTTACACACAGTGTCTAATTAAGACAAGCTGGTTATGCTAGGGACATGGAATATGTCCCCTATATTTTTAATACAGTCATAGAAAACACACCGTCCTACATGGTTTTCAACTAAATTACAGCCCAACATTTACGGCTCGGAAAGCACATGGTTTATTAATACCAGCGTGCCTTGTAATGTATTTTTAGATGGAGAATGTGAGATCGAGAATGCCTTGTTTACCAGTGAGTTGCACTCATTTCAATGTAAGAGATAGAATTGGTGGTTGTTTTTCTTCATCAAGGAAATGTTTTTTTTTAAACTTTAAAGCTTTGTTCTACTATGCAGGCTTTCAAGTAATGAAGTGTGGGCAGTTTTTTGTCAGAGAAAAAAAAAATCCATGCATAGACCATGTTGTAAAGTGCTCATTTCCTTCTGAGACACGTGTGCATTACTGGATGAGTCCATGAAATGTTCCTGAAACAATCGTGGCAGTGAGGAATCATATAGGTACCACCACTTAAAAACAAATGCCAAAATGAAACTTGAGTTCCTGAGAGCTTTCCTGTCCTGCTTCATCAGCCTATGCCTCTCATGTCCGTAAGCAGGGCACTTGTTTAAATACATGGCAGTGAATAAATACTGGGTGACATGATTTTGCTCTGCTCTCCAACAAGAAATACGATTTCCCTTCATGTTGCTTATTATGTGGGTGTCCCTCGGTTGAGGAAAGGCATCTCAGGCAAGAATCAGGTGCATCCTCCTATTTTCTTATTTACTAATGTTCTGTGAGAATCCCTAACAGCGGGCTGGGCACCAAAAGGAAACATATTTTACATAGACAAGACATAGAGCATTTTTTCCTTTTGGGGTTCTAATAGACAGCTAGGCTGTCATCATTGTCATCACCAATGTCATTATCGTGATCATCATGATAGGATTGTGAGTTTTAATACACTCCTAATATTGTTTCCAGGAGCGTACACAGGAGTCTCATATATATTGACAACTTGCTGTGCATTCTGACATTAGAATAAATACTTAATAAGTCATTATACTGAAGGACTTAGTTTTGAAAGCAAGTCGTATCTCTCCTCACTTATTTGGTTAAAACAACAACAGAGGCATGTGCTTTCTGGCTGGTTAAAATGAAGAAAGTTACTAGTTTGCAAATTGCAATTGAAATGGACTTCATGTATTTATTTGGTTAAGGGGAAAATGGATCTTTTTTATTTGAACCTATAATACTAAACTGCATTTGATGGAAGAAGAAAAATGGCTAAAGACCATCATTTCTCCTCAAAAATCAGAAAGCTGAAATGAGGCAGATGCATCGCTGCTGATACAGGGTGAAGTAGGACATGTTAATGTTGGAAAATGAGGATGGTTTTCCGACTCTGGCAGAATGGAAGGAGCAAGGGATACCAAATGATTATTTAACTTCTAACATCAAGATGCAAAACTTTAGCCTAATTCTATAGCTTTCCATGTCCACATTCCAATAGCTCTCAATTTAAATGCCATTTTCAAAGGTCCACCAGAGTTGTGGACCT
Source organism: Pseudocheirus occidentalis (assembly GCA_028646575.1). NCBI lineage: Eukaryota > Metazoa > Chordata > Mammalia > Diprotodontia > Pseudocheiridae > Pseudocheirus > Pseudocheirus occidentalis. Next base: position 7,096,956 of record CM053599.1, on the reverse strand, counting down.
GCCCATTGGACAGAATTTAGTGTGCATCCCTTTACACATATAGTTTAGAAATGCAATTTTAAGCTCTCCTCTCTCTCTCTCTCTCTCTCATTCTCTGTCTCGTTCTCTGTCTCTCTCTTTCTCCCTCTCTCTCTCTCCTTCCCCCCTTCCTTCCTCCTCAAGGCCACCCCCCCTCACCTTACAACCACCAGCTTAGTTGCCAAATGGCCAGAGTTACAGGAGTCAATTATCTGCTTTTCAGACACATTCTTCCTCCAGACTGCTTAAAGCTTCTTCTGGGAGGGTTGCTCCAGATTTTCCTTTATCTCAATTTCTTCCACCTCCAGGAGCCAGTGTCCACTGTGGCTTCCCCTGGAGATGACAGTGGGTAGACAGAAGCTGGCACTACTGCCCATTATGTGGCAGCTGGGAATGCAGGCTCCAAGGTACATGGCTGCTCCTCTACCTTTCCCCCTGGATTTTCCCTCCCCCAAGCAAGCAATTAAGCAGCCTAGCACTCTGCAGACCAGTCTCCTTGCCTGGCATGTCAAGATCTAGAAACTCATTGCTCATAGTGAATTTGATTCATAACTGCACTGTTTGGAATCCAACCCCGATTCCAGGGAGCAAGAAGCTGTGTCAGGCTTCTATATTCCCTGAATCTCAGGATGAGTTTTTACAGCATTCCATTTTTATTTTCAAATTCTTTAGAAATGGAACCACAAAGTGAATTCTGGACCTCCTCCCCCTTTCTCCAGTGAATCTAAATAAATAAAACTTCACGGGTGTCTCTAATGGGGTCTGCCCATTTTAAAATAAATGATTGTTTGCATTTCCCCCTCGTGTGGTCACTAAATATTGACTGCATCTTGTCTTTTTTGCAGACCTGAGCTTGTGAGTGACAGGTTAGTTCATCAGCATTACAGACCTCCTGTTTTTGTCTCATCTCATGCAGACAGGTCACTGTGTCCAATCACCCTTCTGGCACTGCCGTCCCCAAGGGAGCCCAGGCCAGCCTGCCATCTTGATCCACAGGCCTGAGGGTCTGGGCTGGCTGCACATTTCTGCATTCACTGGCTTTTACAAATATGAAAGAAGAGAGGATATTAAATTAGTTGGTAATAAAAACAACAGTTGAAGTAAATTAGATAAAACTATTCACATAGCTTTGGAGCATATTCGGATGTGGGAGAAACACGGCACATAGATGGTTTCTGGGGAGGTCCTCAGTGATAGAATTTTTTAAATGACTTACCAAGCAGGGAAGCAAGAATATGAAGTATCCCAAGAAGAACCATAAAAAGCGTAGGCACATCTGGCCATTTTGCCCCACCCCCACCCCACCCCGGAAAACAGGCTCTATCCCCAGGATGTATTTAAGCATTAAAAACAACCTGACCATTTGCACATTAAACACTAGGGCGCACTCACTGAGGGGAGCAGTGCTGGGACCAATCGGAATCAACAGAGAATCTGAAGCCTTGGACTTGGCAATTTTTAAATAAACTTCCATAATGTATCTGGGATTCTAATTTTCTTTGCTCATTCTATCAGCAAAGACAGATGAAGAACCACCCGTGTCTTGGGTACTGTGCCAGGCAATGGGGGAAAAAAGGCTTCAAATATCTTCAGGATTGTTTTTAAAAATCCTTAAAAATCCTCCAACTGATGAAAAGAGAAGTCGGCCTTGCTCCAGTTGCCGTCAAGTCATTTTGAATCATGTCTGACTCTTCATGACTCCAGTGGGGTTTTCTTGGTGAAGATACTGGAGTGCTTAGCCACTGCCTTCTTCAGGGTCCCTATGTTACGTAATAATGTAATAAAGGAAAGAGAAGTGAGCTTGGTACGAAAAAATTCTGATTGAAAAAGAGGGGGGAAAGCTACAGATTATCCATATTCAGATAGCCAAGCATTGATTGTGTAGACATACAAGAAAACTGCCTTTTTGCAGATGATAAACTTTTATGGTCAATGTAACTCTGTGTGTATGTGTGTGTGTAATATATACTACATATAATATAGTATATATACATAGGTATGTATGTATTCAGAATTCTTGGGGATGCTAAACCCTCCGTGGGTGCTAAGAGAATCCTGTATTCGTGGGTTTGAAAAAACAAACCTGGAAGGCATCTATGACAATCTGACAATTCATACTTATTACCTTAAGACTGCTTTGAAGCTGAATTTCAGAAACATTTCTAGTCTATGAGCTGAGCAAGTATCTGGGAGAAGTCAATACCAATAGTTAGAGAAAACAGGGGAAATGGTTGGTTTTAGTGACATTAAATATTAAGAAGATATTTCTTTGTGTGTTCAAAATGACTCCATACTTCAATAATGAAGAATTGAATAGTATTTGAGCTTAGTATGTCATGACACCTCATATAAAATAATGGATCCTTAGGAATGAGTGTTCCTAGAATGGGACCAGATGAGGCCACAGTATTTTATATGAAAACATAGAACGGGAGTTTCCGTGTCATTTTCGCATATGTCTAATTTCTAGTTGTTGCCCCAGAGTGGAATGGAAGGGTACATTTCTCAGCTGAATTTTTCTTTGCTGCATGAAACATGGGCTCTTACCAATTTTCTTGTATATCTTAAAGCATCTTGTTATTTTTTTTTGCTTTCGGAAGCAATATTAGATTTTAATTGGTCTAGGTCAGTTGCTATTCAAAGAAACTTCTCTGTGTGTGTTGTGTATATGTGGTGGGAGGCGTGGGGAGAGGAGAGATTCTTTAAGCGGTTTTCCTTTTACTACCAATTATCTGGAGAATATGCAGTAGAATGTTTTAAACAAACAAACAAACCAGTGTATGAAAAGGACAAAAATTCATCCTCATTTGAGCACACATACAAAATCTACCCAACGTGACCTTTCTGTTGATGGGCATTTTCCAAATGTCCCTGGGAGAGAATATCCAGGAAAAGGCTAACCTCTTAGGTGTTCATTTGCAATTTTTTTGGTGTCTTTTGAGATCTGTGTTGATAAACTTAATTGAACCAGTAAGGGCCATATTCTGGTGCTCGATGTGTGTAAAACACACACAAATGCACGTGCACATGCACATACACACAGACTCACACAGATGCATGCGCACACACATGCACACAGATACATACATGTACACACACACACACACTCACATTCTCCCCCTTCCCAAACTCCTAGAAGGTAAGTCTTTGAGGGCAAAGACGGCTTTGTAGTAAGGGCTTTTCTATCCCAAGCCTTTAGTACAGTGTCCAGCACATAGAAGGAACTTCATTAATACTTACTGAGTGACGGAATGAATGATGGCTTCTTCCTCTCTTACGCTTCTCTGGAATAAACTCTTGCTTGTGATGAGAATGAGGATGATGATGATGATGATGATGATGGTGAGGATGAGGATGATGGGGCATTTATATGATGCTTTAAAATTTGCAAATATCTTTATTATCTCCTTTCATCATTACAAAGATCCTGGGAGGCAGGTGCTGTTATTATTTCCATTTTACAGATGAAGAAACTGAGGTAAATAAATATTAAATATAGTCAGAGGCCAAATTTGAGCTCAGGTCTTTCTGATTCCAAGTCTCTTGTGCTGCTTAGCTGCTTCTACTAGCGTGACCTACACCTCAAATTGGCAAAGGGCCCACAAAGGAAAGAAGTCCTGTTACCCCAACTCTGGAAATGCTTCTTAGTGGATAGGTTCCTTTCCTGCTTCTTCCTACTTACAGAGGTGTGGCCTTGGACAAGTAACTTCTCTAGGAAGCTCAGTTGTGTGGGAATGGGCAGATCAGTCTCTCATCTCAGCCTCTTTCTTCACCTGTAAATGGGGATGTTTACTACCTTTGCAGTCTTGTTGTGTGCCTTCAAGGTCATCATGGATGGTCGTTCAAGTACTGTAGACTTGTCAGTTATGATGCTTCCATGAGGTGATCTTTATTTCTGTTTTTCCCAATTCTACCTTGAGAACTAGCCATGATAATTTCTGTTCCAGTGAATTCTTGCTCAGGCCAATCCCTCTGTAACCCTGTTCAGCCTCCAAGGCAGCCTGACTCCTTCGTGGGTCACTATTCCTATGAACAACTGTCATCCCCTGAAAAAGACAAAGTGAGTTCATTTAAATAGCAGGACAAGAACTAGAATACGAACTTTAAAAAGATCGACTCTGACACTGGAGATTAAAAGTGGCAGTCTACGATTTTCCCCCCTTCTCATTTTCCAAGTGAGCCTCGGCTTCAGGTAAAGGAGCTCATCCACCCATTGGGTTTCTGTTTCTTCCAAGACTGAATCTCTGAGATTTGGAGGCTCGCTTCTTTCTTTGCCTGGAACTGGCTATTGCTACTGGCCTCAGCTTCTTTGCTAATGAGTGGAGCTTTTCTATAGGAGAGAGTTTTCTCTAACTGTTAAATCCAAAATCTTGAAGATTAAGGGACTCTTCTAGAGCTCTGATCTATTTCTAAGGTATCTGGGGGTGTGTGTGGAACTTCCCAACCTGGAGACTTGCTTCTCCTCCCCAACTGTCCTCCTTCCTCATCCGCTACAGGTGTGGATGAAATTGTGTCCACATTCTGTAGAGCAGTTTCCTCAACAAGAAAACCCTTTTGGGAAGGGTTTCTCCCCTCCTCATTCTCTTCTTCTGTGGTCTCTCTAATACAATAAACCCAGAACCAGTGTGATAAGTGTAAGGCAGAGAGTAGATGCTCCCAACTCTCCCAAGTAGGAAAGAACTTCAAGGAAAAAGTCCTCAGGTCCGGACAAGATCACAACCAAATCCTTAGGGGGAACACACACACATACACACACACACACACACACACACACGCATCCCTGCTTCCCTCCTTCCCTTTCTTTCTTTCACTTTCACATATAAACAGATGTGTAGGAACACACAAGAAAAAGTCCTTGTGACTGCAGTCAGTGTTTCTTGTTATTTTCAGTGGTGTTTATTATCCTGCAGGAAATGTGTAAGTGATGGAGGGTGCACAGGGAGCTAGCTAGACTTTGAGGCAGAAGAGCTGGGTTCAAGTCATGCCCAGTATGCCTCATTCTGGCTATGTGGTCTTTAGTAAATTACTTAGCTTCTGAGTGCCCCAGGCAACTCACCAAGTTACCCATCTGCATTGGTAAAGGGAATTTTCCTTATCAGTTATTCCAGACATCAATGAGAATGACAGATGGACAAGGGATTGGGAGAGGAAACAATTCAAAAAAGGCTTTTTTGGTTTGAGAGAACTCTAGGTTGAGAAACTGCCTTCTCCAATGATATTCAATTGTTTTCAGTTGGTTTGATTTTTCATGACTCTCTTTGGGGTTTTCTTGGCAAAAATACTGAAGTGGTTTTACCATTTCCTTCTCCAGCTTATTTTATAGATGAGGAACTGGGGCAATCAGGGTTAAGTGACTTGCCCAAGGTCACAAAGCTAGTAAGTGTCTGAAGTTGGATTTGAACTGAGGTCCTCCAGACTCCATGCTGGGTGCTCTGTCCACTGCAACACTTAGCTATCTCCCTCCCAACCCATCTTCTCCAATGCACATCAGCAATGCCATCTGTCATTTGTAACCTTCGTGATGCTCAGGGCACCAAGTGGTTCAGTGACTGACTGAAGGCTTTAGAGTCAGTTAATACCATACATGGTACTTGAACCAAGGTCTTCCTACCTTCAATGGCAGCCCCTTATCCACTAGATCAGTGTCTCCCAGAACAAGATAATTAATTTTGTTTAAGAAGTAATACTGGGGCAGCTAAGTGGCACACTGAAGAGACCACCAGCCCTGGAGTCAGGAGGACCTGAGTTCAAATCCAGCCTCAGGCACTTAAAGTAAAACTAACCATGTGACCTTGGGCAAGTCATTTAACCCTAATTGCCCTACCGCCCCACCCTCCAAAAGGCAAAAAATTAAAAAAATTTTAAAAACAGTCATACCAAGAGGATTTTGAGAAGATGGTGGAGTAATTTAGAAAACTTCAGGCTTTCCAAATTTCCTCCACAGAAAAAGGCAGAACTTTGCCTCAGAAGAAACGTAGAGCAGTAGAAATAAACAATAAGTCAGGGTAAAGTAGTTATTCTCCTAAGAACCACAGGAAAGGCCCTACCTCCCAGGACAAAGGTTGGGTGAGGGGAGTGCAAAGACCTCCAGGCCAAGGACAAGCCCTGGGGCAGCTAGGCTGGGAGGGAGCCTCAACCTTGACTTAGAAATCTTTATCTCACAGACAGTGTGGGAGTCTGACAGTGGAGTAGGAGAATGTTGAAGAACCTTCCACTGTTGAGGGATGCCAAGCCCAGCTGTGCTGACCAGAAATGTCCTGGGCTGCCACTGCAGGGGAGAAGACAGTAGCACACACCTGGTGAATGCAGTAGCAGAGTGGCAGGGCCCCCGTGGACTGTGGGCACATGCAAAAGATCAAAATCCCTGGTTTCAGCTGCAGGGCAAAGAGGACGGCTGTAGTTTGCAGTCACCCTCTGGTGACCCTCAGGAGCAGGATCATTTACAGGGCAAGGTGACTGGGGACCCTAGCCATGGCTTAGGTGTGAAGAAGAGAGCCCAAGTTTGGGCCTGGAGATAGACCTCCTAAGAAGGACTTGAGGCTTGGAGCATCATTCCCTATACTTGGAACTAGAGTTCTGAGTATAACTAGTAAAAACAAAATAAAACAAAAAAATAAATAAATAAAAGCGAGCAAGCCAAGGGGAGAGAACCCAACCATAGATAGTTACTATGGGAATAGAGAAGATCTGGGTCCATATTCGGAGGAAGATAATGGAGCCTTAAAAAAAGGCCACTCCTTTTTCAATGAAAAATGCCAAATGGTCCCAAGCACAAAAAGAGTTCTTAGAAGAACTTAAAAAGGACTTTAAAATCAAAGAAAAGAAATGGAGGAAAAATAGAAAAAAATAAGAGGAATCCAAGAAAATTATGAAAAGAAAGTTAACCAGCTAGAAATAGAGAAACCAAAACTTAAGGGGAAAAAATTTCTTGAAAACTAGAATTGGGGGGATGTGGGAAAAATGGCACATTAATGTACTCTTGGTGGAGGTGTGAACTGATTTAACCATTCTTTAGAGCAATTTTGAACTATGCCCAAAGGGTTATAAAATCATTCATACCCTTTGACTTAGCAACACCACTACTAGGTTTATATCCCAAAAGAGGTAAAAATAAAAATGAAAAGGACTTATATATAAAAAATATAGCAACTCTTTTCTGGTGGCAAAGAATTGGAAATTGAGGAGATGCCCATCAATTGGGGAATGACTAAACAAATTGTGGAATGTGGTTTTGACGTAATATTGTGCTATAAGAAATAAAGAGTAGGATGCTCTCAGAAAAACCTTCAAAGACTTAGAAGAGCTGATGCAAAGTGAAATGTACTGTGTACAAAGAAGCAGCAATATTGGGCAATGATCAGCTGGGAATGACTTAGTTATTCTCAGTAACACAATGATCCAAGACAGCTCTGAAGGACTGATGATGAAAAAATGCTCTCCATCCCCAAAGAAAGAACTGCAGGTGTCTGAATACAGACTGCAGCATATTTTTTTACTTTATTTTTTCCTGAGCTTTTTTTTTGTCTATATTTTCTTCCACAATATGACTATTATGGAAATGATCTGCAAGACTTCACATATATAAATTTTATCAAATTGCTTGCCTTCTCCATGAGCAGGGGAGTGGAGGGAGGGAGAAAATTTGGAACTCAAAGTTTAAAAAAACAAATGTTAAAAATTATTTTTACACATAACTGGGGAAAAATAAAATATTTTTAAAAATTTAAACAAAAAATAAAATGAGAATTGGGAAAGGAGAAGCTAATGCTTCAAGAAAACATCAAGAAATCATAAAACAAAATCAAACGAATGAAAAAATGGAAGAAAAAGTGAAACATCTCATCAGAAAAATAACTGATCTGGAGAAGAGATTGAAGAGAAATAATATAAAAATAGATTGCCAGAAAATTATGATTAAAAAAAGAATCTTACACAATAATACAAGAAGTTATCCAGAAAAATTGCCCTGAAGTTACAGAAAAAGAAGGCAAAGCAGAAATAGACAAAAATCCACTGATCACCGCCTGCAAGACATCCCAGGAGGAAAACTTACAGGAATATCATGGCCGAATTCCAAAGTTCCCAGCTTAAGGAGAAAATATTGGAGGCAACAAGAAAAAAAACTTACTTATATATCATGGAATTTCAATAAGGATTATGCAAGACCTAGCAGCCACTATGCTGAAGGACTATAGGTCTTGGAATATTATCCATAGAGCAAAAGAGCTGGGGTAATGACCAAAGGTAAGTTACCCAGCAAAGTTAAGCATAATACTGTATGAAAAAAATATGAACACAACAAACTCAAACACTTTCAGGTTTTTGTAATAAAACCCCCAGAACTTAAGGAAAATTTTAACAACCAACACTCAGGAGAAATGTAAGGTAAACATTAAAGACTGTGAGGGACTCAACAAGGTCACATTGTTTACTTTGTACTTGTACGTAAAAACATTAGCAGCACTTTTATGATTGTTATCATTGTTTGGGTAGTTTGGAAGAAAGGTGTGGGCTGAGTCTAGTATGATGGGGTGATGCTAAAAAAAAAATAAAACTCCTAGGGAGATATAAAAAGGAGTAATTATCTGATACAAATGAGACGTAAAAGGAAAAACTGATGCAGAAGAAGCTAGTGGGGGGGAGTAGGTAACGCTGGAACCTTACTCTCATCAGGAATGGGTTAAAGAGGGAACAACATATATGTCTATGTGTGTGTGTCTATATGTGCGTGTGTGTGCTTGTATATATATTATATGCAGACATACATACATATATATCACTAAATTCAGAAAAAAAAGAGAGCAAAGGGATAGGATGAGGGGAGGGAGGGACTCTTAGAAGGATGAGTAGGTTAAGGAATTGGAGAGTCAGATAGTGGCTCAAAGTAAAGCAGAGGAGTGTGGGGGAATAGGATTGATAAGGTGAGAAGGATAGTTAGAAAAATAGGAAGACAGAAAATACGCTATAAGAAACTGTAGCTTCAAATGTGAATGGGATGAATTTACTCATAAAATTTACCCAACTTTACCCAAAATTTACCCATAAAATGAATAGAAAATTAAAAATTTGAACTCAACAATATATTGCTTTCAGGAAACATAAAAATTAGAGATACAACAAAGATAAAATAAAGGGCAGGAATAGAATTTAGAGTGTTAAAAAAAAAGACAGGCATAGTAATCATGATCTCAGACAAAGTTAGAGTTAAAATAGATTTAACCAAAAGTGAAAAATAGAGAAACTACACTATACATCAGCAATGTTATTCAGTCTTGTTTAGACCAGTTAAAATACCTAGACAGAATAAAATGCCTGAACTTATATGTGCCAGAACAGATTTGGGAACTATATGAACATGAACATAAAGCATTTTTTTGTACAAATAAACTCAGATCTAAACAATTGAAGCAATGCTTGTTGTTCATGAGTAGGTAAAGCCAATATAATTTTTTAAAAGATAATTTTACCTAACTAATCTATTTGTTCAATGTTATCTCTGTTAAGTTGCTAAAAATTATTTTACTGACTTAGAAAAAAATAACAAAGTTCATTTGGAAGAAGAAAAGGTCAGAAATTTCAAAGAAGCCAGGGGGATATGCAAAGGAAGCAGATCCAGTAGTGTTAGCCCTTTAACTGTAATTACAATGCAAGAACGTTGTTAAAGTAGAAAAAGGATCATTTCAGTTATATTAAATTTTTAAAAATTGTATAAGTAAAACCTATGTAGACAGAACAGAAAGAATGCAGAAAATTGGGGGGAAACTTCATAGACAATCTCTCAGATAGGCTGTGATTGTATTAGAATATTGCTGTGGTATAGGAAATGGTGAGCTGATTGATTTAGAAAAACAGGAAAAGACTTGGACTTATTAAGGAAGAAGCTATCCACCTTCAGGGAAACAGATGATAGGAGGAAATGTACAGTCTAACATATATGTGAATGAGTGTACATGTGTATGTGTGTGTACATTTCTATCTGTCTGTCATCTATCTGTCTGTCTACCTACCTATCATCTATCTGTATGTCCATCTATCTATCCATCCATCTATCTATCTATCTATCATCTATCTATCTGTCTGTCTGTCTGTCTACATGTTTAATTATAGCCTCCTTTGGGGGGACAGGGAAAATAAACTCAAAAGTCCACAGCAGAGAACAAAAGAAAACCCACAAGGAAGCAAAGAAAAGCTGGGCAGCTTTGAAAACAATGTATAGTATTTATTAGATAGGTTTTCTTGAAATGGAAATTTGTCGTCTTATATTGAATTCTCTCTTATGGTCTGCTGTGTCTATGGCAATGCTCTTTTCTTTTCTCATTTGGTATTTCTTTTCTCATTTGGTATTTAAGTTTAAAATTTTAAAAAAATACAAAAAAAAACCCCATACCACCAAGGGATATAAATTTTAACCAATGTTTAAAAAAATAAGAAACGACTTTCTAGATTCTTGTACCAATGAAAGAAGAATTTCAAGGCTGAGAGACACAGATGTAGCTTGTAAAGTTCTTGGAAGGGGGCAGGGATGGGACCCTCTGACTTGATTGGTATTGGGAACTCTGTGTGGAAAGTCCCTCCACTAATGCAGATCTGCTGTCCTCTGCAACTTGGAGTCAGAGTTGTCTGGGGGCACCCTGAGGTTTAAACACTTGTACAGAGTCACATGGCCCAGTGTGTGGTAGAGACAGCACGTCCGTCTTTGCTGTAAATATACTCACCAATTCAGGAATGCCTTAGAATAATAACAGCTTGAAAAGTCACACTTAGTGGACGCCTTAAAGGACTTTATAGATATACACTGTTCCAGGGGATCCTCTTCAATGCCACTACTGAATGGCACCAACTGGAATCAGTTCTGGTGCCTAATATTACTTATTTCATTAGGGAATTCATCATCAATATTTAGAAATATTTCTATTAAAAATATCCTATCCCTACTGACCAAGAACCTTAGTGGTAATATGGCACAATGGTGACAGGAAGACCTGTGTTCGAATCCTTCCTCAGACTGGCACATAATTTAACGCCTGTTAGTCTCAGTTTTGTCGTCTGCACAAGAAAGCTGGGATCACTGGCTTCTAGGGTCGTCTCTGGGTCTAAATCTATCCGTGCCTTAAGGAATGCTAGTCATCTTTAAAATAAAAAAAGAAGAAATCATCTCTCAGTGTTGGGCCGATAATCTTTCTCCAAAGGATGCCGAGGAAACTGCTCCCTCTTTTGAGAGCCATGTAACATTTAACCAGATTTTTAAGGCCCCAGAGCTTTGATTTGGGAGAGCGTGAAGAAAGCATGAAAATTTAAAAAAAATCAATCATAATTACTATTAGATGAATAATATCAAATATCTTGAACTAAAACATCAGAGCATTTTGAAGTATACAAAATACTTTCTAGGTTTTATATAGAGTTCAAACTTCAAAACAACTCTGTGGCAGTGGAGCCATAATTATCCCCACTTTTCATATGAGAAAACTGAGGCTTACAGACATTGGTGACTTTGATCCTGGGTGGCCCTGACTTCAGCCTCAGCACTACAGTTGTACAGAGAGGGCCACTTTGGGAATCTACAATCACCCCATTAACAAGAGAACCCCAATATTTTGTGTAAACTTACTTGTGTCAAGAACACAAAAGTCATTCCAACTGTGTGATATGCGAATTGTCCAAGAATCCATGAGATGTAACCATATCACAACCCTTGCCCCAACAGAACACTGTATGGGTGCCACTGTGCACAGAATGGGCACTCACCAGAGCCTTGAATGGGGCCAGCCAATGATACTCCACCAGCTTTTCGGAGGGAAGGTTGAAAGCTGTGGCACATGTAAAGGGCCTCCTAATGGGCCTGAATAAAGCAGAGAACATCCAACTCATTTCACTTAGTGTCACTCATGATGATTTATCATTCGAGTCAGGGCAAACTGTGGTCTCAGAGCTGAAACAATTTTATCCATTTTTTTTAAACAGAATGTTCCAGCTTGGTTCTTATATCCTTAGGGTTGCAATATTGAATTCAGAATCAGGAAACTTAATCTTACAGGCCAGTTTGACAAGATGTTGGCTGAATGGTAGACAGAAGTGATGCTTTGTGGGGTACAAGACCCAAGGTCAGAGACTGGGTGAAAAAGGGAGAGGGAGATGCTTAGGGGAATTTGGCTCAAGTACTGACCCCCTGAGGTGGAGATTTCTTCTGTTTTTGAGTGAAGAGAAAGCATTCAGGCATTCAGGGGTCTGGAAGCTAGACCTGAGATGGCTTTGGTCTCTGCCAAAAATCCACTCACACTAGCCACAGAAAAATAAAATGGAATACTCACATCTCAAAGTGCATAGAGGTTTGCAAGGTGGTTATCAAAGGTCAGGCCTGCAACATAGGTAGATCAAGTATCATTTCTACAGACAGAGAAACTGAGGGCCAGAGAGAGAAGTTAGGTGACTTGTCCATGTTCACACAATCAATAAGGGCTTGGCGTAGAATTTGAACCTAGGTCTCCAGATGCTGTGTCCTTCACTAGAGTCAGCATAATCAGTGGGGGGCTGTGGACAGGATTTGGGGTCTGGAGTCAGAGGACCTGAGCTTGAATCTCTAATATTTGTGCGCCCATGGGCACATGCCCTTAGCTCAGTGGGCTCTGGTTTTTCACCTGTTAAATGAAGAGATGAGATAAGGCAGCTTGTAAAATTACTTTCAGCTTTAAATCTGTGATCTTGTGAATGCTTACCTCTCCCAGACCAAGGTGACTGGGACCAGGATTGAACTAATGTAGTACAGAATGGATCTCTTGGCTAAAAAGGCAGCAAGAGAGCACAGTGGTTAGAGCACTGGACCTGGAGTCGGAAACACCTGTGTTCAAATGTGACCTCAGCTGCTTATATGACAACCTCCGATTTCTGCTTGCCTCAAGTCTCCTTAACTGTAAATTGAAAATAATATCAGCACCCAGAGTTGTTGTGGAGATGAAATGACATCATATTTGCAAAGCCCTTAGCCCAGAACCTCGTGCACAGTAGGTGCTTAATAAATGCATGTTCCCTCTGAATAATATCTGTTCCGTTTCATCAGTGCGCCTTCACATTCTTTGGTATCCTTCTCATTTTGCTGACTTAGGAAATGTCTTTAGTAAATAAATATTTTAGGAATCTTGTAGTCACATGGCTTCAAATCTAAGACCATCAAACATTTAAAGCCAGAACCTAGGAGGATGTTCACAGGCTGATAGACAAAGAGCCGGCCTTAGTGGCCCCTGTCTAGTCCCCTCTTCTCATTTAGGGGCAAGGAAACAAGAGGCCGCCCAAGGTCATAAATAGCAGCTGGGAAGCCTACTTGGGGTCTGTGACACCTGCGTCAGCCCCCATCACACTGACCACGCTGCTGTCCTCCTACATCAGCCCCCATCACACTGACCACGCTGCTGTCCTCCTACGTCAGCCCCCATCACACTGACCACACTGCTTTCCTCCTGTACCAGCCCCCATCACACTGACCACGCTGCTGTCCTATACTTGTCTTGATCCCTTTTATCTTCCATTTGGTTCGTAAAGAAACACACTTATAATTCCCAACATGTGAGAAACTGAAAGCAGGCAACGGAACAGGGACCTGAAAAATGTTTTTGGACTTTTTTTGGATCTAATCCTGAAAGTTCATTGGTTGTAGGCAATGCCTACGAGGGAGCTCACTCTACTAAAGCATATTGATAACTCTACTGCAGCTTAGAGGTGTAGAGTATTGGCTGGGCCTCGGACGGATTGAGTGACTTTCTCAGGGTCCTACAGTCAGGATGCATCTCTGTGTCTTTATAGAGAGGAAGGAGGGCATGGCCACAGGCTTCCTGACACCAAGGTTTTCTCTCTGTCCACAACTAGGCTACCTATTTTGTTAACCATGTTATACCTAAAAGCCAATTTCTAAAATTCTTAGTTTACCATTTTTAAGGTTTTTCAAATAGGAATTGAGTAAAAGACTGACATTTGAAATAAGCAAACTGTCACGGACTTTACGTTTTCAAAGCATTAGGTCAACAATTGCAAATTAAGATTTTCAGCAAAGTTATTTAGCTATAAGCAAGAAGGGAACGGCCAGAAGGAAGCAAAGACAAGCTGGGCAGCTCTGAAAGTTCTGTATTGAATTTATTATATTCTTAAAAATAAAAGCAAGCCAAACATAGGAGAGACTTGTACTTTCATATATAATCTTCTTGTTCTGTTCCACTTTGTATATGGAAATGATCTTTGTGTGTAAGGTCAGAATTCAAAAAAAAATAAAGTTAGTGTTCCAATTTGGTTTCTTTGAGGGTAGAAGAACAAGCCTCTGCTATGAAATGTCTTCTAAAATTGAGGGGGGTTGCAAGACAGTTAAGGGGCGCTCTACAAAGAGAATCTGTGGAAATAGTAGATTTGGATGGTGGAGGATTCACTTCCAAAATAAAGAGATTATCTGACTGGCAGATGCTCTTGGACCATTAAAAGACATTGCCTAGCTTGGCCATCTCCCTGTCAGCATATCGCAAAACCCCAACAGAATCATTAATGGGTACTATTTGACATAAACGACATTGGAGCACTCTGCAAAGAGATCCACAATCTAACTCTTTCGATGTAAATGTAAGTAGGGATTTATTTTCATGAGTAAAAGCACCACAAACTGCTGCTTGGTTACAGAGTGCAAAGAAACCCTTAGCTAAGGGAGCCCGGGAAGGCAGAAGGGCGAAGGGGAGATCAAGACAAGTCATGGGCACTTTAGGGTACTGAATGACGGCATCTGCTATCAGCCCCCTTTCCGAACAGTGCCCTGGAGCGAAACCCAAGTCGTTCTGCCCTAGTTGTGCCTCCGCATTTTATCCTCTCTGTCTTTTAATGCAAACTTTAAGAATACAAAGATCTGCTAACGGAATCTGCTTTTAATTGTCCCCTTTGTGAAGTGAATCAGCAGGTAAGAAGCCGGATTGATAGTTAAGATGTTGCTCAGGAAAAGACCTTTACCGTTCTTGTATTGAATACTCCACTCAATTAAAATAGCTACAAAGGAAGCATTGCTTTATTCAATAACAAATAAGTCAGAATAATAGTGAAAGAAAGAGCAGATTTTTAATCAATCAAGCGCATTATGGTTTTAAAACTTCTATGTTCCAAACCATTAACTCAGCTGAACAAAATACCCAACTTCTTTTCATTCATGGATCTCAATGTTATTTATAAAACCAACTGACAAAGATATATGTTTCCAGCGCTTGATTCAGTTAGTGCACATAGATTAGTGAAAAAGAGACCAGATGAAATTCATGGTAATTAATGTCAGCTAAATTCCTGGTTTCTATATTTCATAGTGTCAGACTAATCCTTCAACTCTGATTCATAGGTTAAATAATACAGCTATGGGAAAGAGGGTTGAATCCAAACTTATTGGTCTACTGTTAATAATTCAGAGAAAGTGGCCAAAAATCTGGGTGCCTTTCTCATAGTTGCAAGAAAGAGGGAAAGAATATTACAAGGATTTTTTAAGCCTACCACTTCTGCTCTTACCCTAAGCACATTAGTTCAATAATTCTCATGAAATCATGATAACTTATTGGAAGCATAGTTACCCTCCTAAATGTAACTTTTCCAATGGGGACAGTCCCATTTTATACATATAATAGCAAACAACACAAACAGCTTTCTCAGGCATTGCAGGAGAAGAGACACATACAATGTTTCTAGACATTGTGGGAAACATCACGTTTGGTCAGAAGACTAGAGTCAAGCCCAGCTCAGTTACTGTGTGATATTTGGCCAATCACTTTACCACTCTGTATTCTATTGCTTGTCTGGAAGATGAGGGGGTTGGGTTGATTGAGGTCCTGAAGAGGTCTCAGTCTATAAAACTGAATGAACCTAATCCTTTCATGTGTATTTTTTTTTTTTTTTGCAGAAAAGTACTCAAGGGTTCTGCTGAATACTTGAGAATCCTTTGTTTCTAGACCACTGTGAAGTTTGTGTAAGGGTGGGGATTTGGAGTTTCTAATCCCATCCCCAATTAATGCAATCATAGTAGCTCCAGACAGAATTATTGGACTAAAAATATAAATTAGGCGTGAACAAGTGTTTTTTTTTCTTTGGTCATTGGATAAAGACAGATGATGCCACACAGGAAATCTTTTTTTGTTAAGCCAAAAGAACCAGACACACATTAGGAAATAGCAAGCCCATTTTAGAATAGCACTATTGATCCTGATTGAATTTCTTGGAGGGAAGATGGGCTTTCTCACTCTGCCTCCTTCTCCCTCATGCTTGATGATTGTGTGAGTTCCAGGGAATCCAGAGGTCTCACCAGCAACCAGTCATGGAAGCAATTAGTGACGAGAGGAAGTATCTACATGATATGGAAAGACACTTTAAAATGGCAGCAGCTTCATGAATTATGACCCCAGATGGCAGAGAGAAATGTTGGTTGTGGACACAATAGATATACCAAAGCCTGAAATCCATATTCCTAAGAGAAATGCATTGATCTCTGACACTCTGGGAAGGAAGAAAAAAACTTCCAGGAAGTAGGTGCGAGTAATAGTATCCCAGCCTCAGAGGGTCACCCCCAAGACCCTGGGAAGAGCAATCATGAGGCAACCTTTTGGAAACCCTATGCTCCCCCTCCAGGGCAAGTTGGGGGAAGTGGCCTAGGAGGAATATTGCATTTATCCATTTCCCCTCCCAGTGCCAGAAACCTGATTATCAGGCAATCAGGCACAAAGATTGTCATAAATTGTGTCCAAGGGCCCTGCCCAGTATAGGGGAAGATTTTATTCCATTGGATGGCCCAGATGGGCAATTAATGCCTTGACCCAAAGGACCGTTGTTTGTCTATGGCTTACACTCAACATTTGACACCAGGGAACACTTACCACAATTAGGACCCTCCTCTAGTGAGACATGGGAAAAGCATCTCATAAAGGAGGGGAAGCCAATGGAGAAGGACTTTACCACCTAAGCCCTTGCTTATCAGGTGGGTCAAGAAGCTGACCTCAGAACACTTTATAAGCACTGATCCAAATCCAGATTCATAGCCCACAATGATTCAACTAGCATTATGTTCATCATGAAAAACCAAATTTCAAATTGGAATTTCTGTGAAGGTATTGTACTTGACACTTGATTGATGCAAATTTGAGGATGGCTTTCTAGGACAGCTTTCCGCCACTCTCTTCTTGCCACATGGAAAAATATCCTGGGAAATGCATTTATCTCTCCTCTTATTCATTTCACATTCTTGCCCATGATTGAAATCATTCTGTTAATATAAAAAGGGGGGCTTACTTTGTAAAATTCCTGTGTTGTATGAAGTCTGCCAGCTGACAGGACAACCTTGCTAAAGCACAGGGTTGGCCATACCATTCCTCTGCCTAGAAACCATTGACTCCCCTTGCCCTTTAGATAAAATAGAACACCCCACTTTGACATTTAAAGCCCTTTATAATCTCTCAAAGGCCATTCCAAACTTAGAAGAGATTTCTCCTCTTCACACTCTATGTTCCATTCAACCTGGCCTAGAATCTATTCCCCACAATTAGCATTCCATCTCCTCCTCTGAGCCTTTGCTGTAGTTGGTCCACATGCTTGACACACATCGCCTTCACTTTCACTTCTTTAGAGGAGAAAGCTTACTTCCCTCAGGAAGTCCTTCTTCTAAAGTTCTTTCCAACTTCAAATTATCTTGTATTGTTCATCTGTTTATTCCATGGCAGAATATACATGCCCAGGGGGCAGATAGTGTGGTTTGTTTTTTAAGTTACTTACACAGTAAGTGTAGGACAAAGCAAAACTTCTCATTGTTTTATAATTCCCGGAAGGTACTTAATAGATGTTTGTTGGATTACATTTTTAGGTTGGAGAATAGGGTGAGTAGAGCATTGGGTTCAGGGTCAGGAACTTTGTGTGACCTTGAGCAAACCTATGCTCTTGGTTAACTTTCAGATTCCTTTTCTTTCTTTTTTTTTTAATTTTTATTATTTTATTATTATTATTTTTTAAATTAACTTGTTTGTTCACTTTTAGGTTACAAGATTCTGTTCCATAGTCACTTCAGTTATAGATTTTTCTCCCCTTCCTCCCCCTCCCCCACCCCA
>CM053599.1:7052438-7078346 GCA_028646575.1 Pseudocheirus occidentalis | reverse complement strand
CCCCTCCCGACAAAGACCAGAAATTCAACTTCTGCTTCCCTACTCCTTGTCCAGTTTGTGAGCTCATGCCACCTTTACCTTCTGCTCCTTTGGAGCACAGATGTGGCATGATTGTCCACTCCAAATCTTTTTCTTCCCTTGGGTAAAATACTTTGGCCCCACCCTAGGTATGGCTCTAGTCTATCACTTTTGAGAAGAGCCAGGTCTGTCCATTTCACTGTCACAATCTTTTCATTTTCCCTCACAAGAGAGGAAAGTCCAGGAAATCTGAGTTAAACTTAGAAAGTGCTTCAGCTTTGATATAAAGACTCTGCAGTAAGAGAACTCCCTGTTGTGTATGCTTCAGGATGCTGAGAGCCCTCTCCTATAGCAACACTGAGAGAATCAGCTTTTCAGGGCTAGAGGGGTCACTTCACTCTTGGAGGACACTGGAACATCTTTAAAGTCTGAGAAGATGTTGTTTACTTCCAAGTCCTTAAAGATGCTATGAAGGTGCCTCCAGGAGCACTTTGGCCATGTGAAGTTCCCTGAGCTGATAGTAACAACTCACGTTTCTCAAGTGCCTCACTGTTTACAAAGTGCTTTCTTCATAACACCCTAGGAGGCAGGGAAACAAAGAATTATGATCCCATTTTACAGATGAGAAATTGATGCCAGAGAGGCCAAGTGACCTGTCATGATCACTGAGTTAAGTATCAGAGGCTGAATTTGACCTCAAGGTCTCTAACTCCATGACTGACTTGCTTTCCACCATATCATCCTGCTTCTCAGAGAGATGTAGAGACAGTTATTCTGTATAAGATCAGCTCCTGATTATTCACCAGATATTATGTGATGCTTTATCAATTTGGTGGATAGCTCCTTGTCTAGATTTGATCCAACCATCTATTTAATGATTTGTTCTAGATTCTCAGGAATCTAAATCAAGCCCACTAGCTTATGTTTTACAGATTCTGTTATTTCCCTTATTTGGGAAATAATCAAGATATTTATACTTCACTAGAACCGTGACGGTCATTTTTCATGATCTTTCAAGTATCACTGAGAGAGGCTCAGGAATCACATCCACAAAATCTTTCAGTGCCAGTGGATGCAGTTGGTCCAATCCACGGTATTGAATTCATTAAGGGCAGCTGGCAGCTCTCTTACTATCATCTCATCTTGGAAGCTGGTAGACCCTCAACAACTTCCCTTGAAGCCCTTTTAGTCTTGTCATTTCCAAAGCAATGGCCTCCTTGGCAGAGACAACCAAGGCAAAAAAAACAAAAACCACTGAGCAGCCATGGCTTCTCCCTGTTGTCAGCTACCATTGTTTCATCCCCTTCAAGCAGGGATCCTCTTCTTTTTTGTTCCTCCTCTTTCCCACATTGAGGGTTTTAAATATGACAACACTAACCATTTTGGTTTTCTTAGACTACATCCGCCTCAGTGCATTCTAAATTTGAACATTCTTGCCGTCATTTTTATAGGACTCTACTACTCACACTCACACTCAACTCTGCTGCCTTCCCTTCCTTCCATTTTTCTGCCGTTATCTTTAAAAAAATCTAAGGCGGACAGTGAGTTCCCAGTATGTCTACATCAGTTTATTTAGTCAATTTTTTCATTGTAATTGTTTCTCATTATTTCTTCAAAATTTCTTTATTCCCATTTATCTTGAGTTCACTCTCTCTATAGAATTTTAGTCTGTGGGATCTTGACTATTTTTCCTTCAAATCCTTTGAAATCTGGTTTCCCCAAATCAAGGGGGAATGTTAGACTATGCTCACAAATTCTCAAAAGGAGTGGTTACTTCCTCTGAAGGTTCCTATCAACCCTACCTCCTACAACCAGTTCCTCACTATTCATGAGAATCATAATAGAATTTCCTCTTTCTAGGTTCCTTCTCCTCTAGGTTCTATGGGTCACTTTTCAGCCTGTGATCTGTTCCCCAAATTCACTTATTTTCTCTTCCTATTAGGTGATCTATAGAATCCTCCAATGACAAACATTACTTCTTTTCCTCCTTCCATTTATCTTTACCCACATACTCTCTATCATGTTTCCCCACTCTACTTCTAGGATTTCCTCCCATGCCTATACTTTCCTCATGTCCAATCCTGACACACTGTTCAATAGTCTTCTTTTTCTTGAGTAAGATGTGTCCATTAAGATTGACATCCCAGTCAGGCTTTCATCTGCCAAGTCTCAGTCATGCTCATGAAGTGATTCTTGCCTCCTTTCATTAGGATCTCTAGTTGGAAAATGAGCATCTAACCATGATTTGTTTCCATGAGAATCACCAGAAGTGGGCAACTGATATCTGTTTTTATTAGTCTTAGGTGAATCTGTGCTACGTCTTGGATGTATGCCCAGGAAAGACACCAGATCTTCCTATTACTGTTTACCAAGCTGACAAAGAGCTGCCTCAGGACTCCTGAGCAGGGAATCACCCAGCACCACTACCCTTCCCTTCTTCCTCTGAGCCTTATTGAATGATCTCCCTCCTGGCCATACCTGTGGCTTTACTGTTTCATTTCCTGTCAGTGTCGCTGCCTCCTACTCTGAGCATTCAGCACCCTCTTTTCCAGGAAGATCCTAAAATGTGGTTTCAGTATCCACTCATCTCTTTCCTCCCCATATTCCTCAATTGGGTGTCTTATTGACTGTCCAGCCTTCTAACCAGAGTCCAGTTTCTACTCTGCCACTTCAGATTCTTGTTTTCTTCCCTTAGAAGCCCTACTTCTATTTTTTAAAAGGCAACTGCATTGTCCATTATAACCTGGCATGTGGAGAGGAATTTGATGAGGCCCTTCATCTTGTTTTCTAAAAGGGAGACCAGCCTATATTTGGACCAGAGAGATCAGTTCCTTGGTAGTTGTTGAAATGACATCATTCACTCCACTCAAGCTGCTGCAGAATTCACCCCATTCTCCATAATGAAAATTACTTTCAATAATACCAGTGGGACCTAGGCTCTACTTTGAACATAGCACTCAATATATATTTGTTGGATAGCCATTTGGAACTAAGAAATCTACCATCTTCTCAAATATGTACATCTGACCACTTGCCTGGACATTACTCTTTTTTCTACAATTAATGAATAAGCATTTATTAAGCATGATTCTATAGGAATGGGGTAATAACACCTACCTCTCAAGGTTATTGTAAGGATCAGATGAGATGCTAATGGTAAAGGACTTAGTACAGGGCCTGGGATATAGTAAGTGCTGCATAAATATTATTATTATTTTCCAGACACTGGATTGGGCTCTGGAAAGGTAGGGGAAAAGTATTTATTAACTGCTTTGCACCAGACACGATACTAATGACTTTAAAAATATGATTTCATTTGCTCTTCATGACAACCCTGGGAGGTAAGTACTTTTATGATTCCCGCTAAAAAGAGAGTATTTTATACTATGAAACAGATTGAGATCATTTGAAAGTTCTGCAGTTTCCCAAAAGCAATCCGGCCCACTTGTACTCTCTTATTTAGTTCTGGGCCCAACCTATGATGTGTTTTCCATGTGGTAAAATAAAAGTATGTCATGATAGAAAGAGCAATAGGTTGGGGTCAGGAAGACCTAGTTTGGAATCTGGCCACAGGCACTCTTTAGGAATGTGATCCTAGGTAATACAGTAGACAGAGCACTGGGCCTGGAGTCCAGAAGATCTGAGGGAATGCAAGGCAACATCTGGTCTGTAGGTAAAGAGAACTGCAAATCCCAAAGCACTAGCTAAGTATTAATATTATTGTTCATAGTAATAGCTGTTAATACTGTTTATTGGGGTGGGCAAGTAATAAATATTTGCAGATCAGGATAATGAGGAATCAATGAATCAATAAACCAATTATCACTTATTAAGTGCTTACTCTATGCCAGACACTTTGCTAGGTCCTGGGGGTCAAAGACAGAATGATATAGTTCCTGACCTCAAGGAGCTTATGTTCTATCAGGGAAGACAACAGGCACACACATAGAGAAAACAAATACAAGGCAATTTCAAGGTCTAGAGATAACTCAATGACAAGACAGATCTGCATTCTCAGAATCATTTCTATTTTTATTTAGTTTAGGGTGTCTGCAGGATTCTTTTAACCATTGGCTGCTATGGTAGCCTGGTGGTAGAGTAGCTAGAGTCAGGAAGATCTACACTCAATTTCACCTCAGAAATTTACTACTGGGTGACCTTGGGTAAATCACTTAACTTCAGTTTGCCTCAGTTACCTCAGCAGTTGCACATTGCCTGGCACATAGTAGGGGCAATATAATGCCAATTGTCGTGACAGGAGACTGCTTTACAGGTTGAATCTTGTTATGCTGATCCATCATCTCAAGAACAAGGTCAGTTTTTCATCTGATTCTTTGAGGCCCTTTGGCTCCTGTATGTAGTACAGGATGGAGGGATGGTATAATCATCTCATGGGGAAGCTAGGACTCACTGCTATCTCTCATAGAATTGGGGGAGGGTAGAGAATATGCCAGTGACCAAATATTTATGGTCCCCCCAGTCGCCTACACACACACACACAAACACACACACACACATACACACACACACGGTACCTCACAATGTGCCTCGTCCTAAAATACACATCTATTATGTAACCCAGACACCTTCACTGGTAACAGGTGGACAAACACATCAATCAGGTCCATGGGAGAGGGAGTCTGTAGGGACTGGACAAGTCGGGTTTATAGAACACCGTGCTGCAAGCTCTGTGCTAAGCACTCTAAGGTGACTATTTCTTCTGATCCTACAACCCCCTGGGAGGTGGCTGCTTTCATTCTCATTCTAGAGATGAACAAACTGAGATGGATGGAAGTTCAGTAACTTGCATCTGAGGCTGGATTTAAACTCAGCTCTCCCTGACTACAGGTCAGTGCTCTACTCACTGCATCACCAGCTGTTCTACCATGACAGAAAGAATAGTGCAGGGGTGGGAAACCTGCAGCCTTGAGGCCACTTGTGGCCCTCTAGGTCCTCAAGTGCAGTTCTTTGACCGAATCCAAGCTTCACAGAACAAATCCTTTTAAGAGGTTAGAGGTTACAGGGGGATTTGTTCTGTGACATTTGGGTTTGGATTCAGTCAAAGAACTGCACTTGAGGACCTAGAGGGCCACAAGTGGCCTCAAGGTTGCAGTTTTCCCACCCTTGGGATAGTGGATGAGTCTGATTAATCGATCTTGTAATCCACCAGCATTTATTTAGCTCTTATTATATGCCAGACAGTGCTGAGATATCAGGCATTCAAAGATAAGACAAAAGTCCCTGCCCTCAGGTAGCTTACATTCCATCACGGGAATTAACATGCACATTTATAAACATATACAAAATATTTATAATGGAAACTCAAGTCAATATTTGGGGGTGGGGCACTTGCAGCTGAGGAGATTTGGGAAGGCCTTCCGTAGGAGTTAGCACTTGAGTTGAACATTTAAAGATCCCAAGAGAAAGAGATGAAGAGCAGGCTTCATTGGGGATGGCCCAAGATAAAAGGAACTGTAAGATCCTTGAGGGCCTTGGAGGCTGTTGCACTTTATCCTTTGCCCCAAAGAATCACAGAATCTCAGATGTGGAAGAGACCTGAGAAGCTTATTAACCCAACCCATAAAAGTCACAGCCTCCTCAAATGTGAGCCCTGGGAGGTACCTGAGGCATGACCTCATCTGCTCCACTTCCCCATGGGACTTTTCACTACAACAGTCTCATAAAATCTTCACCCATTTCCTTGCACACCTACTGGAAAGAGGCTTGTCAACCTCCTGAGGGACCCCACCTTACTTTATCCTGTGTGCCTCCAAGTTTCGAGTTATAGCCTTGTTCTCTCTGACTGAGGCTTCTCCCTATGTTGGTTTTCCCCATTTCTAATGGAAGTTTCTATGGTCTTGTTGGGTCTCTTGTTGGGTCTCTGATACCTCACGTGGGGTGAGGTGATGGGTTGAGCAGGTCCTCAGCTAACAGGAGTACACGTGATCACCTGGGGGTGGAATGCGAAGGCTGCACCTGTTTGCAATAAGCAGGATTATCTCTCCACCTTCAGGGTGATGCACTATTG
Organism: Pseudocheirus occidentalis; assembly: GCA_028646575.1. Lineage (NCBI taxonomy): Eukaryota > Metazoa > Chordata > Mammalia > Diprotodontia > Pseudocheiridae > Pseudocheirus > Pseudocheirus occidentalis. The sequence goes on along the minus strand of CM053599.1, from coordinate 7,072,300 downwards.
GCTCACTGTGACGAGGGCATGGCCAGGGGAGGGGCCCTAAGGGGCCCTGGAGAAAGGACTTAAATACAGGCTACCCAGAGGCAGAGGGAGGTCCAGCCACACCAGGCTTTGAGAATGTAGCTAGAAGCAAGTCCTGTGTCCTGAGTTTTCTGTGCAGCTGTTTCTCCCGGAGTAAGCGGAGCCTGGGACGACTGAAGCCTGTTGAGGAAGGGTATAGGGGAGACCTATACATCCTGACCCCAAAACCGTAGCAGGTCTGGGTCAGGTAGGAAGCAAGTTTCACAGTCTAACATGTCAGTGGGGGCCTCCTTGGGCCTTGGTGAATGGCATTGGGGAAGGAAAGTGTCTAAAAATATCACACTGCTGTATCTCCATCTTCCATTCCCAGTTCACCAAACAAGACATCCAACCCTCTCATTTTACATGCAAGGAAATGGGCCCCATGGCCTGAAGTCAACTTTATTTTATGACCTTGTGCAGGCCCTTTGACCTCATTTAGTCTCAGTCTCCTCATCTGTAAAATGGGAGTTAGACTACATGGCCTTTAATATTCCTTTCAGTTCTGAATCTTTGAGCCTATAAACTAATGTCTCCCGAGCGTATGTGGGGTTTCCATAGGGACTGTCTATGTGAAGATTTCACACATGTATGAGTATGTTTGAATGTGTAACATACACATGTTTACACACATCATATGTTCTAGAAATGGGTTCAATTACAGTGGTGGCAGGGACAGGCCTTCTCATCTGGCTAGACTCTGACCAGTCAGGTCCTGGGCTAATGAATTCAGAGACATCTTTGGACAGGTCTGTAGTGTCCTACACAGGACTAGAGAGAGAGAGATAGGATCAATTTTAGTAGAGAAAATGTTCCCTTTTTGATTTCTTAATGAAGACTATACCTTCACCCCTTGACTCTAGACTTAAGCCAACTGGAAAGTGTAAAATGATTAAAAGTTTGACATCATCAAAGAAGTCTGTCTCATCCATGAAGTGGGTGGATAGGATGCTGGACCCTGAGCCAGGAATATTTGGCTTTAAATTCTGACCCTGACAATTCTAGGCTTCCTGAGGACAGGCAAATTGCTTAAACTCACTGAGTCTCAGTTTTCTCTGCTGTGAAATGGGGACAATGTATCTATAATGCCTACCTCACAGGGTTGTTAAGAAGATTAATTTAGGTAATAGATAAATTTGTGTCAGGGAATAACAGTTAGCATTTATATACCACTGTAAGCTAGTATAAATGTTTCCTCCTTTGATCCTTACAATAGCCCTGGGAGAAAGGTGTTATTATTATCCTGATTTTGCAGTGAAGAAATTGATGCTGAAAAAGGTTAAGTGACTTGCTCAAGGTCACACAGCTAGGAAATGTCTGAGTCAGGACTTGGGTCTCTCGGACTCCCAGGTCTGATTTTCTATCTATTATGCTGCTTAGTTGTACCCAGTTTTACACTGGGAAGCAGACGGGGTGATTTAATGCCCAGATTCATATAGTGGCCAAAAAAGGGATCTAAACAAACAAATGAAAAGGGAAGGGACAGATTCCTCTGTCATCTCATAGGTGCAAGAAGGAGACATCCCCTTGCAATTGCCTGGAGAATCTCAACCAGAAGTCCCCTAATAGGGTATAAGAGGAGGACCCCACACCACCTAATACCAATCATTCCAACTTTTAGGATTTCAAGCCTTGTATCAGGTGAGAACACAGAATTAACCATTCACTTAAAAGTGCAGTTCACACTTAGGTGTGAATAAATCCTTAATTTGGAAGGAGTGAAGTCCTTCAGCCTATTGTATGAAATTATTCATGCACACAGGTAATATATTAGGGTTAGATAAAAGAATTAGATGCCTGTCAATGGCCTGTGTATATCAGAGAAGGGATTCTACCACTGAGAGAGTCTAGCTTTAAGCATTCTTTGAGAAGCAAGATCCTAGTACCTATACCAGAGAACAGTCATGGGAGACAGGAAGTGAATCCAGAGAAAGGTGCACCCCTCCCCCCCCAGTAGACTTGACTAGTAACAAAAGATGCATCTCACTGAGAGCTGAGAGAAGACAGACTAGACACACTGAGGACAGTCCGTTTTAGGACTCTACAAAAGCCGCAGGTCTCAGAGCTCAACAGGTAGCTAGAGTTGAGGAAAATTAATGAGGACTCCAGGAAGGAAGAAAAGCACTTCCAATTCGTAGACAATTAGCTCCAGAGCAATGGCACATCTGAACTGGTAGAAGAGGTTTCTTTAAAGGGAACTCCTGTAGGGATTAAACAAACAAACAAAAAATTTGTGAAGCATTTCATAAAAGTTTCTATTTTTATGGACAAGATGGAGAGATGTAGGAGTAAATTATATTAGAACTAGGTGGATTTGAGACTGATTAGATGTCTGTTATCAGACAATAGTCATTAACTGATTCTTGACAACTTGAAGATCTCCCCTGAGGGGAGACTGGGGATCTGTCCTTGGTCCTGGAATGTTTAGCATTTTGATCAGTGATTCAGATGAAGGTACAGACATTATACTTGTCAAAATTTTAAATTACACAAAATTGATGATTTGGCATTTTAAAACACCTGGACAGGCTGTAGTGGCAGACTGAATCTACTAGAATCAGTTGAAAGGATTGGGAATATTTAGCCTGGAGAAGACTCAGGGGGTGGAGGATATATCTCTCCTCAAATATTTTCAGAGGAGGAATGACTCCTTTTGCTTGGCCACAGAGGGCAAAATAAAGAGCTAAATCAGGTGGTACATTTCAAATTTATGCTCAATTTCAGGAAAACATTTCCTGACAATGAGAGCCCTCCAAAAGTAAAATCAGCTACCTTCAGAGGTGACAAGTTTCCTCTCATTCAAACAAAGGTTCTATGGTCACTTTTAAGGTATGCTGTGGTGAGTTGTACTTCGTGACTACTTATGTCCCTTCCATCTCTCAAACTCTTTGATTCTAAAATAAGATGACATTGAATTGACATCAATATAAATATAGTTTTACAAATGGGTTCAAAACAAATCAATTTCAAAACACAGGATAGAGAAATCATGACGACATCACCAACTATTCCTGTGAAAGATCTGAAAGTTCCAAGAGACCATTGGCTCAAGATAAGTCAAATTTGTGTGTGGCAATGCTACATCAGGAAACAAGCAGAACTAAATATAAGAATTATTATTAGAACGTCCTGACTATTAGATGTGGGGCAGGCTTCTCACGGTGGAGCTAGTTTCTCTTCAATTTGTAAGGACATTGAAATCAAGTAGATGTGCTTGACCACATGAGGCTGTGGTAAAGGGAATTCCTACACTGATACATATAGGTGACCTAGGCAGTGCAAATTTCGTGATTAATACACAGGTTAGCATCTACAAGCACACACAAGTACCTTCTTTTTCATCGAATGTGTAGAAGTGGACCTTTTTGTCTATGGTGTATTCAGGAAGGGGTTTGTAAGGGAAACCTTGATTCCCATCTTTTTTTGATGCACCTTTCCTCTCAGGCTCATAGAACACCCTTGATCATTTCCAGCTGAGCAGACTCACATTGAGCTACAGTTCATGGCCTGTCTCTCCATCAGCATTGAGCATCCACCTGCATCCATCCTCCTTCCAAATACAAATGTGCCGGTTTTGTTTCTTATTTCCAACCAATCTGATAAGGCAATCCATGATTAAACATTAATGTGTCATTTTCCAGTAACACATTCATATTTCAAAAGGAGTTTTAAGGAAATAGTTACTTTTACCCAATGAAGTGGGTGTTTTCAGGCAGGAGGGTGTATGTCATGTTTTCAGAGCACTGGATTTTCTTAATCACACCCAGCCAAAGGTACCTCATCTGCTATATGGAAGGCTGATTCTGGATACAATCTTTAGTATACAGACACTTTTAAAAATGACTCCTTCTGGGGGTAGCAACAATAAACTTACTTTTGAAGAACAATATCGAGGATATCAGAACAGGGACCCTTGAGATATTCATCTTCTTCAATATCACAGGGGACAGAGACCTCTTTTCACTCTGTATCAGACAACCCCGCATAGTGCCTAGAACAATTGAGATGGGGAAGGATGCTGGAAATCATCTCTTGGGAAATGGCTAAATGAAAAAAATGGTGATGATAGGAGAGGATGAGCTTAAAGACTGAGTGTGTGATGGAAATCACAGACCTAAGTGAGATGTTTGCTTCAGAGTTTTCGCCCTCAAATGCCTAGAAGTGGCCATGTAGTAGGAAATATGTAATTCTCTTTGTGTTTCTCTTGGACACATTTTGTGCACACTTACTTAACCACAGATAATTTGTCTTGAGTGAATGTAAGCACCTGGAGGACCAGATCTGTTTCTTTTATTTTTGTATCCCCAGTGCTTATCTCAGTGCTGGCACATAGTAGGTGTTTAAGAAATGCATTGAATTCTTGATTTAATAATGGTAATATTTATGTTGTGCTTTAAGGTTTACAAAAAGGGCTTTACAAACATGTAAATAGATTGCCAGGTCCCACCTCCCCTTCAAGGCAAATTTACAACCAGAGGTGTGAATGTAGTCAAATGAAGAAAGTAAACAACAAGTCCAGAAACTTCCCTCTTTTCTCCTGGGAGCAGGAATGACCTCACAGGGCAAAATCAGATAAGGCTTTAAGGCTGGGCACAGGCGCTTTAAAATTGCTTTGCTTAAGAGGGACATTCAGTGGAAGACTTTAAGGTTCCAGAGGCACCTATGCTCCTTGGGGGTCAACAGTGGGTTATGGCAGACCCCCAAGCTAATGGGGTCTTATGCTACTCCATCAAAGGACATGGTAGTCCTCTGTCCTGGTCCAACCACATCTAGAGTCATGTGTTTACTTTAGGTGCTATAATTCAGAAAGGTATAGACAAGCTACCCATGAAGCAATGTGAGGTGGTGGGCAGAGTGGATGTACACAGGCCAGGTGTGACCTTTCCCAAGGCATGGAAGTGGGGGGTGGCATATTGCCTGTGAAGACCAGTAAGGTTGGCCCAAAGAGAATGTGAAGGGCAAGAATGAATATTCTGCCTAGTCATGTAGGTTGGAACCAAGTTATGAAGAGTTTGAAATGCTAAACGGATAAGTTTGATCCTGAGTCTCACAGCAATCTACTTATATGGTTATTATAGGAATGCCTACTCCCATCTTACAGAAACAGAAACTAAGCCCTAAAAAGGCTGAGGGCCTGGCTGGATGTCACATAGTCACTAGTAGCTAAGGCAGGATTTGAACCCCAACCTTCCTGGCTCCAAGTCCAACACTCTCTAACACCTGGCATTTAGCCAGCATGTTAAATACTTGTAAAGCACTTCACAGATGTTTCTCATTTCAGTGTCACACAGTTGCTGTGAGCTATTACTATTAATAACAATTATTATTATAATAACCATATATATTCATGACATTCCATCTCATTCATAATCATGCAGGGCTGTCTATGAAGGAAGTGAGATGGGTCCTTAGTCTTAAAAGACAAAGCTGTGAGGTGGTCGAAGTCCTAGACTTGGGCAAATCCCTCTTCCATCACCTCCAGCTTTTGGAACCTTCCTGTCAAGGCACCCTGTGAGCCTGTTTCCTCATCTGTACCTGGCTCCTAGCTCCCTCGCATGGGTTATTGTGCATGTGTTGAGTGATGAGTGTATAGGGTTAACCCTTTGTGCATGAGGTTGTGGCAGACCATCAGACCCTGCAGAGAACAGTTCTGATTTCATTGGGGCATCTTGGTTTTCACTTCAATTGTTATTGTTTTTCAAATGCATCTCTGGGACTCATTTTAGAAAATTTAATTAAGCCTGATTTCTTTGAAAGTGAAGGGTCCAGAGACTTCTCAGAGGTTAATCCTCTCTTTGCCATTATCAGGGTTAATAAATGAAAGTGGGTTCCTTCTTTCTCTTCTGGACAGCCTTTGAGAGTACTTCTCAGAAGGAACCATTAAGACAGATTTTTTTTTCATCTTGGGTGAGTCATTCCCAGGTGCTCAAGGAACCCCCTGAAGTGGGTGGGGCATCAGTTTGCTAAGATCAGAAAAAGGAGAAAGCCAGAACATTCATTCATCCCTATTTTTCTGATGTTGGTGGGAGATCTGTTTGGCAGGTGAAATGAATATTCCAACATATTTCTCTTCCACTGTGTTCTATCGAGTAAAGATTTTGGGGGGAAAATAATCCCTACCCACTGAAAAAAAATGATCTCCCTATTTTGCCTAGGAGAGAAATACAGAGACTATTCCCTGGTCAGATCCCACTACACATTATCATGAGAGTTTTATCTGGTCCATTTTGGATCAGACATTTGCAATCCTGCAGCTCAGGGTATCAATACTAAACTTAATGTGGACAACCAATCAGCCTAGACCACTGCAGCTCAGAACTCTGAGAATGGAGACACAAACCAGCCTCAGCTTCCCCAGCAGGTGAGATTACAGATGTGTGCCAGGCCAGGTCAGCCTGCTTTTGAAATGTTAACCATCAACTAGACAGCAAGGTTCATTGATTCCCCAAAGCAAAAATGCCCTCTACAACATAGCAAGAAGATGTCATTCGGCCTTCTCTTCAAAGACCATCAGCATTGGGAACTTGCTTCCTGCGAAGGCCGTCCATTCCACTCTTATACAGATCTAATTGTTAGGAGGGCAGCTGGTGGTACAGTGGATAGATGGACAGCTGGTCCTAAAGTCTAGAGGAACTGAGTTCGAATCCAGCCTCAGAAAGTTAAAAGCTGTGTGAAGGAGATGGAAATGGCAAAGCTCTCCAGTATCTTTGCCAAGAGAGCTGGCAAAGAGATGGGCATGAGTGAAATGACTCAGCAGCAACAATTGTCAGGAAGATGAGGCAGCCAGTGGGTACAGGGGGCAGGAATCAAGAGGACCTGGTTTCAAAACCCCAGCCCCACCTACCATTTGCCAGCTGTGTGACTACATGTGACCTCTGTCTCAGTTTCTTCACCTGTAAAATGGGGGTGGTAGCAGCACCGCCCTCACTAGGCTGTCATGTGGCAAAAATGAGATATTATTCATAGAGCATTCTGAAACCCTTACAGTGCTATATAAATGCTGGCTATTGCCATTATTATTAATAATAATATTATTATATTGAAGATAAATGTGTATGGTTGCAACTTTCATCCCTTGGCTCTGGGGCCAAGCAGAACAAGTGTAATCCCTCTTCCAGGTGACAGTGCTTCAGATATTGGAAGAGAGCCGTCTTGTGTCCCCTGAGTCTTCTCCTCATCAGGTAAGATGTCTCCAACTCCCTCAATTGACCCTGCTCAAGCATGATCTTGGGCCCCTTCACCATCCTGACTGCATAGCCTCTGGGTTCTTTCCAGCTGCACTGAGGCTCCCAATGCTGAACCCATTTCTCAGATGTGGTCTGATGAAGGCAGAGTGTAGAGAGATCCATCCCTTCTCCTTCTGCTTGTGGTCCTTCAGCCTGACCTCATGTTAGCTTCCCCACCTGGAACATAGCTAGCTTTACTGAAGAGCTTCTGAATTGAGGACAGGAAGCAGGGAAGAGAACATGGGAAGGAACTCAGAGCACTTGGAGGGTGGGCAGAGCTGTCCAAATGGCTTCCCATGATTCCAACTACATGGTAAGGGCTGAAATTTACTTTCAAGACCATCTGGTCAAATAATATCATTTTAAAGACATGATGAGGGAGACCCAGGGTGGCCATGGCCAGCCCCTAACCATGTAGCCCATTAGCAGAGAGCAGAGCACATAAAGAGGGTCTTCTCGACCTGGGGTGAAGAGCAGGAAATGTGACCTCAGTGGCAGGGGGCAGAGAATGGCAGATGACTGCTCTATTAGTTGGGACACAATGGAGATTAGACTTTGATTTATGGCTCCTGATGGGAAGTTAAGGAGGAGAATGTGGGGGGGGGGGTGAGGACTCACTCCAATTTGCCAATTGGTGGCTCCCTGTTTCATCTCTTTATTCATAATAGCTAGGTGTTGCTCTCTTGTTTCTGCTTTGCTAAATGATTTACAAGTATGATCATCACCCCTTAAATTTAGCACCCTGGAACAAAGCCCCTTTCATTCTACCTTTGTTAAGGCTTTAGTGAGAAAGCCTGATGTCATTATTCAGAGCTCAACCCCCTTGACCAGGCTCTAGTAGTGAGGCTGTAGACTGCCTGCCTGTATGAGGATCAAAAAAGGAAATCCCAGGACAGAGAAGAGGCACAAGAGAGTAAGAGAGATCATGTCAAGGGCACGCTTTTCCTCCCTGATTGTCTGGCCCAGGAGCATGGCTGCAGAAACCCAGAAGCAGGCAGCCTTAGTGCCCCTGATGGTCTGTTCCCTGGCAGCGGGTGAGAGATGGCCTGCTCTGAGCCCCTAGAGCTCAAACAAGGGCTTCCCTGGAAGCCACTTAGATGATGTTTAACTGTCTAGACTCTGCATTCCTAGAGTTAGAGAGGTGTTTAGGTAATTTCATTAATAAAGATAATGCAGTTAATTTAGTTGACTTCCTCAAAGGAATAAATTGCTGCCAGAAAGGCTTGTGGTTAACTGAGCAGATGTTGCTATCCACTTGGAATTAATATTGACCCTAGTGGCCTGGTGTGTGTGTCTGTGAGAGTGTGTGTGTGTGTCTGTGAGTGTGTGCTTGCCTGTGTCTGTGTTTGTGTCTGTGAGTGTGTGTGTGTCTGTGAGTGTGTGTGTGTGTGTGTGTGTCTGTGAGTGTGTGTGTGTGTGTGTGTGTGTGTGCCTGTGTCTGTGAGAGTGTGTCTGCTTGTGCGTAGGGGCAACTAAAGGATTTCTATCTTGAAGCGACCTTACAGTTCTCATCTACCCTCCTCATTTTTTCAGATGAGATAACTGAGTCCCAGAAGGGTAAATCAGTGACTTATTTAAGCTCACTTGACCAGCCTTTATGGATCTTTCCAACTTCTAGGGCCTTCTCCCCCACACTTACCATTTAATGGTCATGTATGTATTTTGCATGTACTTACCTATATGTATGTTTTCTCCCTCTATAGAATGCAAGCCTCTTGAGGGCAGGGAGGCAGCATGGGGCAGTGGATTTGAAGGAAGGAAAGGGGACAATTTATCCAGTACCTACTGGATGTTCTTCCTGTTGTGCTTTGTTAAGTTGTTTTTTCAGTCATGTCCAACTCTTCATCATCCCATTTGGGGTTTTTTGGTACTAGAGTGATTTGCCATTTCCTTCTCCAGCTCATTTTACAGGTAAGAAAACTGCCCAGGGTCACATAGCTACTAAGTGTCTGAGGCCAGATTTGAACCCATGAAGAGGGGTTTTTCTGACTCCAGGCCTGGCGCTCTGTACACCATGGCTGTCTCTAGTTACCCCATCAGTAGGTATAGCTGAGTTAACATTGCTCAAGAAACAGGAGGGCCCAGGCAGATGAGTAGGCAAAGGTCATCTGCACATAGGTCTTCCTGCCCATCAGAGACGCCATTAAGTTTTAAGGCAAAGCATCATCTGAACTAATGGCCTACTCGGCTCTCAGCTATTGGGTCAGGCCAGGGAGCCAAAGTAATAGAAAAGGATGGGAGGCCGATATCGCCCTGAGCGTGCGTCAGGCACACAGAACTAATGAGAATGTTGACAGCATGTCTTTCAAGGGTGGGGAGCACGACGTAGCATCTTAGGGCCTGGATGTGTTCTTAGGAAGATTCGAGTTCAGATCCCACCACTGACACCTGCTGGTTGGGTGATGAGAGGTGAATGACTTGACTCTGAGTATGTTTCTTTATCTGGCACAAATGGATGTTAGTCCTCCCTACAGTACTTCTCTCATCGGGTCGTTGTGAGTCTCAATGATGACAATGCAGGGTACACCAACAGTCTTAGTGCAATTTGATGGAATTCAATTTGAGCAACAATCATTATGCACCTACCGTCCACCAATCAAGCTTTGTTACTCTTGTTGGAGGGCAGATACTCTTTTTGATGTTGGGGATATAAATACAGACATGAAATCACCTCTGCCCTCAAGGTGCTTACATTCTAGAGAGAGAGATAACAGGTACACAGATAAGCAAAACCCAAAAGAAATGCAAAAAAATTTCTAAAGGACTGGGGAGGCATTGTCCGAAAAATCTAATGGAGGACCAATTCATTTTTAGTTCTTGTTTTTTCCATCTCATCCAGGCTACAAATATAGTGCCCACTCATTGACCTTCCCACTATCGATCAGCAAGGAAGGTTTAGTTTCTTTCCATCTGGAGCTGTTTCCCCTCTTCTTACAGAGCCTGGTACATGGATTCCAGAGGCAGAGTGCCGTGTCTGAGGGACAGCGAGAAACCCAATGTGACTGGATCATAGAATAAATGGAGGGGAATAAATTATAAACAGACTGAAATGGTAGGGAGGGGCCAGTTTATGGAGGATTTTAAATGGCAGCTGATTTGATATTTGATTTTGAAGGGAATACGGAACCAGTTGAGTTTATTGAATTGGGGGGTAGGAAGTGACATGGTCAGACCTGCCCTTTAAATAGATGCACTGGAGTGACTTAGGAATGGATTAGTGTGTTGTGAGATTTGAGTGCAATGAGACCATCTGAAAGGCTATCGATACAGTGCAGGTGTGGGGTAATTTATTATCCACTAGGGTGGTGTCTGTTTGGGTATAGAAGTGACATAAATGAGGTGTTGGTAAGATAGAAATATCAAGACCTGGCAACAGACAATCCATGTGGGTGAGGAGTCAAGAAAGACCCCAAGGATTCCAACCTGGGTTATTGGGAGGATGGCGGCGCCAAGTTGGGAAGAGGAGAAAAGACAGCGGATTCAGTTTTGGACATGTCGAATTCAAGATGTCTGCAGGACAGATAGACAGTTCGAGATATTCATTTGGCAGTTGGTGATGGGAGACTGGAGGTCAAGAGAGAAGTTAAGGCTAAATAATTAGAACTGAGAGTATTTGCATAGAGATGATCATTGAACCCATTGGAGCTGATGAGATTGTCAAGTGAGACATTGTAGAAGGAGAAGAAAAAGGGGCCCAAGACAATTCTCCTTTTCCATGGGCATGACCTGGAGGAAGATCCAGCAGGAGACAAAAGGAGAGGTCAGAAAATTAGGAGGAGAGGCATCATGAACTTAGAGAGGAGTTTCGGAATGAGGAGGGTGATGATAATATCAAAGACTATGCCAAGGTCAAGAAGGATGAAGAGTCCAACAGGGCCATCAGAAGGTGCCATTCAAAAATCACCGGTAGCTTTGGAGACAGAAGTTTTGGTTAAATCCACATATCCCAGACGTTCTGCTTAATAGCTGTGTGACCTTTGGCAAGGCTCATCACTTCTGAACACCTCATCTTCTTCATGTTTAAAGTGCAGAAGCTATGTCAGCTCACAGGGGGCAGACAGGAGGCCCTCAACACCAGTGTGTGCCGGGAACCAAATCAAAATCTAATTGGGAACTAGTTACCAAAATCAGCAAAAATACAGTAAGACACAGATAACATTACATTTGAAGATAAAGTCAATAGGCAGCCCCTTGGGATCCTTGTGGGTAAGCAGCCCCCATTTCTAAATGAGTTTGGCACCCCTGGATTAAATGACCTCAAAGGTCCCTTCCAGCTGCAGCTCCTTTGATCCTAGCAGTCTGGAGGAACCTTCTCTTGCTCGGTGATACTGTACATAAGTCAATGAATACAAAATACATACAAAATCCCATGAAAGAATTTCAAAAGGGAGCATGTGCTCTGAAGTGGGGGATCGGGAAGGGACCCCAGTAGGAGGAGGCACCTGATCTGGGTCACAGAGGTGCCTGTCATTATAATCACAACCCTCGGATGAGCAGGTCCAAACTGATCCTGCACAGGACAACTTGACACACCTGCCTGCCTGATATGGCGTCTTGGCATGCTCAGCTCAAGCTCTCGGCTCATACTTTCTGTCAGCTGGGGGACTGGATTTGAGGCACCGCCTTGAAGGTTTCCTGCTTTTGTGTGAGACAGGGAGAGTCAAGGTGAGTGAAGGAGCACATCCCGCCAGGTTCTTGGGCCCTTCACCTCATCTTCATAATCCCTCCCGACTTCCTCCTGGTATTGATCGCCTGGGTCACAGGCCCTGGCAGACCAAGGCAGGGGGCTGAAAACCTTTCCGAGCAGCTGGGGCTGATGCGCCTGCTCCAAGCGCCAAAAAGAAAAACCTGCTGGGAAAACAATCAGTGCATTTGCTTTAGATCTAAGTGATTTCAACTAGGTCGATGCTTCATGCTGATGTGTTGAAAACATTTAAAAAATTTCTCCGAGTTGGGTTTCAACTGGAACATTGTGGCATATGTCTGCTAAGCCCCAGATGCCATCTGTCCCTAATGCACCTGACCCCTGTTTCCTGACTCCACGCACAAAAGCAAGAGGAAAATCAGGCCTTTTGTCTGAATGGGTCACGTTAATATGGGGAAGGGGACAGAGAGAGAGGTGCATGCGGGCTTGGCTGGCTGGAGAACTGCCTGGTAGATTGGGCCGCTGGAGACTTCCCCCTCCTGCTTTTGGATGCAAAGGAAAAGAAGGAAGTCATGGGAGGATAGCTGGGTGGAAGGAGAGAATGGTGATCTCCCTGCTTTGCTTCTGGCATGGAAGCTTCTGAGGCAGACTTTGGATCCTTAGAGCCCAGCCAGAAGGGCTGAATTTTCTGAAGCACCTGTCCCATCTCTGTGAATACTTGTTTACACTCTGAAGTAATCAGTTCAGTTCACTGCTGGATTCAAGAGGCAAATGAAGCTTTGAGGGGAAAAAATAGCTATTCTTCACCCAAATTAATATTTACTCAGACTCTGGCAGGAACCCAGGTCTTCATTTAATTACAGGAGGCTGAATGACAATCAGTTTCCAAACTGGAAGGTAAGTTCCTGTTGTAATTAAATGAACATCTAGCTGGAGTTTGAGGTTGGATTGGGAGGGGGGCTGTCAGGAGATCACTGTAGTTCTAACTTTCATGAATACATCCCAGGATCACAAATGTAGAGCTTGGTATTCCAACCCACTTCTTTTACAGATGAGAACATTGAAGCTCAGAGAGCTTTCCTAGGGCCCCAAAGCATCAATGGTATTCTGGCTAAAGAGTCTATACCTCAACTAGCGAAACTCAGCCACATCTAAGCACTTCATCATTCCCATAAAGGTGTAGTTCTATCATAGCACACTTCTCTCCGAGATGCTGCCATTTAAACACAGTGTCGAGACTTCCTTCTAGGAATGAACTCACTCTTTTGGGGAGTTTCCTTTTTTGCTTCCTACTGTCTTAATGAATGGTTCAGGAGGAAAAGGCAAGATATGGAACTCCTCTGGATGGTTTGCTAATTTTTGGTTCTTGTTTTAGGATGTCTACTGATAGGAAATTTGAGCAAAACCACAGTTTCTTGTGCAAATGGAAGGGGGTGGGAATTGTTTTAATATCCACAGTGGGAAGAGAGGGCTTTCCTTCTGCCCAGAACTGCTGCTCCCCTAAATGTCAGGCAGCATCCAGCATCTGGTACATTCCCAGCTCGCTTCCACCTTGGGTGCACTTTGCCTTCACTGGTGATTTCTTGTGCTTTTCCTCTTCCTGAGAGTAAACAGACAATGAGACCGTTGTGTCATGACCCTGATTATACATATTGCTGCTGGCAGCAAACAAGCTGGACCAGTAGATGCTATTCAAAACCAGTAAACTGCACCCATACAGGTACCAAGACTAGAGTGTGCATATGTACTATACAGATACATGCATATAAAAATATATATATATATATACATGCACACATAGCCATACACACATGTGTATCAATACATGTATATACATATATGGCCTATATGTGTACATATGCATATACAAACTATGAAAAACCTTCTGTAGATTTTTAAACAGCTAATTTTCCCTTATTTTCATCATTTCATGTTTTTCATTAGAAGTCTTGGCCATGGTCATTTTGTTAAGAGACACTGGGGTATTAGGTGGGTTTTTTAAATTTGTCTTTGAGAATGGAATTAAATGCTGTCCCTTGTTTTCACACAGAATTTTAGATGTGCTTGGTGATCACCAGTGTCCATGTGGAAAGGTAGTATAGTTTACTAGATAGAGAGATTTGGGCTTTGAGGTAAGAATTCTTGGGTTCAAGTCCCACATCTGACAATGACTGACCGTGTGGCTTCGGACAAGTCACTTAACTTCTCAGTGCTCTAGCCAACTCACTAAGGCTAGACAATTGCCCATTGGTATCAGGGCTTTTGAAGTAGAGAGTACCTTACGCTGATGAAATCATGTTTTCTAGCCGTACAATGTCCACATGGACATATGGGAATGGCCTCTCCGTTCAAAATACTCTGTTTTCAGAGTTCTGTGGTTCATATGCCATTCTACTCCAGATTATTACATGGACCATTGAATCCAGTGTGTGCTCTGACAAGTGGACACCTACCCCAGCTCATCGTAATCTGAACTCAGTTTGTACTAACCCAGCATTTCAGATGAGGAATATGCATTTGGAAAGTACCATTTGATCACATTTGATCAGAGCTAAAACAAAAAAGGAAAGGGGGAACCACTTACACACTGGGAGGCTCAAACTCTGGGAGGGGGGAAGGGCATGGCAGATAGCTCCTGTGAGCCCCAACTTAAGGATAGGGCCAAGATTTATTTGAGCTTTGCCTAAATCTCCCCGCTTGAAGCATCTCAGTCATAACAATAGAGATGCTGTTTAAGCTCTCAGAAGTTGGCAAGCAGGCACTATCACTGCTGTCCTCCTTCCTGAACCAGGCACCACCATGATCATCATGGCCCCACAAAGTTTCTCCCCCTTCTTCCTCTCAGAAGTTTTTCTGCCCCAAGTACAGTCTGTACTTAGTGACATTTTTGTCCTCAGCCTCAGGTCTCCTGTCCCTTAAGAAAATGGAATCCTGAGAACTTGTATTAGTCAGTATAATACGTGGGTGATCTAGGATAAGTTGCTTCACCCCTGGGCCTTGATTTCCTCATCTATCACTAAGGAGGTTGGACTAGATGGCCCCAGAGGTCCCTGTCAGCTCTGAATCTGGGATCCCAGGACAGCTCCTTAAGGCCTAAAGCCTCATGGGAAATGTAGTTCCTATTTAACCCATGTCCCTACCAGAGTATTCGAGACCTCCATTGCTTGGTGTTGCAAAGGCTAGGTGATGGATGTGAGAACTGAGTTTGTCTTCTGATTTCTTTTCCTGTTTACCATCCTTTGAACAGTAGATGCCATTAGAGTATCAAGGGCCAATTTGACTTAGTTACAATTCTAATCTCCTGAGACTGATGGCCCCCGAGCTTTCATATTGCTGTTGGGCATGCTGTAGTTTAAAACAGCAAACATTTGAGCAAGATCCCAGCACCTCCTCACTCCCCACAACAGTGTTCATCTGGAAACATTCAAAGAGCACAGTAACTGTGAGTCAACAAATAGGGGAAAGTAATTCTCAAATGTCATCTTTCCAGCATCATTTCATTCGTTTTAAAAATGAACTCCTAGGGTATGCTGTGGAAGTGCTAGCCAGACTTTAAATGTGCTACCAAGAGCCCCATTTGTAAGGAATTTACGTACTTCATTTATGTCCTCGGGTTGTCAAGTTACTGCTTTTCTGGGGTCCCCCCACCACCCAGAGCAATGGGCAAAATCTGTATGAGCCACACAAGGAAGAATAATGGGCTTATAATAAGCTTATTCTGGCTCCTGTGTAAAGCTCGCACTACTCTATAGCTTTTCCAGAAAATCAAATATGGATGCAATAGAAATCTCCTTTCTAGTCAAAAAGAAAACACTCATTACTGGATCATCAACTGTGTGTCTCCAGGGAAGCTCTTTACACAGAGACACTGAAGCCCATGGTTAGCAATGAAGTTTCCAGAAAAGCACAGCCCAATGATGGCAGCTTTGTGAATCTTTTTTAAAGGCATGTTTGTCCCTGGTAAGTGAAGTCTGGTGGGATAGTGGAAGTACCTACCCATCTATCAGAGTTCCTTAGTGGGTGCTAAAGTGAGTATCCAGAAGAAAGATGCCATAAAATCTCCAAGAGTGGGTG
This sequence comes from Pseudocheirus occidentalis, assembly GCA_028646575.1. Taxonomy (NCBI): domain Eukaryota; kingdom Metazoa; phylum Chordata; class Mammalia; order Diprotodontia; family Pseudocheiridae; genus Pseudocheirus; species Pseudocheirus occidentalis. The sequence goes on along the minus strand of CM053599.1, from coordinate 7,056,298 downwards.
AGGATGGGTAGGGTCCAAAATGAGATTTGAAGGGGCCGTGTAGTTGAATGAACTTGTAAAACTCATCTTATATAATAAGGCAATGCCCTAATTCAATTCCATGAACATTGAATTGCTTACTACATGCAAGGCACTGTCATGGAGTTCCGAGGATAAAAATGAAATTGCCCCTGGCTTCAAAGAGCTTCTGCTCTAGCTGGAGAGATATCATGGATATATGAAAGTACAGAAATACTAAGGGTGAGAGAGAGAGGTGCCTGGACTTGTAATCTCATTGTACAGGAAGCTTCCCACAGAGGAAACTCCATCCACAAATGCAGGTCAACATTTTCTCTGCCACTTAGAAGCTTAGAAAATTGCTTAAAGCTACACAGCCAGAGACAGCACTTGGACCCAGTCTTCCTGGATCACTATCCACTCTGCCACACTGTTCTTCATACAAAAGAATTACAAAATAAATATGAGGAAGTTTAAGGAGAGAAGATACTAGCAGTTGGAGAAATCAGAAAAGGCTTGAGCTGAGTCTTGAAAGGTTTCAACAGGGAAGGGTTGAAAAAAGAGTGTATTCCAGGCAAGGAGAATAGCTATTGCAAAACCTAGAGACATTTGATAACTAACATTTGTATACAGTACTTGAACAATTTAGAGATCTGTAATTTTGTAGGTGCCTATGATCCCTCTACCAACACAGACAGCAAGCTCTCTATAATTGAGGTCTTTAGATGATATTGTGTCTAAGGCATTCATCATCCTTCGACCAACTTGGTAAGGATCCTCTTTGAAATTAGCTTAGCTAGACCTTGGAAAACAGACATATAATCCATCTTTGGACCCATAGTCAAAGCCTGTCCAATGGGAGAGGCAGGACCTGACACATTGTGCTATACAGGAGTGGCCTTCAAGAATCAGGGGCGTCTCTGTACCATGAAAAAGCCTTTAGAAAAGGAGAAGACTGTTTTTTAAATTATTTTTTAAAATTATTTACTGATACCATTGCTCTTTAGAAATTATTTTGTGTGCTTTTGATTTTATATCATCTTCATTTCTCAGTGGATTCCTCCTCCCTCCTTCCACAATGAGATGGAAATTCTTTGTAACAAATAATTTCAAAAAGAAAGGCAGTTCAATAAAACTAACCAATACATCTACCAGTTCTAATAGTCAATGGATATGAACAGTTCATTCCTTTTCATTCCAAAGTTTTCTGGGATTATTGAATGAATTCAAAGGTCCACCAACAGTGCATTACTGTACCTGTTTTTCCGTAGCCCCTCCAGCACTGAGTGTTTCCATCTTTTGTAATGTTTTCTAGGGAGTGGAGTTGCTATGTGAACTAAGTGTTCTTTCATCCCCTCCCCATAAGGTATAGCAGGTGAGACTGTCTTATTGCTTAGAGCAGCAGTTCTCAATCTGTGGGTCATGACCCCTTTGGGGTCAAACGACCCTTTCACAGGGGTCACAGGGGTCACCTAAGACCATCGGAAAACACGTATTTCCCATGGTCTTAGGAACCTCCTCTATCTGTCTCCAGGAGGGTCGGCCAACATGTGGACAAGCCCACACCCTCCAGGAGGGTTGCGGCATTAGGTAGGTTGAGAATCAAAGGGTTAGGGATAGAAGCTACCATAGTCAAAGTGCAAAATGAAGCCCATGTGACATGAAGCCTGGGGAAGCACGGGCTGGATTGTAAGGAATTATTTTGGAAGATTTCGTCTTTTCTAAAGATATTTCCCGTGTTTTGTTCTTATTAACATAATGCTTCTAATGGAACTAGGGAACTTGGCCACAAACCCAATAAATACCCACCAAGCCTTTGCTTGAAGATGTCCAGTGAGCAGGAACCCATTTTTTCCCCAAAGGAGCCCATTCTTTTTGAACAGTTCTAATTGTTGACATGATTCTTTGGAAAATCTTTCAAAAATGCTTCCTAGGCCCTTTGCAGCAGAACAAATGTTAGTGTGTGTGTGTGTGTGTGTGAGACTGTGCATGAGTCTTTGTATGTATGTGTGTATTTGTATGTGTGCATATGTGTGCATGTGTGTATATATTTATATCTGTTAGTGTGTATGTGTATGCATGTCGGTGTGTGAATATTCGTATGTGTGTATGCATGTGCATGTATGTATCTGTGTGTATAGAAAAAATATCCATGATTTTCCCAGTCAACTGCCAGGCAACAGTGGAATTAGAATCATAGAACTGGAGAATTTTAGAATTGGAGGTGAAACTGGAGGTTTTTCTGATCCAACTACTCATTATTCAGGGAATGGAAACAGGTCCAGTGAAGTGAAGGGACAGGCCCAGGGTCATACAGGTAGTAAGTGGCAAATACAGGGCCACAGACCTACCAGATTTCCTTCCTCTAGATACTTGCATCATCTTTTAATGCCATACTTAAAAATGGGCAGACCGTTCTGGAGACGCTTTGCTAATTGTGAAGTCCAAATGTGCCAGCCAGCTATCTTCTCCTCACCTGCATGACTTACCTGCCCCAGATGATGCCACAGAGACAGCTGATCCTTTAGCCCTTCCCTGGCCCTTCTCTAGCCAGCATTCCTGGCTTCACACACACATAAACAAGCCAGAACCTCTTACTTATCTTGCTTTCCTCTACCTACCTCAGAAGAAGGTAAAAGAGGAGGCCACCAGGAGAGAAACTGAAGGGATGAAATATTTGTGACAGAGCACTGAATGCCATGACGAGAATATGCATTCCAACAGCAGCCTCTGTCTCCAGCTTCTCCACCCCTTGAAGGCAGTCATAATGGTCCTTGGATCAAAGGACCTACATCTTGAATCAGGGAAAGAATGAAGTTCTTAGTCTGATGGGTGCTCTGTCATCCTTAATTTGGAGAACTTTTAAGAAACCCAGGAGACTCTAAGAGGAGAAGACTGGGCATATGGCCCAGCTCTGTGTGGAGAGAGAAACCCCACATTTCCAATTTCACTCTACTGACAGTGTAGTATTATGCATTTTTTTGTTTGTGATCACAATTCGAATTGTAGTTTAAAAAATTTGATGCTTTTTGAGGTGTTTGCCAGCAGGCAACTCAGGCACATCTCATCCCCATGTCCATTTTTGTCCATGTGCTAGGTTATGAATCCCACTGCATCTGGCACCTAGAAAGCCCTCTCTTCTGCTCCTAGCCATCCAAGTGCTATACATCCTTCAAGACCCATTTTGGTCCTACTTCCTTCTTGACCAGTTTGGTTTTTGTTGAGGTAAAATGGTAGAGTCTAAAGACCTTGGTTCAAGGTCTGTCTCTATTTCTGCCTTATTGTGTGACCTTGAGCAAATAACTTGGACTTCTCTGGGCCTCAGTTTCCTCATCTGTAAAATCAGAGACTTGGACCAAATAATCTCTAAGGTCCCTTCCATTTCTATCTCCTGGTGGTATCCCTTCAAGGGCTGTATCTCTACTGAGCAAACACCCATTTTGAATGCTTACACCTCAGTTAGACATCTGTTGCTCCTTACTACTTACTTGCATTTTTACCAATGCTGTAAGAGTATTTGCTCATGTGCTAGCTGGAAACTCTAGTAGGTGACCCTTCTCTCCTTAGATCTTCCAGCAAAGAACTAGGGAAATGACCATTTAATTAATGTGACTCATCTGCTTTTTCATACTTCCTTTTCTCCCTCACTATAATATACTTCTGAAGAGTAAGTTACCACATTTTTGGAGTCAGGAAAGTCCGGGGTTCAGATCCTGCCTCTGATACTGAATGCTAAGCCACACAACAAATTACTTCATTTCTGTAACCCTCCATTTTCTTTTTTTCATGATATGTTTTTAAAATTTGTTTTCTTGTTTACATCATTCATTTTCATGACATTTTTGAATTACAAATTTTCTCCC
>CM053599.1:7026091-7051938 GCA_028646575.1 Pseudocheirus occidentalis | reverse complement strand
AGTTATCCCTTGCCTCTTCTATATGGGATGATTAACCCCATTTTGTCTCTCCTTGTCTCCTCTCATTCTGGTCCTCTCCCACCTCAGAATTTTGCCTTTTAAAGTATCATCCCTTCGTATTCAATTCATCCTATACCCTCTATATACACATATACACTCATGCTCAGATATGTATTTGTATGCATATATATAGCTTCCTATATAGACATATGTGTGAGTATACATATATATACATTTGTATTCCCTTCACCTATCCTCATACTAAGAACAATTTCCTAAGTTACTATTATCGTTTTTCCATATTAGCATGTAAATAACTCAAATTTGACAAGTTCCTTATGATTTCTTTCCCATGTTGACCTTCTCATGCTTCTTGTGTTTGATTGTCAAATTTTCTGTTCAGTTCTGGTTTTTTCAGCGAGAACCCTCCATTTTCTTAACTGTAAAATGGAGATAATGGTACCTCCACCAACAGTACCTATTTAATGGGGCTATTCTAAGGATCACTTACACTGTGCTTGAAGATTTCCAGGCTTCTTTTCTCATATTGTCTCAATTGAACATGACAAACCTGTGAAACAGATGCTATTATTATTCCCCTTACACAAATGAGGAAACGGAGGCTGAGTGATTTGCTTAGAGCTGCACAGGTGATGTGTCTGAGATAGAATTTGAACTCAAGTCTTCTCAACTTCAAGCCTGATGCTTTATCCATTATCCACTGTGCCACACAGTTACCTTTACAAAAGTGCATTACAACCCTTAATAAACCACACAAACGTCGGTTGTTACGCTATATGTCCTTATCTCCCACACAGTAAGCAGATGAATGGTAGGGTGGATTCAGGATTCTTATGGCTCAGTGTCATAGCAGTTCAGCAAAGGTTTGGCTGTCACTGGATGGTTCTTAAAAGTTCCCTAAGTTCCTCCATGATGAGGCTTGGACTTTACCCAAGATCCAGAATCAGGGTGAAACTCTTTGGCTTCAAAGACTGTCATCATCAGATACCACCAGGAGACAGAAATGAAAAGGATCATAGAGATTATTTGGTCCAAGTCTATGATCTTACAGATGAGGAAACTGAGTCCCAAAGAAGTCCAAGTTACTTGCTCAAGGTCACACAATAAGGCAAAAATAGAGACAGACCTTGAGCCAAGTGACTCCATCATTTTACCCTAGCAAAAACCAAACTGGTCAAGGAGGAAGTGGCACCAAAATGGGTCTTGAAGGATGTAGAGGATTTGGATGGCTGGAGCAAAAGAGAGGGCTTTCTAGGTGCCAGATGCAGTGGGATTTATAACCTAGCACATGGACCAAAATGGACATGGGGATGAGATGTGCCTGAGCTGCCTGCTGGCAAAGGATCAGATTCTAAGTCTAGTTCCATCAAACTTAGTGCAAATTCTTGAGTGAGAATTAAGAAAGTGATTCCAGCAGTAGAGCTAATAATGGGAGGGAAAAAGAGATGGATAAAAGAAAAAATCTTTCTCTTACTATCAACTCTTATGATCAATGACTATTTAAAAGGTACAAGTTTTTTTTAAGACTTCAAGACACTTGTATTTATCTACTCCTTATATTCTCTTATTAAAATTGCTAGATGGAGAAATACTGAAACATGACACAAGTATCACATTTCTGAGTCTGTTTTCCAAACTAGCAACTTATTCATGATTTCATTGCAACTATCAGGCACCTTGAATCTCCTTGAAGACATTTGTTATATTGTTCTCCTATTGGGAATTATATCCTATTAATTTATACTTACACTGTCATCCCCAGCATACTCATTCTGATGTGTTCTCTCCAATATAAATAACTAGTGTTCAGTGATTAGTGCCCAGGACCTTTAAGCAATTAGCATCAGTTGGGTTTTAGAAAGAGGGATGTGTATGGAGAAGTTTATAGCAAGAACAGAAATGCAAACCCCACCATCCATAACTGAGGGCACTGGCTCCCTTACATCACTTTTGTCCTTTGGGAGAGTGGGCTCAGACTCTATAAAGCAGCTGATGTGAACAATCCACCAAGTTTACCTCTAAATGTAGTATAGACAACAGATGAATTTCTTCCTCTTGGTTGCTGGGTCAGATGGGCACTCAGAGCTGTGCACCTTCCCAGGTTTGGCTTCCCCCAAACTGCCGAGATGATTACATTCTAATATTCTCTCATTTTAGGCATAAAAGAATAGATACAGTTGGTACAGAAATAAAAGCAAGGCCTCAGGCTCATGGCTTCATGAAAACCTGGGCTAGAGAGTATAGGCCACTGGTGCTCTCTCTATCTGGGAGCAAAAGGACAAAAGACCAGGGTCGAGTGGTTAGGGACCTCTGTATACATTCTCAGTTCTGGCTCAGTAGCCAGTCCGAAGGCCGTTTCTTCCTCATGTGGGACCTAGACTGGAAACAGCCATAGAATATCTGTACATCCTCTGAAGTAGACAGCAGAGCCCCTCCATTCTGTCATCAGGCATATTCAGAAGCATATTTACCATATGTGTATGCTCCCAGGACTGAGCCCCCCTTGGTCAGTTCCCCAAGTACTTATATTCTATCCCTAACACTTAAAAAACCCAGAAGACCAAACAAGAAGAAAAGTTATACAATGTGAGACAGGTTGACAGAAGCGAGTTGAACCAGAGTTAATACGCGTACACTTAAAGAACAAAAAGAGAGGGCATCTACCAACTGGGTAGTGAGAATGAGTGAGCAATAATGATTCTAGAGAGATAAGACAACTCTCTCTGCCACCATCAACAGGTTTGTCTCTGTGGTCCTAAAGGTTAGCAAGTGGGCAGAGCAGTCTCTGTGTCTGCCTAGTGATGTCTGAGACAGTATGAACCCTTAAAGAGTTGACTCTAAAGATATCCAGCCCATGTGGGTTAAACCTCTTCACAGATGGATTCCTTTAGGTGGTAGATAGAGTGTTGGACTTGGAGTCAGAAACATCTGAGTATTGTTTGGAAAGTAACCAGTTATATGACTCTGGACAAGTCACTTGATCTCTCTGTGACTCAGTTTCCTTATTTGGAAAATGAAGGGTCTATTAGACTTTATGGTCTCCAAAGCTCTTTCAGATGTAAATCTTGTGATCCAAGGCCTCTTTATATCATGTACATGTATGTGACCTCCCAAATGCTGGACCAATGGAAAATAAGTGCTGTCAGGCCCTATTGAGCTCAAAATATTGGACTACAGGTCCAATCATGGACCTGGCTTTGAAAACCTGCCAAATCTGTTTTCTCCCAGCTTTCTAGTCTTCTTTCATGTCACTCTTCTGAATCCACTCTCCATTCTGACCAATCCAGGCTGCGAGCTGTGTCTCATATATATCATTCTGTCTCTTGTCTCCATGCACTCTCATCTCCTTTAGCCCTTATGACCTTCAAAAAAGAGCTCGGGCGCCACCAGCCAGTAAGGGCACTTTATAATCTCCTCCAAGTTCTTAATGCTCCTCCCTCTTGGGTCTGCTCTGTAGTACTTTGCTCATTGTGTCTAATGACTTGTGTACGTGTTTCATACCTTGAGTAGTATATGAGCTCATTGAAGGCAAGGACTGCTTTGTTTGGATATCTGTATCTCTGGCACCCACCATAGTTTCTGGGACGTGGTAGGTGCTCAGTAAGTCCTTGTCATTAAACTGAATTTTTGTCCAAAGACCAACCTAGCAAAGTACAAAAGGACTCATTACCAGCTTGGTGATGAGACAATGAATTTTTCAACCATAGCCATTCTTTTTTTTAATTGAAATATATATATATAATTTTTTATTTATGTAATAAAACAAGCATTTCCATAACATAGTACAATAAATATATGATTGTCCATGAAACTGCAAATCTATTATGCACAACTTGCTATTCCTTTCAAATATACAACAAAATTAACATATAAACTTCTTTTTTTCCTTCTTCCCTACATCCCACTCTAGAGATAACCAACAATAGACACAAATAGGCGTATATAATGTACGTGTCTGTGTGTGTGTGTGTGTGAAATTATTCCACACCTAATTCCATTTGTCAGTTCTTTCTCTGGAAGCAGATACCATCTTTCTTCATCTGTCCTTTGTAGTTAATTTGGGTATTTATAACGGACAAAATCACTTTTTGCTCAAAACCCTTCTGAAAACAATATTGCCATTGCCACATACAATCTCCTCTTGGTTCTGCGGACTTTGTTCTTCTTTATTTTGTGCAAGTTTTTCCATATTTTTTCTAAAGTCATTGAGCTCATCATTTCTTATAGTACAGTAGGAACAAGCAGAAGCCTGGTGGTGTGGCACCACGGTGAGCAAGAACATTTTCAGGACAGCATGGCTGAGGCCTAGGGGAGAAAGAGAGGAGTCCTTGAGGGTAGGCTCCCAGACCAAGTGTAGAAAACATCAGTGAGGAGGACCTGCAGTGGAGGACAACATCCCACACAATTTGGAATTAAAATTGGATAGTAATAACATTAAGCTGCTCAAAATAAAATAAGACAAATTAAAAATCAAAATGAGTAATCAAAGGAAAAGTAATCTTACCACTGATAGCTACTTTAGCTTAGAAAAAGATCTGGGTTCATATTCAGAGGAAGATAGTGAGGTAAAAATAGTCACTCCTACCCTAAAGAGTAATGTTTCAAATGGCCACAAGCCCAAAAAATCTTGGAAAAACTTAAAAAAGAAATTAAAAAATCAAGTAGGAGAGAATGAAGAACAATTAAGGGAAAAGTAAAAGCAATCCAAGAAAATTATGAAAATAAAGCTAACTAATTAGAAAAGGAGAAACTAAATCTTAAGGAGGAAAATAACTCGTTGAAAACTAGAACTGGGCAAGTAGAATTGAATGATGTTATAACACATCAAAATATAGTAAAATTAGGAAAAATAGAAAAGATTCTTACATCTCATTAGAAAAAACAACTTATCTGAAAAATAAATAGGTCAAGGAGAGACAGTAGAAGAATTCTTGGACTACCTGAAAGTTATGATTAAAAAAGAATCTGGATACAATATTCCAAGAAATTATTAAGGAAAATTGCCCTGATCTTCTAGAACAAGAGGGTAAAGTAGAAATAGAAAGAATCCATTGATCACTTGAAAGAGATCCTCGGAAGAAAACTTGGAGGAATGTCAAAACCAGGAACATTCTTGAAGTCCACTTCCATAGGCATACAGGGTTTGTGATCTGTATTGAAGTAAGTAGGCCCATATTGGCAAAATAACAGACTTCTGGCATATCGAAATACTGAAATATTGAAGTCCAGGCCAACTTGAATAACATCAAATAAGAATTTTACCAACAACTGATGAGCTAAACATGTTTAGTCCCTTGAGATTTGTGTGAAATTAGTCTTTGAAAGTGTGGTGTCAGAATGTCTGCTGTGCCACAGGTTGATCTGAAATCTTACCAATATTTGAACACCAGCCAACATCACGTTAGTACAAGATTTTGCCCAAGAAATTATGTCTTTATTATTATGTCTTTAGCCAAAGTTTGTCATTGAGAGGAAGGCTGAAATTTGAATCAAAGAACCCTTCTATTAGAGATCTGACAAAGGGCAAGGGTAAGGGTCAAGAAAACATTGTGGCTACTCATAGGACATTTCAGACTGCAGGATGCAAATATGATGTGATCCAGATGTCTTCTTAGATAAGAACACCTTATAGTTATATGAGGTCATTAGAGAAATGTTTGACTAGAAAGAAAAATGGGCCAGGTACATAATGAGAGTGAGAAAAATCAAAGACTGTGCTCCACTGGGGTTCTCATGATGTCAGGAAGTCCAGAGGAAGGCTTCCAACACATTGGACAGCTCCTCCTCAGAGTGTGTGGGATAGACTATTCTAATAAGAACTGCCCAGGATGAGATAGCGTGGATGTTTAGTAATCCATCCATGGAAGCAATAGTGGCGATTGCAATAGTGGTTGCTATGGTAATCATGGTGGTGCTGATGGTGGTGGCTTTCATAAAGCACTTTAATACTTGCAAAACATTTTATTCTACCTGTTATGTCACTGAAGCCTCCCAATAATCTAGTAAAGTAGCTGTGATGAGTGTTTCTAATCATCAACTCAAGAGGCAAAAGTACGGAGTAATGGAAAGCACTGTGGCTCTGGAAGTAGAAGAGACCTAATACTAGCCATGTGATTTTGAATGAGTCATGTAACCTCCCTGGACTGCAGTTTCCTCACATGTAAAATGATGATAACACTTGCACTCATCACCCTTCAGGATCATTGAGAAGAAAATATTTTACAAACATGATAGTGCTAAATACTCCCATACTTTTCCAGCTATATGATCCCATTGAAATAATCAGATTGATTCTCTGTCTTTTAATTGATCTTTTTTTACAGTTAATTGATTTTGTCCTGTAACTGCCTAAGGCATGATTCTTTTCAGAAATTCAGCTTAAAGTTAGTACAAGATTTTGCCCAAGCAATTACGTCTTTAGCCAAAGTTTGTCATTGTGAGGAAGGCTGAAATTTGATTCAAAGAACCCTTCTATTAGAGATCTGACAAAGGGCAAGTGTGAGGGTCAAGAAAACATTGTGGCTACACTTAACTCCTATAATGAGTTAAGTCTAGAAACCCAATTCTCCTGTTAATCACTGTTCCATTTTTGTATCAAGGAAATCTGTTCTTCTTGAAGGATGCCGGTGGACACCAGGGAGTCTGGTCTCATCTCTTTCCACCACCAAGCTATCCTTCAAGGATGCCTGGTTTGACAACAACTTTTCTTACTCACAGGAGGTAAGGAGGAGCACTTTGCTGTCCTTTATTCACAGTCTCCATCCAATCATGTTTTCTCCTGTCTATGATGCTAGTCTTCCTGTTTTCTGTACTCTCCCAAACTCCAAAAACTTGTATTAACCCCATAACTGGTTCTTAGCTGGAGAAGCAAAGATCTACATCTATGTCTATAACTGTGCACCATACTAACAAATTAATCATGCTTTGAACTTTGTGCCTCAGTCTACCTTAGTTTTTGAACTGTTATATCATTCTAGATAATTACTGTTTTTATAGTCTTACACAGGCTCAGGAGGAACTGTCCAATGTATTGGAAGCCTTCTAGAATTCCAGACACCATGAAGATACCAGTGGAGCAAGGGGTCTTTCTTTTGATTCTCTCTCAATCATGACATAGCTGACCCATTTTGTTTTGGAGGCAAACATTTCTTTGATGACCTCATATAAAATTGAGTTATTCTTATTTAAAAAGAAATCTGGATCACATTGTATTTGCATTCTACTGTCTGAAATTACTGCCCTCACCACCACCACCATCAGCAAACCCAGTTTGACTATTATGACTACCACCACCACTACTGCACCACCATGCTTTCTTCTGCCAATGCTTCTGACAACTATGCTACCACCACCACCACCACCACTTCTGTTACTTCCACCGTCACTACTATCTCATCATTGGGTTGTTGTGAGGACAATGCCTTTTAAGTGATCCTGAAACAGGAATGATTATTCTTTTCATGGCTCCTCTCTTTCTTCATCACCTGCCTATCTGCAGTGCAATGTACTTTGCATCTCTCAGAGACCATCTGCTTGATGATTGAGGACTTCTGCTCTGCCTTGATCCAGGGAATATCTACGCAGAAGAAATCACAAATGTCTCAGGTATTGACCTCGTCCTTCTTCCCTAGAGTGGAAAATTTTTTTCTCCAAACAAAAGGAAAACATAAGTAATGATTTGACTTGGAAAACGTGCTTCTTTACATGTATATACCATTGCATCTATTTTCAAAATTGAAAACAACAATTATTCAAACTACCACACTGTCTGGTAGAAGGGAAGAAGAGGAATCTCTAAAAATCCTGCCCAGAGCAACATTTACCTCAGTCCACATTAGTGGCAGCTACTGTGTGTATTCCCAGGGCTTAGCACAGTCTGGCACATGTCATTCTTCAGCTATTTTCAGGCATTTCCAACTCTTCACGACCCCTTTTGGGGTTTTATTGCCAAATATGTTGGAATTCTTTGCCATTTCCTTCCCCAGCTCACTTTACAGATGAGGAAACTGAGGCAGACACTTAAGTGACTTGCCTGGAGTCACACAACTAGTAAGCATCTGAGACCTATTTTGAACTCAGGTCTTCCTGACTCTAGTCCTGATGTTCTCTGCACTATGGTGCCACCTAGCTGCCCTCAGACACATAGCAGGAACAAAGTTCCAAGCATGATTAAATGTTGACTGTGTGACTAGTTTATTCTGTAATTATTCAATGCAGTGCCACATCTATCACACTATAATGTGACCCATATTATCTAGGCCCTCAAGTACATCCCTTTGACTAAATATAAACTTCATAGAACAATCCTAAAAAAGATTTTGCTCTGTAAAACTTGGACCTAGTCAACAGACTGCACCTGAGGACCTAGAAAGCCACATGCGGCTTCAAGGCCACAGGTTCCCCACCCCAGAACTAGACCTTATTAGCTTCCAGTGAAAGCATCACTTGCCCATGTGCTCCCAATTCTATATCAAATTCTTACTTTTTGCTTCCTTAAAGGCTCAGCTCAAGTATGGTCTCCTCCAGGAAGCCTTTCCTGATTTCTTTGCAGCTGCCAGGGACCCTCCTCCATCAAATTATTTCATTCATCTTATATCTATCTTGCGTATGTCTGTAGATGTGCATATGGTCTCCTCCGGTAGAATATAAGCTCTATGAGGGCAAAGATTGTGTTTTATTTGTCTTTTCATCCCCAGCACCTAGCACAGGGCCTGATACATAGTGGGTGCTTCATGAATGCTTCTGATTCCTTGCTGGATCTTCAACTATATGTCATGCCCACCAAGCATGGCTGTCCCTCCACGTTCTATCCTGGGCTGTCTTTTCTTTATTCTCTCTACTCTCTCCTTCAGTCACCTCCTCAGCTCTTATCTCCAGACAGATGATTCTTAGATCTATACATTTCAAACTGGATGGCCTATAGACATCTCAAACTCAACATGTCCAAAACTGAACCCGTTATCTCTTCCCCAAAACCTTCCATTCCTTCAAACATCCCCATTGCTCTTGAGGGACATCCCCATCCTCTGTCTCAAAAACTAGGTGGCAACCTTAACCCACCACTTTTCCTCAGCCAACCTATCCAATCAGTTGCCAATTTTTGTTATTTCTTTCTCTACAACATCTCTTATATGTTTCCTTCTCTCCAATCACACGCCACTGCTTAGTCTAAGCCCTCATCTGCTCTTGCTTGGTCTATTGCAGTAGATTTAGAATTGGTCTGCCTTCCTCAAGTCTCTCCCCATTCTAATAAATCCTGGGCTCAGCCACCAGCTTCAGAGTCAGTTCAACTGTTGCTTGTTTCAGTAAGTCTTTCCTACCCTTCCCAGCTGCTACCGCCCTCTCCCATTAATGTGATTCTATATAGACAGTTAGGTGGTACCACAGTACAGAGAGCGCTAAGCCTAGAGTCAGAAAGACCCAAGCTCAAATTTAGCCTCCGCTTCTCATATACAGACACTTGCGCTGTGATCCTGAGCATCTCACTTCATTTTTGTCTGCCTGTTTCCATATATGTATATATGCACATACATACATATATACATATATACATATATGTCATATAATAATAACAGCAACCTCTCAGGGTTGTTGTAAGTATCAAGTGACACAATAATTGTAAACTGCCTAGCACAAGGGAGACATTTAATAGATGCTTCCTTCCTTCTCTATGTATTTTGCACGTACCCCTTTAGGTATATGATGGCTCATTCAGTGGGAGATAGTGGGATGCTTTTGACTCCTTCTTTGTATCTTTAGCACTTGGTGCTGGGCCTGCCACATACTAGATGTTCAAGAAATGCTTATTGATTCATTGATTGAAATATAAAGGCATTTCCATGCAAAGCTGCCACGCTCAGACTCAACTTATTTTTTTTGTCTAGATAATAATGGGCACATGACGTTCAGCATTTCCCTGGACACTTGCTAGATTATTCACATTGTCGAATCATGGCAGTGGTGATCCCTATCCTTAGCATTTCTACAGCAATTTCGAGTTTGCAGAGAGCCTCACGTGAGTTATATCACTTGGTCCTCACAGCAACCTTGTGTGATAGGCACTATTAATATTTATGGCCATTTTACAGATAAGGAGGAAACTAAAGCTGATCCAGTTGACTTGACTGACTCAGGGTCACACAGCTAAGAAGTATCTGAGACCAGATTTGAACTTGAATCTTCCTGATTCCACAGTCAGCATTCTAGTCACCCCATCTACATAAAACAACTTCTTTAACTCCATGTGATTCTTGGAAGGCTATTCTCTGGGGCATTTCCTTACCACCTCTAGTCTTGTCATGATACACGGTTCATGCTTTCTTCCTAACACATATTATTTAAGATTTCAAATAGTGCTAAAAGAATTTTGGAACAAGACTTCCCAGACCACAGAATGGTCAAAAGCCACTGCTTTCCAGGAGTGTAGAAAAGGCAGAATTTGCTAGTGGAAAGGGACTGGGGGTCATAAAGTTCCAGTGCCAAGGAAAGAAGGTTCTGAGCTGCCTTGGTTCTCTGCCAAAGAGGGGAGAAGCCAGTGACCAGAAAGGACCATTAAAGTTCTATGATCTGAAAATGCACCTTCCCCGCTTCTCTTCCCAGACATAGTTATGCATGTAGATGGTAGACATATAGGATCAAAAGCTCCCCTGTAAAACAGGCCACTGTTTGTACTTGATTGGTGCCTGCGGAAGGCATATCATATGGGCACACACAGGGAGTGATCTGGTAAGCGGTGAATATGTGTTTGCAGGGTAATGACATTTCCCTGTATCACATCTATCAGGTTACAAACAGCTAATAATTTTCTTTTTCTAGTCACTGCCAAGCCTCATAATGGCATCTCCCCATAAATCACCATCAACACGGAGCCTTGCTTAGCAAATATAAATGTATGTGCATTGCAGAATGAGCCCAGATTGCAAAAATATATCAGAAGTCCAAAGAAGCGGGTGGAGACGCGCTGTGATGCCTTTAGCTTATCGAGATTGTTTGGAGGGTCCTAATGTACTGTCACCGAAAGAATAATTTTTTCCTTTACAATCTACTTAGCAAAGATTTATCGATCCTTTCCCCCTTCATAGAGAATTACTGATCCATTTTAGAAAATCAGATTTTCACACCTTTCAGGAGAATGTGCCCGGCACGGCTCCCTGGGGGACCGCTGGGGAAGCTGACTTTGACACGCAGTCCCTGGAAAGCTGCACACACGATGGTCTCATCCCTGATTTGTGGGGTGGGGTGGTAAAATACTTGTACACATTTAGAGAGAAAGGATTGCCCTGCAAGGACTGATTTTTCCATGCTAGCGGATGTATTCAGGGGCCTGTTATTTGTGTAAACAGCATTTTTTCAGGTGCCGTTTCCTCCCACCCCTCCTCGCCTATGATGCTCTTAGCAATAAGGTAAGATAAAAGTTGTTAGAATTCATGTTGCCAAGACTGGGAGGGGGGAACGGAAATGTTGGTGAATCTTCCCAGCACTGCATGTAAATAACTTTCTGGGGGGAGGGGGGATGTGTTGTTCTGCCCTCATTATGAAAGTATCCCAGGTAGCTAGGCACGAGGCGTGCTCTACCTCAGCACGCATACATCATAACAAAGGTGATTTATTATAATTAAAATGGTGTGGGGAGCAGCTTTTTATCAGACATACTGTTGCACAGGAGAGCTTAATAAAGAGCATTATTATTAGTTATGGATCGAGGTGACGGATGTTGTTTACTGAGAGTTATGGAGATATTAGTCAAAATGGGAAGTTACTCATTGGAGCTGTCCTCTCCTTGGGGAGAAGGTGTCAGCCAAGAGAAAGAAGGGTTTTCAAATTGGTGGGGAGAAGAGGCCAGGTACCTGTGTGTGTGTGTGTGTGTGTGTGTGTGTGTGAGAGAGAGAGAGAGAGAGAGAGAGAGAATTAGTGTGTGTTAGTGTGTGTGTGAGTGTGCATGTGTGTGGATGTATGTGAGTGTGTGTGCGAGTGTGTGTGTGAGTGTGTGTGATGGGGAGAGGGAGAGAGAAGATGCCAACTGCATCTTGTAAGCAGCAGTCCTGGAATACTTTATTACACCAAGGTAGAGACAATGGCTTGGACTGTAAGGTGCTCTCTCCTGTCCATATAATAATGCCCATAATGTGGGGGTCAGGCCAGGGTCGCTCTGGGCTTTGATACTGAGGAAGGTTGTTGACGGATCGATGGGCTACAAAGAAACCTGAGCTTCAGGCCATCAGGGAGATTTTTCTACTTAAAGCAGACTCTGCTGGGTGTGAGGCTCAGACTGGGCTCAGCTGGACCAGGTAGGATGAAGAATATGATGAAAATGAGTTCTTTTTTTCTTCAATGACCCAATGACATAAGAGGTATGGGATAGAGCAGGCAAGATTTTTGCAAACCTTCCTATGAACGCTGCCTTGTGGGCAGATGGGAGGGTGCACTCCCATATCCTGGGGCTTCTTGGGTCTCTGCTAGCTGGACAGGGTGGAGATAGGTGGAGATAATGGTTATAATAACAAAAAAAAATATGTGACAGTCATTACAGTAATGATGCAGTTTGGTCAGAAAGACCTGAGTTCCAGTCTTTCCTCTGATTCATCCTATGCTGGTATTCTTGTCATATGTAGGTTGGCCTAGATGGCCTCTGAGGTCCTACCCAACTCCCCATACTGTGATCCTTAGATTCTGGCAAGTTCCCTACCCTTTCAAGACTCCATTCCACCCCACCCCAACCCTGCTGCCCTGCCATCTTCTGTGCTTACAGGGCTTGGAGCAGGTACTGATCTGCATTGGTAGAGGGAATTTCCTCACTGGAAGATTCCTATAGGGCTAGAACAGAACACAGTAGTAGGAAAGCATTGCTTCATGCAAAGAAACCTCTTTTTCCACTAAGATGATGTAAATGACTGATGTGGAAGTCCCCAGCTTTGCCAGATTGGTCCCTCTCCCTCCCCCTCCCGTTTTGCCACACTGCCTTTTCTCATTGGTTGGTCAGCAGTCATGGCCAGACACCCACGTTAGATTCCTCCCTGTAATTTCCTGTATTATACCTAACAGAAGACTTAAAAGGAGGGGAAAGTTTTGACACCACAGAGGAAGCTGAGATTTCTGCATCCAGGCTGAGAGACATTGGGCCCTGGGCTGTGGTGAGCAGCTGTTTTCAGGGCCAAGTCATAGAAATGGCACCAGCCCTAGAATGCAGCTTCTGGAGCTACTGGGAGAGGTTATCTCCTCACTGGCTCACTCCTGCCACTGGCAAGCACAGACTGTCATCTAGAGACAGCTCCCAGCAGGCTGGGCAGAGGAGGAGGGTCCTGCCTTCCCAGGTGGCTTGGGGCAGTAGTGCTGTGGTCTGTTATGTAATCACATGAAGGACTCTTGGGCCATATCCTCCCAGGAGGGCAGACAGTGGGGATGGGGCAGGGGGCAGAGCACAGACCAGACGCTGCAATTCCCCCTTTCTAGGGAAAGGTTTGTGTGTCTTATCTTACTATGAAGGAAGGAATTGGAGAGTACTAACTAGCGTTTCATCCTCACAACTCTAGGAGGTAGTTGCTGTCCAGGGTCACACAGCTAGTAAATGTTGGAGCCTGGATTGGAACTCATCTTCCTGACTCTGGCCAGTGCCATAACAACTGCACCATGTAACAGAATTATTATAATTAAACTATGGCCTTGGGGACAGTGAGATGGCTCTGGAGTCAAGCAGTCTTATGTTCAAGTGCTGCCTCCGATATACACTGGCTCTGAGACCCTGGGCAAATCAAGTAATATCTCCGTGCCCCCTGCTAACTCCCCATGGCTGTGAGTTCCAGTTGGCTGGCTGGAATTTCACACTGAAGAAATTATAAATAGGGATTATTTTTTCTTTTTCTTTTTGCTTGTTTTGTTTGGGGGGGGGAAGCAATCAGGGTTAAGTGACTTGCCCAAGGTCACACAGCTAATAAGTGTCAAGTGTCTAAGGTCAAATTTGAACTCAGGTCCTCCTGACTCCAGGGCTGGTACTCTATCCCTTCATCACCCAGCTGCCACATTGTTGTTTGTGAGATGGCATCGTGGGCAAAGAACTGGCCTCAAAGGCAGGAAGACCTGGCTTCATGTCTTATCTTGGATCTACATTGGCTGTATGACCCTCATACCCTTCATGTTCATGACTGGAAGTCAGTACCATACGCATTGTTTTACAAACTCCATTTTACAGATGAAAATACTGAGGCTCACATAGTTTAGGAGAAATGCCTGTGATTACACAGTCAAACCCCTACTGGTGAAAATCCCTGTCACTATTCAGCATTTCACCCTCACACTGTGAAAAATCCTCCTAATGGCCAGGGACAGCTAATTTAAATTTAAATCAATCCAGCCAAGGTATGAATTTAGTGAAAGAGGAAGAAAGGAGAGTACAAGCCTGTGGGAGGCTCCATGGCAGGGAGCTTCACCCAGAATGAAAGCTGGACCTTTGTCCCTGTTCATCCAAATTCACATTTTACAAAGGCATAAATGCCAACTTTATTTATTAGTGCTAGAAGCATGCCCCGAGGAAGAAGTAGGTGCCTTGGAATCGTGGAAAGAAAGATGCATTTGGAGTCTGAGAGCCTGGACTCAAATTGTGGCTCTGGCTCAGGCTCACTGGGTGATCTTAGACAAGTCACCTCCTCTTGCTGGGTCTCAGCTTCAAAGTCTGTAAAAGGAGGAGGTTGGCCTAGAACACCTTTCAGAGCCCTGTCTGCTGTAGTTGGATGAGCCTTGTACCCCGTAGTACCTGGGAATAGCTCAGGGAACCTTTGCTTCCAAATGTTTCTTAGTAACCAGGCTGTTACCAGTTAGAGCAGAAAGTTTCTTCAACTGAATTCATTCAGATGGATGCAATTTCTGTATTAAAGACCCTGACCAGACTAACACCATGCCGTAATGACCATGAATTGTCAGATGGATCTGGTGGGGGTAACCATTAATTAGCAATCTCAACTACATCTTGAAATAGTCCAGAGAGTCCTGGATCCAATCAGTCTTTTTTTTTAAATCTTTTTTTTTTTTATCATTTATGCTTCTCTTCTGTTTTTCTTTCTTTCTTTTCTTTTTAAAATTTTTATTTTAAGTTCCAAATTTTCTCCATCCCTCCACTCTCTTTCCCATTCATTGGGAAGGTAAGAAATATTATACCCATTATATATATGAAATCATGCAAAACATATTTCCACATTAGCAGTGTTGTGAGTAGTGAAGTTGGGGGAGAGGTGGGAAGCAAAATATAAGAAAAAAATGCCAGCTTCAGCTGGCACTCAGAGTGCATAAGTTCTCTCTCTGGAGGTGGATGACATTTTTCCCTCTCGAGTCCTTTGAAATTGCCATGGATCATTACATTTATCACAGTAGCTAAGTCTTTCACAATCGATCATCCTTACAATTTTGTCGTTATTACACACAGCGTCCTCCTGGTTCTACTCTCCTCACTTTGCATGAATTCATGTAAGTCTTCTCAGGTTTTTCTGAAATCATTCTGTTAATTTATTGCTGCACAATCATATAATGCAACTTGCTCAGCCTTCCTCAACTGATGAACATCCTCTCCTTTTGCAACTCTTTGCCACCACAAAAAGAACTGCTATAAATATTTTAGACATATAGTTCTTTCCCCTTTTCTTTTGTCTCTTTGGAATACAGACCTAGTAGCTGTCTCCCTGTGTCCAAAGGGTACACAATGTTATAGCCCTTTGGGCGTACTTCCAAATTATTCTCTGGAATGGTTAGACTAGTTCAGAGCTCTACCAATAGTGCATTAATGCACTGTTTTCCCACAACCCCTTCCAACAATCCTTGTTTTCCTTTTTTTTCATCTTACTTAACCTGATGGATATGGAGTGGTATCAAAGAGTTGTTTTAATTGGCATTTTTCTAATTATTAGTGATTTAGAGCATTTTCCTAACTTGATAACTTTAATTTTTTCTTCTGGAAACTGCCTGTTTAATACCATTTGACTATCAATTGGGGAATGGATCTTATTTTGTAAGTTTGACTGAGTTCCCTATATTTTTTTAAAATTTAGACCTTTATCAGAGAAACTTGCTGTAAAATTTCCCTCTGCTTTTCTTCTGATTTTGGCTTCTTTGGTTTTGTCTGTGCAAACTCTTTTTAATTTAACATAATCAAAATAATCTATTTTACCTCCTGTAAACCTCTCTATCTCTTATTTAGTCATGAACTCTTCTCCTATCCTTAATCTGACAGGTAGTTTTTTTTTTCCCATGGTTCCCTAATTTACTTTTCATTTCACCTAAGCTATGTACCTATTTTGAGCTTGTCTTGGTATGTGAGGTGAGATGCTGGTTTATGCCTTGTTCTGCCAGACCACTTTCCAGTTGTCCTGGTAGTTTTTGTTAACTGGCAGTTCTTGTCCCAGTAGCTGAGATCTTTGGGATTATCAAACAGTAAGTTACTGTGTTTATTTGCTCCTGTATGTTGTGATCTATGATCCACCACTGTATTTCTTTTTCAGTATGAGATTGTCTGATGTTTACCACTTCGTAGTATAGCTGAGATTTGATACTGATAGACCCCTTTCCTTGATGTTTTTTTTATTGACTATCTTGATATTCTTGAACTTCTGTTCTTCCAGATGAATTTTCTTATTATTTTTTTCTAGCTCTACGCGGTAATTCTTTGGTAGTTTGACTGTTATGGCACTGAATGAGAAAATTAATTTAGGTAGTGTTGTTTTTATAATATTGGTTCAACCTAACCATGGGAAATTACTATTTTTCCAATTATTTAGGTCTGTCTTTATGTGAAAAGTATTTTATAATTGTGTTAATATATTTCTTATGTATGTCTTGGCAAGTAGACTCCCCATTGCTGTGTGTTTTCTTTAGTTATTATGAATAAAATTTCTTGAGCTCTCCCTGCTAGGTTTTGTTGGTAATATATATAAATGCTTATGATTTATGTGGATTTATTGCATATCCTGCAACTTGGCTAAAGTTGCTAATTGTTTTGAGTAGTTGTATGTTTTGTGTTTTATTTGACTCTCTAGGGTTTTCTAAGTATTATTCTAAGTATACATGTCATCCGTAAAAAGTGATAGTTTTATTTACTCATTGTCTTTACTTATTACTTCAATTTTTTCCTTGTCTTATTATTATAGTTAGAATTTCTAGGGGCGGCTAGGTGGCGCAGTGAATAGAGCACCGGCCCTGGAGTCAGGAGTACCTGAGTTCAAATCCGGCCTCAGACACTTAACACCCACAAAAAAAACTAGTCGTGTGATGTTGGGCAAGTCACTTAACCCCAACTGCCCTCCAAAAAGCAAAAAAAAAAAAAGAATTTCTAATGCAATATCAAATGAGGATGATAATCCAATCAATCTTAAGCAAGTATTTCTATGTACTACATGCCAGAAACTGTGCTTACTTAACATTTAGGTGTGTGTTGGGAAGGGGAAGCATCTTTTACTCTTACATGGGTCAGGAGTGTGAAGGACATACAACTTGTAAAGTTGTAATTGTAGTGGAGATGTGGAGAAGGGACTGAAGTGTAGTCATTTCATACATCATGCATGTTGATAAGCAGACTGTCTTTCCCTGGACACTTCTGCTGATGCTTGTGGTATTACACTGAAGAACCTGTGCTTTGGGATGGCAAAACAACCCCTTCATTGGTTCATTGGACTACATATGATACCACCACCCTATGAAAAAGTGCTGTGTTGAAGTGTATTGGCTCCTGATTCAGGAAAAATGGTCCACTCAGTAAGCTCTTATGAAAGAGGCAACTTTTATTCACACCAGTAGAAATAAAAGCTGACTGGAAATTTTCAATGTTAACCTGATGCTTTCTCAAAGGAAGGGAGGGAAGGAGAGAAGGGAGAGGGAGGAGAAAGGAGAGGAGAAGAGAGGAGAGAGAGAAAAAGAGAGACAGAAACAGAGAGACAGAGAGGGAGAGGCAGAGACAGAGACAAAGAGAGAGATATCTCTTTAAAAAATGAACTGACTTGTGTTGTTTTAAGCTTACCATTGTACTGTACAGAGATCCCAGACAATTAGACATGGGTTTCATTTAACTTTGAAAGTCCACTAGTTGTTGAACCCTGAAGGTCTATGGAAGAAGGTCATAAAAACTGAGAATCATTGAGATTTCAAAATCCTCCAAATCATTGCTGTTTTAATGTGAACTCTCAGAGAGCTAGCTGTTGTTTTAGAGACCGTGGGGGATTTTTTTCTATTTTTGCTGGTTTAGTGGGAAGAAATGGAATAGAGAATTATGCTAAAGGTTTGATGTCTCTTCTTGGGTGAGGTGGGGTGGTGGGCTGGGTGGAAAGGAAGGTTTCTATGCAATGAAATGCATGTGATGCTGAAAATTAATCTGATTCTTTCTTTTTGGAGATCTGTAGAAAATCGTTCCCATAAATTAAAGCTTTGCCCCAGGCAGCTTTAGCTTGGGAGACCAATACTTACTCAAAGGATCGCCCCAGGTCTTACCGACCTTGGCAATGTTAGAGGGATCATATTTTTACCCAGATGAACTGTTTGTGACCAGTTTTTCCAGCACATTCTCCCCAACCAGGCTTTTCTTTGATTTCAGAGATGAAGGTGGCCTTCTCTTTTGTCTTAATTTTTTTTCAGAGAGACATATTTATAATGGCCATTTCAGGAAAAATCCTACTTTCCACTAATGCCTGCTTTCTCCTGTGTGTCTTGCTGTATATCAGCCTAATAAAGAGGCTCAGGATCACGGGTAACACTCTGTGTTTCTCTTTTGGTTTGGAAAGGGTTTTGCCATGATGCCATAGCCACAGAACAACAAGTGGCACCTACCATTGATTCTTTCCAAAAACCTCAATAGTTTGGGGGGAAGTCCTGTGGGGTCGGGTTTTTCATCGTCATTGACGGTGCTTTCCAAAGTCAGCTTTCCCCCCCCCCCCCATACCCTGCAAATGTTCAGTGGCACAATCCAAGGTGAAGGAGGTAAAAATGAAAACAAAAGAAATATGTCTGGTCTTCTGAAGAAGGGGGTTGGTCAACTCTAGACCTAAGATCCTGTAAGACCAATAATGAATGCCCATCAAAAACCAAATCCCTAGTTACTAGGACATGGAGGGAGAAGAGGATGAGAAGAGAACACAGGTTATATATAAATCCTTCTCAGTAGTTCACAGCAGCAGCCCAAGGTTTCTGTCCTTGGAGGGGCCCTTACTCTAGTGCTTAGCATGATGTAAGGCACAGAATGAGGGCTTAATAAAGGCTTGTTGACTAACTGATTTTTGTGGCCTTCTTAATCTTCAGGATAGCCTAGTAGAACAAAGAGTTGTGTTTTCTTCCAAGCTCCTGATAGCAGAAGCTCAAGGTGTGAGGTAGAAAAGAACACACTTTTCTTTGCCTGATCAGACCCTTTTCTTTCATGCATTACAATGGAAAGGGTGGATTTGAGTCAGACCCAAGCTGCCACACATGAACCAATTGACCTTGGACAAGTCTTTTCACCTTTTCCCCATCTGTAAAATTAGGAGGGTGGACTAAATGTCAGCAAGGGTCCCTTCTAGCACGAGATCTGCGATCCTTTTATGTAATTTCCAATTTCTGGATCCAGTTTCTATGAGGAATCTGTGGGATAATGTTCCTATTATGTCATACTCCAGATATGTAGGATGGCCCTAAGAATGGGGTCATTATATATAATATCCTGTCTCTGACACATGCTGTAAGAGTTTGAAAAACTCACTAAACTTCTCTGAATCTCAATTTACTTATCTGTAAAGTGGCAGTAATAACATCTGAAGTCCCAAACTCACAATGTTGTTGTGAGATTCAAATGCAACCATGTCTACAAAACCTTTTACAAATATGAAAAGACCTCGGAAATGTTAGTGATCCCTTTTTCATGGGATTTTCATAAGAGAGTACTTTCCAAACCCTAACACACCTTAGAAATGTAAGTTATCATTATTACAAAACCAGAAATGGTTCTTTGAACCCAGTTCCTATTTTTCTCTAGTTTTTTGTTTTTCCTTGCTTGGGCCATGAGCACTTATCCATCTTTCCTCTCGGAAGCTGGTCCCTGGAACTAGGACGCTGAATATGTCCAAAGGAAATGTGGATTGGAGATTTAAGAATTTGGTCTTTCCTTAAACATTTGGAGGTCTTTTATTACTGTTGTTTATAGAAAACAGAAGATTTCTTTGGCTTTTAATATTCCTCTAGGTGAGTGCTGTGATTATCCTCATGTCACAGATGAGGAGACTAAGGCAAACAGAATTGCCCAGCTAGCTAGCAAGTGCCTGTGGCTATATTTGAAATGAGATCTTCCTGATTCCAGGTTGAGATCTCCACCCACTGTGCCACCCAGACCTTAAACTTAGGGGGTTCGAGTTAGGGTAAAAGAAAAAAGTTCAACAGCATTAACAGTCTCCCCCCCACCAAAAGGAACAAGCTAGCAAACATTTGTGGGATCCACAACCTGCAAGCAACTAGAAATTTGGCACAAATCTCATCCTAATTTCAATGTTTCTTCAATTTCCTATCTCTTTCCAACTTAATAAAGATTTATTTTTCCTTCTAGAGAGGAGAGTGAATGCTTTTTGTATACCCTTAGTCTCTGTTAACTGTTTGGTTTGGCCTGGAACCATGGCAGAGGAGGACTTTTGACATGAGTGACTCCATCTTGATTTTGTAATAAGCGCATAACACCAAGCACATAAGTATGTCAACAACATGTTTGAATAGCTTGCGCTAACCAGACTCTTGTAATGGGAATGCTTGACTGCCTTGACCAAAGCAGATCTTGTCCTATTTCAGATCTGTTTATCATAAGCTTTTTACTAACCGTGGTATAAGCACCTTGAAGTTTGACATCAGTGTACACTCTCAAAATAGCATAAACAACCTCAATGATCATTTCTAGGAGTTAAAAACTGATTGCTTAAGGTTCTCTTAAAACAGGAATAAGCCCTGGGTTACAGACACTCACCTTGAAAGCAGTTTACTGAGTGTAAGTTGCTACTTCTAATTAGGGAAGAATGACCTGGTGCTGCTGTGGGGACCAAATTTCTCATCAAACAAAGCAGAACCAAGAAAACTTACAAAAGTAATGACCTGAGACTTGAAACCAAGAGGGTCTGGCTTCCTGGAATCCAGAAAGAACCTCTTGAATTCTTACCAGAGGCTAGATGATGTCATATCCAGTCCCCAGGCATCACTTCGGACAGCTGCAGGGTCGATCTGCCCAGATCTAGCTTCCTGTGTCCTAAATCGTCGGAATTCCTTTCCATCCTTGTTTTTTCCACTATCCTGAAAGTGGTAAGATTGTTGGAGGCAGTACAAATGAGATGATGGCCTAGGTATTCTCTGTTGTATATCTTATGGAATCTAGGTGATTTCCATTGTGTGGTATGGGAATTAGAGTAGGGGCTTTCCCCCTCTCTCTTAAGTAAATTGAGTAAAGTAACTGAGTGCATGTATCGATTGGAGTAAATAAAAGCAATTTGATTGACCAAATCATTGAGTGCCTTGTCTTTCCTTGGAAGATATGTGCTCACTTTTGGCCACTCTTTTTCACTTAATGCCTTGGGTACTTGTACTCAAAAAGTCAATAAAAAAAATTCCTACATAATCTCAACTACAAAAGACAAGAATGTTGATCAGTGATGGTCATAATTGTGATCTGGGGACATGCGATGTACAGAGTGCCCTTTGAATCACCAAAGGCAGGCTGAGTTATGGTCCAGCAGGGTTTTGCTGAGTGTGAGCTATTTAGGAGTGATAACCCTTGCAATATTTACCCAACTGATTTACTCAGAAATAAGGGAAGCACGCTGTTTATAAGAAGTAAACAGTTCTGGACGGGCAGATGTGGAATCTGGAATCAACACATGAGCATATAGTTTATTTCATGACTTTATCAATATTACTGCAATCTCCCCCCCCCCCCCCAGCCAAAGCAGATTGCATGTGTTTATTCCTTATGGACTTAGATGTGTACAGGTATAAATACGTACATTTACTTTGCATGTATTGAGATGTGCACAGGTATAGACCCATACTTTTATTTGGTGCTTAGATGTCTCAACATGGTTCTCTCCAATAGAATGGGAGCTCATTGACAGCTGGAATGCTTCCCTTTTGTCTCTGTGTCCCCTTCTACTAGCCCAGGCCCAGGCACATAGTAGGAGCTTACTAAGAGCTTGTTTGTTTGACTGATTAACTCCCTCTTTCCAAAACCTATCAAAGAATCACAGAACTTCAGAGATGCAAAGGATTTTAGTGGACTCCCAGTCTATCCTTCACCTTCACCCCACACACCCCCACCACTAAAATGTACCTAACAGGAGGTAATACTCTGTCCCAATTTTAAGAACTTGTTTTAACCCTAGAACCATCGTGACAGACTCAGTGATTTATTCCTCTGTAGCCTTAGCAAAATCCCTCACATTTGGGCAGAAGTATGCTATTTGCCTTCATTTACATTTATGTTTATGATTTTTTATTTCCTGGCCTCCTTGTAAGCGATGTAAAATTGGGCTTACCAGAAAAGCTTAGGTAAAGACACAGCAGACCATACTGCAGTGTGTTAATACAGGGAAAGCTGGGAAAAAGCAGACCTTTTCTTGGAACTTCCTTCAGTCATTGTAGAGATGGGGTCAGCTGATCCCCCCCGCCCCGAAGACTTTAGAGGTGGTGGCTCTCTCCAATCTCTCGATCCTGTGAGCCCCAGCTTAGTCTTGCTAGCTCTCTCCCTTTCTCCAGTTGGCCCTACACTGCAGGTTCTAAATGAGCCCTCCATATCTCCCTTCCCTCCTCTCCATTCTCAAAGGCTTGACATCTCTGTGCTTTTTTGCCAGCCCTACAGGGCATTACCAAATCCTTCACTGAATCCGAACAGACTTCCTGTCAATATCATCATAATTCATTCAATGGCTATCAACGATTTGTTGTTGTTCCTCTTAGTATAAAACAAAGGTTATCAAACTTTTTGTGTCATAGACCCCTTGGAGAGTCTGCTAAAGTCTATGGGACCACGTCTTAAAAAAAAGTTTTTCTAATGTATAAAAATAAAATGCATGGGATTACAAAGGAAATGAACTCCATGAAATGCAGTTATCAAAATAGTTTTTAGAGGTAGTTTGCAGATCCCAGGACATTTTCTCACCTAACAAACACATGAGGACTGCGTGGAGATCCGTTTTTACCTGACAAACATTCCAGGGTTAAATGGGAGTGGGTGAATAATGTCCTTATACTCTGCCACTAGTTTGAATATTTGCTGACTTCAGCAAACCTACTGGTATATGTTTGGAAAACTTCATAGTCTCAAATCTGAAAAGCTCTTTCATTACTAGTGTACTAAAGAGTCTTGGGGAAAGTCTATGTGGCAGTTTATAATCAAATCTAGTCATTAACAACCTTCCAAATACATGATGACTCTGTTTAACAAAGAAATACCACTTTACAAAATTCAACAGCTGCTTGCCTCCTTAGTGGTTGTAAAAGCCTTCCCCTATTCCTAACCACGCCCTAGCCCCACCCCCACCCCCACCCCCAAAAGAGAAGAAGAATATTAAGTTTTACTTCTTGGAGAAAATGCCTTAGTCCCTCCCAGAGTTTCCTGAGCAGGTCAGTTCTTCCCACAGCGATTAGGAATCTGGGATTGACTAGGAGTCATCTCCCCTCACCCTTCAAAGCATGACTAGATTATAATTGTGCACAAACATCAGCAGACCTGGGAAATGGCTGATGCAAATATCACACTTTTTTCTGCCTCAGTTTCTCAGGTTGAGAGTTGGAATTGTTCTGCCTTCTTGGAAAAGGCATAAGAAAGAACTGTGGGTGATACAGAAGTATCAAACACAAAAGGACCGATAAACAACTTGGAACTCCTAGGACAAAAATGGTACATACATACAAAGGAATTTTATTCTGCTGATTCCGAGGCTGGATTGAAGCCAAGTGGAATTCACTTAAGATTTGTTGGACAATGATATCCGAATATTGACTCAAGTCCCGATATAGTAGCTTTGGTGCATCCCCTTCTTTACTGGTTTGCACTTTATTGCTTCTTCAATCCCATTATTCTCTATCTGATTTCCCCACTATTTCTCACTATTTTACTGTGGTCAAAAGTTCTCTTTAGCCACAGTAAACACGGACAGTTATTCTTTCACTTCTTGAAGAGTAGGACCACAGTTCCTAGTTTGAGGATGACTAGTTGGATTTCCATGATTTCAAATCTAGATGGTAGCATCAGAAGTCTGGAGCTCAAAGGTACCCCAGAAGTTGGAGATCTTAGGGTCATAATCATGGATCTAAAAGGAAACTTTGAGAGCAGCTAGTCCAACTTGCTCATCTTAATTTGAGGAATCTGAGGCCCAGAGGGGTTAGGTGAGTTGCCCAATTCTTCTAGTCCAAAACCCTCATTTTATAAATGAATAAACTAAGTCCTAAAGAGATCTGGGGACTTATTGGGCTTCACAAAGATAATAAGCAGCAGAGAATGGATTCATCTCTTAATTACTGAGTTCCAAATCAAGGGCATTTTTTTATTCAACTTTGCCATGCTGCCTCTCTGGTAAAGAGCTCAGCACCATTCTTAGTAAGTTTCTTTAAAAATCTGCCATTTCAACCATCCATTGCTATTTGGGGATCAGGTTTTTTTTTAAGTGCAGGGGACATATTCCATCCCCTCCCCCAGTAGAATGAAAGCTCTTTGAAAGCAGAAACCATTCCATAGTTGTCTTTTTATCTGCAATACTTAGCACAGTTGTGTGCTCAGGGATGCAGATGGCACATAGTAGGTGCTTAATGTTGATTAAATTGAATTGAATTGCAGTGACAAATGCTCCTTAATAGATACATCAGCCAACATGTGATTTAGTGGATAGAGCATTAATCTTAGAATTAGGGAAAACTGTCCCCTCCCCACCCTTCCTGAAAGAGCACTGATTATGAATTCAAAGGAGTTGGGTTCAAAATCCAGCCTTTGACAATTCTAATCTGTGTTACCTTGGTCGAGTCACTTATTCTTCCTGAGATTTCGTTTCCTTGTCAGTAACAACAGCTGGTCATACTAGATGGCTTCTGAGTGACCAATACTACTGTTTGTGACAACTCCATGTCCTTTGCACCTAGGAAAGTGCCTGGCAGCTAGAAAGTGCTTAACAAATGTCTGTTGGATAAATCCATACATATGCTCTTCTTAATTATTTCACATTTTTATGAAAACAAAAGCACAACAGAAAATTATAGCAAATTGTGACTGGATGTATGGGATATCATCTTGTGCTATAGAGAGCCAGCTGGTGAGGCTAAAGAGAGCACATGAGCAGAAGTAGGCCGTAGATGGGAGGAGGTGGGCATCTGGGAGCTGGGCTGGTTCAAACCCTGTGAGATGCTGCTTCAAACCAGAACTCGTTTAAGGGTTTGTCACATTCCCACACAAGCAGGTCACTGGAATCTTGGACTGAAACAGGTTCCCCTTCTCTTTATCCAATGGCTATGTTGACAAGCTTCTCATTATTTCCTTGATTCTGGTTCTGGCCCTTTCTTTATTTTTCTTGTTGATGACCAATGGGCAGTTCTGCCATGATAGACTGACCTGTGATTCCATTCCTCTCCCTTCCCATTGATTAACTTGTCCTCCTTTCTCTCTGAGACCAGTCTTGTTCCAACCTTAGTTGGGAAAACCTCATTCCTTCTAGTCTCCTTTACTTAGTACTGATTCTCTTCATTCCACTCCACTCTACTAATACTCCACTTCCCTTTACCTTTCTCTCATATTTGTTCCTTGATAAGCTACTGTTAGGTCTCTGATACCTCACGTGGGGAGGAGACTCCTAAAGAGGGTCGTTGATACTCCA
>CM053599.1:6985887-7025591 GCA_028646575.1 Pseudocheirus occidentalis | reverse complement strand
GTGCGTGTGTGTGCGTGTGCGTGTGCATGTGCGTGTGTGTGCGTGTGTGTGTGCGTGTTCGTGCGTGTGTGTGTGCGTGTTTGTGTGTGTGTGTGTGCGTGTGTGTGCGTGTGTGTGTGCGCGTGTGTGTGTGTGTGTGCATGTGTGTGTGCGTGCGTGTGCGTGTGTGTATGTGTGTGTGTGTGCGCGCGCGCTCACTGTTACTGCTCTTTAGAGCTTTGGGGAGTAACATGCCACAAACTCTGTATGCTCCTGGGTCACCTGTCAGGTCTCGGTATGCCTGTGAGATAGTTGGAGTGTTGAAAGAAGGGTATATCAGCCACTGCAAGATTGTTGAGATGGAAATTAGATCTGCTCAGGGCCCCTTTTCCTTTACTTCTTTTCTTCTAGAACCAGAGACCAGAACTGAAGGAATCCTGCTGCCTTGGACATGCTTCTAGTCAATGAAACCATAAATAGTGTGGGCTCCTCCCAAACTCCTCCCTCCCTCCCTTCCAGCTACTGTTTCCTCACACAGAGAAGACTGGTCACACTCCCAGTATCATTTCCAAAGGAAGGGGCAGGAAATCCTTCCCATTGCCACCCAGTGACTGGTTCTTTTGTACACTGGATGGGTTGGAATCATTCCCTCTGACAGGCGCTGGTTATAAGAAGTGTAATAAGTGCATAATGGTCAAGATTTGGCCTTAGACTATAAATTAAAAACTTGGGTTCAAGACCTACCTTTGGTATAGATAGGTGGTATAATCTGGGGCAAGTCCCATAACCTCTCACAGCCTTAGGAATCTTTTTGAGGCTGAATTGAGAAGGATCTACCAGTCTGCACTGATGGCAGGAATTTCCTCACTGGGAGTCTGCCTCCCTGTTTGTGGGTCTTTGGGAGAGGAGGAGTTATTGAAGAAGGTTATCAGAATATTTAATGAAGAAATTAGAACCATTATTCCTGATCCAGGGTAATTTGGCTGGCCTTCATAGGATAGGATCCTACTATTTCAGTTTCTTGGTACCTGTGACTATTCATTCTTCCCTCTTTTGGACAGACCAGATCAAGTCTGGCTTGGACATACCCCTTCTGAAGAAGCTTCACCTTTTTTGGCTCAGTCATCTTAGAAAAGACTCCTAAGCCAAAAGGTGAGAGGGCCTTTATTAATATACCATTTTAAAAGTCAATACAGACAGAGTTTATAAGTTTGTAAACTTTGTAAAGCACACACTGGTTTATAGAACAGAAAAGCTTCTGGCACTCATGGTGGTCTTGGCTTTCCATCCCTGGTCATCCTAATGCATGACATGGCTACCTGTTTGATAAGTCAAATGCTGAAAAGCGATGACAATGAGAGCCAGTCTCTGATGAAGGCAGCACACAGCTTCTGTTTATTTGCCATTCCCCAGACATGGGGCAGCTTGAGGCTTTTTCTCTCTTTACCATAAAGGGCAGCAGTAAGTTAAGCAGGTAAGGCTTGAGAGGAATGGAGAGTGATGCTTTTACTCTGACTCTATTTCTTGAAGCAGACCCTTTTTTCATTTTGTTGTGATTTAGTCAACTAGTTATGTCCAATGCTTCATCACCCCATTTGGGCTTTTATTGGCAAAGATACTGGAATGGTTTGCTATTTCCTTTCCTAGCTCACGGTACAGATAAGGAAACTGAGGCAAATAAGGTTAAATGACTTGCCTAGGCTCACACAGCTAGGAAGTGCCTGAGGCCAAAATTGAACTCAGGTCCTCCTGACTCCAGGGTTGGCCCACCATCCACTGTGCCACTCAGCTGTCCCCTCTTTTGTCTTAGTCATACATAAATTAGAAAGAGGTAAAAAGAGAAAGGAAAGAGTGAAAGTGCTAACTGTGACTGGCATTGATGCCAGTTTCATCCTGGAAGGAAGTGTTCAGTGCAAGCTCAAGGTGCTTCTGAATCAACTTACCATGCCTAGTCATATTCCTCTCTTTTGCTTCTCCTTTTTCAGAGGTGGAGAGGATGTGACAGCCCCCTGGCTTCTGCCATTACGTTAGTCTGTGAATCCTCTAATCTCAGAGTCCTGTCTCATGTCTGACAGCCCAACTTGCTGTTATGACTACTAACCACATTTAAACCTCTAGCAAATCATAGAGACCAATTGTCTAATTATCTTGTTATTTTTCAATGCCTTTCCTTTTATGTATGAGTGATTGGATTTGCTTTTTTGCAAGAAAGTGGGTCATAAAGGTTACTTTCTCTGAAGGAAGTACACTGAATGTTTTCAGTGCTATCTTGAGATGAGGAGAGAAAGGGAAGAGGCATCAAGGATTTTGAGCTGGAAGGTACCTTAGAAGGAATCTAGTTTAACTGCCTCATTTTACAGGTGGGAAAAGTGAAGGCTAAAAAAGTGAAATTACTTTCCAAATGTAACCTGGATGGCAGAATTTGAACCTAATGCCTTTTCCTCCAAAAAAAGGGAACTTTTCTTTACACTATGCCACGCTTTTCCTATCACTTTATCTTGTAAAGATTTTTTGCTTTTTTTTTTTTTGGAGGGGAGAAAGCAGGACAGTTGGTGTTAAGTGACTTGCCCAAGGTCACATGGTTAGTAAGTGTTAAGTATTTGAGTCCACATTTGAACTCAGGTCCTCTTGACTCCAGGGCTGGTGCTCTATTCACTGTGCCACCTAGCCACCCCTATCTTGTATCTTTTTAAAATTCATCTTTTAGACTATCCCTCCCTATCCCTCTTCATCCTTTTGCTGGACAGCTCCTAACTCACTAAAAAGATACAGGATGAAATAAAACAGGTTTTCCACAAAAGTTGGAAAATAGCTACCCAAGAGGAAGTGGCTGTTAATATATTTCTCTCTGTATCTCCCTGACTGCTTAGCATAGTGGCTTATATGTAAGAGGTACTTGAGAAGTTTTTGTTGAGTGAATGAATGGATGAATAGCAGAATAGAATTTATCATCTGAAGGAGAGATATCCAGTAGAATGCCATCTTGAAAACAGAACGGACTTATTTTTTTCATCTAGCCTACAGCATGTGCTTAATAAATGTTTTCACATTATCTTCCTATACCCCAAACCCTTTTTTCTTTTGAACATCCTTATTTTTTAAGGATTCCATCCTCCAAGGTATATAGACTCCACACTTGATTTATCCTTGACTCTTCATGTTTACTCACCTCATATATTCAATAAGTTGCAAAAACTTAGAATTTCTTTCTCCACATAATCTCTTGTATAACATATCTGCTCTCTGCTCACAGAGTCACCACCCTAGGTGACTTCTCCACTCTCATCTAGAATATTTCAATCACCTAACTGGTCTCCCTTCCTTCAGTCTTTCCCTATTCCAATCCATCTTCTTCACAACTGCAAGGTGATTAACCTAAAGAGTAAGTATGACTAAGTCACTCTCCTACTCAGTTAATTCCGGTGGTTCCCCATTATACTCAGAATCGAATTACTAAGTCCTTTGTTTGGCACTTAAAGCTTTTAAAAACCTGGTCCTTTTCTACCTTCCCAGCCTCCCTACACTTTGCTACCCTCTGCTCACACTAGAATCAGGTGATACTGGCATCCTTGAGGTTCCCTGAACCAGACACCCCATCACCTTACTCTGTAACTTTACACTGGCTGTCCATAACTAGAATGTTTCCCTCCTGACTCAGCTCTTATCTCATTTCCCGGAGAAAACATTTCTAGGTGTGCCAGCTGCCAGAGTCTAAGGCAGAAGTTCCCAAAATGTGTAATACCACCACCAGTGGGACACTGGAATGATCCAAGTAGGTGGTATTAGCCTCAAGTTCAATTGGGTGGCATTGAATAAAAATAAGGTGGTGGTGTAAGTGTAAGGAAAGAAGAGAAGAAAATTTTGAAAAAAAATTGTTTGTACATGTTCAATCTGTTGTATAATAGAGTTAAAGTCATAATGATTACATTATTTTCCAAATAAACACACAAAATACAAGTTATAACCCATCAGTAGTCAAGACTGATGACAGGTCTTAACAAGCAAGTGTTGGAAGCCTAACATGTCACAAATTGTCAGGAAGTCCAGCATGCATTGGCAGAAATATGTGTTAATGACTTATTGACAATATGATACTATATGGTTACATGGTGCAGTATTGCATCATTAAAATTTCAATGCAGGAAAAAACCCACAAATTTACAATACATTACTAAATTTAAGACGTGTCATTTATTTAAAAAATTGTAGTTTTTGAAATGATGTAAATTTTTAAAAAACCATTAAAGGGCAAAAAAGTAGATTTCCAAGAGGGCACAGGTAATTTTTTTTTTGAGAAGAGGGTAGTAGGCCAAATAAGTTTGGAAATCTCTGGTCTAAGGTTATCTTCCTTCTACTCACCATGCAAATTATGAGTCCCTATTTATTTTCATATGGTTTCCCCCAGAGTGTGAGCTTCCTGAGGTTAGGGATTGTTTTTTGCCTTTCTTTGTTTCCCGAGTTCCTACTTTGCAATAAGCACGTCATAAATATTGATTGATTGATTGTTTTATTGACTCAATTGAATTGCATTGAAAATCATTTCTCCTAATTTCATCACATTTCAGGTCCAGTTGGAATTTCAACACACACACACACACACACACACACACACACACACACACCAAGGAAACCCCTAGCTTACTTGGTACTTTATCCACTACTTCCTTTCTCTATCTCTCTGTCTCTGTCTCTGTCTCTGTCTCTCAGTCTTATCTCAGACACATGTTGCTAATTAAAAGCTAAATCATAAATCATTGAATAGAGCTGAAAGAAATCTTAAAAGTCATTGAGTTCATTATTTTGCAGATTAGGAAACTGAGGCCCAGAGACCCTGAGTGACTTGCCCAAGGTCACACAGCTAATAAATGTTTGAGGTAGGATTTAAACTTAGGTCTTTCTTACTTTGATTATAATGCTCTCTCCACTACAGCACACTGCCTCCCAAAAGAAGCCACCTTCTCTTCCTCAGTCATACCTCTTTAATGATATTTCCTCAGAATATATTTGTAATATGTTTGAAAATATGGTAGGTTGTTTTTTAAAAATAAAAACTAGTACCAGAGGAAGCCCAAGAAAATGAGGTTTTTATTATCTGAGCATCTGTGACAGTGGGAACTATGGCATGCATTCTTCTTGAGAGTTGCGGTTTGGTATTTACATCTCATTTATACTGTATATTTTATGAAATCAGCACCATGAACATTTTAAGGGAGATGTCCATTCTATGTGGTCAGCTTCCTTTGCTGCCAATCCTGGTCAACTCATTCTGTGCTGACTCTTGCCAATGTCTTCCTAGAAACGTCTCAGGTCTGCCTTCTACAGGAAGCCTTCCCTAACCCTTACTAAGTCCAGTGCCTTCCCCTTGTTTATTATATCTTAATTAACCTGTGTCTAACTTGCTCTGCATTGATTTGCATATGTCACCCTCATTAGATTCTAAGCGCCTGGGTCAGGACTGGTTTACGGCTTTCTGCATCCCCAGCACTTAACACAGTGCCTGACCCATAATAGATGCTCATTGATTGGTGATAGGTATTTACTGGCCATATGACCCTGGATGAGTGACAGCCTCTCAGCTTCAGTCACCTCATTAGAAAAGGAGGAGGTGGAACCTGACAGCCCCAAGCTGCTTCCCTGCCTTCTCTACATAATGGTCCATCCCCAGCAGTGAAGATGCAGCCAGTTTTCGTATCCAGCCTATTACCAAGTCTTGTCTTTTCTATCCTTACGACACCTTTCACATGTGACGTCTTCTCTTCACTCCATTGAACTGGCCCCTATCATCTCCCACAGAGGTCACTACAACAGCTTTCTGGCCGGTCTTTTTAACCATTTATTTAGTTAGTTAGTTTGCAACATTCATTTCCACAAAATTTTCTCCCTCTGTCTCCCCAATCCCTGCCCCAAGATAGCAAGCCTACTGAATACCCTTTCCCCCAATCTGTTCTCTCTTATGTCCTCCCGCATCCCCCCTTATGACATGAAATATAGCATCTGTCTTCTCTTCCACCTGTTCATCTTCACTTCAACGACCATTTCCTCAACCTCACCCTCACTCTCCAAGTCCCCTTCTCCAGCTTCCCTTCCCTCACTCCCTGCCCCCAACAAGGGTGACCAGTTCAGTATTATTCTCACTATCATGCTAAAGTCCTTTACCTGTTGTCATCATTTTTCTGCTAATTTCCAACCCTGAGTAAATCTCAACATCTTGTTTTCCCCCTCCTACCCCCAAACTGCCCAATACAACTAGAGAAAGCACCAGAACTCCCAATTCTATTCATTCGAGATTCTTGCCACACAATCTTAGCTAGACCCACAGTACCATTTTTCCGAACATTGCTTTATCACTTACCAACTTCCTTTTTGCAATCCTCATAGCACTTATTGCAAATCTCCTTTCAATTTAAGTATTTGTTGAGCATGTCCTCAGAATAGAAGAATGTCTAAAGGTTGAGGAGGAGGGGCATGGAAATACAAAGACAAATTCAATGAATTCCCTGCCCTCATTGAGTTTTCATTTTACTGGAGGGGGAGGGAAAATGTTCACACACAGAGAAGTAAATAAAAAAGTAATTTAATTTAACAAAGAGAGAACAGTGACAGCAGGGAGGTCGAGGAAGCCTTCAGGAAGAGAACTGAACTGTCAAAGAAGATAAGACAGAAATAAGAAGGGAATACATTTCTGACATAGTGGTGATTTATGTGAATGTATGAAGACTGGGGATAGGAAGTCAAGTTCATGAAACATCTATCAGACACTTTGATTAAATATGAAAGAAATGAGGCCAGAAGAGCAAATGGGAACCCAATTGTAAAGCATCTTAAACGTGAGACTTGGAAGTTTGCATTTTTTGCTAGAGAGACTAGAGAGTTACTGAAGCTCTTAGGGCCCAGCAGGTATAACATCATAAACTTGCTTTTGGAAGGTTACTGTGGGGACTGGTAGAGGATGGATTGGAGAATATTGAAAGAACTGGCAGGGGTGATTGATTACTGAGTGATCAGCAGTAGCCTTTAAAGATTGTGGAGAGGGGAGAGAAGCCCCAGGACAGCACAAGGGCAAATGCTTGGCCAGTTTTCAAACAGTGGAAAGAGTATCAGTGACACAATGGTTAGAGAACATGAAGAAAAAGAAGCAATGATCCAAAAGAGACAGCTAGTCCAGCTTCTCCCAGAACATGTCTGGGCAGATTGATGTTATTTGCATTTTAAACAAGCTTGCTAAATTGGTACATCAAAAGAATTCTGTAGGTATAGTTGACCTAGTTCTTGGTGAAGTCTTTACCAAAGTGCCTGACACCATTCTTGAGGACAAGATAGAAAGATGTGAACTACATAATAGTATAATTAACAACCTAACTATATAGCTACCTATGGATTTCTAACTGATTGTGCAATTGGATCCAAAAATAACATTTTGAATGAACAAAAAAGTAAACTATTCCAAGGATCTGTGTTTGGCCCAGATCTGCATAACATTTTTTTTAGTGATGAATTTCATAAAAACATAAATGGTCTCCATATGACAGTTTCATTTGACATAAAGCTGGGAGGGACCTCTAACATGTCATATGGCTGATTCAGGATCCCAAAAGATTTCAGCAGCCTCAAATGCTAAGTTTAATCAGATAATAATAAATTTACTAGAAATAAAGGTAAAGGATTATACTTGGGTCCAAAAAATCAATTCATAAGCATGGTATGGGAAGATGTTATTAGAGGGAAGCTAGTATGGAAATACCCTGGTGATTTCAGTTGATTGGAATTTCAATAGGAGTCACCAGGGTGACTAGGTCACCAAAAGAGTTAACAAGATGTTAAAATACATCAAGACAGGAACTTTGTCCCAAGGAACTGACCTTGAGAGCCATGTTGTCCTTGGTTTATTATGGCTCTAAGGCAGCACAGGTTATTTGGATCAGGGTGACCAGAATGGCAAAAAGTCCCAAGATCAAGTCATTGGATGACCTATTCAACTGGTACAAGCTGACTGGAAGATCCTCTTGGATGTGGGAGACCAAGGGAATGAAGAGTTAAGAATAATTCTTAATTTACAATACTGGGTGACTTGGAAAATGGTGATGTCTTCCACAGAAATAGGAAAGTTCAGAGGAGAGACAGGTTTGGGGATGGAGAATGTTGAGGGTGAGATGCCTAGGAGACATTCCTATGGAGAGGTTGGTACTGACACATGAGTGGAGGTGAGGTGGGGGAGGAACAGGGGTGATTATTTCCTAATAGATAGTGGTCAGAAATTTTCCACATAGAACTTAGTATCTAGTTATATG
Organism: Pseudocheirus occidentalis; assembly: GCA_028646575.1. NCBI lineage: Eukaryota > Metazoa > Chordata > Mammalia > Diprotodontia > Pseudocheiridae > Pseudocheirus > Pseudocheirus occidentalis. The sequence continues at coordinate 7,017,324 of CM053599.1, read as the reverse complement.
TTCAGAATCTCCAAAAAGCAAAATACAGCACTGGAGGGAAAATATATCATTTCAAAGTGAACCCGTCTCTGCCTCAGTCTTTATTCAATAGAGACAAATTTTAGGGCAAAAGTCATGGATGAAAAAAATGAGTATGAAATGAATAGTGACCACCAAGTTTTGTAGCAGCCGTGAGTACAGACTTAAAGTCTGAATCACTAGGAGTTTTAGTGAATTAAAAGTAAGGAAAAAGTAAAACCAATAAAAACATCTTATTCAGAAGGAAAGTGCTGTATTCATTTGTGAGAATGGTGTCTATTGGCTTTACCTCAATAATACCTCTCATCACTCTTCCACTGGCTCCATTAATGTCTTTTGCACCACCACCACCACCACCAACCCCCTCACAAGTTCATATCCTTATCTCTTCTCACCTGTACTATTTTAGCCTCTTCCTTACTGGTTTCCTGGCTCTCTAATTCACCGTTGAAAATATCTGTGTTCTCTTTATTATGTGTGGCTCTAATCACTTCATTCCTTTGCTCAAAACCTTCCCCTTACCTACTGACTCATTGGTCTCCTTGTGTCTTGTCTGCTCCCTTTCCAATGCATGCTCCCTATATGGGAACACAAGTCTGGCTATGTCACTCCTCTCCTGAAGAAGAATCAATGACTTCATAGTGCCCACAGAATAAAATAAAAACTACCAGATTTCAGAGTTTCAAGCTCATCATAATCTGGCTTTAATATTTCTCCCCAGGCTCCTTTCCTCTCGTTACCCTTCATTTGCCCTAACCAAAGTGGCCTCTTTGCTGCCCCATCCTTCCCCTCTGTGGCTTTGTACAGACTGTACTTGATGTCTGGGATGTTCTTTGTACTCACCTCTGACTCTTAAAACCCCTCTCTCCTGTCAAAGATCTGTTCTAGAGCTCCTCCCCATGTGGAGCATTTCCTGGTTGCCTTTTGGTTAACATTGTCCCTCCCCCAATTGGCCTTTCTGTTAGCTTGGTCTCCATTTTGTCCTTGCTGACCTGGGTCCCTTTTGTCATCTCCTGCTCTTCTCTCCCCAGAGGGCCCAAGGGGAGCTATTTGATCGAGGGATCTGTTTTGCCTTTATCTGTATCCTTAGATTCCCAATGTCTAGTATATAACAAGTAATTAGGAGATATTTGTTGAATTGAATTCTTAATGAGCTGTTTTAAAATTCATTTTTAAAGTGTTTTTGAAGACATTCATTAGGGTCCAGTCCTTCTTTGATTCCCTTGGGGTAGGGGCCTTCCAGTAAAGAGACTCCCTTCATCAGTACAAGTCAATAATTCCTCTATAATTAAGTCTGAAAAGACTGAATGCCCTGAGAATTCAGGTGACTTCCCCAGGGTCACAAAGCCAGGATGTATCAGCACAGAACTTGAACTCAGATATTCTTGCCTGTTGGATGTCTGTCCACTGTGGCATGTTGCCTCCCATTTGGTATGAGGGTATTCCTAGATGCTATGACTTTCAAGCTCTCTAAATAATTCATTAAAGCCCAGCACGACTTCTAGGAAATATATGGCCAGAACAAAAGGCAGAGTGGGACTATCACCTTCTTCATTTGGAACATTCTACGCTTTCCACAGTTGTCTAATATTACCTTAGAATTATGAGTTGGCCCTTACATATGAAGCTTGTGACAACTCTACTCCTCTGCTCCTAGGATTGTGGATTGAAACTGGAAATGCCCTTCAAGGTCATCAAGACCAGTTCTCTTATTTTACAGATTCAAAAATCAAGAGGCAGAAGGTCTAAGCAACCTGCCCAAAGTAGTCATACAGGTGGAAGTAGCAAAGTCGGAACTCAAATTCAGGTTGCCTGGCTGTGAAATCCACAGCACTACACCATTGCCAGTTTTTGGCATAAAAACGAACACGTCAAATCTCTCTTATGTGGATTGTGCCATTCATATTTTGAAACCAAGTCCAGAACTTTACGTTCACTCTATTCTCATCTTACTAGCCAATCATTCCAACCTGTCAAGATCCCATTACTTCCTAATTCTGCCATCCGATATGTTACTTTTCCCTCTTAACTTTGTGTCCCCTACATCTGTGTACTCCTGGGGAAAATTTCATAGAGTCACAGCCAATAAACCTTTATTAAGCACCTGCTGTCTGCCCAGCACTATACCAAGTGCCTGAGATACAAAGAAAGATATAACTGCTCCTGCCCTCACAGAGCTCCCCATTGAATGGGAGAAGATAACACCCAAAGAGAAGATGAAACTGGGAAAAGTGGGAAGAAAGTGAGGGAGATTACCTAGCATGTGGGTATAATGAAGCCCTGGGGCAGGGGAGAGAAATGATCTGAGCAGGTGCAAGCTTCTGAAATGAATTCATCTTGAAGAATGATGAGTTTCCAGAAGACATTGAAGTCCAGGGAATTGGCTAAAATCCTCCTAAAATGGTGGAGGATCAGGGAGGAGCTCTGCAATGGCCACCCTCCAACCTCTCCAAGGACTTGACTCTAAATGAGTTAGGACAGAAAAGGGAGCACAATATTCCCCAAATAATTCCATCCTTGTCCCCTCTGGTTTTGGATTCTAGCAGAAGGATGATTATATGATGATGGACTCCTGGGTATGGAAAGTCCAGAGACCATTGCCTCAGGCCTAGCAGAGGATGATGAAGGGGAGTAAGAGTCACTAGGGTAGAATGAAATCCACTGCTCTGAACATGTGGAAACAGTGTCAGTCAAAGTGTCCCAGACATGGAGTTGGGAGACTTGAGTTTCAACCCAGGCTTTGGTCATTACTATCCTTGTGAAGTTAGAATGATCCTTTTCCTTCCCTGAATGAAGGGGATGAATCACAAGATCTGTAAGGTCCCTCCTAGCTAGAAATCCAATGATACCTACTTTTGGAGGTCTTCAGGCAAAGACTAAATAACCATCTGTGACTTACGTAATGCTGTGGATTCTTTTTGGTTTTGTTTCTTAGTATGGCTTGGATCAGACGGCCAATGAGATCCTCTCCCAGTTCTAAGACTCAGTAATACTTTGGTAGGAGACTACCCAAAGATAGAAGGTACTTTTATCGTTGTTGCTGAGTTGTTTTCAATTGTGTCTTTACTCTTCATGCCCCTGTTTAAGGTTTTCTTGGCAAAGATACTGGACTAATTGGCTATGTCCTTCTCCAGATCATTTTTCAGATGAAGAAACTGAGGCAAATATGGTTAAGTGACCTGTCAAGGGTCATACAGATTTGAACTCAGGTCAATGAGTCTCCTAACTCCATGCCCAGCACTCTATCCACTGCAAAGCCACCTAGCTGCCCTAGAGAAGGTACATGATTGTCCAAAAACAGGTGTCCTAACTCAAAGACTGACTCAGCAAACTCCAGTTCTGAACCATAAGCAAGTCATGTTCTCTAGAGCATAAGTAATTAATATCGGGTAACAGACACTACAATTCTTTGGAGGTGATACTGCATAGCAGGCAACATGCTGAATACAAAGTCATGAAAGCTGAGTTTAAATACTGCCTCTGATATCTGCCTCCTGTGTGACCTTGGGTAAGTCACTTCACATTTCCATGTATGACTTAAAATGTCTCCTCTACCTCTGTATCTAGAATATTATGATCTCTTCCCATTAAATCATGAAAGGGGGAGGGAGACAGGGAAAGAGAGAGGAGAAAGGGATTCTTCTGTAGCCTAGAAATAGTTAGTCTTTCTGAGAATAAGATGTCTCTCCTTTAAGGACACCCCCACCCAATCTTTCCTGGTTCCACCTCCATCTTGCCCTTTCCTGGAATACCCCATATCTGGAATCTTCTATGTCTGGAAACTTACAGGCTAGAAATGCCCAACTTCTTGGATAATTGTACCTTCCTGCATATGACTTGAGACAGGAGTAGATCCATGCCCCTTCTAATCAAACACCTGGCCCTTCTTCCATGAGCCCAGAGGAACAGCTGATCCAGGATTCCAACTCAATGAACTGGCTGAAATCTTACTGTAAGAGAACACCACCTCCTAGGGGTAGCCTCTATCAAGACCATGCATTGTGAATAGCTTCCACTTGTTTTGGTCTGAAGAACATAGTTCCTGCATGTATCTGGACACATCCTGGACTGTATCCCTTGAGAAGCAAACATGGTATTATGAAGAGAATGTAGGACTTGGAGTAAGGAAAATCTGGGTTCAAATCCTCCCCATATATTTACTAGCCGTATGATCTTGACTACGTTTCTTTGTCTCTCTGTGCCTCAGTTTCCTCATCTATAAAATGAGGGTGCTAAACTTGGTGACCCCTAAGATCCCTTTTGGTTCTAAATCTATGGTCCATAGTCAGCCTCCCCGTCTCCTCCCTTTAATCATCCCATCCTAGTGTGAAGGTTTGGAGTGTTCCCTGAGATTTGAAAGCATCATATTTTGTTAACTTATGTTGGTACTAACTCATTTGAGTGGCTCCTGCTCTAATATCCTTCCCTTGTAACTCTTGCCTCCATCTCCATGGTCCTACTTAAGCTATGTCACTATGCCTTAAACACACCAAAGAAGATCTGTTTCTTCATGAATGTGCTGGTCACATCTTATTAGTAGTTAAAGCGAGCAAATAAATGAGGTAACCAAAAAAACTACTTTGTTGCTACTGGACTCATGAGATCTCAGATCCTCCCAAATGAGAAGATGCAGCTCATCTTTCAATCCCTTTTTCCATTCCATCCCCCTCTTTGGAATTATGTCATTGTTCCTTCATAAAAGCTGAGAACTTTTGAATTGGAGCAGCATTCAAAGGGTTACTGGATGTTAAGGAAAGTACATTACAGATTCTGAGGTAGGAGAGCAGGGACACCTTAGAGCAGCAGTTCTCAGCCTGTGGGTCACAACCCCTTTGGGGGTCCAACGACACTGTCACAGGGGTCACCTAAGACCATTGGAAAACACATATTTCTAATGGCCTTAGGAACTGAGACGCTGCTCCTGTATTTGTCTCCAGGCAGGTCTGCCCACATACAAATATTAAAGGGTTGTGGCATTAGGAAGGTTGAGAACCACTGCCTTAGAGGACCGAGAGGGCCAGGTTCTAATAGGATTCAGATGAGAGAAATTTGAGGGAGCAGCAATCAGGGAGGAGAAAGCTCATCAGGGAGCTAATGAAGATAAGCAATAATGACAGAGGATTATTAGATTTAGACATCACTTAACCCAACACCCCTGTTTTACAGATGTGGAAACTGAGACCCAATCAGGTGAAAGAGTTAGAGGGGAAGTTTTTTAGTGTATGGATTGGCTAAAAGGACTTTCAGCTCTCAAATAGTGTGATTCTGTAACCTGCCCACAGTTAAATAGTTGGGCTAAGATTTGAACCCAAGTCCTGATTAGAAATACAGAACTCTTTCCAAGGCCATCAAATTCCTAAGATCTGGAACATTAGGATATAGTAGGCACTTAATAAGGAAATTATTTGATAGGATACTAACTATACCAAGGCACACTTTGCAGTTTAGAGCCATCTCTTAGTCTGTCTCTCTCACTGTGTCTTCGCTACCTTCCTTCTCTCTCAAAAGTATTCAAAAAGCAACAACATTCTAACTTGAGTTTTAGCCTGGGTTCACCACATAGAATATTGTGAGCCTGTTTTTAGGTCCTATCAGATTATAAGAAGGCAGGGACCAGTAAAGGTGTGATGTGTCTAATATGGGGCCCAACGACTCTCTGGTCGGTGTTCCTATTGATGTATTTTCACCGAAGAAGCAGAAATGGAATTGATGAGACAATTAGAATGTCAATAGTTGTCCCTAACCATCGTTGCAGGTGTGCCCACTATTGAACAGAAAGCTTGTGTCTATGCAGTACTTTTCCCTTCCTTGAAGACAAAATGATTGAGAAATAAAAGCCACAGGTAGGTTGAGGGGCAATGGCGCATAGAAATTGCTGGAATTGTTTGCCTGATAAAATGTTGGGATCTAGAGTTGAGATGTGGGATTCCAATTCCATTGGTTGTTTAATTTATTCCATAAAAATTTACTTTCATGGAACCTTTGGAAAAACTATAAAACCAAATTAAATGTTTTCTGTTCACTTTTAAGCAAAGATCTCTCCAGAAAACCTCAAATAAAATTAGACCCCCATGGTCCCATACATTGCTGTGTCCAGATACTTTGGCAGGGGTGCAAGTGGGCAGTGGGAAGCTTCATATTGGCACCATCGAAAGGCCCAGGTTCATACAGGCTATATCAGGAACTAACTGCCAACACATCCTGCTCTTTTCCTTAGGGAAAAGTGAATGGCATTGTCATCATCCCAAAACAGAAAGACACACAAATGCACATGCTTGAGCACACACACACACACACATCCCTCCCTGGCTACACAGGTCCTTTTCTTTTCTTCTTCCAGGTTCCTTTGCATGTTTTCACCTGTGGGCAGAGGGAAGGAGTAGAGCAATATTTATTCCCGTTATGATTTGCTCCGTTTCATGAGTCACCATAAGAGATTGGTATCCCCAGTTTAGAGCTTATACAACTAGCATTTTTGGTGCCTCGGGTAAGCAGGATGGAGAGAGCATAAAGAAACTCCCTTGGCATGTAGTTACCAGTGGTACAAAACTCCTGGAACTTCGTATTCTCATTAAGTATTCTTGCTAACTGGGCACTGATCTCAATTGTTTTTATGTTGCTGAAGTACTGAAAGTATTGTCAGCATTCTCTAAATTTCAGAATTCTGGAACAAAACTCTAGTTGTCCCTCCCTGGTTTTGGCTCTGCCTTCAAGTCTTCAAAGAACAAAAGGAAGGAGTTCAGGGATCATACCCTCAGGATGATCCTTCATGGAGTATTTGTGGGAAATATGAACAAAATTTACATATGAATGTAATACACTGTATTACGTTTAATTAATTACATACATGCAATACATGAATTGAACAATTCATGTTGTGAGTGAGTGAACAGAAAACATTTAATTTGGTTTTATAGTTTTTCCAGAGGTTCCATGAAAGTAAATTTTTATGGAATAAATTAATCAACCAACGGAATTGGAATCCCACATCTCAACTCTAGATCCCAACATTTTATCAGGCAAACCACTCCAGCAATTCCTATGCACCATGGCCCCTCAACCTACCTGTGGCTTATATTTCTCAGTCATTTTGTCTTCAGGGAAGGGAGAAGTACTGCAGAGACACAACATGAACAACATAGATGTAACAACAAATATGAACAATATTTACATAGGAAAGGACATGGATGGAATTGATGAAGGAAAAATCTAAGATTGCACAACAGATCACAGAAATTTAGAAATATCAGAGTAAGATAGAAGGCATCCACAGGAAAGCAACTAAGGTGGTAAAACATCTCAAGGTCATGCTATGTGAGGATCTGTTGAAAGAACTAGTGATGTTCAGCCTAGAGACTTTGGGGAAGCATGCTTATAATTTTTAGATATTTCAAGAGCTGTCACATGGAAGAGAGAAGATTAGCCTTATTTTCCTCAGTCCTGGGGAGAATTAGGAGCCATGGTAGGGGGGAGGCACTGGAAAGAAGTAGCTGTCAGCCTGACAAAAAGGCTTCCTAGAAATTAGAGCTATCCCAGAGTAGAGTGGGCTACCCTGGAAAGTTATGAGATCCTCCACACTAGCATTGTTCGGCCAAAGTATGGAAAACCACATGTTAGGTATATTCTGGTATGGGTGATTAAATGATCACTAATGACCCTTCCAGCTTCTAAGGCATTTGCTCCAAACTTACCTAGAAATCAATGGCTTCGGTCTGGTGGGAGGAGGGAAGAACACTTGCATCCTAGAAATGGCAGAGAACTTTGAGACATTTTGAATTTAGAGAATTTCAGTGGATTGTAAACTCAATACAAATCATTAGTGTGACATAATAGCACCCCTGCCCCAAAAACGTCTGCTGCTACCATGGGCTACATAAGGAAGGGCAGAACTTGCAAGGTGGTGATTGTCCCACTGCACTCTGCTCTTATCAGAACACTTATAATATTGAGTTCCATTATGAGCACCATGTTTGAAGGAGGACATTGATAATCTGGTTACAGTCTGCATTGGGGAAAGAAATCCCCACAACAGTGAAATCATAGGCCATTCAAAAGACCAAAGTAAACTAGCAAACAATCAGAGAAGAGCAAGGAGACTGATGAAGGGTTGTGACTCCATTCCCTATGAAAATCAATGAAAGTAACTGGGACTATGTAGCCTAGAGAAGCTTAGACTCAGGGGTGACATGATAGCTGTCTTCAAGTATATGAAAGATTGTCATTCAAAGGAGGGATTTGATTAGCCCTGTCTGGGACCAAGGAGCAACAAGAACAATGAATAACAGGTGCAAAGAGGCAATTCAAGTTTGGATGTCATGGGGAAAAAATAAGAGCTGTCCACCCAAAAGTGGAATGGATTGCCTGGAGAAGTGGTGGCTTCTCCTTCCTTGGAGAGCCTAATGAACACTTGGTGGGTATGTGATAGTGAGGACTCCTTTCATTAGGCCAGGTAACCACTGAATCCCCTTACAAGTTAAATTCTATGATTCTGTTGTTAGTTTGGGGCTTAACCAGGTGATGTGGAATTTCATGATTGAGCTATTATTGGATGCTTTGATCCTAAATAGCCTGGAAGTGACTTTCCCAAGGTCACACAAGTAGTAAACATCAGAAGTAGGATCTGAATCCAGGTCATCTGACTCCAGAGACAATATTCTTTTCATTGTATCATACTAGCACTTACCACATAAGTCACTGTGGGGCTGACATAAGGGATTGAATGTGAAGAGATTTGCAAACCATGGTAATGGTGACAGTAGTAGCAGCCATGGTGGGGGCAGGGGGAAGTGTTGGTGGTGGCCATGATAGTGGTGGCAGTGGGGGAAGTGTGGCCACTGATGCTATTTCCCTTATGTTCTGTATTTGTTTAGTAGGAGTTAGGGGGCAAAGAATGGAAAAGATTGAAGACAGTGAGTAATAGATGGTTTTATTAGCCAGAGGATAGATATTAACCTGGAATGAACATTTTGCTTTCAATAGTCTGCATGGAGATAATCAAAAGTTGATTTTTTAAAAGTGTCTATAATTTGAGCTCATTTTAATGTAATTTTAGGGTTTTGATGAAAACACAGAAGCTTCTTCCCTTCTCAGATGGCTGAGATTTTTTTTATATAGGAAATGATACAGTGAAGTCTGCTTTCATTTCTATAGGTCAAATGGAATGGCATTTTTTTCCAGAATTATTGGTGAAAGAAGAAAAGGAGATCATCAGAGAACATAGCATTTTAGTTATTAACTCACCCCTTACAGAGATCTTAGGATTTAGTACTGGAAATAACCCTAGAGATCAGCTACTCCAGTCCCCTCACTTTACAGATAGGGAAGCTGAGATCCAAGGACGTTGAGACATTCCCAGAGCCACAGAGATGGTATTGGAATCCAGACCCCTTGATTCACATTTGATAGCATGGAAATTACTTATTCCAACCTCTTCCTTTCATAGAGGAAGAAAATTGATCATTTTCTCCAATATTTTATAGTCCTTTACTATAAATATATATTTAAAAATTGTGGGATGAGCTTTACATATGTCAACTAACTTGACCTTCACATTTGATCCTAACCCTGTGAAGTCGGTTATATTATTATCCTAATTTTACAGATGAAGAAATTGAGGCAGAGAGAAGTTAAGTGACTTGTCCAGGGTCACACTGCTAGTCAATATCTAAGACCAGATTTGAACTTAAGTCTTCTGACTCCAGGAACAATGTTCTAACCACTGTCCTAACTTGTTGCCTCCAAATGAAATTCATTTTGTTTAAATAAAAAAGATACTAAGAAAATTTTCTAATTATATTTCATCATCACTAAGCAGTGATAAAACATTTGATATTTTGTTAAGGGAAGACCACCGATGGCTTGTACCCTTGTCAATCTTCCACAGTTGAGGCAATCTTTTATTCTCACTCAACAAACTCCAGTCACTGCCCTTTCCACTCCCTGATGTTTTGGATTTGGGCGCTCCTGGCTTCATACTCTTGAAGCAAGCATATGAGATAAAGGAAATGACAAAATTCTGCGTAATTCATTCAATAGCTCCTCAAATAAACATAGATGATGACAATTGTTTAAAAATTAAAGCTTTGCCTGACATAGGCAGAAAATCCTACTTAAATCGCTCTGGTGGTAATGGATGCCATTTGGCTATTGGGTGACTAGATGTAGATAAGCAATGACTGTGTCTATGCTGTTCACCCAGTGGATATGTTCGCCTTCTTCACCTCTGCATGCCTACTTCTCTTAGTCCACAGATTTCTTAGGATTGTTTCATTTCTCACTTGCCTCTTTGAAAGCTGGCCTCTGGGCATAGAAAACAGAGCAAAGCAGAAAATATTATTGTGTGATCAGGATCTAAAACCAAGGTGCCTAAAAACATAAGGAAGGTGAGTGAGTCCATGCCATGTACAATGACAAAGAAGCAGTGTGGTCCAGTGGGTAGGGTGATGGACCTGGGGCTACAAGAAAGGGGGCCAAACTCCCCTCTGGTTTGTCCTAGGAGAACAATCATGAAGTCATTGCCTAAATTCTTGGAGCCTTACTATCCTTATCCGTGAAATGAGTATAATGCTGCTCCTAGTACCTACTTCACAGGGCTGTTGTAAAGGTCAAGAGAGATAGTATCTGTAAGGTGTTGTATGAAGATATGGGTCAGATTTCTTTTTATCATGTGGATGACCATATGAATAAACATTAGAGGTATAGGTTTGAAGTCCATCAGAATTTGGACTCCATGATTGACCTTCTGTATAAATTTTGGGTTCAGGTGTTGTTCAGCAGGCATGTGGCACACGGATAAGGGTTTATGATTCCTTTGCATGAGATTTCCCTTGACCCCCATCCCTGGCCATTGTTAGGCCTTCCTGGTTACAGTTGGCCTCTCATAAGGGAAACTGAAGACTTTCTCAAAGAGTAGCATCTCATGTTAGCCTTCCCTGAAGATGCTACAAATGCCTAATAGAGCTCTCTAAAGCAAGCAGAGGCCAGGATCCAGATCCCTCATGGAGGGATAGGCATGGGGTTAGGCATGGGAACCCCTTCAGGGCCACAATCAGGAATTAGTAATTGTGGCACCAGGGTCAATTCACTTTAGAATCTAGGACTTCATAAAGTATTGGGGAAGAGACAGGGACCTTGGGACACTGGAGGGTGGAAAGGCTTTTACTGGGAAAAGGTACCTGAGACCGGCCACAGAAGAGTTTTTCAGCTGTACAGCCAGGCAAGAGAGGAATTTACATCTTAGTAACTTTCTGTTTTAATGAAATGTGCTTCCTAACCACATGTGCAACACAGTGATTTTTATGTTCCAGAAGGTCTGCAAGTGCTGACATTGCCCTGTAAATTCTGATCCCCTTGGGCATCAGTCACTCCACCCTAGTTATACCTCTGTATACAAGGTCTGATATCCAAGTATTGTCGCAGAATACCCAATGAGCCTTTTTGCTTCCAAAGAAGTGACTCATCTAATTAATTGATTGATCAATGCTTCCTTAAGATATTGAGTAAAACCAATAGTTCCCCAATTAAAGACCATTCAAAGGCTATGGCTTCTAACGCAATAAAGTAATTATGTAGATTAAGGAAAGAGGTAAATTCCATGAACTTTGAATACCTTCTCCCCACTGTCTCCACAAAATAACATCAGGAGGTCCAGATTCTTGCCAGCTAATGAACACAGTAAATAAAATGCAAATATATCACGAGCAATTTAGTTTGCCAATACTATGGATTGGCCACTTCGATTCCATTGATTTTATTTCAGATATTTACAATACGGAGACACAAGCCTAATTTATTTCCTGAAGAGTTCAAGGCAGGTATCATTGGCTAAAAACACCACACACACACACACACACACACACACACACACAACAACAACAATGGAGTAATGTTTGGGGCGCTATCTGCAATAATCTAATGCTGACAGAGAGCAGTATTTTATTTAGTAATTAACAGTGTAAAGGGGAGAGAAGCTGTCATGTTGGTTCTTAAGCTGGGGAATGTGATGAAAGATGATATCTACAATCTCATCCTTTCCACTTGTTTAGAATTGTCAGGATGAGAAATGTCAGCATTATGAAAGCTCAGCTCTGCTCTTGATATGATAAAACCCTTCAAAAGCCAGTCTTTCTCTCTCCCTCTCCCCTCTTCCTTTCCCTCTCCCCCTTCCTCTCTCTCTCTCTCTCTCTCACCCCCACTTGCTTTTTTATTTATCCTGTTTTGTTAGATGGCAGAAATATAATTCTTTTCTTTCTTCCTATTATAAGCCACCATTTTTGTTTTATTATATGTTTCACAACCTCTAATGCCCCACTGAAAATTACCTTGTTAAATGACAGTGTTTCAGAGCCATGAATCCTTTCCCCCATTCCCTCAGAGATTTGAAACAGTCAACAGACTGTAAAGAATAAATAATAAAAAAGTATTGATTATTTTGATGACTGTGAGATTCAATTAAGTATTAATTTTGCCCTCCAGTGGACCTATCAAGGTATTCAAAAGGGAGGATTCGGCTCAGCTAAATGCGGGCTGAGTGCTCCAGTCTTAAATAGGGAGAAAATGTGTTTACCTACAGTATTTGAAGGGAGAGAAGTGCATTGGTGCCCAGAGTCCGATATTTAAGTGCTGGGCAAATGAAGCCCTGGTGACAGTGACATTGTTTTCAGGGAGATGAGTATTGACCAGAGAAGTGCATTTCATGACAGCTTAAACTATCCCTATTGATTAACATTTTCATAGATTATCATGTGTCATATCAAATCCACTTTTCAGCCATGACTACATTAAAAACCCCTCAGGCAACCTCGGGCCAATGTAGGATGCAGGCGAGCCAAGCTGCTTCCATACTGCTCACCTGTCCCCTGCTTGGGAGCCACTTAGACACGAACTAGGCCAGAAATAACTGCCGTGGGAGCCCAAGGAGGTCACTCAGGTCTTCCCTCTCCCTTCTGCTACTGGTCTTTCTGCTCCAACAGCACGATACATCTTAGTTTGCCAACTGGCTAATAGAGTGTGCTTGGGAATCATACTAACCCCCAAATGCCCTCTGACTGAGCTGGAGAGAACACAGATCCAAATCAGGAGGGGAAAACAAGTTGGGTGTTAGGTAGGGAGGTTTGACAGTGGGCTGCTGGTTTTTCTTGCTGTTTTCTCTTTGTAATATGGTATGAGGGCCATGTCTCTCATGCAAAACTAACTGAAAACAGCTTGTAAGTCTATTCAGCATTCTTTTAAATAATTTTTAGTAGATACCTGCATATCATCTAAATCCATATCAGTATCTAACCTACTTCTGTATCTATACATATAGACATATCTGTAGTGTTAGTTGTTTTCAAATTATTCATCAGAACTGGGGGTGGGGTAGGGAAGGGAATTTCTGTCCAAATTTGTAAGTGGAGTTAACTTATTTCTATGTTGGTTTTATATAAGAAGTACTTTTTATTTCTGTCAACCCACTACATCCTCCCACCCCCATTTTCCTTTCCCCCCTCTTCTTTACTCTTTTGATTGGGTTTCTTTCCTTCAACCCCATAGGGAATGATCTTTAAAAAAGCTTCTGGCTCTAGCCTGGGAGGCACTCTCCCTTTGGAGGGGGTTCCTACATCGCAAGCGCAGCTTTCTCTCTCGTTCTGTTTTCCCCCATTATTAAAGCTAGAACAAGGTGTAAAAACATCCCTAGCCAAGCCCATCCCACAATTAAAGCAGTGTTGCTCATGTGGCTTTCAAAGAAGTTTTTCCTTCCAAGCATCCTGCATCTCTCCCATGCTGGCTGCACTTTAATGGGGGGGGGGGGGAAGTAATGGAAAACTCATTGGATCCGTAATAGCTCTTCACTTGACTGCAGCCAGCAATAACGGCAGCAGCCCGAGATAAGAGAGAGAGAGAGAGAGAGAGAGAGAGAGAGAGAGAGAGAGAGAGAGAGAGAGAGAGAGAGAGAGAGAGCACGCCAGCCAGCCAGCTAAAGCTGCCACTTTCTTCCCCCCTCACTCCTGTTCCCCGTCCTAGGATCCAATGATAGCTGGACAAGTCAGTAAGCCCTCGCTGCTGCTGTCAGTGCGGAGTGAAATGAATGCAGAGTTGAGAGGTGAGGACCAGGCAGCGACTCCAGACAGCGAGCTCAATGAGCCCCTGCTTGCGCCCGGGGAATCCAATGACAGCCAGGACGCTCCCAGCAAGCTCTTCGGTAAGTGTGGCGACGTATTTCATTTCAGCCCGACCATGTTGTCCGGAAGAGCAGTTGCGTTCCCCTATCCCTCCCCCTCCCCCCAGTCGAGGTATCTGTCCCCTTTTCTCCCAAGTGCAAAAAGAGGAGTTCGGAGCTGCAGGAGCTCAGCCCGCAGGCGGCTCTCGGATGCCTCCTGGACTGCCCTCCAAACTTTGAGCCCACCAGCAAGTTAAGGCATGCCGGTGTCTAAGCTGCCCGCCACCTGTCTGTTCCGGGTTCCAGAGCAGGGTCTGGATGATTATGAAAAAGAGAAGGTGGCAATGCTTAGGATCCGGGTCTCCTCAGTATTCCCGGTGAAAGGCATCTGGCACTGACTGAATAAATATATCCATTCCCTGGTGGGCTCTGTGGCAGCTTTGAGGAAGGGGAAGTGGTTCTCCTCTGTAGTCTAAAGAGGAGAAAAATATCCATAGAGACCACTCTACCCAGATCAACAAAGGCCATACCCCAGGGGGTCCGGGTAAAGGCAGATTGTTTTTTCAATTTCAACCGGAAGGATTTTGTTTTGTCTAAGGGGGTTAGAATGTTGTCGATTTCAACATCCCCCGTGGCCCCTTTCCCTTGTTACATATTGATACATGGTTTCAATCTGATACATAGTTTCCATCTGAGACAGTTTTCGTGGTAGCCACAGTTTTGCTCTTAGTGGCCTAAGGAGTCCATGAACTTCCCTATCTCAGGAACCAAAACAGAGCAGGAAGAAGAGTGTGGCTAGTCTGGCCAGCCTAGACATCTGTCATTCAAACGGGTGACACCCTGTAAGGCAGCCCAGGCAACAGTGATCTCTAATCAGAAAGGGGAGCAGAGTTGTGGAGGCACCCGGCCAGGATTGATGGATGTTTATGGATGTCTCTGCCTGAGCAGCATTTCATGGCACAGACGTGGCATTTTGTTTTCAGAACAATTACTCCTCAAAGACTTTCTTTTAATTATTTTCAGACATGATTTTCTGAAAAGATTAAAAAAAAAAAGACAAAGCCCTACAAAGGCAGCCTGCCTTCATGTAAAGGAGAATCTCCTGGCTGGGATTTCAGAAAGCCTTCCTGTTGCTTTGGAGTCCAGCCTTTAAAAAGTCTTAAAACTGTGGTTATTATCTAAGTTGATGATTTTACCCCTGGGGCAGAACACCATAGGCTGGGCAGTTGTTAGCATATCTAAGGTGTTTCAAAAATGGATCTTTTTTCATCATATGGGGCACCTAGGGTATCATGCTGAGCATTTTATGAAGAAACTTTATTTGAAAGATAGGATAGTATCTTAAAACACAACACAAATCCAGATGTTGTACTTACTTGACAATAAGCAAGAATCCAGTTTTAGGATGTTCGTGGTCACCTTTCCTATGTGGAAATCAGCCATTCTAGCTTCAATATATATAGAGACCAAACCCAACGTTCTCATTTTAGTCCATTTTGTTCCAACATGATACTGTGATGTGGAATGAATTCTAAAATTTGTGGGAAGCATTATTAGTAACAGACACCTGAATTTCCTGAATTTACTATTGCTTTATTTTGCTGGGGAGGAGGAGGTGGTTAGGGAGAGATGGGTCAAGTGATGCGCTTATAAAATGTATTTTAAAAGCTTATGTAGTTTTAATCTGCTTGCAAAGATCAATATTGAATAGTTTTTTGACCCTCATGCAGTGAATTCCACATTAACTATAGATGATGTATTACTGAGCTGAAAAGAGTCAGTGCCGAAAGTGAGCATGAATCCTTGTCAGTGGCTGCCTTTGACACAGTTACTCCTGTGTTTCTGACTGACTAGTTTTCTCTCAAGTAAACCCACAAATGAAGGAGTAGCTTATCTTGCTGAGAGAGGGAAGAGCTCCCCTACATTTCTGTAAGTTCTCAAACAGGGATAATTGTTACCACCTTTTTTGTGGGGGACAAGCCAAGAGGAAAAATGAATCAAATTTTTTTTATTATAATAATGAGAGGCATATTCTTTTGCTAGACCAGGAAAAAAAAGTTTAGTAAGCTTGTGATTTGGGAATGACACATTAGCTGTTGGACCATTTTTTTTTCTGGAAGCCCCTGACTTACTTATCTGAACATCCTTTGTGCCCATATTTTCTGAATTCCTTCATTTTGCATCCTGTGAGGATAGACCTGGGAGCCTCTAAAAATTGTGTTCTCTCAGCCCAGGAAAGGACTCTTATCTGCCCCAGTGTCTACGTGGAGTTTCAGACTTATTGTCAATGGGAATCGGCTTTTAGTTGTATGAGATACAAAATGAGAAAATAAGGACCGTTTCTGGAAACATGGGCAAAAGGAGATTGGGAAAAGGGAGTTACAGATTTCCAAATGCAAGCTAGACCTTTGTCCTTCAATTTCCTGTAGACATTGTTGAAAAATATTGAGAGGATCCCACTCATACAGGGGCTAACTTAATATCAGCCTAGGAGCTGCCTGGGCTAACAACTTAGCCTTGACTTGAAGAGCGAACTCCACAAGGAAAAGTCTGTCTCTCTTGACCTGAACTGTCCGGACACTTACAAAACAGCTTCCCTGAACTGAAACAAAGAAGATTCTTTTTCTCAACATTTTTCATTAGGGCCCATTCTTTTGTTGTGTCTTTTCCCAGGGAGACTTACATTCTGGAGAATGCTTGAGAGCATGCAACATTCTCCTCAAAACTCTGTTTTTCTATTTAAAAAAAAATCAGGAAACGGAAATGGGAGGAGTGGACAGAAAGGCATCCTATGGATACAGAAAGCAGAGCCACTTACATGAAAACCAAAACAGGTAAAAAGGAAGCGTCTGTGGAGCTGTTTTGGGCAAGATTTACAAACAGCCCAGGAGTAAGACTGAGAACCGAGAGTAAGGCAAACAAAGAGCCTCATTTTTCATGCCTTTGCCACTGTCGTGTGTTGATCAGTTGGCTCCAGGGGCCCGTCTCCAGCCAAGCTTTATCGGGTGGCTCAGCCGGTGAGGTCCAGAGCTGGTGCCGGTGCTCTAACCCTCTGCCACCTTCGGTGTGGGCCCAGCCTCCTCCCAATGCCCTCTGTGGATGAACAAAGGAAATCCCAGGAACAATCAGGCCCTTTATGGTTTTCTCTAAATTATACCCTGACACTCAGAACATCTGGGGAAACCATACTGAGCAGAAATCTCCAATGCTTTGAAGAGTTCAGAAGGGCAGAAGGAGAAGTGAGCAGCCAGATGCCGGAGTGAGCAGGAAGTTCCAAAGAGGGCCCCTGTGTTCTCTGAAGTAATTATATCAGGGGTAATGCTTTGCTTAACTTGCACGCCCGTCAGCATGATAGCACACTTATGAGAGATAAATCTGCCTCGTGTGGAGGAGCTTGGACCTAGAAATCATTAAGTGGGGTGTTATTTATTTGT
Source organism: Pseudocheirus occidentalis (assembly GCA_028646575.1). Taxonomy (NCBI): domain Eukaryota; kingdom Metazoa; phylum Chordata; class Mammalia; order Diprotodontia; family Pseudocheiridae; genus Pseudocheirus; species Pseudocheirus occidentalis. Next base: position 6,999,732 of record CM053599.1, on the reverse strand, counting down.
GTAAATGCCAAGAAAAAGCTTGCTTCTTGGGTCGACTTGATGACATGACAGGAAACCCCACCCTGAATGTAGAAACCCAGCTCCTGTGTCACAGGAGGGCTGTCCCAGGGTCATCCTGGCTCCTTGAGCTTCAGATGGAGAGGTAAATGAAGAATTTCCTGTAGAACAGCCGTTTACTATCTCCTTAACAAGGTCCACACTCTGAACCATGATCACAAGTGGCCTTTAGGCTGAAGAGGCTGAATGTTTCTATAGTGATATTTCTACCACATGCATCAATTGACACTTTCCTCTGCAGTTTTGGGGCCCATTCAACACTTCTTTCTTCACATTCACTGAAAGGGGGTAATCGGAATTTGAAATAATTGCATCCACTACCTGATAAGAGGAATGGCCCCCAAAAGACAGAAGATGTAGATTTATAAAGTAGCATATGCAGTCAGGTTTTTGCCAATCCAGTTTGCTTTATTCAGCCTGAAAAGTTAGGCCTCGTGGAAACATATCTTAAATATTTCCTCTCTTCTATTTGAGCATGAAAGGATAAATTGTTAGCATGTCTGCTCCTGGGAAAATTTTACTTGTTTCAAGTTTAGTCTCGTGATTGCTTTTCATCCAGTGATGACGCGTTTCTCACAGTTGAGATTTTGCTTTCGAGGAGCACTGGACTACACTTGAAAAGGGCAGTGCTTTGGACTGAGGCTTCCACAAAACGTAACAAACAGGGCACTCGAAAGCGAAATTGATGCCTATGTTTTTAATGATACTGTATTTTTTCCAGAGTAAAAGAAATTACATGCATGTAACTAGGTTTGAAAGAGTGGGTATTCAATGTAATTTGTCTGTGAACTCTCTGAAAAGGGTTACAAGTTAGGTTGGGAAATCTTTGCTAGAAAATCTACTATCTAAGGGGTGGGGGGGCAATGTGAGAGGATGTAATTCTACCCTATACTTTCTGGTATCTCTTTTTGCAGAAAATATTTATTGTAAGAATTTTTTTGAAAATTAGCATCCAGTTTGGCTTGATTAGAATTTATTTGCAGCAGAGTCATTTTCAGCTACAAAAGGATAAAAGAGTAAATTGTTTTTCACCCCTTGAGACAGTGGTCTCTGCAGGTCAGAGTGGAGGTCATCAGTGGGGGATTGTGGGGAAGTCTGCACTTAGACAAATTGTAGCCCCTGTTCTAGTATCACTTATTTCATCACTATATTTAAGGATCTCTTTCAAGGACTTCATATTTTGCTGTTAATAATTTGCTCATAAAATGTATTAAGAGCAAGACCTGAGAACATAGGGCCTCACCCCAGGAGAAATTTGGTAGTGGGGGGGGGAGTGTTTAGGATCTGACAGACAAATGCATAAGAGGGGAACATTTATTTTGCTTCAGGAAATTAAGAGTTGCCATATTTTTGTCAGAGAAAAATTCACATTTCTCTTGACAAGAAAAGTAAAGAGTTTCATTGGAGACTATGGAAATTCTGTCTTATCAGAGGAAAACAAATATTACCATTTTGAGTAATTTGAGAATTTGTTCCTGTGATGATGCTGTCAGTTTAAGTTTGTTTGTTGAATACTAGAGGTAACCAGCATTCTGCTCAATTAAGTCAGAAACTAATTGTGATGGTGTCAGAATTGTATCGTCTATGTGCTTTGATACCCGGTGATCAAGGGAAACCGTGTGCATTTAGGAATGTTACTTAGAGCTCTTTAATCTAACAAAGGGGTTGTTATCCAGTGGAGAGGCTGCATGTGTTTTGACAATATCAGTTATCATTTACATATATTTATATCTTTATAAAAATAAACCAAGCTTCACATGAGGAAAAGACCCCACTCTTTGAAGCATCTTGTAAGGACACTGCAGTGTCCAAACTGTGAGCCATGCATTGTCACTGAGCCGTCACCATTTCCCAGCAGTGCTTGGATGGAGGACGGCACACAGAATGGGACATAAGAGAGTGAATTATCCCTGCTTCCTTTCTCTTCTCCTTCTTCCACAGAGACCTGCTGTCTTCAGGTCAGAGGTTCAGAGGTTCGGAGGTGACCTGGATGTCTCTCTGTCTATCTGCCTCTATCTTTGTCTGCCTTTGAATGTTGTTTGGTAGTGAGGCATGTTTAATATCCAAGCACAACCTGAGAAGTCAGTGAATGAAATTCCTAATGAGGTGGTCTTGGGTTTTCTTTCTTGTGATGTAGTGACACTGTCAGGACTTCTCTAGCTTGCTTTGAATGGCCCAGCCCCAGATCGCATTAGGATAATTCTAAGATGATCACCATCTGAATGCTTTCTAGAACTGTTCCCATTTTGATTGAGCAAAGCTTCTCATGTTGTTTTTCCTCAGAGTGGATTTGCCAATATGTTTTCCTATTATCCAAACTACAGAATAATTAGTAGTAAGCAAGAGTGTAGTGTGTGTGTATGTGTGAGTGTGTGTGTCGGTGTGTGTGTGAGTGTGTGTGTGAATGTATGTGTGTGTGTGGGGGGGGAAGTTTTAGCCTACATTTCCAGCTCAAAAGAGTCTAAATCCTGAAGCAAATGTAACTGCTCGACAGTAACCTGGTGAACATTATTCTTCTTAGGAATTAACCAAATCAGATTCTCCCCTCCACCTGCCCTCCACTATGAAGGAAAAGACATAAGTGGCTAACAGTTTCAAAGGGCATTTACTTGTAATTTGACAACAAACAGACAATTTGGGAGAAAGCTGGTGCTTTCTTTGATTGAGAATCTTGCTGGTTTATGTTTAGTGATTAATAATACATCAGACATTCACACATTAAAAAGGAAGTGGATGGGAATGGGGAAGGAGAGGCCTATGGTGGCATTTTGCTCTCCACTGGCTTCCAATTACCTGGGCCTTCTATAGGAATGCCTCTGGGTTCAGACAGAGCAAGAACAGGAGTCCTAGGTGCCCAAACAGGCACCTGGCACCACTTAGTATGGCTCCTGATTTTCTTATGCTAAAGAAAAAGATAGAAAAGTGCTTATACCAAGCTGGCACCCTGTCAGGGGGCAATCTGGAAAAAGTTTCCTGCTGTCAGGTTAATAAATTTTTAAAAAATCTCCAAAGGAAAAGGTAGCTGGAGAAGCTCATAGTAACAGTTGCCATTCTCTAGTGGGTTGGTTTTCTCTTTAATATCCTATGGAGCTCTGGATTTTTCTTGTTTGGTCGTCCACCTGGGTCTTCCCTCTCTTGGCATGCTCAGCTCTGATCTCTTTTTTATTGATGCCATTTAAATATGCTCATGCTTTGGGGTTTTTCCATTTTTTCCCTTCTAAGTTCCTGCTTTCCCTTCCAGAAAGAAAAACAATTTGCAATGAACATACACATATATAATGCACATATGCATTAAATATCCATATATACCTATATATACTCTTAGGGAGATTGGACCTATGATTTCTTTGGTGTGTGGATAGGTGCATATGTATATGTATGCATGTGTGTATGTAAATACAGACATATATAACATGAATTGTAATCAGCAAACATGTAATATATTATTTGCACATAGTAATGCTTGCATATTTCTAAAGCTTCTGGCACTACTCTTTTTGTGTGCCTGATTTCGACATAGAACATTATTGAAGCATTCAAATTCAGCTCCTCTAGAAGGAATCCCTTTGGGCTTTCATCAGTGCCCCTGTTTCTCCCCTCCCCTCCCCCTGCCCTTAAAGGAATCAGACTGTGTTTCTTTCTATTAATGTAAATTCCTGCCTAGAATTTCTCTCCCTGAAGAGAAGCCAGAGTCCATAACAGTATGAAGCCAGGGCAGACTTGTATGGTGACATCTCTTGCTCTTCAATGTGATACTGTTTTGCTGCTATCAGAAACAGGACTAAGCCCGTTTTAGTGTGAAAGCAGAGGTCACTCAGAAAAGAATAGTGTTGGAGCTTGGCTGGCTCAAGGAAGCTTGTCCTTCTCAGAGAAATTGAAATTGAGTTTGCTTTGTAAGTGTTTGCAGGAAATAAAAGCCCGCCTATTTAAGATAGAAAGACCTTAATATTTCTTTTATTTTTTTTAATCTGGCTGCCTCTTTTGTTAAGAGATGTAACAAGAGAGATGACATTTTTATTTCCAAATTCATAGGAACATGAATAAATAGAACAATGTAAATGGCATCTCAGAGTACTTTTATGTTGTTTCTAAAGTCTTTAAAAGGGACAAGAAATGTGACCTCATCTAATTTTTAAAGGCTCCTGAGCCTTATCCGATTCCTGAAAGTGTTAATAAACAGCCTCTTTACTTGTATCACCAGCAACACTCCTTAAAAATATGAACAGAAACCTAAGTGTCTGCACTTTGGGAAACTAAGTAATATTGGTGTCGCTGAAGTTAATGGGCATTGCAATCTGGGGAACCCTTCAGCTCACTGTTGAGGGCATGCATTTTAAGTTGGCTCTGGTAAAACGTGCTCTCTTCCAGACATGAGGTTGAATGTGCAGATTAACCACAACATACAGGAGAGAAGCAAAAGGCTTCTTAAAACTGCTTTCTGTGTAGTCCTTACTAACAGCAAACCTGAAAAGGGTTCTTTAGCAATTCAGCTCGATGTTTACCTTGAGACAGGCTGCGTGATCATCCTGGTTTAAGCTGTTTCATCTTCCTTTCTGAGACTGTTCCTGTTTGGCAAACTGTTGCACTCCTGAACTTTGTCGGGTCCCTTGAGTTTCATCTGCCTAATGAAGGAGAAAAGGTCCATGTGGTGGAAGCTGGGAAAGACCAAGTTAGCCAAACTTTAAACTCAGAGTTTAGCAACAACTGACTCTACTTCTGTTCTTTCCCCTGCCCAGCGTGTATGAAATACACATGAATTAAGGAATCCATCTAAATGTATGTGTGTATTGGACTAGAGTGTATGTGACTCTGGTTTCTGTTAAACTGATAACCATGCACAGTCAGCAAATACCCCTAGTATGTTGAACACAAAATTGATTAAGGCTAATTTACAATTATAAGCTGTTTCCAGTTTGTGCCATTCCTACAATCTTATTTAAATGCGATTCTCAACTACTTGGACATCAAATGGCTTTTGGTTAAGCTCATTTAAATTAACATCCAACCAAGGGATGCTTCGCTTTCAGCATGCTCAGAAGGAAAGGAAGTCTCCATCTCTTTCTTCTACCACACTGTGAAGAGAACAGCATGGACCCTCTGCAGACATACTGTTGCACTGAGTAAAGATATTCCGGAGCTCTAGAACGTGTAGGCACATTGGAAATGTTTCTTGAAAGGAATATAAAATCCGGCAAGTTTTGGGAGGATCTAAGCATTCCAAAGGGCTTTGTCTGGGGTATTTTCATTACCTACAAATGTACAATATGTAGGTCCTGTTAAAATGTCATTTGTCCAGTCCTTGGCATAGAGAAATTTCATTTAATCCTTCATGAGTTATGTATGTATCCAGACACTCTGTGGAGGGGGGAGGGGGTTAGACAGCATTAGAAGGGGCAGCATCTCTGCAAGGTTTCACCTTAAACCATGTGGTCATGTGGGAGTGGATACAGTTGGGGTCAAATCTTGCCTCTGAGTCATAGTGATTGTGCATCTGTCAACAAGTCACTCAATCTCTCAAAGCCTCAGGCAACTCTCAAAGACCACAGGTTAGAAAGAAAAGTCGTTGCATCGGTGGAGGGATTTTCCACACTGGGAGTTTCTCCACTTATGAAATCATGGGTCTGAACACTGTCCTCACACACTGACCCATACATCTCCACTCCTACATTAAGCTCTATTCTTTAGAGACATAGATGTGATGGTTTGTACTTATATGTGCAAAGGTGCCTCTGCTGCAGCTCTCTTTAGATGCTTCCCCTTGGGCTAGAAGTGATTCAGGGTTCCAGTAGTCTATGGAAGTTCCTAGAGGCCCTGCCAAGCTAGAAAAGCTCCTTAATCATGCCTGGCACTAGACTGTGTATACCACTTGCCAGGGAACCAATCTTAGTTCAGAGAGACTCATCACTAGAAGGCCGTGGTGGGGGGGTAGTAAATTATTTTCATCCATAGCAGCTCACCAGACTGTCCAGAGTTTTCTGAAGATGGTCACCTGTATCAGGGAATGGGGTGGTCATAGAGCGGAAGTCATCAATATTGAGATGTCAGAGTAAAAAAGACTAATTGTTTTAAGTTAATTGATTAGTTGGCATTAGCTGACATTCTTTTTCAGTTCAGAGCCTCCTTTGTGGGCCACCTTAGTTGGAGCAGAAGTGAAGTAAGCAATTTCTCTGATGTGAAATCTCAACATTTTCATTCATTCAGAACTAGTAGAGAATAATTGCCCTGAAGTCTAAGTCCTTCCCCCAACATAAAAAGAGGCAGATGATCAAACCAAGAACTTTCCTCTAGATTTGGAGAAGCAGGTCAGGGCTTGGAAATTCATTTCCTCTGTCACCCTGGTGTTGCTATGTTTTTCACTAAGCCAAGTATCAAGCAATAGAAAAGGGATGGAAGGAAATATGCCAGTCACCAAAAAGGAGGAAGTCCGGGGCTGGCGAAATTCCCCAGCATCACCTTGATGAGAGACTTCTTCATCTTCATCCCTACATGCACAGCTGCTTATTGGCATGCAGGCCTCTGATGCTATTCTGGAAGAATTTCCACAGACTTTTCTTTTTGGAGGGGAAAACGATCCCAACCAAGTTCTTTAGACAGGGACCTGCAGACTCCTCTTGACAGAATGATGAGAGAAGCGTCACCTCCCTGGGAGAGTAAATGCACTGAGTGTGCAGTGGAGATTTAATATGTGCCGAGGTATCGCTTTACACTGTCACTTAATATGGCATTGTAGACAGGTGGGTGGAAAGAGTACTAGATCTAGAGGGAGGAAGACCTGGATTCAAATCCTGCTTCAGAAACTTACTAGCTAAGTGGCCCTTGGCAAGTCACTTAACCGCTGTCTACCTCAATTTCCTCTTCTGTAAAATGGGGGGTAATAATGGCACCTACCTCCCAGAGTTGTTGTGAGGATCAAACGATAAATGTGTAGAGCACTTCATAAACTTCAAAGCACCATATAAATGCTGGCTATTATTATAGAAAACTGCTACCTTTAAACATCTTTAGTGTGTTGTCTCAGATGAAGGCAGAAGGCTCTGTTGGATGGAGCACTGAACTGGGAGGCCAGAAGATCTGTATCCAAATTCTATCTCTGACGTTTACTAGCTTTGTAAAGTGGATGAGTCATTTAACATCCCTAAGTCTGTTTTTCCATCTGTAAAATGGGCTAGCTCAGAGAGTTGTGAGGCTCAAATAAAGAAATGTCTTGAAAGCAGGGAGGGGGCTTTGCACACCTATATTAACATAAAAACCTAAGTTATTAATATTATTGTTAATAAAATCTCAAAATGACTACTTAAAACATTTCACTTTAAAAGTAGGCAGGAATGAGCCATTCTCCATTTTAAGTTGAGGTCCTTTCCACCGTGTAACCCCCTTCATATCCTTAGAAATCTAGCAATAAGCAGGTGCATACCTAGACAGGGTTGGCTAGCTTTTGAAAAGCCAGACTACATTGGCCGATTGTGGGGCAGGGGTCGGGATTTCCAGTGCAGTCTGCATTCCAGTGATTGCACTGAGTTAGCACAGCTCCATGGCTTGTCATCTATAGTGTATCAATATGTTTTTGTAATGATACAATAACCTGAATTCTCTAACAGTTTACGATCGTTTGGAGAATTCGTATGGATTTGCTGAGTGACCTAGGTTCGAGAAAAGGACTTGAATGCTTTCGCAAAACCCTGACTTGGTGACAGAAAAACTAGTGAGCGACTGTGATTTAGTTGCTAAGGAATCCTATTGATCTGGGGGCATCATTAAACTTGGAAGGTTTTTTTTTTCATTTTCCAATCAAATGGTTGGGGATGCAGGGTAAGAGCCTGTGGAAGTGGTGGCTGGAACGGGAAAGTGACAAGGATCTGGATAAGAAGTGAAATAGACCATCCCTGGTGCTGATATTGATCAGTTGCTAACAAAGATGATTTTTTTTTGCATGATGGTAGGCAATAGTCTACATTACACTGTGTGCTGGACCTCCTTGTTCTTAGAGAGGCTAAAGCCTGCTTGTTGCTATTTGCTTTTCATTGACTAAAAATAGTCAATGATAAAGAAAGAACTTGAACAGCCTTAGGAATCTAGCACCAGCAGGCAAAACACCAAGCCAGAAACAGCAGGAAATCATTGTAATGAGTATCCCCATAACAGTATCTGCACACAGAGCCTCTCCTTAACATTTGTAATGCTGCTAATTTCCAAGAGCTTTTAAAGAGCCGCTTCCTTCCACACGAGCTCTCAAAACCCATAAAAGTGTGGCGAGGAAAGTAAATTGTTTGTCACTTTCTGACGACCTGCCATATTTATTGTCAGAAGAAATGGACATTAGTTGGAAAAGCAGTTGTTAAAGGCCAAACAATTTTTAAAGATGGCAAAGATGTGTGAGGGCTTTCCTTTTCTAACAATGAGCCACCCCTTCAGACATCAAAAGACAAGATAATAAGACACTCCAAGCGCAATTCGAGATTATATTCAACATCTAAAGGCTCATCTCTTGTCAGTTTGCATTTACTCTCCCAGGGATGTGATGCTTCTCTCATCATTCTGTCAAGAGGAGTCTGGCAGAAGTGATGAAGGCTCTTATTTCACACACTTAGTGTTTTTTATCAAATAGCCCACACTCATTCTGATTCTGCCAAAATGGAGGGATAATTTCAAGAAGGTCATGCACAAGTACAAAAATCTTATATTGATTTGTGTGATTAGGAGGCATTAAAACTGTACATTTATCCTAGGCACAAGGGCGGATTGTCAGTTTATTCAGTAATATACTTTTGTTGCCTAGAAAAAAAGTGATTAAAAAAATTTTTTTAAAAGACTGAAATCAGAAGTTGTATGCTTTAAAGTAAATGTTTGGGGGGCATTTAGAAAATGAATACAAGTGTTTGGCTGTTGTTAATGTGCCTATATTGGAAATTCTTTGATATGTAGTTTAAGTCTTTGGGCAAAATAAAAAACATGTTATCACAAAGAGTTCAAAAGCAAATCCCCCTCCCTGGGCACCAAGGATGAAGTCAAAATGTCCAATAATGTTCTTACAGCATCTTTCAAACTGGTTTCATGTGTATTATTCGTTCCACTTATAGATGAAAAGATCATGATGAACCCATTTTCAATACAAATTCAATTATAAGACATTGGTTTACAGTACCTATAAGCTTTTTAAAACTTTCTTCAAGTAGGTATTTTTTACAGTGTCAATTGATTTATCATTTCTACCATTCTTAGCTTTTCAGTTTGCCATTTTCTGGGGAAGGTATTGAAGCACGAATAAGGTGGTTTTGTTTGCAATTTAATTACTATTGGGGAAAAGTCAGCCTATTTTTGTATTTTCTTTCTGACAACCATTCATCTGAAAAAGAGAAATGGATAACAAGAAATAATTATTTAGTAAGGGGAAAAATTTTTTAGAGGTTTGGGCTACTATTTTTTTCACCCCAAAGGAAACAATTTTAGGAAATTCCAGCTGAGAGGATGCCTTAAATCATTTCTCAATTGAATCTCTAAAATTGCCTCTTGGGGAATTTTTTTTCTTAGAATGTATTCACATCACCCTGAAATCCCCGGTCTTTTATAGCTGTCTTTTGCTAATTATTTAATTGAAATTGATGAGGAGAAGATGAGGGACGTGAAGAATTTTGGGCCTGGCTTTCTTAGTTTGGATATTAATTAAAGCAATTGTATTTGGCTCATTTTTTTTAATGGAATTGAGTTCTTTTCCTGATTTAAGCTCATCTGCAAGATAGAGCACGTGTGAGAGTCTGATTGGACAAGCAAACATCAGACAAACATAGGTCCCATATTGTCCAGGAAACCTAAGCAGTTTTGAGAGACTGTGTGTGAGGTGGAGAGGGGTGGCAATGAGATTGTGAGTGGGAGATGATAATGTGGGAGATTGGGGGGCGGTGTTAACTGGCCTACCAACAATGCTAAGCACCCTCCTTTCATTCCTGTTTGGTCATTAATTCATGTAACTGAAAGGAATGGTTTTGTACTTTCTTTCCTCACCCTTGAGTTCTCAGGTACTTTTTTCATTCTTTTTTTCTTTTAATAGATTTCCATGCCATCTTCAAAGTTGGAAACAGGACACTTAGCTTTTTTTCTCTTTTAGAAAGGAAGTGATTAATTGGTAGCTGGTGAGAGTGGATAAACAGTCAGACCCATTATTGAGAGCCCTGGAAAGATCCACATGCTTCCCCCTTAATACGTGTGATCCCTCAGGGTTTTCCTGGCCCGGTAAATGAAAGGTCAGGCATTCTCTTCTGTCTCATGGCAGCTCTTCTTCCTTTTACCAAATGCATTACTCAGTCACAGGATCCTAGGATCCCAGACTAAGCTCATGTCCTTTTATGTCAGGGTTAACAAGCCCAGCATTCCAGGAAATGCTGTGAAAAGAGGTTACCTGGATTTTCAGCAAGGCATTGGCTAAAAATGCTCATAATCTTATGGGGAAATGCAGCAATGTGGGTATGACAATACAATTAAATAGATTCGAAGCTGATCAAATCTCTATACCTAATAGGAACCAGTGATCTCTTGACAACTTAGAAAGTGGTCTCTAGTGGCGAATCCCAGAGATTTGTGTTTGGTCCCATGATACTGAATATTTTTGCCAGTGACTTGAATAAAGCTATAGACAGAAGGGAATACCGAGTTTGAAGGGGGAGCTACTATTAGGTGACTGGGACCTTGTTGGTCATATCTAATAAGGTGCAATTGAGTTTCAATAAATAGAAGTCCTGTACTTGGGTTTTTAGAAGTATCTTTCCTTCAAGGCTGCAGGAAAAAAGATCTTTAGGTTTTAGTGGAGAACCATCTCCTCACATGGCAGCTGTGTAATAAGGACCAAGCAGATCCTTCTTCTGTCTAATCTTTTTTTTTTTTGCTTTTTGGAGGGCAGTTGGGGTTAAGTGACTTGCCCAAGGTCACACGGCTAGTTTTTTTGTCTTAAGTGTCTGAGGCCGGATTTGAACTCAGGTACTCCTGACTCCAGGGCTGGTGCTCTATTCACTGCGCCACCTAGCCGCCCCGTTCTGTCATAATCTACTCTGGTCAGAATCCAGCTGGAGTTCTGGGTTCAGTTCTGAGGCCACACTTGAGGAAGGACACAGATAAGCTGGAGTATGTCCAGAGGAGGGACAGCCAAGATGGGGAAAAGCCTTCAGTCCAGCTTATATGAAGATGGGCTAAAGGAACTGGGAGTGTTTCCAAGGAGAAGAGAAGATTGGTGGGGGTGGACAAGAGGATGATTGCCTTTAGCAAAGGCTAGAGGAGCTGACACCCAGAAGAGAGATCATATGTGTTCTGTTTGGCCACAAAACACAGAATTAGAAGCAATGGTGGATGGTGCAAGGAGGCACCCCTCCCTCATTTAAGCATTTGTTGGAGGGCAGGGGGAGGCAGGATTCTTGTCCAAGTAGGGGCTGGACTGAATGGACACTGAGGTCCCTTCTGATTCTAAGATTCTGTGATTCTTTGGTAATTTTAGAGCCAGATGGAAGCTCAAAGGGCATCTAATCCAACTCCTTCGTTTAGCAGAAGGGGACCCTATGGCCCAGGGATGTTAAATAACTTGCCTAAAGTCATTCAAAGACTAAATGGCAGTGCAAGGGTTCCAAGCCAAGTCGAGTCCCCTGAGCACAAATCCAGTGCTCTCTGCACAGTAGCAGGCAGCCTTCCTTTCCGCCTCCATCTGCCTAGGATTCTGTGACCTGCACCTAGCGGCATGAACCATGAAAGTCGGCTTCTCATGCCTGCACACGTTCCCGTTTTCTCACAGGTACAGAGTACAAGCTGTAGCATCTTGACCATGTCTAAATCTAAAGCAAAAGAATGATTCTTTCAAAGATGAACATTTCAAAAATAGTTTTGTTGTACAGAGAAATCAGAACCCAGACGCCTGTGGGTGGCAGCAGATGTTCTGTGAACTGGTGGGCCTGCCAGCCCCCTGGGTGCTGAGACTCCTTTAGGCATCATTTTTCCTAATGGTTTTTAGCTCTTTCTTCCTTAAGGTTCTCGGTGCTGGGGAAAGCCGTATGTGGGATTCTTGCCAACAGTGGTTTCTCAGTGGTGACACAATTCTTGTAAGGACTTGGCCTCTGGTAGTCTTGTTCTGAGCCAGGTGGGAAAGCCTTGGACAACAAAGACCCTGGCTGCAGTCATGAAGTATCTTCTCAGCTTCCCTACACCCCTTACTATGCTGGTGCTGAAAATAGCTATGGTCGTATTTCTTTGGAGAATCACAGAATCTCACGTCTAGAAGGGAAAATGGAGACCACGAAATTCAGACCTTAACAAGAATCCCTTTTCTCAAAACCTCAATAAAAAAATTTTGTAGCCTCTATTGAAAGTCCTCCAGTGAGGGGCCCCAGCCTCCCAGCCCATTCCACTTTGGCAAAGCTCTCCTTCTTAGGAAATTTTTTTCTGACATTGAGCAGACATATTCTGCTTTGTGCCTTCCGGTCAGTCCACAGGCATTTTTTAAGCACCCACTATGTTTCTAGACACTGTATTAAGTGCTAAGGCTATAAAGAAAGGGAAAACAAACATCCCTGCTCACAAAGGGCTATCAATTCAGTGGGTGAGAGAACATGCAAACGACTCTTTACTGACAAGCTATATAGAGGATGAATTAAAGATAATCCCAAAGGAGAAGGGCACTAAGATGAAGGAAGACAGAGGATTGGGAAAGGCTTCTCAAAGGCGATTGTACTTCAGCAGAGCTTGGAGGAGGCGTAGATGAAGAGGGAGAGAGAGAGAGCTGCAGGAGTGAGGGACAGCCAGTGAAAATCACAGGAGCTGGGACGGGGAGTCTCATGAAAAAGAGAAAGGTGGCCAATGTCCCTGGTTGAAGAGTATGTGGAGAGAAGTAAAATGGAAGATAGAAAGGTAGGAGGAGGCCAGGTTTTGAAGGACTTTAAAAGTCATACAGAAGATTTTCTATTTGATTCTGGAGGTAATAGGGAACCCCTGGGGTTTCTTACCTAGCAGAGTGACATAGTCAGATCTGCACTTTAGGAAGGTTAATTTGTTAACTGAGTGAAAGATGGATTGGAGAGGGGAGAAGCTTGAGGCAGGCAGATCCCCCAGCAGCTCTTGCCATAGTCTAGGTGTGAGGCGAAGAGAGCCTACAACAGGGATAGGGTGGCCATGTCAGAGGAGAGACGGGGCAAATGGGAAAGAAATTATGAAGGTAAAATCAATAGACCTTGGCAACTGATTGAGTAGGGAGTGGGAGCAGAGGTGAAGAGGTGAGAGAATGGGAAGTCAGACCTGGGAAACTGGGAAAATGGTGATGCCCTCAACCTTAACAGGAAAAGGAGATGACTTCTTTCTCTTTATTCTCCTCTAGTGACATCATCAGTTCTCATGGATACAATAGCATCTCTGTGCACCTAATTGCTGTATCTAGTTCTCTCTTCCCTGAGTTTCAGTCCCATATTCCCAACTATATGCAGGAAAATTCCATCTAAATTTCTTCTCATGCTCAATGTGTTCAAAATGGAATTCATCATCTTCCCCTTCCTCACAAAGCCCTAATGCTTCCCTTTTCCTGTTGAGGATACGACTATGTTCCTAGTTACTGAAGTTTGCCACTTCTAGGCTAGTCTTGACTCCTCTCTTCTGCATTCCCCTTTCCAATTATTTTTCATGTCTGGCTGATTCTGCCTCCACAATATCTCCTTGCTCCCATCTTCTTTCCATTTGCATGATCATCACCATAATTCAACCCTTTGTTACCTCTTGTTTGGGCTATAGCAAATCTCTTAATTAGTCTCTCTCCTCACCAATCCAGCC
>CM053599.1:6938682-6985787 GCA_028646575.1 Pseudocheirus occidentalis | reverse complement strand
CTCTCTCTCTCTCTCTCTCTCTCTCTCTCTCTCTCTCTCTCTCTCTCTCTCTCTCTCTCTCTCTCTCTTTTTCCCAAAAGTCTTGTGTAGGTTAAAGCTTTAGTAAGCTTAAATCAGCACTTAATTATGCTTAAGCTTAAATCTGTGCTAAGACTTTGGAGGCACCTTGTATGTAGTCTAGAATTTCATCTGATCTGCCCAACAACCTAAAGCATCAATTATGGAAGAGGAAACAACTGATGCAGACAGAGGTTAAGTGACTTTCCCAGGGTCACACAGCTAATAAATGAAGCAAGACTTCAACTCAGGTCTTCTTGCCTGAAAATTCAGTACTCTATCCACTGTGTCACCTAGCTGCCTTTACAAGTAGACATGTAAAGCCATTGCCCAGCTCAAAAGTCTCTCTAATCTGCCTCCCCTTCCTCTCTCCCACCCAGTCCATTGTCGACATTTCCCACATCCTCCTGGGACCTTCTGTCTTATAGCCCTTAAGGCGCTGTCCTTGGTGCTACTTTAGCTGTTGATTCCTGGAACTGTGTTCCTCCTATTCTGTATAGTCCCACTAAGTGGGAAGATAATTTGTTACTGTAGAACAGTGACAAGCTGTAGCTACTGTAAGGATTTGCCTCTTGTGCTAAAAGAACATCTCATGAGACCAAAGAGATAGTTACACTGGGGAAGCGAGAGCGGGGTGCTCCTTTCTGCTATCATTTGAAATTCCGTTGTTTTGCTACCTGTTCGATGCTATTGCTCTGAGTCTCCCCAGTTTTCTCCAGTTCTTTCATTTTCTGTCTCAGAGATGAAGAGGTGATATTTGGATCCCAGGGATTGGTTCTTTAGTCTATAAACATGAAAGACATAAAGGCAGCCCCATGGTGGAGGGTGAGCATAGGGGGAGGGATGTGGGAGCACAGTGTGCTCAGGCTTATGACAGACCATTGGTTGCAGCAAATGAAAATAGATTTCCCAAACCTAACATATTAAGTTCAATACATTTTTCTTTGGTAATAACAGACAGAAACTTCAGTGATAATAAACCTTTTCTGTGCCTTTCTTTGCAACTCCGGTCATTCTAAAGAGGGATGATCTTGGGAGGGATAGTTGGTATGTGCCAGATGAGGCTATGGGAGTTCATGGTATTATTGTTGGTTGTAAAAGACCTCATCGAATTGTAGACTCACAGATTTAGAAATTGGGAGGTTCTCCAGTTTATCAGGTCCTGCCTGATATGTGGTACCCATAATTTGACAAAATACTCCTGATGTGGTCTGACCAGGCCAGAATACCATGGCACTATGACCTCCTTAGCCCAGAGATTGATACTTCTCTTCATGCAAACTAAGATCACATCAGCCTGTGGGGACATTATATCCCTGTTCATTGGAGGTTGCAGTCTGTTAAAACCCCAGGATCTTCTTCAAATAAACGACTTTCTGATTTTGCCACTCCTAATTTGTATACCTCTGTTGGGCATTTAGAGTACATCCCAACCTAGTCCCTTCCTAGCTTTACAATCTTCTTTCACATTGTTTTCCTCTATACCCTCCTCAGTCTCAGCATAGTGATTGCCCTCTCATAGGTTCCTTCTTTTAAATACTCCTTCCTTAGCTCAACTTCTTAGAATTCAGTTTTCTTCAAGGCTCAATTCAAGCAACACTTTCTATATGAAGCTTTTCCTGACTTCCCTAGGGGTGTTCCCATCTCCAAACTAATTTGTATTTCCTGTGTATATAGTATATGTAGACATAATACATATACGTTGTTTCCCCATTGGAGTGTAAGCACCCTGAGGACACGATTTATTTTACTTTTGTCTTTCTACCTCTAAGGATCTAACACAGTTCCTGGAATATAAGTAGGTGCTTAACAAATGTTTATTAATTGACTGTGAAATCAATTTTCTGAACCTAAGTGTAAGATGCCATTTTGGTGATTCATTTTATATTAGGTTCAGCCCAATGTTCTAGTCTGTCAAGGTCTCTTTCAACCCTGACTTCATCATCTCAGATATTAGCAAACCTTTTCTCATCTTTGTATCATCTGAATATTTGGCAAGCACAGCTTTTATGCCTTGGTCCAATAATTAAATTGAATTCAATGCATAGAATCAAATGTATCACCACTGTCTCAAAACATGTCTGTTTAATTAAAGAAGCCCTGGTTTGAAGGTTCATCCTTGGAAATTTATCTCTGTGTTGAGAGTTCCTTTGAAGGATTTCTCTCTTTTAAAAAATTCCACTAAAAATTGACACTTACTAATATATGACTCAAAGTGTAAAGGAATTTTATTGGCACAAGAATGGCCATTCTGAGCCTTTCAGTCAAAGTGGGCTATTCAAATGCCATTTAAAGTGCTCTCTTTTACAGGGGGAAATAGGAGACACAAATGCGTGCGCGCATACACACACACACGAGCATGCACTCACCAAAAAGATTTCTTAAATTTCCCTAAATGAAAACTTGTTTACATCCTAAATGATATAAAATTCACCATTTTTATAAATATTGGCTGGGCTAATAGGCTTTTGTTAACTGAGATCACTTGGGTTGAATTCTGAATTCATTTTTTCTCCAGTGTGAAAAAACTAGAACCAGAGATACAGTGGGTAGACAGTAGGCTTGGGGTCAAAGGACCTTAGTGCCTACTCTGACTTTGCCACTGAAATCCTGTGAGACCTTGGACAAGTAACTTACCATCTTTGGTTTTTAATGTCCTCATCCATAACAAGAGAAGGTTGGACTTGATGACCTTGAAGGTCCCTTCCAGCTCAAGATTCATGACCCTTTGACCCAATTCTCACTTTCTAGGCATATGATCATGGGTAAGCCATTTAAATTGTTTGAGTCTGTTTTCTTATCTGAAAATAGGGATAATAAGGGTCTTGTCTGGAAGGGACCTCAGAGGTGCCATCTGGTACAATACAGTCATTTTAAGGATAAGGAAACTGACACAGAGATGGGGAGTGAATTGCCCTAGGTGATGCAGAAAGTGACATGGCATAATTGGAACCCCTGGCTACAAACCAGGGTTCTTTCCATTATGGCATGGTACCTCTCCCTAAAAAGTTTCCTCTATAACTTTTAAAATTATGAAATGCTATAGAAATTGGGGAAGGGGGGAGAGAAAGAAGAAGACAGTGACAGAGACAGAGAAATACACAGAGAGGGAAAGGACAGAGGTAGACAGACACAAGGAGACAGAGCACTCACACATGCTATGTCATAGTGGAAGGGGATCTCAATAGCTTCAGAATCAGTAAGACCCAAGTTCAGTTCCTGACTCTTGCCCATGCTGACTGTGTGACCCATAAGAAGTCACTGAAGCTTTCAGTGCTCTATGAAATTATTCAATATTACAAATTGCAGCTCACATACTGAACAGCACTGGCAGAGGGAATTTTTCTCATTTGGAAGTTTCCTGTGTCAATGAGATCACTGATGTAGCTTTTATCCATATCCATCTATATTATATGAAATATGAATATAACATGTAATTGTATTTGTGCATCAATGATGCCATAAGTAAAAGTACCTATAGATATATAGGCAGGGATTTCTATAGATAAGTATGAATCAAAAGTATACTATAGTTAATAATAACTGAGGAAACAATTGAAGCAAAAGTAATTTATTAGCTAGACAGAATAAATGGGTCCAAAAGGTCCAAAGACCCTTAATACAGAAGGAAGCCGATTTTTATTCATAAAAAAGCAATTAATAAAATAATGTCAATTAATTATAATTTTGAGCTATAACTTGGATACAAACTAGGACAGAAAATGAAGTAATCTAATTTCTAATGAGAGGAAAGATTAGGGATTTTCCTAGTTGGGAGGGGGAAAAGTGTGTTTTGGTTGAGTTGGGAGGGGGATGAGTAGGTTTCAGGGTCTTCTATTCATAAAATGGAAAGATGTTCATTCATTACTTTCACCTGCATTTATGAAGCAATAGATGGATTATGTAATCTAGCTTCCCATGGATGAATAACAGGAAAAACAAAATGGAGGAGAACACATGTGCACAAGATGGAGACAGTGTTCATAAGATAAGAGTCTGATTGGTTCTCATGCTCATACTACACCAACTCCTTTTGTACATGGTCTTCACTTAATCTCATATAGTTCCTATCTAGATGTAGCTTTTCCTATATTTATTTATCTAATTATCTATCAACCTACACATCTTTATATTTCTGGTGAAAAAAAAATTTATCCAGGTGAGAAGAAAAATAGAAATTTGCCTATAAAATGATGAGTTGGTAATCCACAAATATCTTAAGTAGGGCATCTGGTTTAGTGGTGGCAGTCCAGATCCTACTTCTGGTATTATAGCAAGTCACTTGACAAGTCACTAAGTTATCTGGACCTATTCTCCTCATCCATAAAAAATCAAAGAATTGAACTAAAGGTCTATTGAGCAGACTGAGTGGTGACTGTTGCTTGGTTGTTTTTAGTCATGGATGACTCTTTGTGACTCCCATGACTGGACATAAATATACATGATCAGAAATGTTGAGGTGCCATTTCTCAGAAAGAATTTTTCCATTTTAAATCACAAAGACTCAGCCTGGACCCTACCATATCTGAGCAGGATCTAATTATGTGCTAAACTCAGCTCCTGAACTCTACTAACCTGTTAGATTCTCATGAGCTTGGTCTCTACATTTCAGATCATGTGTATTTCTCCTGTCTTTGGAGTGCTCAGATTGTGGAGACCTAACTTCATTCTCTAAGTCAGGTGAATGATTCATGAGAAGTCCACTAACTTCTCTTTCCCTCCATCTTCCTATCTGTAAAATAGGAATGATGGTCCTTACCTATCAGAATTGTTTCCAGGGTTTGCAGAGGCACAAGTTCTCTCTTGGAGTCCTCAGTTTCATGGGGATAATCTCTATATTTTGCTAGGCTGACCCTCAGAGAAATGGCATTCTGCTTTTTTTTTTAACTCTCTTATCATCAGTAGGAAAATATCTTTGGAAAGTTAAAGGACTATTTTCAGACTCCATGGACCTCTCATTCTGAGTTTTGGAAATATTTGGCTGTGAAAAGGCTGGGATTTGGCTTCCTCCTTTTGAATTTTTCTCACTGAACATATTAAATAAAGTCTGGTGATTGTATTCATAACAGCATGTGACTTTTGTCTAAAAGGAAAAGAAGGAGGAAAAAGAAAATTCTCCTCCTGGATAAAACATTCAATGCTGAATTGCCTGATGAAAAAGTCTGTTGCTTTTGAAAATCAAGGGAATGAACATCTAAGGAGGGGAGCAAAAATTTTCTTCTTTTGTGCTCACACACACTCACACATTTTGGTTTCTTCATTTCTTTCTTATGACTGGAAAAGCTTCCAGGAACCACTCCCACTTCCCAATGAATTTATTCATGCATGCATTTTCTTCTAACTTTGGTTACTCTT
The DNA here is from genome assembly GCA_028646575.1 of Pseudocheirus occidentalis. Taxonomy (NCBI): domain Eukaryota; kingdom Metazoa; phylum Chordata; class Mammalia; order Diprotodontia; family Pseudocheiridae; genus Pseudocheirus; species Pseudocheirus occidentalis. The sequence goes on along the minus strand of CM053599.1, from coordinate 6,980,375 downwards.
GGGGATTATGCTGTTACTCTTCTATTCAAATGTAGCCCATGGCTCCTTGTTGCCTCCTGAATCAAGTTTAGACTTCTTAGCTTTGCATACAAGCTCATGCCTTTTGACTTATTTTGTATTACTCCCTTTTTTATGTTATGCCTTCTACCCAAACTAAGCTAGTCTCCATTGTTTCCCCCATGCATCCCCTGCACTGCCTGCTCCTATACTTCGACTTAACTTGGTGCTGGGAATGGCTTCCATGATTCTTTGTGCCTTTTGATCCCATTTTATAGAGTCCAACTCACTTTCTACCTTTTCCATGAAGACCTTCTGGAGATCCCTTCACTTGAGACTGACCTTTTTCTGAGCATCTTACAGAGCATTTTTCTCAGCTTTTCTCTTCAAATTTTGTCTGTTACCATGGTGGGAGGGAGCAGGTGGAGGAGCCAAGATGGAAGAATAAAAACAGGAACTTGTCAGAGCTCCCACTCCAACCACCTCCAATACCTGTAAAATATAAACAAATTTTAGAGCTACAGAATCCACAAAGTGAGAGAAACAAATCTCCCACTGAAGGCAGCCTGGCAGGCCCACAGGAAGGATCACAACAAGCCAAGAGTCAAGCACTGTCCTGCCTGAGCCATGTGGTCTGAGACCTGGGGTGACCACAACCAGTGGCCCAGATTGGCCAGAGCATACTTCAGGAGAGTTAATCACCAGCAGTCATGGTGGTTTCCATACTTCTCAATCCATAAACACCAAAGAGAAAGTAAAAGGTCAGTGGGGAACTCTGTTGGAACCAGATGATAGAAGAGCATGGTCTGGCCTCTGCCCCCAGGTCGAAGGTGGCAGAGGCATGGCAGCTGCAGCTGCTGCCCCATGGCTGCCTCCCAAGTTCCTGCCTTGCAGATCTTAGGGAGACCAAGTGCCCATTCAGAGAGTAACCACTCTTGCTTGGATATGGATCGTGGTCTTGGGTGGTGGTTCTAGGGTAAGGAAAACCAGTGTGCCAGAGATTGGGGTGTCTGTAGAGAGGGCACCCTCCTCATAGCTCTGACATTTACAAAAACCCCATCAATTTGGGATACAGCTCTCTCCACTCTGAAACTCAGAGTTCTACTATGGCAAAAAGCTCAAAAGTCAAGTATTTGGCTGGCAAGATGAGCAAGCAGAGGAAGCAAAAACAGACCATAGAATCCTTTTTTAAGGGCAAAAAGGATCAAAACATGGAACCAGAAGAAGTCAACAAAGTCAATGAATTGATTATGGGCCATGGAGGAGCTTAAGAAGGATTTTGAAAATCAAGTAAAGTCAGTGGAGGAAAAATCGGGAAGAAAAATGAAAAGGATGCAAGAAAATCATGAAAAGTGAGTCAACAGCCTGCTAAAGGAGTCCCAAAATACTGAAGAAAATAACACCTTAAAAAATAGGCTAACTCAAATAGCAAAAGAGGCCCAAAAAGCCAATGAGGAAAAGAATGCTTTAAAAAGTCAAATTGCCCAGATGGAAAAAGAATTTCAAAAACTCACTGAATAGATCAATTCCTTCAAAATTAGATTACAGCAAATGGAAACTAAAGACTTTATGACAAATCAAGTATAAAACAGATCCAAACAAATAAAAAAATAGAAGGCAATGTGAAATATCTCATTGGTTAAAGCAGTGACCTAGAAAATAGATTCAGGAGAGATCATTTAAAAATTATTGGACTGCCTTAAAGCCATGACAAAAAAAGAGCCTAGAAATCATCCTTAAAGAAATTCTCAAGGAAAATTGCCCTGATATTATAGAACCAGAGGGCAAAATAGAAATTGAAAGAATTCACTGATCAGATCTTGAAAAAGAGCCCCCAAATAAAACTGCTAGGAATATCAAAGCCAAATTCTGGAATTCCCAGGTCAAGGAGAAAATATTACAAGCTACCAGGAAAAAACAATTTGAGTATTGGGGAAACAAAATCAGGATGACACAAGATCTAGCAGCTTCTCCACTAAGGGATTGAAGGGCTTGGAATATGATATTCTGGAGGTCAAAGGGGCTAGAATTAAAACCAAGATTCTCTTATCCAGCAAAACTGAATAAAATGCTTCAGGGGAAAATATGTTCATTCAATGAAATAGAGGACTTTCAAGTATTCTTGATGAAAAAATCAGAGCTGAACAGAAATTTTGACTTAAATACAAGAAGCAAGAGAAGCACGAGAAGGTAAACAGGAAAAAGAAATCATAAGGAACTTGTTAAAGTTGAACTATTTGCATTCCTACATGGAAAAACCATAATTGTAACTCATGAGACTTTTCTCACTATGAGAACAGTTGAAGGGAATATATATGCATACATACGTATATATGTATATATAGGAGGGTGTATGTGTACATTAGTACATATGTGAATGTGTGTATATGTGTGTTCATGTGTACATAGAGAGAGGGCACAGGATCAGTTGAATAGGAAGGGATGATATCTAAAAATTAAAATTAAGAGGTGAAAGCGGAGTATAATGAGAGAAGAAAAGGAGATATAGAATAATCTAAATTATCCCATATAAAAGAGGCAAGAGAAAACTTTTACAATGGAGGGGAAGAGCAGGTAGGTGAAAGGGAATGGGTCAATCTTACTCTCATTGAATTTGTCTTAAGGAGGGAATAACATACACACTCAATTGGGTATCTTACCCTACAGGAAAGTAGGGGGGGAGGGGATAAAAGGGGGAATGATAGAAGGCAGGGCAGATTGAGGGAAAGAGTAGTTAGAAGCACATACTTTTGAAAAGGGACAGTGTCAAAGTAGAAAATAGAATGAGTCAGGGACAGGATAGGATGGAGGGAAATAAAATTAGTCTTTCACAATATAACTACTATGGAAATGGTTTGAGGAACCACACATGTACAACCTATACTGAATTGCTTATCTTCACAGTGGGGATGGGTGAGGAGGGAAGAAGGGAAAGAATCTGGAAATCAAAGTTTTAAAATCAAATGTTCAAAAAATGTTTTTTACATGCAACTGGGAAATAAGATATACAGGCACTGGGCATAGAAATCCATCTTGCCCTACTAGAGGGGATGTGGGGGATGATATAAGAGGGAGCAGATTGGGGGAAGGGGTATTCAGTAGGCTCACTATCTTGGGGTGGGGGTAGGGGAAAGACAGGGAGAAAATTTATAACTCAAAATCTTGTGGAAAAGAATGTTGAAAACTAATAATAAATTTAAAACAATACTTTGCCTATTACCAGGAGGAAGTTTTCATGGTCCATGTTGTACACCCATAGCAATAAAACCACAAAAACATTTAGGTATCAAAGAACTATCTCTGTTTTGTTGTCTTGATTCAGTAATCTGTGAATGTCCTGAGGGCAGGAAATTGTATCTAATCTGAATTTCATAAATGCTCCCCCTCCCTCAATTGTTGATCTCTTTGCAGTTGAATATAATAAACATTTAAGAAATGCCTACTGGGTATCAACTATTGTGCTAGACACTTAGAGACACAGGACCAAAAACTAAATAGTTCCTGGCCTCAAGAAGCTTATATTCCATTGGGAAGCAGCAACACATAAGCAAAAATCATATGCCCATCCACTGCTCTCTGGAACTTCATGATCTCCAGAAACTCATTCTGCAAGGTAAAATCCACTCTCTAACTCACACCTCCTCCTGTAATTTCCTACCCCAGAAACTGAACTTCTTCATCCCCCATGCTGCTCACCTTCCCCCACCATTTTTTAATTGACTTGTTTGTTTACTTTTAGTTTACAAGATTCATTTCCAGAATCACTTGAGTTTCAGATTTTCTCCCCTTCCTTCCCCCTCCCCCCCACATTGGTGGCATACAATCATGTATAGGATCTGCAAACACTTTCTCATTGTACAATAGTCTGGTTGTATAGAAGCGTTGTAACCAATGCAGTGAACAATGGGGGAAAAAAACAAAACAAAAGATAGCACGATAGCATGTATTGCTTCAGTCTCCATTTAAACTCTGGTCTTTCTAGATCTTTCTCTAAATGTAGACATCTCCTTCCATTCTGAGACTTGTAAAGTTGTCTTTTAACTGTGTGTTATTGAGAAGAGTCCAGTTTGTCAAGGTTGGCCGTCACACATATAATGTATCTGTGACTGTGTACAAATTTTTCCTGGTTCTGCTCTTCTCGATTAGCATCAGTTTGAATAAGCCTCTCCAGGTAATTATGAAGTCCATCTCCTTCCCATTTCTTATAGCACAATAGCATCCCATTACATTCATATATCACAGCTTGTTTAGCCATTCCCCAATTGATGGGCACCTCCTAAATTTCCAGTTTTTTGCCACCACAAAGAGGGCTGCAATAAATATTTTTGTACATATGGGTCCTTTTTCCACTTCTATGTTCTCTTTGGGATACAACCTCCAAAGTGGTATTACTGGATCAAAGGGTATGCAATTATTTATAGCCCTTTGTACATACTTCCAGATCGTTCTGCAGAATGGATGTATCAGTTCACAGCTCCACCAACAATGCATTGGAGTTCCAATTTTTCCACATCCTCTCCAGCACTTGTCATTTTCCTGTTTTGTCATCTTAGCGAATTTGACTGGTGAGATGTGGTACCTCAAAGTTGTTTTCATTTGCATTTCTCGAATCAATAGTGACTTAGAGCATTTTTCCATATGCCTAAAGATATCTTTAATTTCTACCTCTGAAAATTGCCTGTTCATATCCTTTGACCATTTATCACTTGGGGAATGACTTGTATTCTTATAAATTTTAGTTAATTCCCTGAATATTTTAGAAATGAGGCCTTTATCAGAGACACTGGTTGTAAATGTTCTTTCCCAATTTCCCACTTCCATTTTAATCTTGGTTACATTGGTTTTGTTTGTACAGACCCCCACCATTTTTAAGCTTCTTTTTATGTGGAATCTTCTCTCATTAGACTGTGAGTTTCTCAAAGACAAAAACTGTCTTATGCCCCCACTTTTTGGTATTCCCCAAAGCCTGGCACTGTGCCTGGCACAGAGTAAATACTTAATACTTAATATTGTCTCTGACTCTAACTCAAGGTCTGAGAAAAGAAAATGAATCATTCAATTAAAATAGGTTTACTAGGCACCTACCATGTCTTAAAGGTACAGAAGAACACTATGAGAAGGAGGTAAGGAGGGAGCACATTCCAGGCATGGGAAACAGCCAATTTAAAGGTAAAGACACAGGAGACAGTGTCCTGTGTGACAAATAATGAGACAGCCATTTTTGAAGGGTTGCAGCATGTTGGAGAAGGAGCCTGAAAAGATAGTTTGGGGTCAGGTTGGGGACTTTTAGTTAAAATGAGGAATTGGTGTCTTATTCTGGACACAGTAGGGAAGCCCTGCCATTCATTAAGAGGGGAGTCACATGGTCAGTTCTTCCTATACAAAGTTATCTTAGGTAGGATGGGGGCAGAGGTGAGGGAGATAGTGAACAACTAGGGGGATTAGAAAAGACTTCCTGTAGACTCTGTCTCTTGATCTGTATATGAAAGCTGGGACATCCAGAGGTGAGGAGGGAGAATGTTTCAAACACAGGAAATAGTTGGGCAAAGACAAGGACATAGAGAGTAACCAGGAGGTCACTTTGGCTAGAAAATACAAAGGAGAATAATGTGAATCTGTGAAGCAGTAGATTGGAGCCTGATTGCAAGGGCTTTAAATGCTAAGCAGAAGAGTTTATTTTATTCTGCGAGGAAGCAGGCAGCCCCTGAAGATTCTGGGGCAGGGACTGGTGAAGTCAGGTGGGATTTTTAGGAAAAAGTGTGATGGGCCAGAAAACTTATAAGTGTGCATCTGTGTGTTTGTGTATGTATGTGTTTCTATGTGTGCTTTTTCTTTCAAATTTCTTAATTCATTTTTAGAATCTCTATTAACGTCAAATGAGACTAAAAATTTGCAGAATTCATTTAAGTTTTATTTCTCTAAAGTCTGCTTCTGTCAGAAACTTACATCTTTTCAAGCTAAGTTAATAGTAGGGAGGGAAAAAGAAGGGAGAAACGGCAGTACCTTCACCTAGTGTCCTCTTTTCTCTCTCACTTCTACTAATTCTGGCCCTACTGGCCTAGGTATTCTGGTCTAAAACTACTGATCTAAGGCTTGCTGGCAATGTATGACTCAGACTCTCTCTCAGCTTGCAGGCTGGGTTTCTTTGTGCCCCCCACCCTGGGAATCTTTATCACTGCCCTCCCCATTTCACTTAAGGTTGGCCTTTAGCTTCAGCTCCAGCTCCAGCTTCAGCTCCAGCAATGGCTCAGGCGGGTGGGACTGATGCTGCCATTCCCCATCCCACAAGGCAGTTTAGCATCTGCTCTGTGCTCTGGTGATGGCTTCCTCTCCAGCACATCACCTTAGTCTAAATACATGGTAGAATGCTGTACTGAGGGCAAGGAAAATCTGGCTTCAGATCCTACCTCAGACACTTAACTGGGTAAGTTGTTGATCCATATATGCATTCATTTCCTCATCTTTAAAATGGGTGTGATATTATTCCCCACGTCACAGGGAAGTTGCCAGGCTCAAGTGAGATTCTGCTTTGGGGGTCTTAGAATTTAGGTACAAGAACCCGGATTTGATTGGCATAGGGAATTTGTGCTGAAGGAACTCTACTCAAAAGACTCTGCATCTGCTTGGCAACTTAGTCTTAGAGATTCACTGTGGGGCATGGAGAGGATGTGTAACTTCTCCAAGTCAGACAACAACCAAACTACTGATTTAATATTCACTGAGATAGAATTGGATAGATAAATGACAAGCAGATAGATAGATGATGGATAGACGATAGATGATTAGATATGTGGTAGGTAGATAGACAGATAGATAGACAGACAGACAGGTAGGTAGGTAGGTAGAGAGATAGATGATAGGTACAGAGATGATAGGTAGATAGCTGTACATAGATAATAAATAGACATGACAGATAAATAGATGGTTCAACAGAAAAGAGATCAGTATATAGATTATAAATCAATAGATGATAAATAGAACATTTAAATGTTTAATATATGTCAGGTGTGATACTCAACACTAAGCCTTGCAAAGCAATCCCTTCCCTGAAGGAACTTACATTCTTTTTTTAAATACATTTTTATTGATGTCTTTTTTTTACATTAACAAAATTTCCCTGGTATCCCTCCCCCTTCCTCTCTCAGACAGCTTATTGAACTAATAACATTTTAAGTAAAAAAGGGGAAAATTAGCAAAACTGGTTGATCCATTGAACCAGTGCTAAAACATGTGCAGTGTACTACTTTCATATGTGACGTCCTCCTTCCTTGGCCTGGGCTGGGGATATCTTCTGTCTCTCCTTCTAACTCTAGGCTTATGTCTTATAATTTTACAACATTCACTTTTGACTTGATTTTTGGCTCCTCTTTCAATTTACACGGTTGTCATTATGTATATTGTTTTCTTGTCTCTGTTGACTTCACCTTACATCAGTTCATGTAGCTCTTTACAGACTTCTCTATATTCATCACATTTATCTTTTCTTACGCCTAGTCAAAGTCTACTACATTACATTCATGTATCACTGTTTAGCCATTCCCCAGCTGATTGACATCTACTTTGTTTCCAATTCTTTGTTATCACAAAAATGCTGCTCTAAATATTTTTGTGCTTATGTGGGCTTTCTTCTTATTGGTTACCTTAAAGTGTAAGCCTAGTAATAGAATCTCTAAGGCAAAAGGTATAGATATCTTAGTAACTTTATTTACAGAATTCCAAATTGCTTTCCAAAATGGCTATACAAATTCAAATGAGATTATATTCTAATAATCAGTCAATTAATAACAATTTATTAAATGCCTATTATGCTCCAGGCACTCTACTAAGTGCTAGGGATACCAAAAAAAAGGCAAAAGACTGTCCCTGCCCTCAAGGAGCTTATGATATAATGAGAGCTAGAAACGGGGGAGTAATCAAGAAGGAGCTGGAAAGTGCTGAAAAGGCCAAGGTTGCACCAGGAGAAGGCAAAAACTGAGAGTCTATATAAGTGGCAGTGACCAAGTACTAGCTCTAGGCCATGCCCCTGGGCCTGGGTCCCACTTCTAACTGCATCATGAGGTCATTCAGGTCTTAGTGACAGTGTCTGGGTATGAGTGGAAAGAGGGTTGGACTTGGAGTCCACACTCTCAAGTTTCAGCTTCAGCTCTAACACTTGCTACTTTCTATGCTTAATTTTCTTACCTATCAATTGGGAATAATTCAGTAATGCTAACACAGTCTCTACAGGATTGTCAAGTGCCATATAAATGGGAGTTGTTATGTAAAGATGTGAAGTGGAAGCCGATCTCTGATATCCAACTAGAAGGACCTGGTGGCAACAGTGAGTGGGATGGTAAACAAACGTGATATATTTGAGCATAACCAAAGAAGCAAGTTGAGATTTGCCTGGCATCTCTTACTTCTGCTTGGATGGAACCTACAATTAATGTTACTATACAGCTTCAGTCGAAGCGCTTTCTCTTCAACAATCTCAATGGATAAGTAAGATTTATCTGGCTTAATGAAAGAGGTCCTTTGATCTTCGAAAGCCTTTGTGGAAACTCACTCATTAAAAGTTTGGTCTATCTGTTGACTGATGGGAAAAGAAACTCACATCTGTGACTTACCTATACTCTCTTGCAATGGTTTTGACATTAATTTCAATTTGCAATCTCTTCCCAATGGGGATGAAAGATATTGTGGTCTGGAATGGGACATCTATCCAGTGGGCAGAGTCTACCAAAAGATTTTGAAAATCCACTTGGCACCATCGTTGTGCAGTGTAGTGCAATGGAAAGAACCCTGAGTTTGGAGTCCATGAAAATGTGATTGAATCTTAACTAGACCACTTACTTATCACCCCTGGCCTCGGTTTCTTCACATTTAAAATGAGATGGGAAGACTAGTTTTCTTAAATTCTTTCCGTTTCTAAAATGCTCTGGTCCTATGATGTGACCATTATCCCTTGCCTGCCATGTGCTTCTGAATTGGACAGTCCCAAAGTTCCTCTAGGCTGCATGTACCTCTTCTTCTGCCTGCAGGACTTCTGATAAAGCCAATCCAAGTAAAAGATACAAAAGCAAATCTGGCTACTGGCTGCTCTTCACTATTCATCAGTTGGAACTGTTGTATAGAGGGAGGAGATTAGGATTTGGGACTCATAGCCAATTTCTCAAGTTCCAAGCAAGGACAAGAGTTGCCCACTTCAAAGCCCACTTTGATTCTCACTTTCTAAATGTTCCTGCAGATTTAGAGATGATCCCCTACCCTAGGATCTCCTGAATTCTAGGTACCTTGGCCACATAATCACACTCTGAGCTGTTCAATACCTACATCAATCCTTTATGCCTCTCTGACTCTGCTTCTATGTTTCTGTTACTTTCTGTCTCCCTCTCTGTTTCTCCCTCCTTCACCCTCTCCTTCTTCTCTTCCTTCTCTTTCCATCACTGTCTCTGTCTCTCTCTTTCTGTCTGTCTCTCAATCACTATACACACATACGTTTTCTCTTTCCCACATACATTCTGTCATTCACCATTACACCTAGTCTTTCTATTTCCATAAACAAAACCAGGAACTTAATGTTGCTGCCTCCATCAAACCATATCAATGATATTCAGTTTAATCCACCTAAAATTTATAAAGCACATCCTATGAACCACCCACTGGGTGCTGAATGCTTGGAGCACAAAGACCAAAATCAAACAATCCTTGCCCTGGAGCAGTTTGCCATCTATGTCCAACCATCACCAGCCTCAAAGAAACACCCTGACACCTCCAAATAAACCCAGCTAAAGATGTCTGGTGGCTGCCTTACCTACATCACTGTCTGACATCCAATTCAGATCACCCTAAACTGTACACCTAAGGCATATGGGGATTCCCCACAGGGAGTGCAGTTCCTGTTCCAATCAGATTGACAGGATGGCCTCTAGGGTTTTTTGTAACATTTTAAGTCTATGATTATGGGAGTAGCTGGTAGCCATATCCCTATTTCTCCCATACGTCTATCTCCCACACACTCCCACACTTAGCTCAGAGACTTCACTGTCTGACCTTCCCATCTCTCCCTCCACCAAACCTTGGAGATCATAAAATCTTGGCAAAAATGAAAGATCTTTAGAAACCAGATTTTTCCTTGGGGGAAATAATTTGGTCTACTGTAATTCTTCTTAAACTCTTTCATCAAGATCACCCTTGATGAATTTATGAAAAGGAAACAGAAAGGCTACAAAAGGTGGTATCTTCAGGGCCCCACAGTGAACTGAAAGGGACAGAGAGCACATGGTCCTACCATGGCAATTGTTTGCCAACTCTAACAAAACATTTGGCCCAGTTGAGCAAGATGCTGCCTTAACGCATTGTTCTAACAGTATGGTATATGTCAGATCATATATGACTCTTTGTGAGATGTAACAACAACAACAGTGACAGCAACAACTTGTGTGGCCCTCTAATGAATAAAATTAAGTGAGGCCTAAAACAGAGACATGTGGCTTCACCAAAGGATTTGCCACCATCATAGAGTGTGCTGAGCTCAGAGTCCAAATGAAAGAGAGACTCCCTAGGGTTTCTAAAATTCTCCAGCTCTTCCTTTTTCTGGGTGACAAGGTGTTGATGGCATTTCAGAGCCTCCTAAATCTAATACCTAGTCAAGAAGTTCTAATACCTAGTGAAGAGTTCAAGCTAATTATCCTCATGGGAAAAAGTAAGTGGATGAACAACGCCTACTGTCCAGACTATGACACGAAGTCGGATGGACAATTACAGAATCACAAAATTCATGAGTGGAAAGAGACCTCAATGTCCATCCAATTTAACCCATATCTAAGAAAGGATCCTGAAAATAACAGACCTGACAAGAGATAGTCCAGCTTTTGCTTGAAGATCTTGTTGGAGAGAGAACTCAACAGAATGCAAAGAAGCCCATGGAGTATATTCAGAATTAGATCTTGGACTGCATTGAAGGTGAATGAATGAATGAAGCATTTCTTCAGCATTTATGCATACACAAAACTCTGTGCAAAGTTCTGGGGCTACAAATAGGAAGGGAAGGCAGTCCCTGCTTTTAAGGAAATCACATTCTAATGGAGGAGATGAAATGATGGAAGGTTTCAGCTGCTTGGCAGCTAGAGGAAAACCATGGTCCTTAGAGTGTAGTAGCAAAGCAAATGATCATATCCCTTCTTTAATGTCATTTCCACTGATAAAATTATACAAATTTCTGATGTTGAACTATTTGACAGTCAAGGACTTTGGTGGCAAACACTTTCTTTTCTGCTTGGTCAATAACAAACTCCATCTGGAGGAGATGAACATGATGGATGACTTTTCAGAAGTTATAACACATGATCTCAAGCTTCTCTTAGAAAAAAATATTCTTATCATTTAAGACAAATATTCTAGTGATGCTATATAATGATAAACCTTGGAAATGCCATAATCTCTAAGAAATGGAAGAATATCTTTAAGGAAATGGAGAGATACAAAATATGGGTTATGAAAGGGGGAGGGGTCTTCGGAATATGGCCAAGGTGGAGTTTCATTTAAAAAGTGACTGAAAAAACTTTAGAAATGCAAGACTTGTAAAGGAGATGAGTTGTTCACACCTCAAGAATAAGAGTACTGGGTGAATAACCTGTGTGTTTCCTTGGTGCCCACAGACTATCCAGAGACTGAGAAGGTCTCCAGCAGATTGAATGAACATCCACCCCACCTTACCCAAGGGGGATTTACAGGAGGATGTGGCCAAGTCACATAGGATGAGTCTATTTGTGTGACTGGAGTGACAGCCACACCAATGAGATCACAATCCATCAAGTAGAGAAGAGGTCTTCTCTATCTGCGAAGATGAAGAGTATCTCTAAGGGTTTCATTATCCCCAAGAGCATTATCAATGATTCTGGAAGTAAAATTCTGCTTCATAAAGTTTTGCCTTATGGCGTTAGGCCAAGTTGTTCCTCTAATTTGTCAAAGAGGAAGCTGGATTGCAGATACTCGTGCTTCTTGGATTTCTGGAGGTTGGTAAGCTGACATTTGAAATGTGTTCTCTTGTGAAAGGGGGAAAGGAAAGCGCTTTCTGCTCAGTTGCACATTCATTTGGCTCTTTCCTCATTAAGAAAGCAGCAAGGATTTTAAAATCAGGGAGGTTGCCTCTTAGATTGACACAATCACACTACCTGTAATTATCATTTTACCTGAGAATAATTGTAAGGGAAAAAAGCAAAGATGAGATACTAAGTGAATTATGGGTGGCGGTGTTGATGCAAACTCTACACACACACTCACATACATACACATGCACACACATGCACACTCATATATGCACATGCATGTGAGCACATACAATGCAACACACACGCACATATGTACACGCAGGTGCATGCTCACACAGAAGCACACATGCATACACATGTACACACATGCACATACCCACACATACACAATATGCACGTGCACACACATAGATGCACACACAAACATGTGTGAATTCACATGTGCACACAATAACTTGCACGCACACACATACACACACAACCAGCTTCCAGTCGAGTACTGTATCCACTCTTCCAAGTTCATTCAACCTCTGACACTAACTTTGTGACCCTGGGCAAGTCACTTTACCTCTGTCTGCCTTAGTTTCCTCATCTACAGATTGAGACAATAATAGAATCTACCTCCCAGAGTCACTGTGAGGATAAGGTGACGTTTGTGAATCGCTTTGTCAGCTACTAAGACCCGTGTGCTGGCATCGCCCCATTGACAAGCGGGCCCAGCCGTCTGGGGACTTGCAGACATCCCAGCACTCATGCTGATAAATTCTGTAAAGTCTAAATGAATATTTACTAAGCTTAAAAAATAATGAAGAACTAAGACTATGTGCTATTTACAGAGGGAGCAGAAAATAGTTCATAGGCTTGGAATCAGAGAAGTGGGTTCAAATCTCACCTCTGACACTTTCTTGTGACCATACATGAGTCCCTTAACTTCCGTGTGCCATAGGCAATGCCCTAAGACTAATCTGCTGTGTTACATCATGTCTCTGTCCCCCTTCTGGACCAGGCTGATTCTATCAGACCATTGCCTCTACTTCCTCCCCATGTGGAAACAATATGTCTCAAATCCTTTGGCTCTGATAGGTCAGTTTTTACCACCCAGAGACCCAGATCTCTCCATCTCTTCTCAGCCCTGCTTTCACCTTACCCCTTGAATTCTCCCTCAAAGGTTGGTATCCACCATTAAAATATAAGTTCCTTGAGGGAGGGGACTGTTTTGCTTGCTTGTATTTGCAGCCCCAGCACCCAGCACAATTCCTAGCACTTAAAAGTACATACTAAATTCTCTCTGTCCCTGTCTCTCTCCCTCCCTCCCTCCCTCCTTCCTTCCTTCCTTCCTTCCTTCCTTCCTTCCTTCCTTCCTTCCTTCCTTCCTTCTCCTCCTCCTCCTCCTCCTCGTTATCCTCCTCCTCCTCCTTCTCCTTCTTCTTCTTCTTCTTCTTCTTCTTCTTCTTCTTTTCTCTCTCTCTCTCTCTCTCTCCCCTCTGTCTCTCTGTCTCTGTCTCTCTCCCCTCTCTGTCTCTGTCTCTCTCTTTCCCCCCTCTCTCTGTCTCTCTCTCCCTTCTCTTTCTCTCTATCTCTAGCTCTGTCTCTCTCTCTGTCTCTGTCTCTCTCCCTCTCTCTCTGTCTTTCTCTGTCTCTCTGTCTCTCTCTCTCTCCCCTCTCTCTGTCTCTCTGTCTCTGTATCTCTGTCTCTGTCTCTCTGTCTCTGTCTCTCTCTCCCTCCCTCTCTCTCTCTCTCTCTCTGTCTCTGTCTCTCTCTCTCTCTGTCTCTCTCTCACCATCTGAATCACTGCTACCATTTCATTAATATAAATGCTAACCATCATATGGTTTTCAAAGAAAGCGCTTCATAGGTAATATCTCATTAGATCCTCAAAACCATGTTAAGGAAGGGGCTGTTATCATCCTTATTTTATAGATAAGGAAAATGAGACCAAGTGGTTAAGTGACTTACCCAGAGTCAAACATCTGGTAAGTCTTTGAGACTACGTTCCAGTTCACCTTTCATACTTCAAGTACAAGGCAGTGTTCACTTCAGTTCCTAGCCACCTCAGTCTTAGAGGGGATGAGGGATCTGAGGGAACCAACTAAAACAGGAGAGCCAATTGTTAAATTATAAGATCTGGTTGTTAAATGTTTACCAGCACACCATTGGCCAGGTAACATGTTTCTGGAGAGAATTTTCACACTGGAATATGACTATACTGATGAAATACTAGTTCGTTCTATTTGCTTCATTTCACATTCATGACAATCACATGAGATGGATACTCAAGGAATCATCCTGTTTTTGCAGATGAGGAAGCTGAAGGTCACAGACACTAATGACTTCCATGTCTCCTCTACCCCCAGATTCTTGTATAATTATTTGGGATGGAATCATGAGTGTACATATTGTATCACCTGAGAGAATATTAATTCCTTGACTGTAGTGAATTAATCTCTACCACCTAACGGTATCTGGCACACAGTAGGCACTTAATGAGTTCTGGTTGATTTATTGGCTTGGTACAGTGGCAAAAGCACTGAATTTGGAATCAGAAGACCCAGGTTCAGAGGTTCAAAAGTCACCTTTGTCCCTTGCTCCTCTGCGTGACCTTGACCTTCAGTTTTCTCATCAGTAAAAGGAAGGAGGATCAGAAAATTTCTGGGGTCCTTAACAACTCTAAGTCTGGGATGTCCTAACTTATCTATAATCACACATTTGTTCCATGAGCATAAGAGGATAGCTAAATATGAGTCTCCCTCTTTCTCCACACACATCTAATCCAGTGTTTTTCCCCTGCCTCCACCATCCTATGCCTCATATGTAAAAGAGGCTTCAGAGATCACCCCAGCCCTGAAATATGAATTCCTCTTGGCCAACGTGTAGTCAAGCGCTTGCTTGATTTCCACCCATCCTACATTGTGTATAGCTCTTCTTAGGACTTTCTTCTTTTTCTTTTACTAATACCTGCCTTTCTGAGATACAGTCTCGTGCCCTGAGAAGTATGCTTTAAGAGCAACAGATGCCAATGTGCCATGGACCTTTGATTTCTTTGCTGTAGGAAATACTAACGTGGGAATGCAAAGCATTGCGTGAGGTTTACGAGGCTGCCTTATTGCCTCTGGTTGCTTGGCCAGTGAATGCCAGTAGGATCCAGAAGAGTTTTCCTGAGTCCGGTTCTAGCATTCTATGTCTCAATACCAATCGCTCAACAAGCAGTTATGGAGGGGGGCTATAAATTCAACAAATAATGACATGAAATGATATTTGTAAATCATAAGTGCTAAATAATAACAACAATAATAGCTAACATATATAGAGTGTGCGCTATGTGCCAGGCACTGTAATATTTTACAGACTTTATCAATATGATCTTATCTGATTCTCAAAACAACCATGCGAGGTAGGTACTATTATTATCCCCATTTTACAGGTGAGAAAACTAAGGCAAATAGAGACTAAGTGACTTGTCCAGAGTCACACAATTACTGGATTTGAATTCAGGTTTTCCAGACTACAGGCCTGGCCCTCTATTGTACCACCTACATAAGTTCTAGCTATGATTATTAACTATGATAGTTTTAGTACTACTACTACTAATAAAATAATCCCTATTTGCAAACAGTACCTCCCAAAAGCAGTATGTAGATAACAATGTGTATTCTATATAATATATATGAAATCTTTTTATAACAAATACCTTTACAAAGAAGTTTTCTTTAAGGCAAACATTCTCAGTTCTCAAGGAATGGCATGTAACAGTGGAATCTGTGATCTATTAACAATAGATAATCCTATACAACAAAAGCTTTCTCTGGTCCTTGTCAATTAAGCAATCTTTCTCTGTGATGAAGGAACCTTATTGTCTGTTATTGGTGCTGTTTGCTCAAATACTTATCCAATGTCCCCTTTAACCCTAGTATTTTTTTACAGCTAAAATGGGGAGAGTAGGAGAGAAGCAGGGAAGAGGAGTACTCAGTGATGTCCCCAACAACAGTAAATACCTACAGGCTGGTAATTAGAGGCACTGAGCTTCCCAGCTGGAAGGAACTGTGGATTAAGTGTTAACAGTTGTTGTAGTGAAAGTGTTTGTGCTGAATTTATATATTATCCTCGCTAGGATGTAATTAGGCAAAAGAGAAGATCTGTGTTTTAGTTGGAAAAAAGTTCATCAAACAGTGAACAAATATGAGATTTGCCTGGCATCTTGGAATATTAATTAAGCTTAGTTCCTTAATAGCTTTGTGCTGAAAGGATCTGTGTTGATTAACAGAGCTCATCAGAATTTCAAAGGATGTGGAGAGCTCTGATAGGGTTGATATGACAGGATTATACTTTCTTCTCTCCAGAGAAAAAGTGCCACATTTAATCTCTAGAGGTTGGTCTATACTTGGTCCAGGCAGAGCAAGGAGTTTAAAACATTTTCATTTTAATCCTATAGTAAATGTAGAAACCAGATTTCTTCAACAGCAGCAGAAACAGTTATCCAATAGACTCAATGAACATTAGAGCTGAAGGGAAATCTGGAAGCCTTGAATTTTAATTTGTTTAACATGTTCTCCCTCGTGTGGCCTGAGAGGTGGCAGCAGATGACAGGGGCAAGAACCTCTCAGCAAGGAGAGGATGATACTATGTGACGCAGCTTGGGGAGAGGGGAATACCTTGGACAGGGTCAAGATCCTGAGAGAGTACCAGGACTGAGTCTTTCATAGAAAAGAAATTTCATGGATGGAGCCAGTCCCTTTGAGAACACTTGGCCCTAGGACTGCTCTCCCTAGAGCACAAAGGAACTGTGAGAGCAAAAAGCTGGAACTTCCCCTCTTGTGAGTTGATTCAGGTCAAATGAGGAAAGTGTCGCCTCTGCGATCTCACTTTGTTTGATTTTCTGGGGAGTCCAAATGCGTAGGGTAGTATCATTACCACTCTGCTTCATACAGCCTTGAGGCTTTCATGTGTCGAACATCCACTGTTATCGTGAGTACTTGTATGGAACCTGGGCACCTTTTTGATGATAGCCATAGTCTGAGGTGTCGGAGGAAATGTTATTGCAGAACAAGCCACGATATAATTTGGTGCAAAACCTCCAAGACTGGATTTGCACTATGTAAATGCAGAGCTTTGGACCCTGGGTTTTGACTTGTGCTTATATTCATCTTTTCTTTTGGCAAAAATATATTATTTTAATATACTTACATACTATAATATATTCTGTCAGATCTAATGTCCCTTTCTTGACCTGGCCTAAAATACAGAGAAACTGAGAAATAGCCCTGGAAATTGGCCATTTCCATGAATCCGCACATCAGGAACAGGACAGAATAGTAACCGTGTGTCAACTGTTGTGAAAAGGCATCACCACTGTCTGCAGAAAGCACTGTGATCAAAGGCTTTGCCTTCTCCCTGAACTAGCAGGAGGAGCAAATAACAGTTAAAGAGTAGAGAAATGAGGAAACCTTGCCAGGATATACTGTCAAAAGCCTGCCCAGAAATTGTAGCCTCTTGTCTTCTGCCTTCAGAGCTTTGTAGCTGCTATTGACAATGGCAGTGCACCTGGGGGAAGAATGATATAATGGGAGAGGCAAAAACTCTCTGGGTGTGTTCTAAAGAAAAACAAACAGTGTGGGAGAGGAGAATAAACAAAGCAAGAACCAATACAAATAAATAGGGTACTTAAAATGCACCTGGATAAATGGTCAAAGGATACAACAGATCATTTTTATAGATAGTTTATAGACAGTTTTATAGATAGTTTTCAGACAAAAAAAATCAAAGCTATCTGTCCTGATGAGAAAAAAAGTGGCCCAAATCACTATTGATTAAAGAAATGCAAATTAAAGCAACTATGAGGTACCACCTCACACTTACTAGATTGACTAAAATGACAAAAAAAAAAAAAGAAAAGGAAAGTGTTAGGTGTTGGAGAGGAAGTGGGAAAACTGGAACACTAATGCCCTGTTGGTGGAGTTGTGAACTGATTCGACCATTTTGGAGGGCAATTTGGAACTATGCCCAAATGGATATAAAACTGCATAACCTTTAATCTCACAAGGCCACTGCTAGGTCTATATCCCAAAAACATCCAAAAAAAGGTAAAAGAAGTTATTTGTACGAAAATATTTATAGCAGCTCTTTTTGTAGTGGCTAAGAATTGGACTTCAAAGGGATGCCCATCAGTTGGGGAATGGCTAAACAAGCTGTGGTATATGATTTTAATACAATATTATTGTGCTGTAAGAAATTATAAGTAAGGTGATTTGAGAAAAAACTGAAAAGACTTACATGAACTGATGCACAATGAAGTGAACAGAACCAGGGGAATGTTATACACAGAAAAAGGAGTATTCTATGAAAGTGAATTGTGAATGATTTTGCTGTTCTCTGCAATACAGCGTTCCAAGACAATCCCAAAAGACTAACTGTGAAGCATACTATTCACCTCCAAAGAACTGATATTGATTCATTATAGACTGACGCATGGTATTTTTCAATTTCTTTCATTTTTTTTCTTTTATTTGAGTCTTGCACAAAATGACTAATATGGATATGTTTTACATAATTACACATGTATAACTTATATCTGATTGCTTACCATTATGGAGGGAAGGGTGGACAGAATTTGGAAGTCAAACTTTTAAATAAAAATGTTAAAAAAAAATTAAAGGATAGGAGAGAACAAAAGGAAGTTTGGAATGGAGTACAGATAAGCACAACAGTTCTGAAAATCACATGGAATTTGTTTACTTTTTTAAGCAATTGGTATGAAATGATGATTCATAATTTCATATACAACCTTCTTTATATTCTGTGTATATGGGAATGATCTTTTTATGTTTAAATTCTGAATAAACACCAAAAAATTTAAAACAAAAGAAAGATGCACTTGGAGAAGGGAGGACTGAGGGGCGCTGAGATGTAGGTAAGTGACACTGGCAGAATTCATTCCTTATTATTTGGATCATCATTTTCTGCTGTTTGAAGCCGGGACAGAATCACAGAGCTAGAAGGGACCTCTGGGACCATGTAGTCCAACCTGTACCTGCATTAGAATCCTCCTTACCAAATGCTAGACTAATGTTTATCTAGTCTTTGCCTGGTTACCTCCAAGAAGGGAGACTCCAGCATCTCTCAAAGCAGTCTATTCCATTTATTGACAGCTGTCATTGCTAGGAAGCTTCTACCCATTGTTCTTTGTTTTACCCCATGGGACTAAGAAGAATAAATCCAGTCTTTTTTCTGTGAGACTGCACTTCAAATACTTGAAGACAGTTGTGTCTTTTTTCCATAAATGGTGGTTCAATGACCCACTTCCTCAGTGGATCTTTTGGGTTACCTTTAATACTCTGATCTGCCACTCTCCTGTACCACAAACATGACCATCTCATCTACAGAAATAAATTATCAGTCACCGAAACATGCAGAGGTAGACAAGAAGGAGGTTGATGGAAGTGTACATTTGGTGGTCCCAATTTTTCCTCCCTATATTAAGGGGTTTTTATGAGGAAACTTTGAAGTGGCTGAGAATTGGAACCTTTTATTAGGGTAAAAGTGTTTTCATTTGAAAATAGGCCTCCAAGAAGTTGGTTATTTTCTTTGTTTCGTCTCCAATTCCTATGTGTTGGGAATGTGACTTTTAACCCTTTCCTTGTTCTAACAGTATCTCTCCTATAGCAAAAATGGTGCTTATGATTCACTCATAAAACTTAAAGGGCTTTGCCTTCATTGATCTGGAATAAGACACATAATGAGACAAAAACTATAGATTTAATCCTCCATGTTCTAGGACCACACACCTGATACTTAGATAATATACAGAGGTTATTTGGCAAAAAATAGAGAACACTGAAATTAAAGTTAGGAAGACATGGGTTCAAATTCTGTCTCAAATGCTTGGAATGACCTTGGAAAAGTCACAACTTCTGTGAGTTTGAGTTTCCCCTCTGTAGAATGGGGACAATAATAGCATATCTCTCTCTCTCTGGGCTATTTCATTGATCATGCACATAAAATCCTTTGCAACAGATATTAGCTGTGACTGAATTTGGTGCTGTTAGTCAAAAAGAGAATTCTGCCCAATATTCTTCTAGGTGAGAGAGTTAATCAGCCAACAAAAATTTGTTAAGCACCTACTCCTGTGCCAGTCAGTGTAGTAAACACTGGACTGACAAAGAAACGCAAAAGATAGTCACTACTCTCAAGAAGCTCACAGTCTCATGTGGGAAATAGCGTTCAAACCAATTATATAGAACAGTATAAATTGGAAATAATCAACAGAGGGAGGGCACTAGAAATAGGGGTGGGAGGGAAAGGTGGATCTCTGGAGGAGGTGAGATTTTAGGTGGGACTTGAAGAACTTGAGGAAGTCAGGAGGTGGGAAAGAGGAGGGAAGGAATTCCAGGTATGAGGGACGGCCAGAGAAAATGCCCAGGGAAGGAAGGTGGTTCTAGACACGTCAGGGAAAAGACCAGGTCCCTGCCCTGCAGACATTGCACACAAACTGTAAAGGGAAACCCTCTAAGGCTTCTGCAGGAAGCCTTTCTTGATTCCTCTTCACTCTCCTGAGTTAACTCTGCTGATTATCTCCGAACCATCCAGTCTATATCTTGTTTGTACGTAGTTATTTGCATGTTGTCTCCCCCATGGGATCTCGAGCTCCCTTTTGAGGGCAGGGTTTGTCTTTTACCTTTCTTTGTATCCCTAGAGCTTAGCATAGAGCCTGACACATACTAGGTGCTTAAGTGTTTATTGACTGATTAAGTGCACTCATACTGTACATGTATTGGATATATAAGATAGATAGGAAAATATGTTGTCTCTAGCGAATGCCTCCATCGATATTTCAAGCTGGACTTTCCTGGTCTTCCCATCTGTCATTCCTCCCCCATCATGTTACCTTTTACCTGTTTTTAAATTTGTTTTCTATTTAATTATTTTATAATCTTGCTGTCTCTTGAGTTTAAGCCTCTTGTGAGCAGAGATGATCTCTCTTTTCTGGTACACAGTAGGTACTTAATAAATGTTTGTTGATGGAGTGATTGCATGTTGTAAAACTACCAGATCTAGTAGAATATGAGCACCATGGAACTATTTGGCTTCTTGTTCTTGTGTCCCTAGGACCCAACATAGTACCTAACATAAAGTAGGTGCATAATAAATGCTGATTGATTGATTTGGATATTTCGTTGGCAATGACTGGTCTTTTATGTGGCTAACAATTTCCTCATACCATCACAAACCTGGTAGTGAGACTCTCTGAACTCAATGAGGCTAGTTCTTGAACAACAGACATATTGTCCATTGACAGGGGGGGTCTTCCAGTTTGCTAACACCAGCAAGATTTGCCTCTCCCCTAGAAACTAGCAAAACCTCCACACCAGGAAAATATGAGGGATACCTGAATGGAAGATTGATTTCATTGGAACTAAGGCATACAAACACACATGTAGATATACACATATGTATGTATACACACATAAGCAGATGTATACACACAAATACTTCCCAGGGGAGTCTCTTTAGTTTTTTGTGAAAAGGTTGTCACTTTTACCAGTGAGATGTTTCCCTGGGGTAGGACAATGTCTCTCCCCAACAGCTACCCATCATTCCTAGTTCCGTCCTTTGCAGTTAAAAAGAAAAATGAGCATACCAATTATCCCTTCCACATCACAAGTTTCCCCATTGTTTCAATATATCCTGAGTTGTGATAAGAAATTAGATGGGAATTTTTGAGAGTTTTTTGGAAGTTACAAATGACAGGCAAAGGCCAGCAGATGACAGAGAAAAAGTTTAGAAACTCAGAAATGCATCAAATATATGTCAAATATTGTATACTATCAGCCAAAAAATAAGGAACTCTAAACATCCCATGAAAGAAAAAGAAAAAATTCAGACTTCTCTTGTACCAAGGGAGGACCACAAAATGCTATGCAGATTTTCGAGATTGTGGAGTTAGCCTGCCCCTGACCCCTACAATGAAAGAAAGGGACAACTGTAATCTGCTTCCAGATACCAGCCCAACTATTGCGCCCTCCACATCTTCCTGTCCATTCCCCACTGCATTTCTCCTCCAGGCCTTCAATCAACTCTTGAATGCCCTGGTCTCCCACTCCTTTACCATATTGGTTCCTTTTCTCTGGAAGCAATCCAGCTTGTCAGGATCTTTTGTAAACATGGACATGAGAACTGGACAGAGGGGTCCCAATACAGAGGAGTTTGGCCAGGGTGGAGGAGAGAGCAATCAATCACCTGCCTTGTTTGGAACATTAAGTTTCTATTGAAACAACCAATAACATTAGAGGCCACTTGGTGTATTTGATAGGGAGCTAACCTAGGAAGCAGGAAGACTTGATTCTGCCTTTGACTCCTACTGCCTGTGTAAGTTTGACTATATTTTAACCTCTAAGTGATCTGGGAACTAATCTAACTAATGCTGTAAAGTGTTGACCTCCATTAGGAGAGGGAGTGAGCTTATCCTGGGAGGTCTCTATACTCATGAAATCACAGGGTGGGTCTCTGTTTTCATCCCTGAAATAGAATTATGTTTTGTTGTTGTAATTGTTGCTTCTACCTCACACGGCTCGAAAATATTCAGTTTACAATCCACTAAGATTCCCAGATCCTTTTTATGTGAATCGTGGCTTAATCATATGCCCTTAACATCAGTCAATCAATCAATTACTAAGCATTTATTAATTATTTCTTCAATATGGGCTGATCACTTTCCTCAGCAGTAGAAATATAAAGGCAAATAAAAACCATGTCTTCCTCAAAGAACTGCCATTCTACTGGGAGGGATGCCATGCACACAAAGACATCCATACAAGACAAACACAGATTAGATGGAAGAGAAGCTTACAGAAGAAGGTAGTGGCAGCTGGGGGGGGGGGGAAGGGACTGTCAGTGGCCTCCTACAGATAATGTTGTTTGAAATGAATATTAAAAGAAGCCAGAGATCTTGTCATTAACTCATCCTGAGCCCAAAATTAAAGCTTTCTTAACCCTTTTCAAGTTGTGAGGATTGTTTTCATCCTCTTGTTCTCATCTATCAGATTCTTTGGGGATTATAATCCTGCCATCCAGTGTGTTCACTAGCCTTTCTATCTTCACAATGTCTACAATTCTGATAAGCTTTCCACCTTTGCTTCCATCTAAATCTAAACAGGAGCATGGAAAACTCCCCAGGCAATCCACCAGACAACTCCCCTTCCCCCTTCAGTTGACATCCATTCACTAATCTCCATTCTTTGGGTCTGATCATTCTGCTAGCTTGCAGGCCAACTCACTGTCCTCTTTTTCAGCCCCCATTTTTCCACCTTGGGCAAAGAATGAGAGATTTGATCCAATACTTTTCTGAAGCCTGGATCCCCTATACTGATGGTGTCCTCTGATCTACCCATCTAGTAATGATGATCATTCTCACTTTTCAGCTGCTACTAAAAATCTTATCCATCTCACAGTAATTTAAAGAAGCGCCTGGCTCATCCATCTTTTTCAAAGGGTTAGAATGAATATTTGGCTGCAGGAATTTAGCATTTACCCTTCATGGGTCAGTGAATAGGTTAGTCTTAAAGACTCTTTAGGGAGAAATTATGCTAATATAACTTTTTCCTTGCCTTTACAAGGCTCCCAGTCACATTCTCTATTTCTTAGAGCAATAAGGCCATGGGTGGGTGGGGGTAAGTGCAGATAAACCAGGCCATTTAGATGGAAAGCATCACCCCAACTTTGTTAGATGATGGTTTTATAAGAGAGGTTGAATTTTTCTTGGATTGTAGGAAGGATTTCCCTCCTCCTCCCTCCTAGTGCTACAATGGTTCAGGTATTGATATTTTTTATTAGGAGAAAAAATGTAGTTTGTTAAGTCTTGTGTATTAAGCCAAATGATCCTTAATTGCTTTCAGCTTTTGGTTTCTATTCTCAATGTTCTAAACACAAGACAGCTAATTTCACAATCTATTGCATGTGTCACAGCCAAAATAACAAAGAGGAAAGACTTTCGTTAAATGAACCACTGTCTGAGAATGGAGTTTGAAGTATCAGTTGGGGTGGGATTTAGGGAAAGCTGCAGGGATTTTCCTGCAACCCTTGCAATCTAAACAAGTCAGGCGTTGCTGGCTCTGCCCACACATGAAGCCAACTTGAAGAAGCTTCTCATTAAGGAGCATTCATCTTTTTGAGGATGGCTGCTAGATAATGCTCATCTCCACTGGCCTTCTGAGTTGTGACTTGGAGAAATAAGTCTTTTTTTCCAGAGAATACAACTCAGTGTTCCTGAAAGGTCACTCAGTGGCCTTGATCATCTTGTAGCCATTATGACTAAATTATTATCACAATGAATCTTGACTTTGGCAGTGGTGGTCAAAAAGAGTTAGACCAAAATACCTGGAGCATATGGACAGCTGAGATTGAATTTCCTCCCTCTTAAGAAAATCAAGGCATAATATGATCCTTATAACAGGGTGACAGGATAACCAATCAATCAATAAACACTAATTAAGCACTTACCATGTGCCTGATGCTGTGTTAAGCCTTGGAAAAGTGACAATGAGAATGGAGCCACTGGTGGAATAAAGCCTGAAAGAAATCTCCACTTTCTAACCAACTAATGGTTTAAATGCTTAAAGTTGCTCTCTTTTCTCATTTTACCATTTGTCCAGATGGCAGAACAATATGTGCCAGTCCTTTAGAGTGGCCTGGAGAAGAATAACATTAATATTATATATGGGACCACTCCAAGGCACTATATATAAGTAAACCTCTGAATGAAAAATTTCTAGCCCTTGTCAAAATTAAAAGGGTGGGATTGAGTCTTGTTTGAAGGGTGACTGTTGAGAGAACCTCAGAATCTTGGCACTAGGAGGGACCTCCTGGGGTTGAGTAGTCTGACCTGCTCCTGAACAAAAGCTCCATTTAAAATGTACTTACCAAGTAGTCAGCCAACTTTGGTTTCAAGACCTTAAGTGAGAGAAAATCCCCACCCTCCCAAGTCAGTCAAATCAACTTTGAAACTGCTCTAATTATTAAGGAATATATATATATATTTTACGTGGAAACTAAATGTGCTCATCTTAACCTTCAACCTTTTGCTACTAGTTCTGTTCTCTGGGGCCAAATAGAACAATTTTAATCCTTCTTTCCCAAGACAACCTTTCAATTGATTGAACACAAATGTCATATATCTCCAAGTCTTTTCTTCTCCTGGCGGGTATGTGGCATGAGTAAGAGTACCAGACTTGGAGTTTAGGAAGACCTGAATTCAAGTTCAGCCACACTCGTGAGCTGTGTGACACTAGGCAAGTCATAAGCTCTTCCAGTCTTGGTTTCCCCATCTGTAAACTAGGGCTAACAACCTCACCTCTCTCCTAGGGTTATTGTGGGAATCAAATGAGATCATATTTGTGAAGTGCTGCTTTGGTCCTGACTCCTATTATTTCTGATACTGCAGTTTAGATATCCCCAGACTGATTTATTAGTCTTCACAGACTATGAACCTGATGTCCTTTCACTATCCCGTTTGCCCTTTTCTGAATATCTAAACATTCCCTGTGTATTTTTAAGGCCATGCCAATTTAAGGTTCCTTTTAGTGGCCATAATTTGTAAAATGCTGCCTCGATAAAAGTGGTTGACCAGAAGTCCAGATTACATTTCCTGACCAGAACTCTATCCTACTCTATAATTTTCATAATATTTTGAAGTCATCTAACTCCAGTGGCAAGCTTCCAGTATCAAGGACAGAAATATGCTGAGTATTCACCATCATAATTGTAAAAGAAACATGAAGCCTCAGTTGAGTATCCATGTAGCCGACGAATGTTTTTTCAGTGTTTCTGCTACTTTGGGTTCAAATTTATTTTTGAAATATTCATTAATTGTACTGTGACATGAGACCTCTTACCCAGGATTCTATCTACATAAGAAACACAAATTAGATAAACTTGAACCTATTCGTGGGTGCACCGATGATAGAATCACTTTAAAAGAAAACCAAGTGTCATTCCCCCTTTATGGGAAGAGACGCAAAATTCAACTGATTCAACAAGTTGAAATACAAAGCTTCCTCAAGCTTCCTCAAGGATCTATTTTCTTGGCATAGCCAACCCTTCCATTAATGTTGATCATAGCTATTAAATAGCTCAACAGGTTTTTATGAGTTGCTGTGACTGAAAGAATTCCTCACCTGTTGGTCAATCTTCCTGGTGATCAGCCTCTACAGACATATAGCTCCTATGGTCCTTGGATGGCAGACATCAGTCCAAGTTCATTGCATTCTTCTCCTTGAAGAGTTTCCAGCTTGGTAAAATGCTGCCTGCCATAGCTTGGGTTTCATGGGTGGAGACTTGGAGAACCTAAGGTCTTATTTCATATGAATGAGGAGGACTTTTGCAAAAGCTGTAGAACAACACAAACAAATGTAATATTGTGTGTCCATCAGAAAATCACAAGTTGATCTATTAGTCCATATGCAGGACCAATGCACCGTTCTTCCCCTGGTCCTTAAAACGTTTTCCTATATTACGTATATCCCACAATCTAAGAGAGTTGCAAAGGGACCTCAGAGGCCAACTAGTCCAGTCTAGACCTGAACAAGAATGCTCTCTATAACCTAACTAAAAAGTGATCATCTAGGTTCGATCTTAAGACCTCCAGTGACAGTCAACTCACTACCTCCTCAATCAGGCCATTTCATTTTGGATAGCTCTGAGTGTTACAAGTCAAACCCAAACATGTCTCTCTATAATTTACAGCCATCACTTCTAGGTTTGCCCTCTGTAATCAAGCAAGGCAAGTCTCATTCCTCTTCCAGGTGACAGCCTTCCACACACTTAAAGACAGCTACCATGCCCTCACCTAAATCTTCTTTTTTAAGTCCAAATGGCTTCAGCTGAAATTCCTAGAGCATTAACTTGAGGTCCTTCGCCGTTGTGGTTGTGCTTCTCTAGACACTACAGAAATGGTGAAGAGGAGGAGGCTTTGGCGTTCATATAGTCCTTGAAGGCTTGCAAAACTCTACAAATATTTTCTCCTGTGACACTAAGTCTCATTCCTTCCATGACTAAAGCAATGTGACTTAATAGAAAGAGTCCTATGTTTGAAGACAGAGAACCCAGCTTCAGATCTTGACTGTTCCACTTGCTATGTGACAGTGGCCAGGAGGCAGCTTTTATCAGGCATGTCAAACCACCATCAACACAATTTGATTGCCGACACCTTGGAGCCTGATGGGACCTCAAACCTCCAAGGGCTTTTGCAATAATCTTGCTTCTGGCCCAGGGCTCCCAGTCCTCATCCTGGGAAGCAAGGCTTATAGAAAAACAGCCTGGCAACTGCTCCTGCAGGCGCCAAAGCTACATCTATTGAAGACTCCCTCCCCCACTCCCGCAGGAAAAAAGGGTCTTACCACCAAAGCAGTTGGTCCTGTCAAATGACTCAACATCAGAAATGCTTTTGATTTTATCACTAAAAATGACATTAAGGAGATATGGCCACCTGATTTAATGCTGCACCTTCAGGACAATGGGACTTTCCCATCTGACCAGAGAAGCCTTCCAACATGTATTGTCCCTCCGTTCTGTGAGCTCCTTGAAAGCAAGAATTGTCCTATTTTTCTATTTGTATCTCCAAAGCTTCAGTACTTTGCACATAGTGCGCACTTACCACATCATTCATTCATTATCTGGTATTCGGTACAGGAACAGAGGTGACAGCTAAACTGCCATTCTGCCAGCAACTGCTGTAAGCAAACAGACAGACAGACAGGCAAGCAGGCAGGCAGACAGACAGACAAGCAGGCAGACAGACAGACAGGCAAGCAGGCAGGCAGACAGACAGGCAAGCAGGCAGACAGACAGACAGGCAAGCAGGCAGGCAGACAGACAGACAAGCAGGCAGGCAGACAGACAGACAGGCAAGCAGGCAGACAGAAAGACAGACAGACAGACAGATAGCCAGCCAGCCAGACAGGCGAGCAGGCAGACAGACAGGCAAGCAGACAGGCAGACAGATAGCCAGCCAGCCAGACAGGCGAGCAGGCAGACAGACAGACAGACAGGCAAGCAGGCAGACAGAAAGACAGACAGACTTCCTGCTTTGACAGAGATAACAGAGAACTACAGGCAGTGAAGATCAAGGTGCCATGGGGGTGGACTCCACAAAAACAAACCCTTTACTCCAATCTTGCTGTCCTTCTGCCTTGGGTGTCGTTCTTGAAATTGATCTTCTTCCTAAATATCTCTCATTCTCCTGATATCATCATTCCTTCTTCTAGGCATACAGTCACATAGGAATTAAGGTCCTAGGGTCTTCAAACAGGTCTCCTTTTGAGGCCCATGGTCTCTATAGGGAATGCAAACCTTTCCTTTCTGCATTGAAAAACTTGGTACAAAATAGGGAAAGCACTGGTTTTCATTGACATTTCAAGCCCCACCCAATGTCCCCTTTCAGGCTGACTTTTCTAAGCATTGGGATAATATGCCCACCCTCAGAGTTGCCCATGTTGGGTATAGTTTCCTTGGTTATTAGAGAATAAGCCATTGTTTGCTTTCTCCCTCCTTGCTCCAAACTTTGGTCAAGGTTTTCTGTTGTCATTTCTCACTTGCACAGGAGTTAAAATACAATAACAATCCTATTATCTCTTTCATTCTCCAGATGTCTGGGGCATTTTTAAGGTACCTATTATAACTGTACAGGCCTGTAGTAATGACTCCTGGGTTTGTAGGAGAGTGAAACTCAGCCTTCCTCATCTTGACCTTTACTCTACTTCTCATTCTTTATTTTATTTACAGTTACATATACTGACATTTCAACGACTTTGCACATGTCAAGAAGAAAAGTCCAGGAGCTTTTGTTTGGAAATTTAGGAGGAATGAATTTATTATTTGTGTGGGCCTACATATGTGTGTATGTGTGTGTGTGTATATGATGTGTGTATACATGCATATACATACACACATATACATACATGCTACCATACAGATACTGGCATTGTACATTACATTTGAGAATCCATTAAATATATTTAGATATACCTTTATATACACTACATATATGCATTTTTGGATATAGCTAATGTAGGAATTTGTTCTGTTTTGCTTTATATATGTGTGACAAGGATTTTGTTGTTTGTTTTTTCCCTTGGGGAGGAGCAATGAGGAGAAAAATAAACGCTTGCTAATTGAAAAAATAGAATATAATTTAAAATATTTGTATGGCTGCTTATAAATATGTATACAAGCATAGCCACTTGCATGCATGTAAATCTACATGTGGCTAGACATATGTATGTATCCACACCTCTGATTTCATCAGTGTAAGAAGCTCTCATGAAGGAATTCCAACTCCCAGTACAGGTGAAATCTTTCCACTCCTCTCCTCTCCTTTCCTCTCCTCCCCTCCCCTCCCCTCCCCTCCTCTCCTCTCTCCTCCTCTCCTCTCCTCTCCTCTCCTCTCCTCTCCTCTCCTCTCCTCTCCTCTCCTCTCCTCTCCTCTCTTCTCCTCTCCTCTTTTCTCTTCTCCTCTCCTTTTCTTCTCTCCTTTGGTCTTTGAGAGTCTCCTGGCCACTGCTGTGAAGTGCCTTGCCCAGAGTCACATAGCTTATGTGCCAAGGCAAGACCTAGACCTGGGTCTGACTGGTCCTAGGCTGGCTTCCTCTCCATTTCCTCAATGCTGCTTCTCAGATGTGTATTTGTCCCAAGGAATTTTAGTGCTTTATAGGGTTTCATCTCCTGTTCAGATTTTTTCCTGCACATAGTGGGCTGAGACAGATGCTTTTCCTGATCTCCCTTCACCATGGACACTTCAGCTTTCTCATATAGCACCCTGGATCATGATGTGGCATTATTTATATGTGTATGTTCTTGTGTTTCCATGTCCAATATCTTCAAACTCTCTTATTGGAAATAAGTATTCATTATCTGTAATGGGTGGGGGGGTGTCAGGGAAATGTGAAAATTTTTGGCCCCTTTGGTTTCTTAATCCTGAGTTACAGTTTCCAACATGTCTGTCACTCCTACACACTGTTTTGCACTGAAGTCACCAAGTATGTTATCCTAGAAATAGGAATATTTCTCTTCCTGGTGGTCTTTTGGCTTGAACATAAGTTCATGGCCACTATGGCAAATTGGCAGGATGATCACATATTCCACAGTTTGATGTTTCTTATTGCCATTTGGTAACAAGGTAAAAACATTGATTTCAAGTCCATCTTTTTAAGGTCAGTGTTCATTACTCTTTGTAAAAAAGAGTTGAAAGGCAGTGAACCTGGTGAACACCAAATAACACCACAAAAATCAAACTGCTTATATTTTAACAGACAGGAAATAACTGGTTACTGATGGAGGAGTCATCTCCGAATTAGCTATCTGAATGCTGCTTTGTTCCAATGCTAAATCGGCTGTACCATAAGAGAAAAGACCAAAATCAGCATTAATTTAGAATAAAGAATAAAAAGAGAAGATCCAGCACATAATTGGGGGCCACTCCAACCTGACCTATTTAAACAAACTGTTGACCCTGAAAAGTGGGAAATGGATAAAAATACAGATGCTAACACAGATTATCACACTTTCCAAATGATGTTTATCTCATACAAACTAATTGCCATTGTGAAAAGCAGAAAGATGATGGAAATAGATAGAGCCACCTTCAAAGCTAGGAGGATCTAGGTTCAATTCAGACTCTGACACATCCTGGCTCTGCAACTTTGGGCAAGTCTAGTACTCTCTCAGTTCTCTAGGCAACCCTCCAAGACTCTGAGTTTCAGAGAAGTGCCAACCTATATTGGTAGAAGGAATTCTCTATGACATTGGTCCCCATCCCTGTCACTCTGAGTACATAAATATCCTAAGAACATTCTCATCAAGTAAGTAGTTGATGTCCGTTGCCAAGTGGAAAAATATGGCAGCCAAGGAAAACAGCAGTTTAGAATTTAAACTCAAAATCTCATGGAGGAGTATAGAGGAAGACTATGAGCACATAATTAAGTGAAAAGAAGTAGTGAGGAAAAAGCCAAATTTAAGGAAAGCTTGACAAGAGACCCAACTAAGCAAAGTTCAGCTCCAGGTTATGGATGGTCTATGAGCTTTGTCATTTCAAGAAGTGATTACATTGATGAAATTATGATTCATGGAAACTTTGAAGCAAAGTGTCTGTAATAACTATCAGTGGCCATTCATTCCACCAAAGAGAATTCAGGGCTTGTTCTAGGCTTCTAGACTATGCCTGTGGAGTATTTTGCCCTAAATTCTTCAGGAAATGTGAACTGGAGAAATTCAGAATGTCAGTATTAACATTAGTACTAGTCCTAGAATTTCAAATTCTTTTTCTGTCAACCAATTTCAAGCCCCTGTAATATTGGGCTCATGAAGATGCCTCTGAAGAAGGGAAGTTTCAGCCATTAAAAGACCTGAACTGTCATCACTTGGGCCCTCCACTCTCCTAGAATCCCTGTTGCCACTGCCAACGCCGCTGCCCTGTTTTTTTTAGTTATCACTCACATCGTGCCATGGAGAGTTTTCTTCTGGAGACATCAGAGATATGATGAAGTGGCTAGACCTCTGGACTTGGACTCGCGAGGACCTGAATTTAAACCCTGCCTCAGACACTTAATAGCTGTGTAACTCTGGACAAGACACTTAACCATTGTCTGCCTCAGTTTTTTCATCAGTAAAATAGGTGTCTGGCCTCAGACGCCTACTATGTGACCCTGGACGAGTCACTAGGTCTTCTTTGCTTCAGTTTCTTTGTCTATAAAATGATCTAGAGAAGGAAATGGCAAAACACTCCAGTATCTTCACCAAGAAAACCACAGAGGGGTTCATGAAGAGTCAGACAGGACTGAAAACAACTGAATGCCACAAAATAGGGATGATGAGCAGCATCTAAACCTTGTAGCTGGAGACCAAACGAAGCGACAGAAGCTAGAGACTTTGTAAGCTTGAAAGCACTATCAAAAGGCAAGTTACTAGGGTTAATATTTTTTTGGCTATTACATACATTGGTTTATATACATAGGTATCTATACATACACACACACACATACACACACACACAAATAGGTTCTCTAAAATAAGCCCCCCTTTAGGGACATCTGTTTGTGTATCTGTCCAATCAAAAGATTAGAAAGCTCAGAGTCTGTGGTTCAATCAGTCAGTCAGTCAGTGAGCATTTATGAAATGCCAACTATGTACCAGTCATCATGCTAAGCTCTGGAATACAAAGGAAAGTAAAAGATAGTCTTTGTTCTTGAAGAACTCACAATCCAAAGAGGGAGATACCTTGCAAACAACTCTGGACAGACAAG
The DNA here is from genome assembly GCA_028646575.1 of Pseudocheirus occidentalis. Taxonomy (NCBI): domain Eukaryota; kingdom Metazoa; phylum Chordata; class Mammalia; order Diprotodontia; family Pseudocheiridae; genus Pseudocheirus; species Pseudocheirus occidentalis. Next base: position 6,948,063 of record CM053599.1, on the reverse strand, counting down.
CTACGTGGAGGCTGAGTTGGAGATAATCACCAAGGGAAAGCACTGGCATTAAGGGGAACCAAGAAAGTGAAATGAATTGTACAAAAAGGAAGCAAACTTCAGAGGTGGTAGGATTTGAATCCAGATCCTCTGATTCTAGAGCCACTGCTACTTCCACTATACCAGAAGATTAAGCCAGATTAAAACAAAAGCAATATTAAAAAAATATTTTTAAAAACATGAACTTGCACCATCATCATGGTGAAGCAAATGGGCATGGCCAGAATGGGCAGTCATGAATATGAGTGGTTGACCACGAATGTCAGACAGTATATGTGCCCTTTGTGTCATCCCTGCCCACCAAAAAATGCCCCCTACTGCTCTCATCATGGGGTCTTGACACTGAGACTCATTTCAGCTGATACTGAATCTGGGGTACACAGTCACCCAATTCCAGCCCTTGTTAATTATACTTCTTTATGGTCTTTCTCTTCACCCTAATTTTGGCTCTGCCTTTGTTTTTATGGTATTTTTGTTCTATTGGCAAATGACAACATTTTATAATCTGGCCCTCCTGGAAATCATGTACTTGGCACCCTGTTTATTTAGAGAATTCCAAACAGATGTAAAGGCTGGAGCCATAGTGATATTCAGCAACAACAACCCCCTACTCTCAGATGTGATGCAAGCTGGTGGTTTTAAAGCTGAAATTAGATTCCCTGCTTTGATTATTCTGTTGTGGGCCTTCAGTTCTACTTGAGTGTCCTTCACTCTTTTCTCCTTTATTATTTATAGCCCCATACTCTTTGAGCAGTGACCAGTACTAATCTGTAACCTTCTGTCCTTCTGCCTGATTCGGCAGCTTTTGAAACTCCAAGATTGAGGCATATATTTGGTGACTTTCTGTAAAAATATCTAGATTGCTTTTCTTCCTATTTCGGAGCCCAAAGTAAGAGTCAGCTTCAGGTTTGCTCTTCTCATTCATTTTGAGCAGGCTGCCTTCAAAGGAGAATATGCAGGCTTGAGGAGGTAAAAATTGGATATTCATTGTATTACAAGGTCTCTCTCACCTCATGCATGCACACATACACATCTGTGTACATCTATATGTATTGTGTATACACACACACACGTGTGCTCTATCTCTCTGTACTTTTTCCATCTAGACCTACACACATCTATATATGATTAAGTAGCTTGTTTGCCCACATTAAGGGTAAGTTCAAATGAGATAATGCATGTAAGATACTTGGCAAACCTTTAATACTGTGCAAAGAAATGAGCATTTTAATGAGCGTAATGACAGAGTATTTTTCTCTCCTCACTATATAGTTGTTGGGTGGACCTAAAAGATAAAATCTAACAATTCCTCAGTACTTATTGGGCACCAGAAAGAAGTGGGAGAGAAAGCAGCCTTTGTGGTAGAGCCCCTGAGGACCAAAGAATCTTGCCAGCCTCTGGATCTCTGAACAGGCTCCTTCCCTCCCAAGCACTCATGACTAAAAGCAGGACCAATGCCACTGGGAGCTTCTAATTTCCTATGGCTGGACTAAGGACCCAGGCAATGTGGCATGCCAGCCACCACATCAGGCCAGCTCAGGCTCAGCTTTCACACAGGAAGTAGGGCCCCCATTTCTCTTTGAGGCCCAGGATTTGTGTTCCTGCATTTTGAATTCCCCCCTTAGATAAGTGATGAAATAATTCAGTCATGAATGTAATAAATGTTACATCAGAACGCATCAAGAGAAAATGGAACAGGACATTGTTGGCCAGCTTCTTAGGCTCTTCTTGAAAAACGCATTTTTAAGGAAACCAAGTTAAAGAGAATTCAAGTTTGTTTAAAATCTAGAGACATCTTTTAGAAAACTGATAAAAAAACTCTCTTCTTTTTTCTCTGCCCTCTCCTCTCTTTTCTCTCTCTCTCTCTCTCTCTCTCTGTATGTCTGCTGTCTCTTGTCTGTCTCTGTCTGTCTGTCTGTCTGTCTCTTTCTGTCTTTGTCTGCCTGTCTGTCTTCTCTCTCTCTGTCTCTGTCTCTGGCTGGCTATCTGGCTGGCTGTCTCTCTCTTTCTTTTTCTCTCTTTGTCTGTCTCCTCTCTCTCTGTCTCTGTCTCTCTGTCTCTGTCTCTGTCTCTGTCTGGCTGTCTGTCTGTCTGTCTTGCTATATATATCTTTCTCTCTCTCTCTGTCTCTGTCTCTCTGTCTCTGTCTCTGTCTGTCTGTCTGTCTCTGTCTCTCTCCTCCTTCGTCTTCTCTCCAAGCCTGTTAATTTTCTATCATGTATAAGATCTGTATTTTCTCCACTTGAGCCCCAGCTTGCTCTATTTCATATCCTTTATTTTCCTTCTCACACCCTTGAGGACAGTCTTGGTCGAAAGTTACCCCCCAAATCAAACCAAGACTTTTGTACAAGGCTCACCAGGCCCAAGTCAGAGGTTACCCTGCAGGCCGGTCTCTTAGCCAAGACTCTGAGGGGAGAGAATGATGTTGAAGAAAGCCTTGGCTATTTGTAAGAAAGCTCAAACGGGCTCTCTCTGAATTTCTGTGTACACACTTGCTAAAGACCCTTCTGGAATCGTCTAGTCTAGTCTAGTCTAGTCGAGATACTGTATAGTAAGTTCTTCCAGGGCAAGGACTCTGTCTCATTCTGCTTTGTTTTCCCAGTACTGGGCACAGTGAATTACATATTACAGGTGGTTGGCAAATACTTGCGGAGTCAATGAATGAATGAATATTATACACAAAGACATCATTACCTGAATTAAATACAATTGCCTAAGTCAGAAACAGGCTAAGTGTTGAAGATGACAGTCACTGAAATGGAGGGATTATAGAGAGGGAACAAGCTCTTCCTAAACACCTACCATGTGTCAGAACACTGTGTGAAATTCTTGGCAAATGTTACTTCATTTGATCCCTACAACAACCCAGTTGGAGAAACTGAGGCAGACAGAGTTTAAGTGACCCAGGGTCACACAGCTAGTAAGCATCTGAGGCTGGATTTGAATTCGGGTCTTTCTGACTTCAGTCCCAGTAAGGACACAGTAGAGGAGAAGATATTTCCTCTAAACGTGGGCAAAGACCCGTGAGAACGATTTAACGCTGCAGAGTGAGTAGCAGAATTCAGGGGGGAAAATCAGGCGACTTTTAGTAGTACCAACTATGGACATGGTGACTTTTCATTTGCATCATGTGAATTTTTTTATTTGCTTACATATGTATTATGTATGTATTATGCACAAAGAGAGCACTGGTGAATAGAGTACATGACCCTGAACTCAGGAATATCTGGGTTCAAGTCCTCTACAGGCCAGCTGCCAATCCCTGGGTAAGTCACCACCTTTGAACACAAGCAGGCAACTTTCCAGGACTCTAAGGTACCAAAGAATTGCTGAATTGAATAAGTAAAGGGCATTTCCAGCCTGGGAAATTCACAGGACTGGACCAATTTTAATGACAATGTGATGAAAATGACTCCTCATGCATTAACACTTTAGAGTCCAGGCATGACCCTGTCAGATGGGCAGATCTGCTGTTATCTTTATTTTCCAGATGAGGAAACTGAGGTTAAAGAGAAGCTGAGGGACACAGAGCCCTTAAGGAGGAGAAGCCGAGGGACACAGAGCCCTTAAGGAGGAGCTGGGACCTGTGCCTTGACTTTTTGATTCCTTGTCCATAGCTCATCATATTAAGATCAGATGGTAGATTTAGTGCCTGTGCTGCTTAGTAAATAAATGATTGTGGCTTGATTAGTTGAGTGAGTGATTAATAGTACTAGCCAAGGTAATAATAGAAGACATTTATATGGCATTTTAAGATTTGCAAAACATTTTACATGTTTTCTCGTTTGATCCTTACAGCAAGCCTCTATAAAGGTGCTATAATTATCCCCATTTTAGAGATGAAGAAACTGAGATTCAGAGAAGTTAAAATATTTGTCCACAATCTTATAACTTGTGTGTGTTTGAAATGAGATTCCAACCATGGTCTTCCTTGACTCCAAGTCAAGTTATGTTATTTACTTCAGAGGCAAAAAGAAGCCACTAGAACCTAGTGAGTGTGGGGCTAAATGTATGCTATGGCATAATATAAATGGGGAGGGGACTTGTGTAGTGTTCAGCAAACAACAGTCTTAACTTGGTGGCTGGATGTGAAAATGTAAGCAGATGGCACATGGAATGAGCCAGCAGTAAAACTTGACTCCTTTCTAGATTTATTTTGCCCTAAACAGTAGGCACTTAATAAATGCTCATTGAATGCCTGCCTGAATGGTAACACATAAAAGTGCAGTGTTCTCATTTGATTTAATCTTTCTCATGATATCGACTTCTTTGAGAAACCAAAACAAAAAGAGGGGTGCTTGTTGGTCATCCCATCCCTTTCTAAAGGATCCGCTTTCTTTGCTGTAAGTTGCTGAGGAAACATTCAGAATCGATGAATCTGACAGGCCACAAGTATTTCCTTAGTGCCTATGTGCCAGGCATGCTGAAGAATTCAAAGAAAAACAGTGAAAATCTGTCTCTGAACTGAAGGAGCTTCTAGACAGGGTAAGACCCAAGGCCAGCGGTTCTCAACCTGTGGGTTATGTTCAATTTATAACAATGAAAATACATCCTGCGTATCAGATATTTACATTATGATTTATAACAGTAGCAAAATTACAGTTATGAAGTAGCAATGAAAATAATTTTCTGATTGGGGGTTACCACAACATGAGGCACTGTATTAAAGGGTCATGGCATTAGGAAGGTTGAGAACCACTGCCCAAGGGCAGTGCTTTCATGTCATTAGCAGTGACTGGAGGTGGAGGCAAAGGAAGGGCTGGGTGTGATGGGCCAAAAAGTGTGACTATGGGATTTCTTTTAAGTTGAGGGCTGGGGGAGGAATTGTTGGGAAATGGGTAGGCTCTACCATGGCCTTCTGCTTGGGCTGGAGAGGTAAAGGACGGAAAAGGGTTAGGAAGAGTTGGACATGATAAACATCTAAAGAATAGAACTTACTGTATGTGTGACCCTGGGCAAGTCACTGCCCATCTATACCAGTCTCAGTTACTCATTCACAAAATGAGTGACTTGGACTGGATGATCTTGAAGGGTCCCTTCTAGTGTTAAATCTGGGAGGTGTGGAAGAGGAAGGGTCAGTAGCAATGGCAGAAAGAGATATAAGCTATTCCTTGTTCTCACAAGGGGCCCCTACCATCTCGAAGCTAGGGGGTACAGTGAATAGAGTGGTGGACTTGGAGTCAGAAAGACCTCAGACCCACTCCTCCCTTAGACAGTAACTAGCTGTGTGACCCTGGGCAAGTACCTTCACCTCTCTCAGTTCCGTATTTGTAAGATGGGGATAATAACAGTACCTACTTCACAGGACTTTTAAGCATCAAATGAGATTACATGGAGAATACTTTCCAGACCTTAAAAGTTAGAGCTATCTTTATTTTTGCCCCAGTCAGACCTCTCTGAGTAAAGGGGAAAAAACTGAATGTTTAGCCCAGTAGAGCCGCTGGACTGAATATTCTCTTCTCTTCTCTGTCTCTCTGTCTGTCTCTGTCTCTCTGTCTCTGTCTCTCTGTCTCTATCTCTCTGTCTCTCTCTGCCTGTCTCTGTCTCTGTCTCTCTCTGTCTCTGTCTCTGTCTGTCTCTGTCTCTGTCTCTGTCTCTCTCTGTCTCTGTCTCTGTCTCTGTCTCTGTCTCTGTCTCTGTCTCTGTCTCTCTGTCTCTATCTCTCTGTCTCTCTCTGCCTGTCTCTGTCTCTGTCTCTCTGTCTCTGTCTGGGTGTGTGTGTGTGTGTGTGTGTGTGTGTGTCTGTGTCTGTGTCTGTGTCTGTGTCTGTGTCTGGGTGTGCTTGTGTACACTAGGTAGGGTACAGGTAAGATCGTCAGCCCTACATAAGGCCAAGGAAGCAGTGTCTACCGACAGTGTACCCCTTCCCCCAACAAACAAGCCCATGTAATTAAATGCTACTGCTGGGGGCTTCACTGCGTTCGCATTTCAAAAGGCATCTTGCCTCGCCTGCTCCCACCTGCTGCCAGGCTGAGCCCGGAGCCGCCAGTGCCCCGGGTCTTACAGATGCAGGTGAGCTCGGAGCGCAACCACTTTCACAGCCCAGAAAGCATGACATTCCTCGTTACCAGGGGGAGGAGAGGCTAATTGAGAAGTGTGTATAAAAGCTGTAATGAGTAGCATTTACATGTATTGATTAGAAGCCGGGCCACCGTTTCTCATTTATCACCACCAGCAGCTGTGAAATTTCCCCCACGCGCCCTGCATGGCTCGGATTCCCGGGTCCCGGGTTCTTTATTGCTTTTCTCCCTCCTCCCCCTGTTCCAGAATGCTGATCCACCAGCTGGAATGGGCCCGTAATTACTCCAGCCCCTCCGCCAGCTGCCACAATTGCCAAGCCGCTGGAGTGAAAAATTCCATCCGGCATTTCCGATTTTTTACATTACCACTGCATAATCATATTTGACGAATAATTAACCTGGGTTAATACTTCAGGGAGCCATTTGCAAGTAAATTGATAAGCTGAGTGCTGGAACGGTGCATGGGGGCTGGAGGTTGGAGCCCTGGCACAGGAGACACCCCCCCCCCCCACACACACACACACTCGCTACGTTGGACTGGGATGCGCGGCATGCAGGTCTGGGTATTGCTCCATCTTCCCGGCCGGATCAATGCCGGCTCTCAGGTCTCTGCTGCTCTAGGCCCCTGGCCCAGGGCTTGGGTGCAAGGGCATCAGAGAGCTCCCACCTCGCTTCTCTTTTGCCAGGTCTTGCTGGCACCGCTGCCATCTCCCTTTTCTGGAAGTGCTAATTCCATTGGATGCGTGATCTCAGTCCCAGGAATTGCATGGTTTGCATTCCAGAAAATCCTCTTTGCTAATAAAGAAACTCTAGTTTGAATTCACTGACTCAGCAGCTTGAAGCCTGGAAACTAGGAAAGTATTTGCTTTGTCTTGTCATGAAATCTCTTTAGACTTTGGAATGAAGAGTTTCCCCAACATGTAAAGGTCTTCCTTTTCTTACCTGGGATGGCTGAAAGCTGATCTTTCCACATTTGTTGGGGTTGGATGGTGGGAAAGGAAGGGGAAATCGCTGAATGGAGGCAGCTGTGGGATGTCTGCATGTGCGCACATGTGTACACATATGTATGTGTGTATGAGGATGTGATGCTCACCATTTGAAGGCTGCCAATTTTTTTTAATGAGCCTAAGCCTTATCGTTCCTCTCTTCCTCCTTTCCTTCCCTCTCTCCATTCCCTCCTCCATCATCCTTCCTTCCTTCCCTTCCTACTTTCTTCACTCCCTCCATTGTTCCTTCCCTCTATACCTCCCTTTCTTTCTCTCTCCTTCCCTCCCTCCTCTTTTTTCTCTCTCCTTCCTTCCCTCCTCTCTTTCCCTCCCTTCTTTCCTTCTATTACATGCTCCTGTGCTCTCTCATGCCCAATCACAATGGCCTGGGATTTCAGAAATTCTCTTGGTATACTACTGCCATCCCTGATAGGGGAGCTAACCATGGAAGACTCTGTGGATGGAGCTACCACTGGCCACACTTGGTATTTGTCACCGTGTGAGGTAACACCAGACAAAGCAGTTCTTTTCAGAGATGCTCTGTAGCACTAAGTGAAATCAATGGCCAAATGATCTAACACAATTGGTCACATATTGATAGAATTCAACACTGCTACTAACGTGACTTGTCATTGATCTGACAAAAACAGACCCCAGGCTCAAAGTAGCTGGGAGCCTTTGGCTCAGGTAGGAGGGGGGAGAGGGGGATTATTTGCTCCATTGGCTCCAAACATCATCTTTCATATTATTATTAGTCTCACTGACTAGGTACTGTCCCTCATTCTGGAAAGTACTTTCAGAACTTTGTAACTGTCTGGCCATGGGAAACCTGATGGAAGCCAATGAAGGCTGGATTAGAACTGAGATTTGGAACTGGGCTGGCAGACCAACTCTGCAAATGTGTTCCAGGGGCCTTTGGCATGGAGAATCCTGCCGAGTGCCGTGGTTGAGGTCAAACCAAAGCAGTTAAGAGACATTCTCTGTCTCTACCAATTTGTCCCATAGGAAGGGCAGGGTTCCCCTCAGATGACGGCCATTGTCTAGAGGTTAAGTGACACAGTAAGCTTGAGGGACAAAGGGAGCCTGGCACTTCCTTCCTGATCATGTCTTCACTGCTGCCCGTGAATCTGTCCTTCTCAGTACTCCTTGTTCTAAGGAAGCAAATAGGTGCTTGGAAAGGAGCCCTGTTGTATTCATTATTTCATAACAGTTCTATGATGCCTTCTATGGCAGGCACAGTGCTGGTCATCAGTACGGATTGGGAATAGTATAATGGGCAAGAGAAAATCAGACATTTGGATTCTGTAATGACTTACCATTAGAACTAAGAGATCAAAGTTAGGGTCAGTCCCCTGAAGTACTATTGGCTGAAATGTCAAGTTGCCAAGTATTGTGCTGGGCAGTTGGGATATTTAGGAAACAGTGAGGTATGTCAACCCAGAAGGAGCTGATGTTTTCTCAGAAGAGACAACAGGACCACCTCTAAGTACTTATTAAGTGGATACAAAATAAAATGAAGCAATTGGAGAGTGGGATGAGGAATTAGCAGCTGGGGGATCAAGAAAGGATAATGCTTTGGCAGTTGCTAAAAGATACTGCCCTTGTGCAGGATGGTGGAGGAACCAAATCCCCAAGCCCTGAAGAAGTTTGGGCCCAGCACAACTTCCTAAGGATCCCAAGGGGCCCATTTAAATATTGACTTGTGAGCTGAAGAGTAGGGACCATCTCCAGGTGGTCCAAGTCAGATTCAGATTTTCACCCAAGGGGTGAGCTAGGATGCCAGGAGTAAGCGACAAGACCTCAGGGAGATGGCTGAGGATCAGGAGCTGGGAGCCCTGTAAGGCAGGTTCAGGGAAGAATCAATGAATCAACAAGCATTAATTAAAAGCCTACTGCATGCCAGGTCATGAGCTAAGCATGCTCTAGATATAGAGAAAGGTAAAAACAGTCCTTTCCCTCAAGGAGCTTCCGTTCTAACAGGGAAGATAAGATATACTATGAATAGTCATATCCAGGGGTGGCTAGGTGGCCCAGTGAATAGAGCATCAGCCCCAGAGTCAGGAGGACCTGAGTTCAAATCTGGCCTCAAACACTTAAAACAAAAACTAGCCATGTGACCTTGGACAAGTCACTTAACCCCAATTGCCCTCCAAAAAAATAGTCATATCTAGAAGACTAAGAGAGTAGATGGGCTAAGATGACAAAACAGGAAAATGACAAGTGCTGGAGAGGATGTGGAAAAATTGGAACTTCAATGCATTGTTGGTGGAGCTGTGAACTGATACTACCATTCTGGAGAGCGATCTGAAACTATGTCCAAAGGGTCATAAATAATT
>CM053599.1:6924791-6938582 GCA_028646575.1 Pseudocheirus occidentalis | reverse complement strand
GGAAAAGGACCCATATGTACAAAAATATTTATCGCAGCTCTCTTTGTGGTGGCAAAAAACTGGATTTTAGAGGAAGCTCATCAATTGGGGAATGGCTGAACAAGTTGTGGTATATGAATGTAATGGAATCCTATTGTGCTATAAGAAATGGGAAGGAGATGGACTTCATAATTACCTGGAGAGGCCTATACAAACTGATGCTAAGTGAGAAGTGCAGAACCAGGAAAAATTTGTACATAGTCATAGACACATCATATGTGTGACAACCAACCTTGACAACCTTGACTCTTCTCAGCAACCCACAGTTAAAAAACAACTCTACAAGTCTCAGAATGGAAGGAGATTCTACATTCAGAAAAAGATCTAGAAAGACCAGAATTTAAATGGAGACTGAAGCAACACATGCTGTTGTTCTTTTCCATGTTTGGTTTTGTTTCTTTTTTTCCGTTGTTCTCTCCATCCATTACAACCCTTCTATACAACTAGACTATTGTACAGTGTGAAAGTATTTGCAGATCCTATACATGACTGCATACCACAATGGGGAGAGGGGAGGAGGGAGGGGAGAAAATCTGAAACTCAAGTGATTCTGGAACTGAATCTTGTAAACTAAAAGTAAATAAACAAGTCAATTAAAAATTAAAATTAAAATTAAAAAAAGAGTAAAAAAAAGACAGTAGATGGAAGGTGGCCTTTGAGGAGAAGCCAAGTTACCACAGCAGAGCAGAACCAGGAAAGGTCAGAGACAGCTTTCAGGCCAAGCTGTGAAGAGAGCCAAAAATTCTAAGAGGTGGAGGATGGAGAGAACACATTCAAAGCAGGTCTTCGATGGGAAGAAGTTATACCTCTCCCCTAAGAAAGGAGAATACTCCCCTTTTATATTGGCATCCTGGGACAGAGCTTCATTTGCCCTGTACCTGTTAAGGCTCTGCTCTTACTGTAATTATCCAAATTAATCCTTATTTTACTTCACTGTATAAAGGAAGGCTAAGAGCAGGATTCTAAAAAAGACCTGTCTTCTATTCCTGCCTTGGCCACTAACTAGCTGTGTGACCTTGAATAAGTCACTTACCTCTGCCTGCCTCAGATTACTCATCTGTAAAATGAAGCTAATAATAGCAGCTCCCTCCCAGGACTATTGGAAGGATAGAAGGCAGTACTATTTGGAAGGTGCTATAGAGGCAAACAATCATGTTATTACAAAAGAAAATGTAGAATGGATAGGTCTTATCTAAGCTACAGCAAAAGTGTAGTGATGTGATCAATTGGTTTGTGCATCCCTATGACACTGACACATCTGGGGATGTTCTGGGCATTTGGATTTTGTCGCTGTTGTTCTCATGACATGAAAAAGGAAATCAGGTTGCATTTCACTCATAAGCCTCCCCGGGAAATTTTTTTTGGATGTGCATGTTAGTGTGCAAACAGAAGGGAATTTCTCTGGCTCAGGGGGCACACCTCTGCAGTGAGCCTGCCTAGCCCATGGTGGAGAGGCCTCATATGGAAAGGGTCACGGTGCCTGTGCCACGGCTGGGAGCTCTTGCATGTTTGGAGCCGACTCAGCCCAACTGACCCCACATATGTTCAGAACAGACTGGGTCTGCCAGGTACTTAACTGTAGTCTTATGTTGAGAGAACTTCAAGCCCATGTGACAGCTAGAGTAACTGAATGAAAGCAGCTAGAATGCCAGACATTTTTATTTGTATTTTATACAAAAGAAAGCAGTAGGGTGGTCTAGGGCAGAGACTGAACTGTGAACTCAGTGACTTGGCGTGAGTCCTGGCTTGCCTGTTTGATCTTAACTACATCCTGACTGACTCAGCCTCAGTGCCCTCTGAAAGGACCAAACAGGACCCTTGTGAACTCCTCAGTAGAGATAGAATCACAGAAATTAAGGTGGAATATTGAAGAGTGTTTAATAGAGAAGATCCATCATGCACAAGCATCCAGGAGATCCCTTTAGAAACCTTGGTCATCAGAAAAGACACTATGTCAGGAGACCAAATCTTCAGAGGGGTTGGTCCCTTGAAGGGCAGGCCCAGTGTCCTGATGGGGGAGCTGAGGCAGGCTCTCATGGCTTCTACTTAGAGGAAATCAGGAAAGTTATGAGGCGAATTATTTCCTTAGAAAAAGGGATTGGTTCCTCTCTTGTCTTTGCATGTCAAGGACCTAGCCAAGTACTTGGCACAGAAGACAGTGCTGAATACTTGTTACCTAACTGACTTAAAAATATGACGTGGGAATGAATCAAGATGGAAAGTCTTTTCTTGAGTACCAGCCTCACGAAACTGGTCTTTCCTAGATTAAAGGACAATAATTAGTTCAGGGATTTTCCCCTTAAGGAAGAAATGCTCAGAAAATGTGTCCTGATGAAGATGAGGCTGCTAGAAACCAGGATTGTTAAGAGACCAAACAAGCCTAAGTCTTGGTTAAAACAGGGAGGCAGTAAGACAGTAAACATTTATTAAGAGCTCACTAGTCCTAGCCAGATACTGTGCTAAGTGCTGGGGAGTCAAATACAAGCCAAAAGAAACACATACATTGCCCCATGGAGGGTACATTCTAACAAGGAGGACAACTCCAAAAGGGAGCAGAAGAGGGGCATGGTGGCAAAATTCAGGGAATTAGAGGGGAGGCAAGGTGGCTAGTCTGGACCCCTCTCCAAAAGGGAAGGTCTGGGAGGAGCTCACCAATGGGAAAAGGGGAGCCCCATGGGGAAGGCATTTCCAGGGGGAGAAGGAGGCTGAGGCACAGAGGTGAAGTCCAAAGAGTAAGGAGCCAGGCCAGGAGGAGGGAGGCCAAAGCTGGTTAGAGCCTCATCCACATGATCTGGGGACAGAACCTACCCCTTTGTAGAAATGAAGGTTAGATCAGAATGTCAAGGGTGCTCTCAGATCTGTCTTTTTGCCCCATGTGATACCTCACATAGAGGGGGCATTAGGTGATTTGATCTCTTCTTTGCTTATGTTCATGCCTCTCATTTCTTCTTCTTCTTGCCTTATTGCTGTTGCTATTATTTCTGGAGGGAAGTCAAGGAGCATTGGGGATGGGAGGAGGCAACTTTGCTTTGCTCCTTGATTTAATGGGAAAGATCCTAATATTTCCTCATTTCATATAATTATAGCTTTTGACATGTATACATATATATACATATATATGTAGGTATAGGTTAAGCTATAAATACATTGTCTTTTAAAAGATATTTCTATGCTTTTGCCTTCTAGCTTTATTTCTATGCATAAATAAGTGTTGTACTTTATCAAAAGCTTTTTCTCCATCTGTTCCTATCCTGCTATATTTGTGGATGTTTTGCTTTTAACAGGATCAATTATGGTCATTGTTTTCATAATGTCACAACGGTCTTTCATCTTTGGCATAATGCCAACTTGATCATAGTGAATGATTTTCAAATCTATTGTTATAGTCTCTTTGTCAGGATTTCATTTAAACTTTTGGAAAACATTCATTCGTGGCATTAAATTCCCCGGGCAACCAGATGTTGTATAGCTCATGCTGTAATCCTGAAATCTGTCAACAAGCATTAAGCATTAAATACTTAACTATGTTCTAAGCCTGCAAAGAAAAATGAACACCTCCTGCCCTCAAGGAGCTTATATTCTATCAGGTTAAAGAACATGTATTCATATTAATAAGTACAAAATACATGTAGAGTAAATCCAAATAAATATGGGGTGGGGAGGTACCAGTAGCTAGGGAATATCTGGACAGATCTTGTATAGGAAATGTTAGCCAAAGCAGTTAGCCATAAGTTAGCCATTTAGGGGTGATTTGTCATTCACTGAGGACTATCAGTCTGCAGGCAGAGACCAGATGACCTTTTGCTGCATATATTCTGAAGCAGGGCTTCTTCACTTTTTTGTGTGCCCTGACCCTTTTCCCTCTTTGGCAGGCAGGTTGGTGAAATGAGTGGACCCTTTCTCAGAATCAAGTGCTTCAGCACATACAATAAAACACATGGGATTACAAAGGAAAACAACTATATTGAAATTAAAGAGGCCATTTTCCATCAAAGGTCATGGATTCTCTTGGGGGTCTGTAGATCCCAGGTTATGAATCTCTGTTATAGGGGGCCTTCTGGGCTTGAAAAGCATGGAACTAGATACCCTCTGATGTCTCCCTGGGATTCTTGGGTTCACCCATACTCTCACTGACTCCAAGGTCTTTTAGACTACCCTGGACAGGCCTGAGAATACTCTGTGATCCATTAATCTTGAAGTGAGGAGGATTTTTAGAGGATGAAGTCAGCCTGTTCCTTATCTCCCAGTAGTCTAAGGCATTTGGGGATGGGATTCTGTTCTAGGACATTCAGATAAAATAAGGTAAGCCAAGGAGAGACCTGAATGGCAGTTCACCCCTGGCCAGATCTCCAAAGCAGCCCTTAAGCAGCACCTGCAAAAAATGTAGAATTGGTAAAGTTTGTCTTCTGCCTCCAAAAAGATGTAATTACCATCTGCCTCACCAATGCCACCTTTTCATCTGACTTGCAGCTAAACCGTCCCATGTTCATTGTTCCTTCCAACCTGAAGTGAGAGCTTCTCAAGAACAGGGATTATCTCTGTCTTCTTTTTGTATCCCAAGTACTTAGCACAGTGCTTTGCACATAAATGCATTTTCATTCATTCGTTTGCCTGGTATATTCTAGGAGCCATTTGAGGGGCAGGGGTGGGGTATGGGATGGAGTAGATGGTCTCTGAGTTCCCTTCCATCTCTAAAAGTCTGTGAAAAATGCCCTAATGGCAAATAAAAGCATTCTCTCTGTGCAGTACACCCAAGTGTCTCCTAATCCATCAACCCGGAAGAGATTGTTGACATTTCATCTTTTGTGGCAAATGGACGATGATTACTAAATGGTTTGCCAGTTGCACTATTTGTCATGAACTTATAACAGCCTTGCAGATAGCTGGGAGCCTGCAATGGAATCTTCAGTCACCTTTTGTCCTAGACCAATAGAAAATATTGTTTATGCCCTTTGTTTTATTACCTCTCTATAACACCTTCTGAAGTACTGTGGGGTGGAGGACTTCTCAAGACTTTATAAGCATGTCTAAATTTAGTGATTTATTTATCTGAAAGCCTATTTTAGCAGAAATTTAAAAAATAATTAAGGCAAAATTAAAGAAAGTATTGTAGTTTTCTCTCTTTATAAAAGTACATTATTTAATTGTTTTGGCATATACCCCAGTTAAATTCACCTTAAAGTTACATTGGATGTCCTTAATTGAATTTCTTTACCTGACCCTTACTTTTATCCATCATTATCAGTACAGAGTTTCATGCTCTTGATGTATTGTTGGGTCAAATAAACCATGCCAAGTGTTTCACAAAACTAAATGCTATGTAATTATCATTTATGGTTGAATGGGCAGCTTCTGGTCCGTTAGAAAACTTGCCTGAGACAGAATCTACAGATGGGCCATGATCTGGGTTCAGAACTTATTTAAGAAGAGGAGGACAGGCTGGCTTGTATTTGGGAAATTGTGTGACATTTTCAATGCTTGCAATATGCCCATGACAGAAAAACCTGATTTGTAACATCACTATTCTTCTAATAATGTGTTATGGCTGTAGAGCGGAGACCACCATGATTCTCTGGAGAGTCAAAATTATAGGTGGCCCATGAGGATGTAACAATGTACATTGGCCATAAATAGAATGCAGGTTGTGAGTGTAAGAATATATCATGTGTAAATAATGTATATTACATGTGAGAATAATAATGGCTAGTATTTATCTGGTTCTTTAAGTTTTACAAAGGGCTCTATAAGTGTTACCTCATTTCATGCTCACATCAGCCCGGGGAAGTAGGTTCTATTCTTACTCACATTTTACAGATGTGGAAACTTAGGCAACCAGAGGTTAAATGATTTTCCCAGAGTTCCATAGCTAGTAATGCCTGAGTCATTTGAACTCAACTCTTCTTGACTCCAGATCCTGTACTCTATCCACCACAGCGCCACCTAGTTTCTATCCTCTATCGATGGATGTAGGCAAGAAGTGCACAGGATGAGAAGGTGCCATTTCTGAAATTTGCCCCTGTCCAGAGTTGTAACTAAAAATTTTTGTACGTGCCTCAAGTTGAGCCTGGAGCAAACAGCAAAAAGCACACTCTGAATTATGGTGGTTGAGGGAACTCGGCTGGATAAATCCTATGTTATGGAGGAAGCTGAGGGGGGGCAGAAAAAGGAGTAAAGCAGGTAAGAGGAAGAGTTATCCCTCTCCCCACTTTGGGACCCCCCAACTGGTAGCTTCCTGCTTTAATTGGCTATGCTTGTTACCTAGATGCTAAGTGGTGAAGTTCTGTCAGTGCTTTCTAGAGGCAGGGCCCTGGTCAAAAGCCCAATAACATCAGCCCAGTTCCAGCTCTGCCCACATGGGTAAGATCCCAGATTCACTGAAATATGAAGAATTGCATAATGTCCAACTCAGCCCTCCAAGAGAGAGTTTTGGTTCCAGGGGAACTGATGGATGGTTCTCCTGATGAGAGGGAGGGAGAGAAGGAGGGGAGCTGAGAGTACTTTCCCAGGGTCTTCCTTTTCATGCAGTATTCAGTTCATGCCGCATCTGACAAACCAGTATTTTTGCTTCTTTTTACTTTGCTACATGCTTAATGAGGAGGGCTCTTTGCAAAGAGTTATGGATAATAAATACATGATCACAAATGGCAAGATAGCCTAGCTACATCATTCCATGCTCAGTACCAATTTAAGTGGGGTTAGGAGGGATATAGTTCCTTCTGCGTATCAAACAGCTCATTAATTACTGGGCCCATATTACATGCAAGGTGCCAGACCTTGAGTTCTGCTTGTGTACTTTTTTCTCAGGAAAATCTTGAGATTTGAACAATCTCTGGCCTGAAGAGGGGACAGGAGATGCATACCTCATACATCAAGAGCCCCTGAGGAGTTTCGGACTTATGGAGGTTTCTGTATTTCTCTTACCTACAGTAGTTACCTAATGGATTCTTCTAGAGTTACAAGAGATCTAAGTGTTGCATTAGAAGTGGATCAACCAAAGGGAAATGCATTAGTTAGGGAGAAAAGATGGAATGCCTACAGTTTATGATGCCCTGTCTCGTTCTGCATAGGGAGCAGGGAGGAGTATCCAGAAGAAGAAACAATATGGGTCTAGTGGAGAAAATAAAAATGCACATTCAAAACGGGGAAACTCCTTCAGGAAAGGTATTGTTTCATTTTGAGTTTTGTATCCATAGTACCCATCACAGAGCCTGGCACATAGTGGCTACACCCTAGGGCATATGCTTCTTAAATGAAGAGAGGCATGCAGATTGGGGAAAACAGTGATCCTGGAGTTAAAAGTTCTGGGTTTGAATCTTATTCCTGATGCTTCCTACTTATGTGACCTTGGGTGAGTCACCTGATTTCTCTGAGCCTCAGCTTCATTCATCTATAAAATAAAAGGTTGAGACTAGATTACCTCTGAGGTCCTTCCGCTCTGTAACTATCATCCAGTGAGTGAATGAATCAATGAATAAATGAATGAATGAATGAACGAACGAATCAGAAAAACAATTACCAAGCAACTCAGAAAGTATCAAATGAGAATCAGCTCAAGCAGCTGGTCTTGGCTAGAGCAGAGGGAAGAGTTATTGGGAATGGTAAGAACGCTGTTCAATTAAGCACCAACTGTGTGTAAGGTATTTGGGTTATGAAGACAAAGTGAGACAATTCCTGGCCTCAAGGAGCTTCCTTTCTATTGAAAATAACTGACACCTTTGCTGCATTTTAAGGTCTGCAAAGTGATTCATATGCATTTTCCCCCTCAACATTGATTTCATTGGCGTATGGCATTCACAGAGAGAAAATATCGCCACCAATGAAATGGTTCATCAACCTAGAGTTTGAGAGAGTTGCTTGAGATAGTGAAAAGCTAGGATGTATCAGATTTAGGATGTGAACCCATATCTTCCTGACTCTGAAGCCAGCCAACTATCCACTAAGCCACACAACCACTCTTTAGTTTAATATATATATATATGTATATATATATATATATATATATACATATATATGTATGTATAATTAACAATTGCATATAATTGGAATGTAGAATTAATATACAATATGGAATTAATAATTAAGCAATATAGATCAACAATTAATTATACATAATTATACAATATATTCAATAAATTAAATAATTAATATTATTAAATATATAATTAAATATGCATGATTAATTGAATCAGATTATTTATGTGTATGTAATTGGATTTAATTCTCCCAATAATTTCGTGAGTTAGGAGTGACTGATATTTTATTAACTAGAGAAGGTAAGACTTTGCAAGATTAAGGAATTTGCCTTTGGTCATAGAAGTATTAAGTATCAGAGGTAGGATTCAGACCCATGGCTCTCCTGTCTCCTGCATCTCTGTCTGTCTCTCTGTTTCTCATCTATCTGCATCTCTCTATCTTATTTATAGGGAGTAGTTTGTATGGTTTCTGTGGTCGGGGTGGGCCACTACACACTGTACCACTTAGGCTTAGGATGGGAGGGATCAGAAGAATTTGCCTGCCAGCTCAGGGGCCAGAGATTTATTAGGTTCTCAAGTTCTACAAAGAGGAATTGCCACCCTTTTGGATGTAATAAGTCTTTCTCTCCACTACCCAAGTCTTCCTCAAGGTCCATTTTCATTATGCCAATGGCGCTGCTCTGACTAGATGAGAATCTTGTTCCCAAAGTTAGATCGTCATGGGTCAGGTTTAGTTGTTAAACAAGGAAAGGCAAATGTGCTTGGAACACATAAAATTTTGGACTGATTGTTGAGCCCAGCAGGAGTCAGAAACAGAGGATAGATCCACTTAAAAGAGAATCATTTGTTTTTAAAGCTCCTGTGCTATGTATGACTGGTTCTAAGCAAAGCCTTCCATCAGTCAGTCAACATGCATTTATTAAAGGTTTTACTACGTTCCAGGCATTGTGCTAAGTGCTGGGCTACAGAGAAAGTGGGAACTATCCTGTCCCTCAAGAAGCTTCCATTCTAATGGGGAGAAACCATGCAAGCAGCTCCTTATGCACAAGATAGAGAGAGACAGAGGCAGACAGAGAGGAGACAGATAGATACACACAGAGGCAGGGAGAGAGAGAGAGAGAGAGAGAGAGAGAGAGAGAGAGAGAGAGAGAGAGAGAGAAGGAAGGAGGGAGGGAGGGAGGGAAGGAAGGATGGCGGGAGAGAATCTGGAAGATTATCTCAGAAACCAAAGCATTAGGAGAATTAGGGGGAGAGGGGAGAACCAAGGAAGGCCTCCTACAGGAGGAGGGCCATCCACTACAGACATAGTGGTCCTTCTTTACTAGAGCCTAGCTGTATCATGAACCTCAAAGAATTAGGGGTTTATAAAGTAGAAGAGAACCTCAGGTCCCAGATCAAGACACATTCCTGGGCAATAGTGTGCAAATTCAGAGAACGGAGGATCATCTCAGAGACAGGTGCTGCTGCTTCCTGTCTGATTCACCTTCAGGGGTCAATGGCTCCTCACTGTTGGCCATACACTGTCTCTTACTCTCTTCAATGAATCCATCAAAGATCTGATAAATGCTTTCTGTGTGCCAGGGCCGTGCCCTGCCCTGGGGGTACACAGAATGAAACCATTTCTATTCCCCAGTAGCTTATTCTATTGGGGAAGTGAAACTTGTATGCATGGGGATGCATACAAGATAAGGACAAGATAATTGAGGAGAGAGCACTAGCAATCCCTTCTCCATTTCTCAGGTCAATAAAATTCAACAAACTTTTTTACTGAGTACCTACTATGTGCTCAACCCTATTCAGTGTGCTGGGAACACACATACACAAAGAGAAATGCAGTGGCTGGTCTCTCAAGGAGGAGCTAGAACATATTTACATTGAAATAAATGGAATGTTTATACAACAGGGGTGGGGGCAGTTCTCAGGAAAGGCCATTTGTAGGAGGCAGACTAGATTCAAGTCTTGAAAGGAGCTAGATTCCTGGAAGTGCAGGAGAGAAAAGAGAATATTCCAGGCATGGGAAAGAGCCTGGTCAAAGGCACAGAGGTAGATGGAATATTATATGTAGGGAGAGGCTAGTGGGTCTGTTTAGTGGGAAGGTAGAGAGCTGTGAATTAGGCAAGAAAAGTAGGTAAGAGCCAGAATAGGAAGGGTTTTAAATGCCCACAAGGCATTTAAAGGCCCAAGTAGGCTCCAGAAATATGTGTTTTCTGATGGTCTTAGGTGACCCCTGTAAAAAGGTCATTCAACCCCCAAAGGGGTCACGACCCACAGGTTGAGAACTGCTGTCCTAGAGGCTCCAGGGGGTGGTTGAAGAATCTTGAACAGAAGAGGGATGGAGTCAGAGCTGTGCTTGAGGAATGTCATGGTAGCCATTGGGCAGTGGATGGATTGAAAGGAGACAGATGAGGCTAATGTGGGCTCAGCGGCTTGATTGCTAGCTCTAGAGTCAGGAAGAATTGAACTCAAATAAGGCCTGTCAAATACTAGCTGCATGACCCTGGATGAGTCCATTTACCTCTGTCTGACTGGGTTTCTTCAACTGTAAAATGAGGCCCATAAATTCCCCTATCTCCCAGGATTATTATGGGGATAAGATTTGTAAAGTGCTTATAAATGTTAGCTTTATTATCAGAGGTGGGGGTGAGGAGCACACATTTATTGAGTACCTAGTATTGCCAGTGGGCATATGGGGTGTCCAGGGGGGACTGCCAAGTGAATTAGGGGATGTCTACTCCAAGCATGGGAAAAGGTAAGAGAGAACAATTTGTTTCAATTGTCATGAAGGCGGCACTGTGGGGCACTTGGAGCTTGGTTAGACATTGATGACAGCAAGGCCATTCACTGCATCTTGAGCCATCACCAATGCTCTTGGCTTTTGTCCTGCCACTGGACTTCGGGGAAGAGAGACTGAGGCCAGCTGCTTTAAGCATCTCTGCCTCACAAACCCAGTTCATGCCAAGACAAGACATCATCCTGTGTTTTGAAGTGAAGGCCAAGCAGCTATGTGCCAGGCACTGTGCTAAGCAAATCACAACTCTCTCATTTGATGCACACAACAAACCTGGGAGCTAACGTCTATCATCACCCCAGTGTCACAGTTAAGGAAACTGAGGCACAGTTTACAGTGATTTGTCCAGGACACATAGTTTGGAAGTGGCGCATTTGAACTCAGATCTTTCTGACTTCAGGCCCAAGCATGCCACCTCATGACCCAGAGTGATACAACAGCCCAGGTGTGACATGATTAGGTTCTGAACAAGCTGGTAATTAGAGAAAAGAGGGTGGAAGGATGCAGTTGTGGAGGTGCAATGCCCCCAGACTCCATCATGCATCTAAACAGCTGCAAGCAGGCATTTGAGTGCAGAGGGATGGATGTGGATGAGTAGATGTTTGGTCACAGAAACCATTCTGTGAGTCCTTGTGCAAAGTGAAGAAATGGTCTAGGCGTCAGTGTCTGCACCAGGCTTCCAAAAGAATTCAGCTGTGATGGGGGACTTCTGGTGTGGGCTCTGTTAGTGAATATCCTTACTGGAACCCTCTGCTAGTGTGGTCTCGCCACACACACATGTGCGCACACACACGCATACACACAGACACATATGCACATATACAATCATACTCACATTCACATTCATACCATCATAGATTCCTACTCAACATATACTCACTCAGACACGCACATTCACAATGCACACACACACACACACTCACACTTTCACACTCATACATTTACACATTCACACATATTCACTTACTTGCACACCAGTAATCAGCATAGGGGCACACTGTCAGGGACAAGAAAAGATGCTCTTCCATTGGGAATGTCGGTCCTGGCTCTCTTGACTTTGCCCAGGACAAAATTCCTGGTCTGGAGTTCTACTGCCACCATCAAGGAAGATGGCTTTCCAGCAGTTTAGAACTGGAATAGGCTCTTGTGCCCAGCCATGCCCAGTTTACAGAGGGAAATACTTAGGTCCATAAGAGGGAACTTACTTGTCTCAAATGACACAGAGTAAGTATCAAGGTCAGAATTCAAATTCAAGTCTTGGGGCTCCTGTGTTCTTCTTGCTTCACCATGGCCTACAGTAGGAAGTGATCCTGAAGGTCTGGCAGCTTTCTCTGCTTCTTAAGGGAGACTTTGGACTGTTGCCCAGCCTTTAGGGCTGCCTGTCTCTGATCTCAGCTGCCTGGGCTCCATCTATAGGCCTCAAAACATTCACTTCAGGCCCCACAATCTTCAGACTTTCTTCTGCATACTTTTATTTCTTCAAGAACAAGTGAAAAGGGAAGCAATTTCCGTCCATTTGCTTTTGTTTTGTGGTTGTTTTTAATGACAAAACAATGCATCAACAGCCCCAGAATGCTAAATATCCTCTCCTAGATCCGCCAATTAGCACATGCAGTGAGCTCCTTTATGATATAGTGGGTAGCTGTGGGGAGAAGCCACAGCAAATGTCACCCACCATCAGGAGTGAGGCTGCATGGGTCTGCAAGGAAAGGGTCAGAGACGGGGTGACAGAGTAAAGAGCATCATCCATTCTCTGTGTATTATGGAGACAGACTTTCAAAGCTCTCAGCCCAAGTGACCACCCCTTTACTGAACAAGGAGGACTCCTTTGCACACAGGTGGCCCACTTCTGAAAGGCAGAGAAACTCTGCATGCTTGGCCCTCCCTGTCTGCAAAAGGCAGAGAGAACTACACAGCCCAGAAATACTTACATGGTCTCTGTCTGTCCATATTTGTCAAGTACTTACTGTGGAATTGTGCAAAATACTGGTCATAAGAAAAAATAAAAACATAGGCCCTGCCCTCAAGGAACTCACAATCTTGTGGGGAGGCAAGGAAAGGAAGGGAAGGGAAGCAAAGTGGAGGGAAGGGGATCGAAGAGGATAGAAGAATAGAGAGAGGCAGGCAGAATGATGAAATTCTTGCTAACCCCTCTATTCACCCTCCTCATGCACATCTCTTGTGAGTAGGTCACAATTTAGGATGATAAATCTAAAATTGCCGGTCCAAAGCATCATTTCAATTCCTAGCGCTCATCCTCCATTCAATTTTACCTCTCTACAACAAAAATTTTACTTAAGACATTAAGACATTTTGATAGTGTGGAAGGGCAGCTAGGTGGTGCAGTGAGTGCCAGGTCTGGAGTCAGGAAGACTTGAGTTCAAATCTGGCCTCAGCCACTTACTGTTTGTATAACCCTGGGCATGCCACTTAACCTTGTCTACCTCAGTTTCTTAATCTGTAAAATGAGCTGGAGAAGAAAATGGCAAACCACTCCAGTATCTCTGCTGAGAAAAACCCAAATGGGGTCACAAAGGGTCAGATGTGACCAAAAAACAACCATGTAACAACTAGAATAGAGGACTTATGTTTGAATCCCACCTCTGATACTACTTTGTGTGACCTTGGGTAAGTCACTTCATCTATTTGGACCTCAATGTCTCAATCTGTAAAATAAAGGGATTAGATTAAATGTCCCTTCAGGCTGCATCCAGATCTAGCTCAAGGAGCCAGCGTTCTTCATGTAGCCCATGTAACCTTTAAGGTATTCTTCTCCCGGTTCTCATTTTCATTGCTGAAATCGGTCTCTAGATCTCGGGTCTACCTCGCTCTTAGTGTTCCATGGATCAGGAATGAGTATGTAATGTCATGGCTCAAGCCATGGTGGGCTTCCTCCTAGGTAATCAGTTGAGCAATAATCAGACATTGTTTAAATAGCTTTATAGAAAGGACAATTTATTAAAGTGATGGAAGGAAGGAAGGAAGGAAGGA
>CM053599.1:6892511-6924291 GCA_028646575.1 Pseudocheirus occidentalis | reverse complement strand
TAGCAACAGATGTGCTTTCTGTCTTGTGGAGGGTTTTGGAGCTTGAAAATCTGTTTAGCGTCCCATTTTATGAGTTTTTTAGCGTGTTTGTGTGGGAGCTGTGACCCTTTGCTGCTTCTAAGCCGCCATCTTGGCTCCGCCCCCCCCTATATTTTTGTAATTGGGGGAGGGTGGCTGTATGGAGCACTGTTTACAATGTCAGGCTTTTTATATATGCTGGTTTTAATGACCTGCTTTTTTTTCTTTTTTATTCTTTATCATAAGAGATCATTCTCTGGAAATCAAAAGTAGGGATACAGTAGGAAATGTTGGTGCTGTAATAAAACAATGAGATCAATACAAATTACTTAAAAATTAAAAAAAAACAAGTCAATCTCATATCCTTGTGAGAAATCAGCATAGTATGACAAAACCTTGACCTATGCCTTGACAACGTATACCTTGACCATGTGTGAGAATGTACTTCTCATTTGTCATCTTGAGTCTGTCCTGTCTTGGTCAACAAATGGGCAGCAACCTTTATTATCTGGTGTTAGTCATGGTTGGGCAATGAATTGTTCAGAGTTAAATTTTTCAAACCCATGATTTTAACAAATAAGGAAACTGAGGTTCAGAAAGGTTAAGTGACTGGCCACAAAATTAAAGTATGTTCATCATCATCATGGCTAATTTTTGTATAGCCTTTAAGGTTTGCAAAGGGTTTTACACACGTTATCTCTTGTTTCTTGCAACCGCTTTGGGAAGTAAGTGCTGTTGTAATCCCAAATTTACAGATGAGGAAACTGAGGCCAAGAGAAGTTAAAATCAAGATCCAAATAGCTTGTAAATGTCTGTGGTAAGATTTGAACTCAGGTCTTCCTGACTCCATGTCCATCTCTCTATCTACAAGATAGGTAGACCATGTCACATAAGAATCAGTTGATAGAACTGGGCAAGTTTCACCCAGAGAAGAAAAGATTTGTGGGGGACATGATAGCTATCTTCAAGTATCTGAATAGTTTTTATATTGAGAAGAAATTAGACTTGTCCTTATTGGGACCCAGAGGGTAGAGCCAGGAGCAATAAGAGTGAGCTAAAGAGACCAGATTAGGCAGGAAACCCTGATGCCCATTAGAACTGTCCCTAGGTAGAATGAGCTGCCATGGCTCCCACTTTACTGGAGGACTTCATTTAAAGTCTGGATGAACATTGTCACTTGTGTTGTAAAGGGAAATTTTGCTCAGGTATATTGTAGATTCAATGGCCATATCCAATGGAAGGTTCTATCCATCTCAGAAATATTGAGAAACAGTCCAGGACAGCTGAACCCTGAATGCCTGATGACCCTTTGCTTACCCAGGCAAAATGGTGCTGATTTTTTAGTCTGAGCAGCTGCACGGACAGGTTCCACGAACTCAATGAGTTTGGAAAGCTCTAGCTGTGAAAACAGCTTGGCCTACTGCGCCCCAGAGCAGTGTGGATGCAGGCAGGCAGAGCCAGATCAACAGGAAGATAAAGTATTTAGGGGTTTTGCAAGCCACAGAACAACTTAGGGAAGCAAAGGATGATTCCAGGCCAATATTTTTCTGTCTCTTATTGATTCGTGTAGAGTTCAATACTGGAGAATATTGGCAGGAGGGATTTTGGGGGGGTGCTTTTTTCTTTTGATAAATTATTGTCTCTCAGTCCTTCATTTTACATTTGCATTGTTACTGTGATGAAAAGTCTGTATGATATTTTTCATCTTAAACACAATAATAACCCCCAAGAGGGTGATTCTAAAAGGTGGTTCTAGAAGAGTAAAATTTCCATTTGGAGAAAAGCTTATCTCACTGCAGTGTCCCATTTCTGAAGCGGAGCATGACCTTTGAAACCTTGTGCAAGCCAAAGCAAATCTAATACATCTGAGAGGGTCCAAATCCTGCCGCTGATGTTTGCTACCTATGTGACTATAAACCTTAGTTTCCTCATTTGTAGAATGAGGTGGGGAAGACAGACAGAAGGGCTCTGAGGTCCCTTTAACCTTGAGATCCATGATCCTGCAAACCCAAGATCCCAATGGGAGCGTCTTCACATCATAAAGATGGTCAGTTGGTCTTTGATGAAGGTGAGACTGGTTGCAGACACTGGAAATTCAGTGCTTTGTGGGGCTTCCTTATTATAGCAAAGAATATGTTGGCTCTGAACTACAGGCAGAAACTGTACAGGAGAGGACATTGCATGTACTCATAGAGTATATTAAAATTCATTATCATCATCAATCATCATCATCACCATCATCATCATCACCATCATCATCATCATCATCATCATCACCATCATCCTCATCCTCATCCTCATCATCATCCTTCAGTTCACCAAACGCTGATTGTGGCTACTCTGTGCAAGGTGAGATGCTATCATTATTATTAATTTTTATTAATAATTTGACTAATAATAATTATTCTTGTCATTGCTGACATTTGTCTAGAACTTGGGTTTTGACATAATTTACCTCCATTTTCAAAGTTGTTCTTCCTAATAGTCCCACGAGGTAGATGCTGTTTTTAATCCCCATTTGATGATGTGATGAAGACTCTGAGATGAGAAGGTATTTACCCAGGTCCATGTAGCAAATGAAAGTCTGTGGCAGGATCTGAACTCATATCATGTGGCTAAAAGTGTGGTGTCCTAGGCAGTACCCTACCAGGTGCAAGGCCTGAGATCCTAGGGAAATGAGGAGCTTCTGCCTTGGGCCTGGGGCTGTGGATTATTTGGATTATACAGAGTGCTTTGAAGAAGGAGGCAAAGTTTGTGGGGTTGGGAAGGTCATTTCAATTCATTTCAATGTTGAATATTTATTAAACACCTACTATGTGCAAGGACTTGAATGTACAAATACAAATAACAGAACCATCCCTATCTTTAATGAGCTTATACTGGAGGAATGTTATAAGCCTGCAAATAATTAATATAAGATTTATGCCATGTTATACAAAGCAATCATTTCAGTTGTTTTCAGCCCTGTCTGATTCTTCATGACCCTCTTTGGGGTACTCTTAGCAAAGACACTGTAGGGTTTGCCATTTTATTTTCTGATTCATTTTACAAATGAGGAACTGAGGCAGACAGTTAAATGACTTGCCAAGGGCCACACAGCCAATTAGTGTCTGAGGCTAGTATTGAACTCAAGAAGACAAGTCTTCCTGACTCCAGGTCCAGCACTATCTCCATTTCCTCAAGTAGTTGTCCTTAAAGTAATCATAAGAGGGGGAAATTGCTTTGGAGAGCAGAAAGGTCAAAAAAGGCATCATGTAGGAAATGGCATCTGAGTTGTTCATTGGGAGAAGCTGGGGATTCTAAGAAGTAAAGGTAAGTAGAGTATATACCAGGCATGAGACCACCTATGCAAAGGCATGGAGGTGGAAGATGTAAAATAGCAACAGTAGTGGTGTTGGGCGTGGTGAAGGTGGTAGAGAACATTCACATAGCACTTCGAGGTTTGCAAACCATTGTAACTACATTATCTCATTCGATACGAAAAAATCCTCTGAGGAATTTTTATTTACATTTTACATGTGAGGAAACTGAGGCTCACTACAGAGGTAGTGAGAATCTGAGATGGGATTTGAATTCCAAATGTACTACCAGTACCCAGTACCCAGTACCAAATAATTTGACTGGAACAAAGAGTATGTGAGAAGAGTCTGAAGGGAAGGTGGAACCCAACCTATGAAAGATGCTAAATGCCAGGAGGGAGAGGTTGTATTTTCTCCTAGAAGCAAGAGGGTGTTAAGTACTTCCTTTGATGACAATGTCATGTGTTTTGCAATCTTTCCATAGATGTGTCTCTCAAATGGTAAGAAGGGGGACCATCTGACCCAAAGGAATTCCAGGTTCTTGCTCAGTCACCAAACAACTCCTAATTGTAATTTTTAATCCTTGCAGGGGCTTTCAGGGCAGACAGGAATCTGGGCGTGTTTTATGCTTCTCTCTTGCCCCTTCTCCCATCATGAAGTCTTGTGCAGATTCATCAGTCTACAAGTATACACTAGGGCTTTTTAGTAAGGCTATCAGTGGGGGAAAACAATAGGGAGTTCAGTTTTTCAGTCTAATGTAAAGTAAATTTCCTGGTAGTTAGAGTTGTCCAAAAGCAGAGCTTGCAGTCCCATCACTAAAAGGTTTCAAGTGGAGGCTAACTGTGGTCCATGTGTGATCCAGGTACTATAGAATAAATTCTTGGTCAGATATTGGTTCAATGTGGTGACCTCTGAAGTCTCTTACAACTTAGAGATTCTGGGATGAATGAGATCGCATTGGCTCACATTCCTGCACTGTCTTGGGCCCCATGAATGAGATATTATTTGTAAAGTACTTTGCGCACTTTAAAGCATATGTAAATATTAGCTATTAATCATTATTATTATTATACTACAAGAAATCCTCTAACCATATACTTTAGAAAAAATGTTATCTCAACAAGAAAACTCCCCTAGCAAATTACTCAAGTTTCTTAGCTTTGGTTTTCCAATGTATAAAAGAAAGATAATAAATGATACTGACAGTACATACCTCCAAGGTCAGTGATGAAGATTAGTTGGGATAATTTATGTAAACATCCTTGGGAACTCGATACCATCATCATCAATGTATCATTATTACTTTATTTTAATTACCATCCCTGACTCGGTTCTCTAAAATAGCCACACACTTGGCAGTGCATTCTTTGTATGTTAAGACTATAGCAAGAACCAGAGAGGGATGTGGAACTATATGGTTAAGTTAGAACAGTGGAAACCTCTGTCTAAGTTTCATATGCAGCCATTAGAGTGAAGGCCCATGTAGATGTTGCAATATTGACAAGTTACTCTGCCCAAATTTAACTCAGAGACAGAGTTACTTCCCACCATCATCAAACCATGGGACCTCCATAGAACCAGCCCAAGTATGAGACTCTTTATTTCTACTTTATTAAAGGCTGCCTTGCTCATCCCACTTACTACCATGCATGTGCTCAGAATTTATCTCCTCTTTATTTATTTTAATCTCTGAATATTGTGTTTTACAGGCAGTAAATTAGATATGTGATTGAATGCCAAGGCAGAACACAGAGTGTTAAAAAAAACCGTTCAATTCCAGTGGGGAAAGCTGAGAGCGGCTCAAGCCTGGTGCATATAACGTTAATATTACATTAACTACTCTGTTATTGCACCGGATGCTCATTGTTAATGTCTTTGGGGAGGATCAGTTCCCGAGATTTCAATTTCAATAAACAGATTACGCAGTTCCACCATAGACAATTAGGGGGGCAGTAATGAAATGGTTATGAAGTCCCTTGCCAGGCCATCATTGTTTTTTTTTTTTAATTTTGTAAATAACATCAGAAGCATTCTAGAGGGAAATGCTTATGCATTTATTTATTATTGATTTTTTAAAAATACATTTTGCATTCCTCGTTATTGCAAATCCTGCCTCCGTGGGTTGACGAAGATAAGCTGTTTCTACATTATTAAATGCCAAAACGTATGGGGAATTGAGAAGTGATATCCCTCATATAAATATATTAAATATTAATGAATGGTGATTACACAAATTAATTGACAGATGCTTTTAATTTGCAAATAAAAGCTTTTCATAGTTTGACTTTCTTTGTTGGCCATAATGCATATTTACAAGGTGTCTTTTTGATGGTTGGCTTGGCTGGAATTGCAAAATGATTCTCTCTGGCTCTAGGAACATTTTGGGACTATCCAGAGACAGCCCTAGGGCTCCATGAGGAGACCCAGACTGTTGGAAGTCCCACACCAATCCCTAAGGCAAATCGCACAAATGCACAAATCACACAAATCTCAAATGAGCCCTAAATATTTTCTTGATTGTTCCCTCTGTCCCATAACCTACTCAAGATGCTACCATGTTGTTTTGACTTGGTGGGAGTTAGATAGAACAAACAGAGCCAAAAGTATTGACTCCCAGATGGATCAGGTGAATTCAAACAAGCTGGCATGGGGCTATTATTTCTGGATAGATACGAGAGTCTGGTGGCTCTCCCAGACATAACAGTCCCCTCTCCCCTGTGGCTACTCATCTCTATTTCTCTGTATCCAGAGCTTAGCCAATTGTTTGTTCATTGTTAGGACCTGATAAATACACACTAAGCAGATATTGAGTGCTCACCAAAAAATCCAAGGCCTTCTTACAATCTATGTCCCAGGAAAGAACTGCGATGTCTTTACTGAGCTAATATGTACATTTTCCCCAGACAATTCGTAGTTTTAAAGTTTTCTGACAGTAATTCTGTAGTTGGCTACTAGCTTTTCCAAATGTTATTTAGGCTGCAGTTGCTTAGCTTTTTTTTCATTTGATTCCTTTCCATTTCAATGATAGACTCAATGAACAGACAGACATTTATCAGACACCTATCGTGTGCCAGTCATTGTGTGAGGCACTGAGCACAGAAAGACAAAACTGA
This sequence comes from Pseudocheirus occidentalis, assembly GCA_028646575.1. Lineage (NCBI taxonomy): Eukaryota > Metazoa > Chordata > Mammalia > Diprotodontia > Pseudocheiridae > Pseudocheirus > Pseudocheirus occidentalis. Next base: position 6,917,861 of record CM053599.1, on the reverse strand, counting down.
AAGAGCCCCTGCCCTCAAGGAGCTTCCATTCCATTGGGGAAGGCTGCGTATACCCAGACGTGTCTGTAGCATAGATACTAGGCGATTGGGGGGGGGAGGCAGCAACAGGTGTAAGGGAGCAAAGGCTTTGTGTGGAATGTGGTTCTTGAGCTGAGTATTAAAGGGAGTAGAGGAGGCTTTTAAGAGATGAGAGGGGAAGAGGGAGACAAATTCTGGGGATCCAGTTCAGGTGGCACAAAGGAGTGAAGGCCGGACTGTTCCTCTGCAAGACAGGGACAGTCTGGGCTTTTCTTTTGTTTCTCCATTGGCTGGCACATTTTTCTCTTTGTTCTCTTCTGGTCTGGGTCTGTGATTTCAGCAGAACTCTAAGGTGTGGGAACTCAGTCCACTGAGCTCTGTAATCTGTCATCTTTGCTCACTGCCTAAGGCACTGAGAGATTCAATGACCTGCCTGTGGTTGCACAAATAGTATGATGTAGAGACAGAGGCAAGGCCTTCTGACTCCACTAAGCCAAATGGCCTTGGAGTCACAAAATCTCAGAGTCAGAGGGAGCTTCAGATGCCAAGCAAATAAGGACCCCTTTAACAATAGGCAGAGGAAGTGCTTACCTAGACTCCTGGAAGAAAGAGGAGCAAGGTGGAACTCCCAACTTCCTGAAGCAGCCCAGCCCACTTTGAGACAGGGCTCATCAATAGGGAGTTACACACACACACACACACACACACACATATACACCTCTTTTCAATTTCCACCATGGTTCCCAGTTCCTTCCTCTGGAGCCACAGACTATACACTCAACAAATGCTCAATAAATAAGCAGACATCAAAGGACCTTTTCCTGCCTTCAAGGAGCCTACATCCTAAAAATGAAAAGAAGCTGGAAAGTGAGAGCATGGAGGTGAGAAGATGAAGGGACTTGGCCCATGGGTGTGTTAGACTGAGTCCTGTGGAGGCAAGTCCAGGAGAATGTCTTGAAGAGAAATGGAGACAAAGTTGGCCTGGGTCTCCTCCTTCAAAATGGAGGTTCTGGGAGGAACCATCACAGGAGAGGAAGAGGTAGCAGGGGTGCAAGAGACTTCTAATGGGAGTAGTCCCAAGATGAAGAGGTTCCAGTGGCATTGTATAGAAGGTCCTGGGGAGAGTCTGAAGAGGCCAGAGCTGTATCAGAGTTTGTCTCCCTTCTCTTTAGGAATTTTGCTAGATATACAAATAGGACCAGCATGGAAATCTATAACACTTCACTCCTCTCAAACTTTCACCTGTTTCTGGGCTGTTTGTGTGTGTGTATGTGTGTGTGCGTGCGTGCGTGTGTGTGTGTGTGTGTGCTGTACACCTGAAGAGGGAGCAGCAAGCAAGAAATAGCAAAGGAACCATTGTTGTCTACACTAGTTCTCTATCATCTCCCAGAATTCCATGGTCCTTGTTTAGTTCGTCTAAATTAGTCACTCTCATGGGTGGCTTAGGGATATCTGTAGGGCTGTAATAAGTAATTTTTCTTTGGGGGTAAGCACTGCACCCAGGATAAGTGGTATTAAATGCACCCACAAGTCAGCTTTCCAAGACAAATCCATTTGGGAGAGGGAGATACTAGGCTAGCATGTGTCCATTGCTGGTGGAGGGAAGGCAGGAAAGGGAATGCAAGAGGTCTCTGCTTGGGAACGGGCTTACCTAGGGTATATGTGATGAAAGGAGAGAAAACCTTCAGTGGAGTTATTTTTGCTAATGAGGCGCTAAACTCTGCTGATTTATGCTGGTAAAGGACAAGTACTCTTAGTATCCTCTGTATTTATTGCCCTAGAACAGTCCTATTCCCCTCAACCCCCCAGTTATAGTTCAGATACCTGTGTACACCATGACAGATTCCTTCCTGGAAGAAGAGTTTAATTCTGTTCCTGTTAATTCTGTCCTAAAAAGTCATTCTACACATCAGCCCCTTTGCCACTTGGTTAGACCCCATCTGCCTTGAGTGTATTTCTCTTGTGCTAACTTGCTATCATTTCTGCAAAATCTAATAGAATCGCAAGCACTAAGATTCAGTATTTCTTCCTGCTTTCATTCTAGTCCAAACAGAGTTATGTGACCGATCTGTTAGTCTGAGCATCAACTTTGTGAGGTAGGTTCATATTGCTGTCCTCCTTTAAAGATGAGGAAATCAGGGCATGGGAAGGTTAAGGTATTTGTTAGTCAGGCAGCCCAGTTGGAATTGGCATGGCCTCAGCAGACTGAGGAGCTCTCTGTCATGCCCTGAAAGCTAGAACATTCAGGCTTTGCTTGACTTAGTACCATAGTGACTAAAAGGGGAAGAGCGATGTTTGTCCTTGTGGAGAGTTTAACTAGGATAGGGTCAGTGGGGCTTTTTCCCAGGGTGTCAACATTTTGATAGGAGATCTCTTCCTTTCTGTTTACCAATCATCTGTATGCCTTTTGTTCTGTTGCCAGCCCTGTGCCATTGCACCTCTGCCTTGGTTCTTTCAGGGGCAGATCTCTCTCTGTGTCTGTCTCTCCACACATACACACACACACGTCTAGACATATATACATACCAACCCACATACATACACATATTTGCCATTGTGAGCCATCAAACAGGTAATAATTGTGTTTATTTTAAATTTGAGAAGCACTATACATGTCAGCACATTCAGTCCTCACAAAAACCTTGGAAAAGTAGGTGCTATTATCATCCCCATTTTACAGATGAGAGAACTAAGGGAGAGGTTAAATGATTTGCCCAGGTCACACAGCTAGAAAGTCTCTGAGGGAGGATTTAAACTCAGGTCTTCTTAACTCCAAGATCAGCTCTCTGTTCGGTGCGCCATCTAACTGTGCCTTTTAAAAATCCAAACCGATGTCCCAAGCACTTACTTAGTTACCAGACACTATAGAAGAAAAAAGAAAAAAGGGAATCTTTTTGACATCAGTATTCTTTCCTCCCAGTGCCGTGCCATGCCTGTGCATTATGAAATGTTATGATTTCCAAAGAATGAAAGAGCAAAAGCAATGGGGAGGCCCATGCTGGGCAAATCTCCCCTAAGGGTTAACGCTTGGAAAGTGGCACAGAGGGTACCATGAAGGCTGGTTTTCCAAAGGGCTTGGGCCGGACTGGTTGTTGGAGTGAGGAATGCCAGCTGGGCAGCCTCAGAGCAGCACAGTCACCACAGAGTATTACAAAAACCAGATGAAGATCTCTAGCTAGTGTTTGTGGTACCTGTAGAGGCTTTATGCTATTATATGGACCAGAATAGTACAGAATGAGAGAGCATAGATGACTGGATTGTGTGTGAAAGAAGAACCCTAACTAATTCAATCATAGACCCATCTGGGTGAGTTATCCTACCCACTATCATGACTAATCATAAAACAGTTTTCAATATAAAATGAGTATATTCTTCTCACTAAATTGTTTTTAATATTGTTAGGTTGAGAATTCTTTAAAGATCTAAAAACGTAACTTCTGTGTTTGTGATTACCAAAATGTGATTAAAAGGGAAGCATTCTGCCACCAGAACAAAAAAAAATTGAAAATCCTTCACCAATCCAGAGAACCAAGGGGAATGTAATGGTCAGTAAACTGAGCTGGGAGTCAGAAGGATGTGGGTGTAAATCCTACCTGCTAGTTATGTGACCACAGTCTAGTCATTTCCCTTCTCAGCCTTCATTTTTTCATCTGTAAAATGAGAGGCTTGACTAGATAGCTGTTGTCTCTTCCAGACCTGGATTTCTGACCCTAACCAACAATTTGATAATGAAAGCTACCACCATTTACACTGCTGTCTGATCTTACTCTAGATCTTGTACCAAAGCCTCTTTAAATTAAATCTCATTAGTGGTTGGACCTGGGTCTTTTTTATCCAGGGGTCAACCTGGTTTGGTGGAAAGAGCATAATACCTGGCAACAGAAAAGTTACTTGGAATCCTGGCTTGGGCAATGATTAGCCCACTGGCCTTAAGCTTAACCTCTTGGAGACTGAGTTTCCCCATTTGTAAAATGGAGATAATAATGTTTGTATTAGGAACTACCCTGAGAAAAGTGCTTCATGAGCCATAAAAGAATAGAAAAATTATAACTAAAGGTCATAGGTTGACATATGCTTGGCTAGGTTCATAAAGATGTCTTCCATGGAGAACCTTTGTGTTACCGTCCTGGACTGTAGCTCTTCATATGCTTTGTCCAAAGGGGACTCACTTTCATTATGATGTAATGTTGATGGATAATGGAAGTACTGGGCCTTCAGTTCACTTGGCACACACTTATGATTTGTCCAGGGATGCACAGGGTTTTCAGGGAGGCCAAGCACCCCTGCCCTGAGGCCTTGCTGAGTCCTTTTCAGGGCTCTCATAGTCTTTTGGTGTCCACCTTTCACCCAACTGTCACATGTGGCTCCAAGAAGCTGTAGCATATGCAACAGCCACACCCTGGTAAGACTGTTTCAGCAGATGGGCTAAACCAGGTTGAGAGTAACCAATGAGCCTCAAACCCATCAGTGAGTTGAAAGAATGCCTTCCATAAGCATGTGAATACTTACTCCTGCAGAATAGGTAGATGAGAAGAATCTGTTCCCATGATCCATGAAGGTGGCTGAAGCAGGCATCGTGGAGCACTTAGAGCTTGGTCAGACACTGAAGGTGACAAGAGAATCCCCTGCATTCTGGGGTCTTAACTTTTGTCTTGCCACTGGCTTTTGATAACTCTGGAAGAGAGAGTAAGGCTGACAATTTGGCGCAACTCTGCTACATTTAAATTCAATTCACTTTCAAGTCAAGATGTGTGTGATGCCATTGGTCCTCTTCAAAATGAGTGATGAATGAAAATGATTTGCCCATGAAGGATTTCCAGTGGTAGAATGTTTGTATTTCTGATTCCTTCCAGCGTACCTTGCCTTCTTGTGCTACCAGTAGATAGAGTAGTGTCCGTTCTGATCAATCTTCCATGCCAAGCTGATCTTCACAGCGGATTTGAGTAGATCCAGCCTGAAATCCTAAGCCACTCTGTTCTTTTAATCTTAGTGACAATTGTATCACACTAGAGTCCAACTAGCACATGAAATCTCACCTGAAGACCTTTCCTTATTTCCTTAGAGGATGGATTGAGATTGAGGTTGGGGTTGAGGAGGTGGACAGTATGGCCACTGTTTCCCTTCTTGGGCATTTCCAAATTATGTCAATGTATTCATAACCCCCACTTCTCCCTTTCCCCTTCATAGGTGTTTCCTCCAATAGAATAAAACTTCCACAAGGGCAAAGATTGTTTGTTTATTTGTACTCCCATTCCCAGAGCTCAGAGCAATGTTTGGCACAGAGTTAAGTGCTCAGTATTTTTTATTCATTCTTATTATTTTCATCATCATCATCATCAATGATTTTCTGAGTGCAGTGAATACTCAGGATGGTTTCTGTCACTGATGTAAATCGACAACCTCTCTTTAAAGTAGTATGGAAGGAAAGAAATAGATATTAAGGGCCAACCACATGCCTGGCACTATGTTAAGGTCCTTTCAAATATTATTTCACTTAATACTCAAAATAACCCTGTGAGATATGTGTTATTACTACCCCCATTTTATAGTTGAGAAAATCAAAGTAGTAGCTAGCCCATTATCACACAGGTGGTAAGTGTCTAAAGCCAAATTTGAACTCAGGTCTTCCAGGCTCTAGGTCCAACAAACACTCTATCCATTGCACCACTTAGGTGCCTTAAGCTAGAATCATAGAAACCTAGAAGATAGATAGATAGACAGAGAGACAGACACAGACAGTCAGACAGACACAGGCAGATAGATAGATAGATAGATAAATAGATAGATAGATAGATAGATAGATAGATAGATAGATAGATAGATAGATAGATAGATAGACAGAGAGACAGACACAGACAGACACAGACAGTCAGACAGACGCAGGCAGACAGATAGATAGATAGATAGATGATAGATAGATAGATAGATAGATAGATAGATAGATAGATAGATAGATGATAGATAGATAGATAGATAGATAGATAGATAGATAGATAGATAGAATCTGCTTAGATACATACAAATATATTATTTCAACCACTAGAACAAGGTTCTCAACCTTCCTAATGCCGCAACCCTTTAATACTCGTATGTGGGCATATCTGCATGTGGGTGGACCCTCCTGAAGATAGATAGAGGAGCGGTGTCTTGGTTCCTAAGACCATCGGAAATATGTGTTTTCCAATGGTCTGAGGTGACCCCCTTTGACCCCCAAAGGGTTCGCAACCCACAAGTTGAGAACCACTTTGCTAGAACATAAGTTTCTTGAAAGTAGTGACTGTTTCAATTTTCTCTTTGCATCTCCAGTGCCTAGCACAAAGCCTGGCTCATAGTAGGTGGTTAATATGCTCTTGTGGGATGATGATGATGATGATGATGGTGATGATGATGATGATGATGGTGATGATGATAATGATGGTGGTGATGATGATGATGATGATGACGATGACGACAAATCTAGGAGTGAGGGAGGAAAATAAAAGCCTGTTGCTAAATAAAAAGGGAGCTTGATTTTTTAATGTTGCCCTTGGAAATGATCCTAGTAGCAGAGTAAATAAGAGCTGTTTATCCCACAGTACGTCAGATGGGTGTTTTACCGGCCTCTTTCAGGTCTCCATTAGCCACACTCCTAGCTTTCCTCACATAAATATTAATCAGCATGCCACTCATTATTTCTATTTCTTTGAAGTCATCTTTGGCCTATTTATTTAAATTATGCAAAGGGTTTGTATTTCCTAAGATTACAACTTCACTAGGGATCAATTACAGTGTCCCCTCTCTCCAGAGATTAGAGCCAGTGCTGATTGATGGACACATTCAGGGACTCGATAGGAATTTTTCATCTCTGTCTAACGTCCTTGATTAAAATATAGCAGAGCCCCTTTTAATAAAAGAGTCCGACTCTTCTGTGCCTTACAAGTAACTTTATTATATCACCTTTTACTGTGGATATTTTCTGTGTTTTAGGGCACATTCCAATTTCTAGCTGAAAGGGACATTCCTGATCATATACCCAACCCCTCATTTTGTAGGTGACATTCATTCACTTACAAAAAAAATCATTTAAGCATCCACCACATATCAGAAAGGTGCTAGATTATGGGGATACAAAGATGAATATATATTTATATTATCTGCCTATGCCCTCCAGTGGATAGAGTGCTAGACCTGGAGTCGGGAAGACCTGTATTCAAATCCTGCCTCAGATACTTTCTAGCTGTCTGATGCTGGGAAAGTCATTTAACCTCTGTCTGTCTGAATTTCCTCAGCTGTAAAATGGAGAGATATAGCACCTGGACTAACGTGACCATAAAATGAGGTGATATTTGTAAAACACTTTCAAAACCTTGACACCCTATATAAATGCTGGCCATTATTATTGTTTGGAGAAAACATGCATACTGATCATTAAGTACAAAGTATGTACATAGCAAGTAGAAATAGCAGTAATTTTAAGATTTGCAAAACATTTGATATATATGATCTCATGTGTTCCTCTCACTGACCCTGTGAGGGAGATGCCATTATTCCCATTTTTCAAATGAGGAGAGTGGGGCTAGGAGAGAAATTTCAGGGAGGAGAAGGCACTAGGGAACGGGATGGGAGAAATTGAGATGGGCTTTATGTAGGAGATGGCACTAGCACTGAGCCATCAGTAGCGAGAGACTCTGAAAGGTACAGTACAGGAGGGGGTAACATTCCAAGTAGGGAACAGCTTGTTTGAAGGCACAGAGATGAGAAAAAGCATGTTATTTATGAAGGTCAAAAAGCAGAGCAGTTTTACTGGGATATACAGTGTAGGAAGGGCGTGAGTATGTAGGAAAGGTGGGATGGAACCAGATGGTGAAAGACTTCAAACCCAGGGAAAAGCAGGGTCACAGGCCAATCTGGGGCAGGGCTCAGTCAAGAATCTAATTCTGACTGTCCAACTCTGGTCCGTGATTTTTTGTTGCTGGTTTTTCCACTATTCTTGTCTTTGAAGTTAGCTTCTACAGAACAATAGCACTGGTGTCAGAGGACCTGGGTTCAAATTCTACCTCTACCACTACCTGGGTGGCCTGGAGTCAGTCTCTTGATTTCTCTGAGCTTATAAATGGAAAGATCATAATGGCTTATATAGGAATGTGATCATGAGATTTAGTAGTATTCTTATAAATGGCTACCAAGAATAGCATAACAATCTTATTTTTATTCTTATAATTACATTCTTCTGAAAGACCAACTCAAGAAAGCTGTTGAGGGTGAGGGGAGCAATTCCATTTGCTCTTCTTGGGCATGACTTTCTGCCCATGCAGCCTTTATTCTGTGAACTTATGAGTTTCATTCACATAAATACTGCAATAAGGCCATATCAATTTATTCATGTCTTATCTGTGCTGGCCTCCAATAAAAAACTATGTTTCTTCCTTTTTAATTGCTCATTAATGCAACATATTTCATGTATGTGGATTATTTGAGGGAAGCGGGAATAGTTAGCCCAGAGAGAGAAGCCCTTTGGCAACAAGATAGCAGTCTTTAAGTATCTGAAGCATGGCTATATCCAAGAAGATTGACTTTGTTCTGCTTAGCCCAAGAGTGCAGATTTAGAAGAAATGCAGGATAGTTGCAGAAAGCCCAATTTCCTCTCAATGTCAAGGAAAGCATCTTGATAAGTAGAGCTCTCCCGAAGTAGAATGGGCTGCTTTGAGAGGCCGTAGGTCCCCCCATTCAAGGAATGGCCAAATGGTCAGGGCTGGCACAGAGGGGATTCTTGTCCAAGCCTTGATCATACCAGATGGACCCTGAGGTACCTTCCAACTCTGAGCTAATGTGATTGTAATCAGTGAATATTTATCAGAGACTTACTATGTACCTAGCACATGCTGAGAGCTCCTGTCAGCATCACCATCCTTAGGTCTGTGTACAGATAAGCTGCAGAAAATGGGGATGATTTGCCTGAAAGAGAAAGAACTCAGGGAAGGATGTGAAAAAGCTGACAGCAAGTATTTAAAAGGATATAAAACACAAGTGGGATCAGCCTTGCTCTGCTGGTCCCTAGGAAGCAGAACCAGGAGCAACATTTCTGTAGAAGCTACAAAGAGGCAAATTTAGGCTACTTGTTAATTAACTTCTGAACAAGGCAAGCTGGTGCCAAATGGAGAAGACTGCCCAGGGAGTTGGTGGACTCCCCTTGACTGGAAGCTTCAAACAGAGCCTGGATGGCCACCATCCAGTCAGGCTATGTACTAGTGGAGATTCCTTTTCAGGTATGACTTGGGCTCAATGGCCTCTGAGCTTCCTTTCACCTCTGAAATTCTATGACTCTAAAGTACCTTCAATATAAACCAGAACTCTTTCCTTTAATCAGTTCAATTTTTCCATCTTACCTATGAGAAATCTGAAGCACAGAGAGATCAAGGCACTGGAATAAAGTCACCCAGATCTTTAGTAAGAGAACATAAAAGTCAGATCATCTGACTCTCAGCCCATTACTGGTTTTTACTATAATTACTGGGTCAAGCATTTTCTATTTTCTAAGAAAAAAAGGACTGATCTAGTCATAAAAAGGGAAAACTCATATGAGTTCTGTCCTTTATGCTTTTGATTGCTGAGGTGAGTTCCTTTCCACCCCTCTCTTTACTTCAAAATGTCTTTACTTCAAAGGAACTGTGACCTCATGGATGTGGTAACTCCCTCTAAGAGTACAATGCCCAGCCCATCTACAACTATGTTTCCCATGCAACCTTGACCAATTTTTCTCATAGATCCTCAAGGGAGGGGCTTCCAATGTGCTGGGGACCTTTGGCTGATTCCTTTGACATTATGTGAATACCAATAGGGAATATGGGCTGTCCATCCCTCATTCTCATGACATGTCAGATTATCTTCTTTCCCCAGTCATACATTTCTCTAATCATCTTTCCCCCCATCATCCCCTCTCTTCTGCTTTTCATTGGAAATATGCCCTAGCCTTCCCATTCTTTCAATGTACCTTATTATGAGGTTGCCCAAAACTTTGATTTCGGGGGGACTATCATTTCCTATTGACTCATAGCCATACAGTCACTAAAATAATGGTGTTAAAAAGTTGGCCCTTGATGTTAGGGAGAAACTCAGGGTCATTAAAAGCATTGAACAATTTCCCAAAGGCAATGCCCCTTTCGTGACCTGAGAAGAAAAAAGAAAAAATAGAAAAAAGAAATTTCAGTATTGATTTTCTAAGATCCTGGAGCCCAACTCTTTCCACTGATCTTTGGCCTGCTACTGAGGTCCATAGCTGAGAGATGAACCCGCTGACAAATGGGGTCTCTGATGGCTGTTACCATGTAAGGCTATTAGTAGCTGTGGGGCAGATTGTGCCTGTATGATTCTTAATACAAGGAGGTAGAAAATTGCTGGTCCCATTGAGAGTGGTTAACACAATCGAGAGGGCCCTGAAAGAGAAACCCGACGTTTCTCTCCTTCATGGTGCTGGGCTTTTTTAGGGTCATTTTCAAAAGGGATAAAAATGAGATGACATTGGGAAGAGGGCCCCCCACCCCCACCCCAGCCACAGTGATTGCTGCTTTGAATGCTCCTGCAGCTGCTCCTTTGGAGGCCGATTGATCCATTCCAAGGCAATGACCATTCTATTTCGTTTTACTCAGAAAATGCAGGGCTTTTCTTTCTGTTCCCAGTTGTCTACAATGATGGATAGCATGACACTGTCTCTTAGTGCATTATTTTATATTGAATAATACTGCATCAAAGAATTAGCCAGGTTGGGCCATTCAGAGGTCTCCTTAAAGAAGATCTACTCTATGAAAAGTGAGCAAATGCTACCAATTTAGCAAGGAGACCATTTATGGAAAAGGCCAGACAAACAGGCCTGAGAGTCTTCTGGTGAAGCTGCAAGCTGCAGATGTGATTGAAAACACACACACACACACACACACGCACTCACACACACACACTCACACACACACACACACACGACTCTTGCTAGATTTTGTTGATTCCATGAACTAGTTTCTTATCCACTATGTTACTAGTTCCTTATTTTTAGGATTCAACTCATTCATTCTGTTTGTCCATAACAACCAGAACTAGGAGCACCAGGTGAAAGTTATAAAAAGGCAGATTTAGATTGGATGCAGACACTCTGTGCTGACCTGTCTAGGAAGATCTTTTTTATTCTTCTGTTCTTTTCTTTGGATCCCCAATACCCAACCCAGTGCCTGGTACATCCTAGCGTGCCAATGACAGTTGCTTCTAAGTGGTACAGTTGATAGGGTGATGGGCCTGCAGCCAAGAAGATCTGAGTTCAAATTTGGCCTCAGATGCTTAGCAGCTCTGTGACCTAGGGTAGGTCACTCAGCTCTCTGTGTCTGCTTCCTCAGCTGTAAGTGGGAATAATCCTAACACCTACCTCCCAGGATTGTTGACAAATCACATGACAGAATGATAGTAAAGTTCTTTGCCAACCTTAATGTGCCATAGAAATGTTATTAATAACATCACTGGTGGTTCCCCCCCATCATTTATATACGTTCATATATAATCATGTATATGTATATATACACATATACATCTATGCTATTCCACTGTGATTATAAAGATTCATTTGACTCGGTAGAGCAAAACGTAACCTTAAAGACTCCAACAAGGTATCCCTGTGTATATGTGTCAACATCATATCAAAATTCCTGAAAAGATATAAAGTTTGTGTATGTGTGTGTGTGCATGTGTGTGTGTAAATAAACCTGAAATACATACTGAAAATGGCAGGGCAGGGAAGTAAGCAACAATTGCTATTAACCATGTTCTCTGTTCCAAGTCCTATGTACGAGGTGCTGGAGATGCAAAGATCAATATGACGTGGTCCCTGTGTGTATATGTGTGTGTACATGTGTGTACACATTCACACATGTATATATGATACATAATATATATGAAATAAATGTATTTATGTGATGCTTACTTCTCTAGGTCCATGCCAGTTGTCCCCACCATAAGCTCTTCAAGGAGAGGGGCCATATCATACTCATCTTTGTACCTGGCCCATAGAAGAAGATTGATGACAGCTGTTGGCCACTTCCTCCCCCACCATGCCCCCATTTTTAGTGTGCATTTCAGTCTTCTCTGTCAATATATATTATTTCTTCCTGACAGGATGTAAGTCAGCTCTTTGAGAGCAGGAATTATTTCAGTTTCGCTTTTCACCTCCAACACTTACCAGACTGCCTGGCATATAGTAGGCGCTTAATAAATACTTTTGCTGAGTTTTATTTGGGGAGAGGAAGATTTGTAAGAAAGAGGTATCCCCAGGTGGCGTGAGCTGCTGTAGGAAGGCAGAAACTCCTTCGTGCCAGTGCTGGACGCCTACTTGTTAGCGATACTGTAAAGGAGAATCTTGGGTAAACCTCGGTTAATGTTGATGCTCACTGGGGTCTGATACAGTTCTGAGATTCTACAATGGGGATTTTATTCCGGGAAAAAGATCAGTGTCCTACAAAGCTAACTTGAGTTTACCTTTTGCTTTCCCATTTGCTTTTTCATTATGTTCATAACAATAGCTCTCTCTTTCTTATCAGTCACTGACTGGAAGTCAACTTCCATTGTCAGCTAACATTTTTAGAATTGCCTTTCGGTTCATAGTTCATGAGATTTCCTTTGGAGGTTAATTTTTCCAAACTAGCATCCACTTTGTTATGGTTCTTGGCTTCTACTCGGGTACCCAGAGAACTTTTAGGAACATGGGCACTGGAAAATAAAGAATCATGGCTCTAGGCCATATGAGCACTCTTATGTCCAGACTCTCTTCAGCACCAAGAACATTCCAATATTCCCAAAGCATCTGTAATCTCAACCATGCCACCTAAAGATGAAGACTGAAACTTTGGCAAGTCTATCCAATCTTTCTAAATCCTGTTCATGTCTTCCTGTGAGTTGACTACTGAGGGACCATCCAACATACTGGGGGCTTTCCACTAGACCTGTTGACATTTCCAAGGTACCTGTGGAGAATTCCAGCTGTTCAATGGTTATTCTTAGCTTTCTCTGTGTGACTGACCCATTGGGTTCTATGATTACACATTTCTCTGAAGAGTTTCTTTATACCACTTCTCCCAAGAATTTCTCTTTTGCAATGTGTTTCAACTGATCACTTCCACCATGTACTTCTCCATGGTCATCTGGGTGTTTCTTAATTCTTTGGAGATGGTTGTATACCATGATTTGTAGTTAGAAAAATGTTAGTGTTAAAAAGATGGGCCATTGTTTCAGTTAGAAGTTTGCGGTCATTACAAGGACTTTGCTACAAAAAGACTAAAGTATCAATGTAGAATGATGCTTTTTTTGATTTTCCTTGATCTTGACAGTCGCAACACCCCCAAACAAGCCCCAATTCCCTCTACAACCTGCTGGGTGTTTGTCAAGAGCCCAGTAGGCATTCTTTTGGCAGGAAGGTTATTTTGTGGAGGATGTGATGTTACTTTTCATGTGATTGAAATTTGAACAGATTGTGTTTGATCCTTTCATGGCTAAGGGTGTGTCCTGTTTGTCCAGTTCACATCTCCATAGCCGTGAGTGTAGTGTTTGACTTTGCACATTAGTTGGTTAAGTGGGTCAAAATGTGTACTCTTCTCTCAGAATTTCTTTCTTTCAAAGAAACATTGAGCTGAAATGCAGAACCCTCTTCCCCAGAATCCTCTGCAATCTCTTCAGATTGCAAATAGTCTGCCAAAATGAGAGATGCCACCTAAACCTGTGTAAGATGGATGAGGTTCTATCACCAGGTAAGCCTCACTTGGATTGGTCACCTCATGGTGGGATCAGCATCCTCCCTGTATTCAGTCAGTGCTATGCTAGCTTTGATGTAGACAGTGGGCTAATGAGGCCCTGTATAAACCTCATCTTGCTGAGATAACAAAGGTCCCTGGATTTAGAGGCAAGGTCGATGTGGGTGCCTGTACCACTTCTGCCTAGCTATGTGACTGTGGGCTGCTCACTTAGCCTCTCAACCTTCCTTATCTATAAAAGGGAAGTCATCTTATCTGAAGGTCCGCCTCATGGGCTTGCAGTGAGGATCAATGTATACAGAACTAACAACATGAACATAGAAATTAGGCAATGGGACCTACCAAATCATAAGGCACCATGTGCCTCACCATTTTTCACTAATCCACCAACCTTCTAATGCTCAGAATGAGCTCCTGACTGGTTCAGAGTGATTTTCAAAAAAATGTTCACAAGCTAGGAAATAAAATGAGATTTTCAGAGCTATTTCACAAAGTGTTTTATCCTAGGAGGTCTCTTACCTCTGAGGGGGTCCAAACCTGTTGAAATACCAGGGTGTCTTTTTCATGTTTAAAAAAAAAACTGTGAAGGACCTTCCATGATAGTAGTTACTCTCTGAACTGAAACCAGGAATTCTTATGCCTGGAAAAATTCCATTGGCAGGGGTAGGGTGAGAGTGAGGGGGAGGGAATGTACGAGTTATCAGAGAGTGGTCTGCTGAAGCTGAATACAATTATAGCCAGAGAGCAAATGGTCATTTCCTCCCAACTCTCCCAGCACCCCATCACTGAGAATCCTATCTGACCCCTTATAGCATAGCCAAGAGTTCTGGATTCTCTTATTCCTGGAAAAGGTGACAGCTCACGGGCAGTCAGAAAGGCAGCCTCTGGGAGAAGGAAAGTGTAGGAGTTATCTGAGGGCTAGGCAAGGTAGCAGGAAAATTGTACACAGGAATGGCAAAAGCAGAATGAAATAACCATCTTCCCTTCCCTTCCACCGCCGCCTCTGTACACTTCTTAGTAAGCTGGGATAAATCCCTAGTCCCTTTGCCTTAGGTATGACACTATTAGTACCTGTTGGTGGTGAAAACAGATGCTGAAAAGTAGTTTATAATATTTTAAAGAAATTTCTATCTTATCCACCAGCAGCCGTCTACACACATTTAAAAGCGATCACAAAGAATTCTAGCCAGCACTAATAGAGCACACTAAGGTTTGCAGAGAGCTTTCCAAACACCATCTCATTGGATCTTCAAAACAACCCAGTGAGGTAGATGGTATTAACTTCATGGTACGAAAGAAGAAGCTGAGACTGAGCTTAATGAGCTTAAATGACTTGTCCAAGGTCACACAGTTAAGTATCTGAGGTAGGATTTGAACTCGTCTTCCTAACGAAAAGTTACCTAGACATATTTTATGTACATATGTGAGTGTTTTATGTAATATACATATATATTATTTGTTCATCTACAAAATGATCATTCTTGGTACATACATAGATTCTTGTCATCTTTGCTACAGCTTTGTGGCTCCATAAGAGTCAATGGTCCAGAGATTACAACCTACTGATTGTGATAGGACCCTAATACTTCATCACACAATGGAAGTGACCCTGTGTTCTTAAAGGCTATTCCAGAAGAACTCTTTTAGGAAGGTTCTGCCACACTGGGAAGACTTCAGACCCCATTCTTAGCCTCCTCCAACACTCTGCCACCACACTGCACAAGTGGAAGGGAGTTATGCTGGACTAAGAACACCTTTTTAAAAACAATATATAAGCATTAACTTAGCTATTGGTGTTCTATGTGTGATAGCCTTGTCCAATGACCAATAAGGCACAATACTGAATGATCGCCATCTTAATATTCTTTCTATGAGTGAAACCAGAGAATAAAAGAAGTTGCACCTCAGTGGAAGGTTGGATCACAGGTTCTTATTGGAGAGGACAAAAAAACGCAGAAGAACTGGTTTATTCTTGGTCCAAAGGCTATAAGAAATATCATTTTTGGAGATATCACAGTGTATGTATTTTCTAAAAAGAAAAATATTATTGCCCTTAAAAATAAATGGACCTTATGCATTAATGTTTCAGAATCTAAAGACAAAAATTCTATGAAGAAATTAAGTTCAAGGTAAATTAGAATTTACTTTGATTTTGGATGACTTCAATACCAAGGTGGGCATAGGTAAGGATGGAAAAAATGTTGGAAAATAAATATAATTAAGAAATAAAGGGGACAGCTAGGTGGCACAGTGAATAGAGCACCAGCCCTGGAATCGAGAGGATCTGAGTTCAAATCCAGCCTCAGACACTTAACACTTACTAGCTGTGTGACTATGGGAAAGTTGCTTAACCCCAATTGCCCTCCAAAAAGCAAAACAAAAGAAAAAAGAAAAAAGAAATAAAGAATGAGAGAGGCCAACAACGCGTGGACTCCCTAGAAGCTTCATGCCTATACACTCTACCCTCTCTTGAGAAGAGAAAAGGAATACATAATAAACGCTGAATAACATCACAAAATGAAACTATAATTTCAAGCAAGGAAATGGTTCATTATTGCTGGACTTAATTCTTAAATTAAAAACCAGACCATTAACTTGTGGGCAAAGATTATGTTATACAAAGTCAGAAGAATAAAAAAATATAGAAAAAGGTATAAGGCACCTCCATTATATCGCCTCTAACCTAACCTATTTAAATGAATAATTGACATTGAAACATGGTGAAATGAATGGATGAAGGGACATTGACACCAATTATAACAATTTTGTATAGAAGTTTAACTCCTTTAAATCTGCCTTAAGGGAGAAATCAAAAGAGAATAAAATTTACCTTAGTCAGCAAACACTTTTCCTACTTTCCAAGTGAAAAGACTCAGCAGCCTAAGGCAGCCTAAGTTTAAAACAGAAACTTATTTGTAAAATCTTATTGAGAAGGATGGTAGAAGATCATGAGCAATGCAGCAATGCTGCCTGATTGAACAGCAAGAAGCCATGGAGGGAAAGAACAATTTAAAGAAAGCATGGTGAAAGAGGCAACTCAGCAAAGTCATCCTGAGGGTATTGAAGGATGAAACTGGAAGAAGAAAAACAAATAGGCAAAAGATGGAAAAGATTTTTGTAAAGAACTCCTTTCACTATCAAGGACAGTGGAGTCCCCCATCTGAGTTAACAGAACAACCCCAGATATACTTCTAGAAAGGGAAATAGCATTGATTATCCCATTTTACCTTTTTCTTACTCATACACATTTTTGAGAATAATCTACACATACATCAAGAGTAACCTTGATGAGAGTATTAGAAGGGATCAAGCATCCTTTCTCCAGGGATATTCCTTGAGAAATCATATGTTCACCGTTACATAATTAATTAGGAGATGTAGAAAATGCTAGATCCCCATGTGACCATTGTAAGTTTATTATAAAGACTCCATCTGACTCAGTAGAGCCGAACACTTTAAAGGTTGCCCTCCAACAAGGTGTCCCCTGTATATATCTCAATATTATACAGAAAAGCCTGGAAATCTATTAAATAGAGTTTAGTATGTTTGATGAACCTGTGATCATTAATATCAAGTAATGTATAGAATAGGGAGATCACTAAAGTTTGTCCCTGTCAGGAATGAAATTCAATGTAGAGTTCAAGTCAAAAATGAATTCCTTGTGAAACTGAAGGTTTTCTAGTTGCTTCTATTTGTAAATGACATTTTGATCATTGCATTAAATGAGATCCAAATCTCTCCACCAGAGTTTGGTCTAGTTATCCACGTAGGAAAAAACCAAGTAGATAAAGAATCCTATGACATGCAATTGAATACACAATGTGTGATTATTCATATAAATCTTTAACAAACACTCCAGATGGACACTGATGCAGCCCTAGAATTTAACAAGAAGAACAGACTGGGTTGACCTTCTAGAACTGCACTTATTTGAGTGAGCCCATGCTTCTCCCTTAAACAATGACCCATCTTCTCCCAGTGATACTGTAAGGATGGGAGCTGTGGAACAGTCTTTCGTCAGAGACAAAGAGTAACCCTCTGCTCCTGGACTGCAAGTTCTTATTAAACTTTGTAACCTCTTAAATGTCTAGCACAGACTAATGGGTCCATGTCAACAATCTGTGATTTCCTCAAGGTAGCAATTGCTTTAACCATTCATTACCAGCATCATCATACACTCAACTAAGAACCTTAGAGGCTGACCTTCTAATTTTACATATGAGGAAACCAAGTCCCAAGTAGGTTAAGGGGCTTGAACAAAGTCATATAGATAGCAAGTAGCAAAGACAGAATCTGAACACAGGCCCTGCTCCAAATACAGAACTCTTTCCATTGTACCATGCATTATAAAGAGGTCATCCCACATGTAGCCACATAAATACAACAAAGAGAGTGACCTAAGTTTCAGAAAGGTTAAGTGAATTGCCGAGTCACACAGCTGATAAATGTCAGAGAGAATGTTTGAACCTAGTTCTTTCTTTCAACAATTACACTAACAGCATGCATTTACTAAGTGCTTACCTGGTGCTCTGCTAGTCACTGGCAAAAGAGGCAAAAAATCAATCAATGTATTTTTATATTTAATCAATAAGTATTTATGAATGGTCTAGAGGGTAATACTGACTAGAAGGCTGGAGTTGGAGTCAGGAAGACCTGAGTTCAAATAATGTTTCAGACATTTACTGTGTAACCCTGGGCAAGTCACTTAAGCTCTCTCTGGCTCTGTTTCCTAATCTGCAAAATAGGGATAATCCTAGAACCTACTCCATAGGGTTGGTGTGAATTTCAAAAGAGATGGCTATATAGAGACACAGAGATGGATGGATATGTAGACAGATAGACAGACAGACAATTGGCAGGTGATAGATGCTACGCACACATATAAAGTGCTTTGCAAACATTAAAGTGCTGTATAAATGGTAACTGACATTATTATTGCTCTGCACCAGCACTCTGCTAGGTGACACAAAGACAAAAAAACAGTCCCTGACCTCATGGGGGAGAGATAGCGTGTGTGTGTATGTATACAATACACACATACATGTGTAGATGTACACAGAATCATGTGTGTACATGTAGATATACGCACAGGTGTGTGCATACACAAAATCATTTGGAGGTAGAAGCCCTAGCTTCTGGGGGGAATCAGGAAAGCCCTCATGTAGAAGGTGATATAGGGAGCTGAATTATGAAGAAAACCAGATATCCTAAGAGCCAAAGGTGAGGAGTGAGAGCATTCTGCATGTAGAAGACACCTGTACAGAAATATGATGATGAGAGACTGTGTTGTGTTGTGTGTAAAGACCAGCCAGAGGCCAGTTTGTCTGAATCACAGAGTGAGTGCATGATTTACTCAAGCTTCAAACTTCACTAAGACTTTGGGATACATCTTATATGTATAATAAGTCTAGAAAGGTTTGTTTGAGCCACATTGTGAAGGGCTTTAAATGCCAAATAGGGAAATTTATATTTGACCCTAAAGGTAGCTCCTAGGAGGGAGCTCTAGAGTTCATTGAATGAGGGACAGTAGAGGAATGGCATAGTCTGTGCTGTGTGTGTTTTGGGAAAAAAAAATTATAGAGTTGGGATTGCCACAGGGAGAGACTTGAGGCGAGAAGACCAATTAGAACCCTCAAGGCACTTACATTCTATTGTGAGGAAACGATATACATGCAGATAAGTAAAAACAAAGTGTCTTCCAAAATGCCAAATCATTTCCAGGTGACGGTGGCAGACTTCCGAGCTCCCAGCTGTACTCCCCAACACCAGACTTTTCCACCTCCTCCCCAGCAGCTTTGCCCCCTCCCTTCCTTTCTCACTTCAAACTCCTTTTTAGGCATTTTCTTCTCCCATTTGAGTGTAGACTCCTTGAGGTAAAGGACAGTTGTTTTGTACTCATATCCCTGGGGCTCAGTACAGGGTTTTGCCCACAATAAACAATAAGCATGGTCTAACTGTCTCTCCACCGTGTCATGCCCTCCTATGCTGGCTATAGGAATATGGCCCTTTGAAGGATGCTAGTGGTTTCAGGAGTCAGAGGAGAGGAATCATTGGGATATAGAGGACCACCTTATGAAAGGATGAAAGTGGGTTAGCCTTTGTGGGCAATAGCAGGGAGGTCAGGGTTTGGAGGATGCCTCACTCCAAAAGCCACAAATTCTGCAGGATTAGAATAGAATCTCCATGCTGACAATGAGGAGAGATACAACTAGCCTCCGATCGTTCCTTCTCCCTCGACTTTGGATAGAATTTCAAGTGTGGACAACATTATAAAATTGCATCTTGTGCATTAAAAATGAGAGTGAAAATCCTGTATGATGTCTGAATGATGAATTAACATCTTTGTGAACTAGATCTATTTAGTAATAACGTTAAGTTGTCCATATATGCTGTTGTCCCAGGGTTGGGTCACTGTGGTATTATCCATGAGGTGACTAGGCAAGAAGATGAAAAAACCTGCCCTCAGATTTTAACCTTGCTTTTTTATGGTTATTCTTTCAGTTGTCTAGTAATGGATTAATAACCTTGGAGTCAGAAAGACCTAGGTTCAAATTTTACTTCTCAGTCCCTCCAGGAAGATCTCTAAGGCCACACATCGAAGACAGGTTGAAATCAACATTCATGGAGGACATTTTCCACATACCAGGAGTTGCCAACAAAAATGAAATCACAGGTACATAGTATTGTTGCCACAAATAATCATAATATATTTTTTTAATACTGCAGAGAGGAAGACTGTTGTAGGAGAGAAAAATCAGGCTTTAGAATCAAGACAAAGTAGGATTAATCCCAACTCCTGACCCTGGACAAATCACTGAATCTCTCAGTGCTCATGGAAATTCTCTCAACCTACAAGGTACAGAGCAGGGACAAATCTGCCCAGAATTAAAATATATAAAGTACTTTGCAAACTTTTAAGTTCTATTTAAATGCTATATAGTTGTAGTAGTAGTAGTAGTAGTAGTAGTAGTAGTAGTAGTAGTAGTAGTAGTAGTAGTAATAGTAGTAGTAGTAGTAGAGTGGTGGTAGCAGCAACAGTAGTAGCAGCAGCAGCAATAGTATGGTGGTGGTTGTAGCAGAAGTAGTAATAAAGGGAACTTCTCTGCCAGCCACTTCCTCTCTGATAAAATCACCAGGACAGACTAACCATCTTTTCTCCCTCCCCTTCTAATAAAGCACCCCAACATATCTGCCAATCATAACCTGTATTTTGTGGGACTAATAGTTTCTAAATATTCTTTATGGACATACTTGGTTTTTCTCTCCTCAGGAAGGCACCTGGTTCTGAAGCAATTTTTCTCTGAAAGAACAAAATGTTGATATAATTAAGTCAGACCAAATAGTTTGTGCTCCATAACAGGCTAATGTGAATGTTGAAAGTCCAAGAATGTTTTGCTCATCACCCAAGAGACTCTGATCAACAAATATTTGTGGAATGAATGAATTATATAAATGCAGTCAATGTGTCCTTATCAGCTAAAGTCAAGGTGAATTGATTCATTGGCATCTCTCCAGGTAGAAGTTGGTCAGCATTACCCCAACAGAACTGATTTCATCAGTGTTGTAAAACTGTCCCTGGGTATAGACGGAGTTCATAATGAGATCTCCAAAAAAAAAAGCAACAAAGTGATTCTTTTGCCTTATGGCTCATTGACTTTAAAAGCAATTCTAACTATTTTTCTAAAGCTATGTCTGGTGCATTCATGCAGAGTATGATATAGGTGTAATTACTCAGGCAGGTACATGTCAACATTTCCTTATGTATATGAATTCCTAATCATAATTAGAGTGGCAAGGAACCAAGGATAGTAAATGGAGACAGACAATGGTGAAGCAAAGCCACATCAATGATCTGTATTGATGGAGGGAAGATTCTGCATATCAATGGCTCCTTATACAGAGGAAATTCCAGGTACATCATATTCCTGATACTACTACCCCCACTACTTCCATTTGTAGCCCCACTACTACTACCACAAAAACTGCCCTGAAGAGAAGCAGCAAGATGAGTAGAGAGCTGTCCTTGGAGTTGGGAAGGTCAACCCCACCTTCAAGACCTGCTTCTGATATGTAGTTAGTGTGGTCTTTACCTCCCAGGCAGCTCTAAATTACAGAGCAGGTGGGAATCTTCTGTGATAGAGGGAGTTTCCATATCAAGAGTTCACTAGACTTCTGACCATACAAGTCTATACTCCTGGAGTCCACAGCTATACTAACTGTAGTAACACCTGGGGTGGGGGGTCCCCAAGAAGGAAGAAGGGATTGGGTTGGAAAATGATTGGAGCCAAGAACTCTTTGGGGGCTTGACTATTTGATGTTGTTCTTTGGATTAGGAGAGGCTTTTTTTTTACCTCACTATCTTCCTCCAAGCTGGAAGGGACTTCAGATTCCTTCTAGTCTGGTTTGAACCTAACAAAAGGTCATTCTAAACTTGAACATCTGGTCATTCAGCCTTTGCTTAAAGACTCGCAGAGAGGGAGGGACTTGATACTTCAGAGACTACAGACTGGGCTGAGGACAAAAGAAAGGGTCTGTGCTTCTGTTCATAGTGGGAGCTCAGATGAGTTAACATATAAGAAACGCTTTGCAAATCTCAAGTTTATTTAAATATTCCTTAGCAACAGCTGCTGCAGCTGGGAGCTGTGATTAAGAGTGACAGCATCAGTTGGATTGGTTTTGAGAGAGTTGCTCTAGAGCAGTGGTTCTCAACCTTCCTAATGCCAAGACCATTTAATACTCATATGTGGAGTTGTCTGCATGTGGGCAGATCCACCTGGAGTGACAGAGGAGCGCTGTCTCAGTTCCTAAGACCATAGGAAATATGTGTTTTCCAGTGGTCTTAGGCAACCCCTGTGAAAGGGTCGTTTGACCCCCAAAGGGGTCATGACCCACAGGTTGAGAACCACTGCTCCAAAGTGAGTTGACCCAAAAGCTAGGCCAAATCTGGCCAGGTCAGCTCCATCCAGGCAGGAGTTTAAGTCAAATTGGCTACAATATCTGGCAATATCAATATACACTCTCTCTCAGTGAACTAATCCCATCATTTGTTAATCACCTGTTGTGTGCCCAGCACTGTGTCATATGATAAGGAGACAAAATAAATAATGAGAAAGGTTCCTTGCCCTCAAGGAGATTACATTCTACTGAACCAATCAAGCCCTAAGAGATGAGGGCTTGAGGTCTGAGGCTTTTGGCTGAGTTCTTGGCCTCTGGGCGGCCTTCTGAACTTGGACATGATCACTGGCCAAGGACATGATCACAACTCATTTTTCTCTGCAGACTGTGAAAAAATAGTGTTTCTATTCATTTTCCTAATGGAGCTTTTGTGGGTCAAGCAACCTGCCTGCTATCAGTGGGCTAGTCAATCTTACCACCTTATTGGCAGAGCAGCATTAAAATAAGCTTGAGGAACTCTCAGGAAAAGCACGCCAATTGAGACAACTAATTTCTCTTTTGCCATAACTTAGATAAGATTCCTTTGGATTTAGGAGGGGAATGGTCCTGTGTCAGTTCTTTTAATTGAATTTTTTTAAAAATACAAATGCAAAAAACAATCAAATAGCCCGTTTAAGCTCTCAAAAAAATAAGCTTAACGAGGACCAAATCAGTTAAGGAAATTGCTTCAAAAGAAAAAAAAAATCCAGACTTTCTTTTCCAGAAGAAACTTGTTTTGCTGAGTCTTAGGCCAGAGCAGTCTGCTTTTTCTGTTTTTTCACAACTAAATTACAAACTTCTGAAAAGTGGGAACTTGGGAGGGGAATCCTGACCCAGCCTTTAAGGTGTCAGCAGGAGTAGCTGAGAAACTCTCCCAGGATAGGCAGTTTTGACAGCACTCATAGGCTAATGCAATACAGGCCCTTCAAGCTAAGTGCTTCAGCTTGGCCCTAATTTACTCATATGGGCATTCCTATTTAAGCCATCTTGCATGCTGATGTATAAAACAAGACATTGTCTCTCCTCGTAGGGGCCACTGGACAAGCGCACATGAAAGGTCAAGATGCGTAAAACGTGCAGGGACAATGGGGCTGCTGAGGTGGTGTTTTTTTTTCTTTTTTTCTTTTCCCTGCCTTCCATTTAATAAACAATAGTGCAAAGGCCATATATCCATTGGAGTGGTAATCTGTAACCAGAACTAACAGAGGACACGAGAAAGGTGGAGAGAAGTTAGATATATAAGCAAGAAAAAGTGAGTTATTGATTTTATTGACTGGTCTGTTAACTTCTGACATCGCAATAAAGCCTTATTTATTTGTATACAGAGGACTCAATTACACAGATACATATCATTTTAACAACTGGGTTATTTACAGGAGAATTGCAGCTTCATAAATAATACAGACCTGGAATTTGTCAAGCTGATCTTTACCCATTGTTACCTTCGGAAGTCGCCTGGTGTCCACAGATACACCTCTGAGAAAAGTCATTAGAACAGCGTTCGTTCTGTGCAGGAGAGCTGAGGGAAAAAGGGAGGGAGGAAGGGAGGGAACAAGCAACAGTGCACAAAGGATGGACTGGCTCAGCCTACTAAAACATATTGGAAACAGTCCTCTGGGGATCCCAGTGACTCCCTGCTCCTGCTGCTGGCCATTTTCTCCTGTATTGTTGAGTTTACAGCCAGAAAGGTGAACAATTAAGTGTCCTAGGTTAAAGGACTTCTCATCGTGCAGGCAATTAGCACCAATGTTCATGATTTTTCTTCCGTCTATGAGGCAGTGTAGTATGATGAATAAAGAACAAGCCTTGGAGTCAGGAAGATTGGGGCGTAAGCGCTGAACCTGACATACATTGTCTGGGGGACCCCTAGACAAGGCACTTCATACCTCTGCCCTTTGGGTGCTCTCTCAGTTACAGAGAAATGCAAACCTGCATTGGAAGAATGAGTCTCTTCCTCTGGGAGTTTGCTCTGTCTATGAAATCATGAATGAGATCAGAACCAAAAGCAATGGGGTATCCCTTGCTTCCTTGAAACCCTATCCCAGTGCCTCCTTGTGGTGTGGAGGTGACTCCGGGCTTTGAAAGAGCCCACCAGAAGAGCTCAGTCTCTGGTAGGTTCATCCCAAGTGGAAAAGCTTTGCCTAACCACATGTGGTGTCTTTGGATAAGCTAAGTGAAGGTCAGACAGGGGCCCAATGCCTGGGTGACTAATAAACTTTTTTGCCCTATTAATTTTTAATGTAATAAATTTTACTTGTTTTCTTGTTTACATCTTTCATTTTTATGAGATTTTTGAGTTACAAATTTTCTCCCTGTCTTTCCCCTACCCCACCCCCAAAACAGCGATCCCACTGTGGAGACCCTCCCCTGGTCTGCTCTATAATTTTCTGGTAGGGCAGGGAGGGTCTCCCTATCCCAGCCCCTGTATATCTTGATTCCTAGTTGCAGGTATTGCAGAACTTTAAATTCTAGATTCTTTCAGTTCCTGCCTTGTCACCCACCCCTGCTGGAAGGACAACCAATTCAATACAGGCTGTGTAGGTGTGATTATACAGGACATCTTCATAGTGGACGTATTGTGACAGTGATCATATGTCCCTCCTTCCTATCCCTCCCCCCTTGTTCTGTTCTCTACCCTGTC
>CM053599.1:6868719-6892011 GCA_028646575.1 Pseudocheirus occidentalis | reverse complement strand
ATAGTATCTTGGTTTCTCATAAAGTCATTAGCTTCCACTTGCTCCACTCTAATTCTGAAGGAATTATTCTCTTCAGAATGCTTTTGACATTCTTTTTCCATCTGGCAAATTCGACTTTTTAAGGCATGCCCTATTAATTTTTAAAGATGATCTTCTGATTCCTGGAGGGAGAGGGAGTTGCAGGACAAGGGCAGGGGGATGTAACAACTGCTAGCATTTACATAGAGCTTCATGGTTTGCCAAATGCTTATGTGTATTAGCTCATGTGATACAGGAACTCTGTGAGGTAATACTATTATTTCTATTTCACAGATGAGGAAAGTGATTCTGAGAAAAGCTGAATCACTTACCCAGGGTCACATGGCTACTCAGGGTCTGTGGCAAGATTCAGACGCGGGGCTGCATGGTTCTGCTTCCAGCACGATCTCTAAGATCTGCTTTGGAGGCAGTGATACCCATAAAGTGCTGGGGAGGGGAAAAGGAGATAAACAAAAAAGTGGAAGGAAATGTGTACAGTATTTTGTCCAGTTTCTTCATTTTACAGTTGGAAAAACTGAGATTCAGGGAAGAAAGTGACTTGGCTCTCAGTATTCAAGGAGGCAGGAGGGACTTGAGCCCAGATTTGGAAATTCCCGATGGTGAGCTCTTTATACTGTGCTCCTTGTACTAGACTCTTCTGATTGTCTTTTGCCCCCAAGTCCAAGAGTGTAAGGCAATAATGGGATCCTAGATGGAAAACTGGAAGGGGAACCTCAGAAGCCTTCTATTCTGATCTAAGAACAGAACACTTGAAGGAAGCAGTATTTGACTCTTGACCTGTCTTCTGAGAAATACTCCACTGAATGATCCTTAACTTTTTTGTGTTGTGGACCCTTAGGCATCCTGGTGCATCTTATGGATGGACCTGTTTTCAGAACTATGTTTTTTAAATACAAAAAACAGAACTCTTTTTGAAGTTCATGGATCCCAGGATAAGAACACTTACTACAGAGGAATGGAGAGACTCGAACTGCAAGTTCCATTTGACTACTAGCTTCTAGAGCTGCCCAAGAGACCCAGTTATCATTGAAGCAAAGGCATTCTGATGAGAACTCGGGTCTTGGCTTAGCTGCCTCTACTGTTTGTTCACCTAGGGATTAGCCAGGCTACAAGATGCATCATCCTACATCCCTGGCTCATGCTCTGAGTTCAAAATCACAGAGGTCTTCCTGAGTATAGGAATCTAGAACAGGAAAGCCTGAAAAGATTTATACATAGACTGAACATCAAACTGTCTCATTTCATGTGTCTGCCTGACTCCAGGGTGGGGCATTGAATCAGATGAAATAGATATTGATCCTAAACATTCAAGAAATTTCCCCTACCTAAGTCATTGTACTTCTTTCCTTCCCTCTTCATCATTATTTATCATTTATTTGTTGTTGTATAATATAACACTGTTGGCCATTTGTAAGTCTCATACTTTAATAATTGCTTAAATTCCTTCAAATCATAAAGTTTAGATTTATAGAGAATTTTAGAAGCCATATGATTATTGGTTTGAAGCTGGAAAGGTTCTCTGAGATGACCTAGTCTAACCCCTACCTTCATTTTTTACAGATAAGGAAACTGAGTCCCTAAGAGGTTAAATGACTTGTCCAAGGTCTCACACTCTTAAGCTGACAGAGATAGGATCCATACCTAGCTCCTTTGATGCCAAATCCTATGTTTTGTCCACTGTACCTTGCTACCTTCCAAGAACTTCAACAATTATTAGCCAATACTTCCAAGTACTTCAATTGAGTCTCCACTTACTCCTCCATAAAATGGGAGAAGTTCTTCTCATATTTGTGTCACAGAATTATTGGGAAGATACAGCATCTGTAAAGTGCTTTGGACACCTTAAAGGACTGTCTGAAGGTTAGTAATTGGCTGTACCAATGACATAAATAATGAGAATGTTGGCCAGAGTTATCTGCTATTTTCCAGTCATGTCTGACTCTTAGCCCTTCGGGATTTTCTTAGAAGATATTAGAGTGGTTTGCCATTCCCTTCTCCAGGTCATTTTACAGATGAGGAAACTGAGGCAAACAGGGTTAAGTGACTTGCCTAGGGCTACACAGCTAGTCAGTGTCAGAGGCTGGATTTTCATTCAGGTACTCTATGCACTATGATGCTACCTAGTTGCTCTAAAGTCTATAATAACTCCATACCCAGTATAGACAACACCTCTAAAATATCCTTTACAGATTTACTTGAATACTTTCATTAAAGTCAAAGAGGAAGGAATTGTACTCAGGTCCAGTGGTTTCAAGTTCAACTCTTTATTCACATGCACTCTGTTGAACTGAATTGGATTGAATTCTGATCTGAATCCAGATTAATTTTACATAATTTTGAAAGATGAGATTTGTCATAGACCTCAAAGTAATCTGCATGATGGATGGTTTGGAATTATCATGTGATTGAGTTAAAGAATGGTCCCCTAAGGAAGAATGAATCCCAACATGTTAGAGTTCTGCAAAGCTTTCACTTTAAGAGGGCACTAAACTCTGAGGCCTGAGAGCACAAGGATATCACACTTTCCAAAGAGGGTGAAAGAACATGGCTGATCTGTCAGTGCTACAAGACACCATGAAGGCATTTACATTAAGAGCATCTTTTAGTGGGATTTATTTTTCTATTATGGCAATACAAAAAAAATAAACAAACCAAATAATAGAAATGGCCAGTAATATATAAATTGGTTCAATGTTTAGAAAATAACTCCCTCTCCC
This sequence comes from Pseudocheirus occidentalis, assembly GCA_028646575.1. Taxonomy (NCBI): domain Eukaryota; kingdom Metazoa; phylum Chordata; class Mammalia; order Diprotodontia; family Pseudocheiridae; genus Pseudocheirus; species Pseudocheirus occidentalis. The sequence continues at coordinate 6,889,255 of CM053599.1, read as the reverse complement.
CTCCCAAGAAATCATTGTTTTCTGTTCCCTGATGGCTCGGTGGAGTGATCATTCCTGTTTAAGCTACAGCCTTCCCACATTCCCGTCTTTTTTCCCCCAGCTGCTACTACCTCACTCTCCAAAAACTACCTTGTTACGATCTGTTTGATTTTACTACACATGCACGCATGCATGTTGTATCCCCCCAATAAGTAAGCTCCTTGAGGAGGTGACTGTGTCTTTTCTATTACTGGATTCTGCCCCACCATCCTCCCCTCCCCCAGCACAGGGTTGGCCACACAGCAGACACTTAAGAGATGCTTGTTGGTTAATTGATTGATCCTAAGTTCAGTCCTCTGCCTCTCCCACTTCCATCACCTTTGAGGGTTGCTCTAGGAAGGCTGGGCAGCATCTTGGTGACTGGCACACTCTCATGCTGCTTTATGCCATTGTCAGTTCTTCCTCATGAGGCAGTGTCCATGATTCAATAAAGTGAGAAGTCATTGTTGTTGATTTTCATTCATTTTCAGTTTTGTCCAACACTTCATGATCCCCTCTCAGGAGTTTTCTTTGCAAACATACTGGAGTAGTTTGCCATTTCCTTCTCCAGCTCATTTTACAAATAAGGAAACTGAAGCAGATACAGTTAAGTGACTTACCCAGGGTCACACACCTTGTAAGCATATGAATCCAGAATTTGACTCAGGTCTTCTTAACTTAAGGTCTGATACTCTATCTGTTGCACCACCTTCTTGTTGTTGTTGTGCTTGTCCTTCATTTTCAAAAAGGATCATGGTATCAGGGAAATGATGACATGACTCACAGTTAACTTTGATTTGAGGGAGGGAGGGCTGTGCAAGGTCAGCAGCCTCACTTTCTCCTCCAGAGCCATCTGGATTCAGGGGCCAGATATTCATCAGGATGACTAGAGATGACCCAGGCTCTTTTTCAGGTACTCTTTTGATGACCAGAAGCTGACCACTTAACTTAGTTTCCTTCTTTCCTTTCTTCCATTATTCTTTCCTTCCTTCCTTCCTTCCTTCCTTCTTTCCTTCCTTCCTTCTTTCCTTCCTTCCTTCCTTTCTTTCTTCCTTTCTTTTCTTTCTCTTTCTTTCTCTCTTTCTTTCTTCCTTTCTTCCTTTCTTTCCAAAATCTTCAACCCAGTTGCACCACCTAGCTGCCCAAACATCTGACAACAAAAACAAAAGACTGAGATGCTTATGAGCCATCACTGGTTGTGGTCACTATTGTGCTACTCATCCCTGTGGGGGTGGGGGGAGAGTGCAGCTAAGGGATGGAAAGTTCTTTCCTTCTTGTCTCTTGCAGATATTTAAGTGATGTGAATTTGACTTTACTCCCTAGTCTTGAGTTGCTTACAACAGGCATCTGCCCTATTGAAGGATCCCTGTAGACTCATGGCTCTATTTCAGCTTTAATGGATTTTATATTGGGGGGACTAGTTGATTTTTATCCTCTTTTCCCCCTGAAACTAGTACATGAGATGCTTTTGCAATGAGTGGGGAACTCTGAGAGTAAATCAGTAAAATGGATCAGCCAACCGCTTAGCTCCATGGATCCCCACAAATAGATGAGCAAAGATATGGATATGGAAAGGAAAAGTGGTCAGGAAATTGCCATAAATCACAGAGCAATAATATGGAGCCAGATTTGGCATCATTTTTGTTGTGCTGTAAGAAGGATAAATATGTTTCCCATTAAGAATGTAGGACCAACTCCCCCCAGCTGTGAATCTCTCCTCAGTGGGAGCTCTCCCAAAGAGTTACATCGGGGTGAGAAGTGCTCCAGTGTTATTATTTTGATTGAGTGTTTTTCACTTAACCATTTCCTCTTTCCACGTTCTCACTCCCCCCCCTCTCATTTTGCGGGATAGGTAATGTGAAGTGAAACCAAAAAATGTCCACTGCAAAGAGCCTGAGAGAAGGTGGGAGGTTAGCAGGGAACCTTGAAATGCTGCCCAAGTTTTCTTGATTAGCTTTCTTTTTCATTTTTTCTTACCTCATGGTGAAGAATATCATGTCTCTCATTACACCTTCTGCTTATTTGAACTAAGAATACAGTCCTTGGTCCTCAGCCACTTCTATTCCCCCTCACCTGTTTCTAAACACCCTAGCTGAGGAGAGAAATTCCCACAGAACCACAGAATCTCAGAACTGGAAAGGACTTCAGTTGCCCCCTATTCCAAGCTCTATATGAACAAGAATCCCCTCAACATCTCCCATATCCATGTTTTCTCCTCTAGTCACCCAGCCACCCCGCCAGTTCAGGTCCTCATCATGTCTGGACTAGACTATTGCAGTGGCCTCCTGAATGGGCACCCCTGCACAGGTCTCCTCCCACTCCAATCCTTTTGATGCAATGGATTTTCCTAAGGTACACATCTGACCATGTCACACTCCTACTTAATAAACTCCAGTATTTATTATTACCTCATTTTAAATATAACCTCTTTTGACATTTAAATCCCTTCACTATTTCACCCTAAATTTCAATTCTAGATTTCCTGAACAAGACTCCTCTCAATCTATACTAGCATCCAGACAAACTGACCTTGCTATTCCTTTCCCACCTCCACACCTTTCTACTGGCTATCCTTCATGCATGGAATGTGCTCTGTCCTTACTGCTGCCTCTCAGAATCCCTCATTTCCTTCAAGGCTCAGTTCAAGATTGTCTTCCACATGAGGTGTTTTCTCTCCCTCCAGCTACTAGTGCCTCCAGTACAAATAGCTAGGGTGGCACTATAATTGATGCCAACCCAAGACAAAATTTTGAAGTTGGAAAAGTTTGTGTTTTCCTACTCATCTTCCTCCCCTTTGCTCACTTTTAGCATCCCACCCCCATCTTGTACCTGGTGCTCTCATATTACAGAGGAACGTCCCACTGGAAGAAGCTGCTAAGTGTCTTTATACTATAGTAGCAGTGACTTTGTGCTTGTGGCTCAGAAATATTAGCATGTTATAAAGAAAGAATGCAGGAGAGAGAGGGCCTTCATTAAAGGGATGACTACGTAGCAGTTGTATTTGAGTAAGGGAGATGCTTTGAGCTGGGTGAGGGATGGCCACCAAGCACTTTTCAAAGCAGATGGTATAAGTGACCGCCTCCTTTCCCTAGACTCCAGTTCTCTTGGTTGTAGCAATTAAGGCATAATCCATGGCTGATTTCTGCCCATGTGTTCAAACTCTTGGAGCATTTATAAGAGGGACCATAGGATGCAGATGCTATCAGTTTTATTTGGAATAAAGACTTTTCCGATGGCAACTCTTGGTCCAATCTTGCTCTGAATGTCCAATTATCCATCTGCCTCATTGCAGAGGAGGCTTTCTGCATTCAGGAACTTCTCAAAAGTTAAGAACAGAAAGAGAGAGGAAAGGTTTCTTATATATATTTCTCCTTTTAAAAAGTTGTTTAAAAGCTTTTCTTTTTACATAACTTTCATTGCTTGAATATATCCTTCTTCCTCTCTCTTCCCTGGAGAGCCATTCCTTCTAACAAAAAAGAAAAAAAGAGAAAACAGTTTAGCCCTAACCACCAATACTTCAACCATTTCAGAGACTCTGCAATTGTGCATGTGTGGAGACATGTAAAGAAGGGAGAATGCTAGATTTTTCTCAATTCTTCTGCAGGGAAAAGCTGGGTTTATTGTAATCATCCACTATTCAGTTCAGTTTTATTATGCTTTCCATTTACAGGGATGTAGTTACCACACAGATAACTTTCTGGATTCCATGCACTTTACCCTGTGTCAGTTCATACAACCCTTCCCATGCTTCTATGGATTCTTCATAGTATTGTTTATTATACCCACCGGCCACAATTTATGTAACCATTCTGTGACTATGTATGGGAAGCTGAGTGGTGCAGTGGATAGAGCTGGACCTAGAGGCAGGAAGATCTGAGTTCAAATCTAACCTCTGATGCTTACTGTGTGACTCTGGAGAAGTCACTTAACTTCTATCTGCCTGGGTTTTTCTCATTTGTAAAACTAAGATCATAATAGTGTCTACCTCCCAGGGTTGTTGTGAGAGCAAACTGAGATGATATTTGTAAAGTGCTTGGCAAACCTAAAAGCTCTGTACAAATGCTAGCTAGAAACTGTTATGTAGGTGTGTGGTTTAATCTGTTAGTGAGTGCCTCCCTTCACTGAAAAGAAATTACTTTGTCATGCACATGCATGCATGTATGTATGTCTACATATGTACATTTGTCTCTTTTTCAGTCATTTTCAGTTGTGTCTGATGCTTTGTGGCCCCATTTAGGGTTTTCTTGGCAGAGACACTGGAGTGGTTTGCCATTTCCTTCTCCAGCTCATTTCATGAATGAGGAAACTGAAGCGAACAGGGTTAGGTGACTTTCCCAGGGTCACACAGCTAAGAAGTGTCCGGCATCAGATTTGAACTCAGGAAGATGATTCTAAGCCCAGCACTCTGTCCACTTTGATGCCACCAAGTAGCACCTATGTACATATATGTATATACATACATATATGTGTGTGTATATATATTTGTATTTACTTATTAATATATATATACATATACATATATATATTCTTTTACCCTACTAAAATTGAAGTTCCTTGAGGACAGAGATGATTTGGGCTTTCATCTCTACATAACTAGCTCCGAGAACTGTGTCTGACACATAGCAAGTGCCTACTACATACATGTTTATGGAATGAATGGATGAATGAAAGTGCTGCTCCAAGTTCTGGGAATATTTTGAGGGAGGGAGAGAGAGATGATAGATAGATAGATAGATACATACATACATACATATATACATACATACATACATTCATTCATACATACATAGCTATTGACAGATAACTAGCATCCAGATAGATAAAAGAATGAATCAGTGAATGGACAGGTAGTTATACAGGATAGATAGATATGTGATGATTGAAAAAGAGCTAGCTATAATAGATGATTATACAGATCCTGGCTAGATAGATGTAGATAGGTAGATATAATTATAGATAGATATGGATGAATAGATAGATAACAGATAAATGCTTGACAGTTGATGGATAAAGAGGTGGGTAATAAATGAATAGTTAAAGAGCTAGAGACGGATACAGAGATAGAAGGGTAGCTGGATGATAGATGGACAGATGATCTGTAGACAGATCGTCAATTTTTTAAAATCTTGATAAGAATAAAAAGTGCCCAACAGCTGGAGTAGCTCCGAAAAGATTTTCATGGCTGTTTCCACTCGTCTTTTGGCATTTAGTGACGTTTGAAGAAATAGAAAGAAAAGCCAAGTGAAGGTAGAAAAGCACAAGGCTGGCATTGATGGACTGGCATGAATGAGCAGTATAACCCACCATCCATCTGGTAATCAGTAACCTTTCCCATTTTCTCCTCCTCAGGTGCTAACAGCAAACAGGAAACGAGAGATGTCTGAATAGCAGACAAAGCATCTGAGCTCTCAGTGACCTTAATGTGATTATGTTTGTGCTAATGCACGGAGTGGAATCTGACCTCTTGGGAAGAAGGAAGGGCCCAAGTTATAAAAGCTGTCTGGGCCATTACAGGGGTGGGGGTGGAGTGGGAGGCTTTCACAGGGAGTGGGGAGCAGGGATACGTGATGGTGATTTTATTTCCTTCTCTCCTCTATGGTATCTCCCATGTACTCTTTTAAAGGGAAGAGAAGACACTGGAACATATGATACCCTCTAAATATCTGATATATTTGTTTCATAATATGGCTTAGTGGGAAGACTCAGTTCTGTAAAGAGTAAATGAAGGAGAGATGTCTCTGGGTCTGGTTTCCTTCTGGAACGTGTGTGGCATGAAATCCTGCGTGAAGGGTTAGTCTGAGAGGGAAGGGCCAATCTGAGACCATTCACACAGGATTTCAGTCCACAACTTTGCAGGGTGTTCTTGGCACTTAATCTGTGCCAGGCACTGTGGTAAGTAATAAGAATACCAAAAAAAAGGGCAAAAACACGTTCCTCCTCCTCAAGGAGCTCATATTCTAATGTGGGAGATAACTGCAGAAAGTATTTGGTATCAAGAAAGTGTATACAGAGGAGATGGAAGGTAACGCCAAAGGGAAGGCACCAGCTTGGGGAGGGCATTCGAGGAGAAACTGGGAAAGACCTGAAGAAAGTGAAATTTGAACTGAGTCATAGCACCCAGGAGGCAGAAGTGAAGAGAGCATTCTAGGCATGGGGCATAACCAGTGCACAGACATGGAATGCAAGCCAGGGTGGGGGAAGGGAAGAAAAGGTCTAAGAGGACTAGAAAGATAGAAATGGGTTGCACTGGGAAGGGCTTGAAATGATCCTAGAGATAATGGGAAGTCACTGGATTTTGAGAGGATGTAATGGAGAAGAGGACCCAGTCAGTTCAGGCCTTTAGAAATATCATCTTGGCAGGTGAATGGAGGATAGATTGGGGTGATAAGAGACTAAAGCATTAGTTCTCAACCTTCCTAATGCCACCACCCATTAATACTCATATGTGGGCATATCTGTATGTTGGCGGACCTGCGTGGAGATGGATAGAGGAGCGGTGTCTCAGTTCCTAAGACCGTCGGTTTTCCGACGGTCTTAGGTGACCCCTGTGAAAGGATGGTTCGACCCCCCAAAGAGTCGTGATCCACAGGTTGTGAACCACTGGATTAAAGGCAGGAACACCAAGCAGAAAGCTGTTATGAAAATCTGCTTGTGAGGGAATGAGGCCCTGAACCAGGGTGATGACCATGTGAACAGGCACTCAGGGACATACTTAAGGTTTGCTTTGAAGAGGAAGTTCGATGGCTCATAGAGCACATAGAGCCTTAGACCCGAGTTCAAATCCGTCCTCATACACTTGCTATCTGTATAATCCTTAACCTTTCTCAGCCTTGCTGAGGGGTGATAAAAGTAGCTTCCGAATCCCTTGGTTGTTTTGTGGATAAAATGAGATGATTTTTGTGAAGTACTTCGTGACCATTAAAGTGCTATATAATGCTAACTAGTTATTGTTACCATCGGTTTAAAATGACAAGACTTTCCCGCTCATCAGACGTGCCTAGTGAGAGCGTAAGGAGTCAAGGGTAACAGCACGCTTGGGAGTGTGGGTAGCAGTGACTTGTGGAGCCCCTGACTAGAAGACAGTTGGGAAGGCGGGATAAGTTGAGGGAACAGTATATTCATTAACTAATACAGGAATGCTCCGTTCAAAGAAAACTCGACATTCAGAAAGGAGAACTTTCCAAAGAGACCAATGAGGATGGAAGAAATCATTGTATGCACCTGATCTTCATCTTACATAATCATTCACCAGACAGTGTTTTTATATGGTGATTTCCCTTTGTGAATCTTAACAATGAATCAATGTCTTTATAACATTTCCAAGAAAAGATCAGGAATCGCTAGATATCAGAATTCGAAGGGACCTCGGAGGCCATGGAGTCCAACCATTCACAAGCATATCAGAGAAGTGTCTGTCTCCTGGTTGAAGCCCTCCAATCAGAAAGGAGTCCTTGTGGTGGCCCATTCTAATAGGGCATAGTTCAAATTGTTCTCTGAAACGATCAGGCTTCAGCTGAACCTTTGATGCTCCCATCTGCTCCACTTCTTCCCTAGGGGACTATTGCCAGTCTTCTTCTCATGTAATGGCTCTTCAAAGACCTGGAGATCACAGTACCACAGACGTAATTGTGAAACAGACCTCAGAAGCCCCCTAGGCTCCCCACTCCTATTTTGCAGAAGGGGAAACTAAGACTCTGGGACATTTAATGACGTCTGAGATCACAGCTATCACTCTTCCCCTAAGTCTTCTTTTCTTCAGAATAAATGTTCCTAGAGCCTTCAACCAATCCTCATGTGGCATGAACCCAAGTCCTCTTGGTTTCCCATCCTCTTGGTAATAGTAACAATAATAGCATTTGCTTTTAATTTAAAGTGCTTTACAAATATTATCTCATTTATCCTTACTATCATCTTGGGAACTGGGTGTTTCTTATTATGATTATTATTACCCACATTTTGTAGATAAACTTAAGTGATTTGTGCAGGATCACACAGCTAGTAAGTATCTGAGGTTAGATTTGAACTCAGGTCTTCCTGACTCCAAGTGTAGGATTCTATGCACCATGGCACCCCATAGCTGCCTCATATGCTCTCCATCTTATTCATTCCCTCTCTAATATGTGACACTCAGAAGAGAACACATTTCATCTGACCAGGAAAGAGTAAAGCAGGACAATTAGCCCCATACCTCACAGGGTTGTCATGGATATCAAAGGAGATATTTGTAAAGCACTTAGTACAATGTCTGTCATGTAGTAGACATTATATAAATGCTTGTGCCCTTCCTCTTTTCAGGAAGCTCTGCCTTTCCATGTAGCCCAAGATCTAACAACTTGCTTGCTTACATATCACACCATTCATTCATATTGAGCTTGTGGTCCACTAAAATCCTCAGATCCTTCTCTTATGAATTACTGTCCAGCCACATTTCTCCCATCTTCAACTTTTAAGGTTGAATTTTAACCCAATGATAAGGTTTTACATTGATTCCAACTAAATCTCATTTTATTAGATTTGGTTTAATGTTCCAGCTTCTTGAGATCTTTTTGAATCCTGACTCTTTCAAATAAATCACTGGTTCTCGAAGTTTTTGGTCGCAGGATTCCTTTTTTCTCTTAAATATTGTTGAGCATCCCACATTCCTCCAACGAACTTTTGTTAATGTGGGTTATGTCTATCAACATTTGCCATATTAGAAATTAAAATGTTTTAGAATTATTCTAAAAATGGTATTGACTTCACAGACCTCCTGAAAAGTCTTTATAACAACTCCCAGAGATCTCTAGACCATACTTTGAGAACTGTTGATCTGGTGTATGAAAAAGAGATGTAGCTGTACATGGTCATCAGCCATCCTTTGGCACACTGGGAGGGATCCCAGTCTGAGATCACCCAGAGGAAACTCAGCACACCAGGGCCCAAGTACACTTGTTCACAAGCACTACCGACCACTCCCCCTGACATCTCCATTGTTCCTAAACTGAAGCTAATGGAATAATTATCTGATGCTTAAGCATCATAGTGAGAGCCAGAAGGAATTTTAGCAGTTAGCTACTTCAACCCTTTCATTTTTCTTCCAATGCAACTGAGGCCCAGGCAGGTGAAGTAACTCATCCAAGGTCCCCTGGATATAAGTGGCAGAGTTGGGGTGTCAAGATGGCTCTTCTGATTCCAAACCCAGTGCACTTTCTCCTCCCCTAGGCTAGCATTACTGTCACTTGGATAGATCGTTTTCACTCTGCCCAAAAGTTCCTGCCAGTATGCATAGTGGCTGGCCATTCCTCCCAAGTTTTCTGAGGCAGTGGTACCAATGGAATCAAATAGCATAATATGCGTAAAACTCTTTGCAAACTTAAAACCTGTATCAGCTCTCATGATACATCATTGTAGTAGCAGCAGCAACATAACCACCATCATCACCAACCCCACCAGGCATAGGGAGGTGCAGCAGAAATCCCAACTGATTGGGTTCATTTCCACCAATCTATCTTGACCAGTCATGGAAAGTCCTAGTTGTGGGTGAGGGCTCCAAGTGCCTATCATCCACAGATGAAGTCCACAGTGTGAACTTCAGGGCTTTCTTGAGATTGTCAGCAGACATAAGGGATAGACCCTGAAATTTGTCAGCAAATTAAGCCAATAAAATATGTCCCCTTATGAACTAGAGACTGGGTTCTCACCGTGTATAGAAGATTATGTGACTGGCCATGCTTAAGCTAACTGGCATTATGAGTTAGGAGTAGCATTTGTGTATAGATCTAGAGAAAATCAGAAGGTAATCGATCCTAAGAGCTACAAGTTACTTCCAGCTGAGACGACATTTGGTTTAGTCATAGTTCATGACTATTTCTAGAAGCAATCACCAATCTATAGCCACTTAAAACCAAAATAAAGATGTAGACTACTGGTAGCAATATAATAGAAGAGTGGTTTCCCTTTTGAAATTTGTTTATCAGTGGAAAAGATATTTGGAACTAAATAAATATTGGGCTGGCAGGATGAAAGAAAAGAAAATGCTAAGAAAATGTTTCACTGGGCTATTCTAGGCAGGTTCGGTGCGAGTACTGTCACCATTCTGTTCACAAGTAAGTGGTCTAAATATTCTGCAGTAAGCTATTGCCTTGACAATACAGAGGTAAATTTGGGCTGCCTTCACTGTAAGGCTGAAAGATGCAGTTAATTTTCTGAATAAGCCATTTGGGATGTCACTTATACATTTTCTCTAAGAGTGTTGGTTCCTTTGTCTGTTATTCTTCACCCATAGTGCTTCCAGATATCTCCAAGTCTTAGTGTAGAGGAATGACAGACCTGGAATTAGGAAGACCTGGGTTTGAATCCTGCTTCTGACCCTTTCTAACCGTTATGGTTATGAATACATTACCTAAGTTCTCTGACCCTCAGATTCCTCCTCTATAACATTGGGTTAATGCTATCTGTACTATCTTCATCACAGGGTAATCATGAGGCTAATAAGGGACAACTTTGCAGACTTTGAAGAGCTCTGTGTCTATTACTGTCATCAGTCCTATGTGAAACCCTAGGAAATTTTCAATTGGTGGGAGATACAGATAGCTCCTAAATGTTGTGGGAGCAATCTGCTAATCAAAAGGCAACAGTCTTTACACCAAGGAGCCAGAGCTGGGCACCTCCTGAAGAAGCAGAAAAGTCTTTGCTTGGGGTATTGCAAGTCATCAAGGGTACTTAAGACTTCCAACCAGAGCTGAGGACACTCTGGCTGAAGGCGAGCATACAAACGTACCCCAGGGAAACCATAAGAACAGAGTGGAACAGCGTTCCACAATCCCACAAGGCCAGGGAACCTGCTAGAGGTTTGACTTGTGAACTTGTTTAGGCATCAAAATGAACTCAACAAATGCTTGCAAAGTCTTCCTTATGTAACGCAATGGTACAGAAATCCAAAGATGGCCAAGACAGGGTCCTTGCCTCAGGAAGCTTACAGTCTAATAAGAGAAAAGAAATCCTATCTCCCTCCAAGATCCAAGACTCAACCCAAGTACCAACTCCTTTACAGGCTCCCTTCTTCAGGTGCCTTTTAATCCTCTCTGGTTAGTAGTACCTCCCTCATCCCTCTCCTGTGATGTACATTGTGCACACACAATCCCATATATGCATATACACTTTATTATCTATGTATTTCTGTACATATATGTATGCACACATGTGCATATAGTAATGTTAATATTTAATTAATGATATTAATTAATAATGTGCTCATTATTATTTCCCTTCAAAGAAAGAAAGCTTTTTGAGGGTAGAGATGGCTTCATTTTGGTTTTAGCACCTAATAATACCTGGCACAAAAAACATTCACCCAAATGTCTCTTTTATGTAATGAGGAAGATGACAATAATGGGAGAAACCTGTGTTAAGACTTCGGGAGATCCTTCAGACACAGCATCAGAGTTGGGGAAGCATCATGCACAGGTCATTTCATACCCTCACAACCTCTCCGGGAGGTGTATGCTGTTATCATCCCCATTTTACAGGTGAGGAACTGAGGCCCAGAAAGCTTAAGTGACATAGCCCATAGTAGTCTGAGCAAGATTCAAAATCATCTTCCTTACTCCAAGCCCAGAGTTCTATCCACTTCACTACCTGGCTGCCTCTGTTAGTCAACCAATCAAGAAGCATTTATTAAGAATCAGCTAAATGTCAAAGACTGCTCTAGGCCCTTGGGAGTCAGAGACAAAAATGGAACCATGGCTGACATCAAAGTCCTTCCATAATGTATAATTTCTACAATGTGAGGTCTCTCTTCATTTGTGGAACTTAGTCTGGGAACTTATGCCTGTAGTTCAGAGAAGTTAAAAGATTACAGAGAGATGGGGGGGCACACATACAATAATATATAGTATGTAGAGTATACTGTATATAATGTATATAATGTACATAACATATATAGAGATACACATATACACATACACATGCATACACACATGCACATACACATATACATACACATGCACATACACATATACATACACATGCACATGCACACGCACATGCACACATACACATACACATACACATATACATATACATATACATATACATATACATATACATATACATATACATATACATATACATATACATATACATATACATATACATATACATGAGAGACTCATGCTCCAAGGCATAGCATGGGATGGAAGTGGGAAAATGAAGAGGTTGGTGATTTTTAAAGAACTAGGGAAAGTCTTCATGCCTCTTGAACACCAGTCTTAGGACCTCCAGGCAGAGCCACAGAATGGCAGGGCTGGAAAGGCTCTCACAGGCATCGAGCCCAACCTATAGCTAGAAAAGTATCCTCTTTTGCAGCTACCCTGGAAAGTGATCTACCTGCCTTTGTGGGAAGACAATGGCTCAGTGGGAAAAGCATTAGCCCCAAAGTCAAAAGGCTTGGATTCAAGTCTAGCTTGTGAGGATTACTATCTGTGTGTGTGTACATTTGAGTAGTAGGTGCTCACTGAGGTTTAGTGATTAACTGAGTTTCTTCAACTGTAAAATGATGGGGGTGGATTCCAGTGTAGATTTCTTTAGGTCCCTTCCAGCTCAAAGCCTTTGATCCTGTGACTTCCCCCCAAATCCCATGAGCCTTTGGGATAGCCCTAATGGTCAGGAAGCTCCTCTTTCTGGCAAGCAGAAATGTCCAGATTTGCCTCTTTGTACTTTGTTCTTCGTTCTTTGCTCTACAACCAATCGAGGGGAAGGAAAGAAGAAAACAAATGTTTGTTAAGCACCTACTATTGTGCTGGGCCCTGTGTGAAGTCCTCTTTATGGGTATTCTCTCCATTGACCCTCCCAGCAATGTAGGGAGATGACTCTTGCTATCACTCCCATTTTACAGTTGGGGAAACTGAAGTGGACAGAGGTTAAATGACCTGCCTAGAGTAAGGCAGCTCCTAAGTGTCTGAATTCAAAGCTCAGGTTTGAATCCAGGCCCAGCTCTCTATCCATTGTGTGACCTAACTGCCTCTAAAATAATCCTCCTTTTCAACAGTCCTTTAAATGCTTACAGACAGATCTCTGAAATCTTCTCTTGGTCCAACATAAGATCATTGATTTAAAGCTGAAAGGAACCTTAAAAGCCATCAAGTCTAAACTCATTTTACAGATGAGGAAACTGAGGCCCAGAGAGGTTGTGATCTACCCAAAGTCACTTATATAGCAGAGCTGATATTTGAATTCAGGCCTCTTGACTCCAAACGCATTTTCTTTTCATTGTACATCCCTGCCTTGTCAAATTCCTCATGAATCCTTACATGACTTCAGCTCAAGACCCTTTGTCATCCTAACTTCCTTCTCTGGATTTTCCCCAGCTCATCCATGTGTCTCCTAAAAAGACAGCAAATAGGTATGGACTAAAGCAAAAGTAAGAGCATTTAAAGAAGGAAAATGAACCAGCTTTGATCGTCAGGGGGAGGAGTTAGAGGAGTTAGCAATGATCTGTCCATGGTGCTCATCTGCAGAATGCCTCTTTAAGAACAGAGAGGATATAGAGAGGCCAAGAGACTGAGAGAGAAAAGGATTCAGAGGGAGGCTTTACACAATGTCCCATTATGCCCATTCTTGTTAAAAATAACTAAACCTCCCTGTTTTTGAAGAATAAGTTAATCAAACATTAAAAAAATAAAACTCAGAAAGTCAAAGTCTTCTCTTGAAGCTTCCTGGGGAATTGCTGGCACCTCTGCCTATTATGATAGGTCATCTCACCCTTGTTATTAAATGACGGCAATCATTAAAATGCCAAACGTAGTTTGACAGAATTCACTTTATAAAATGTCAGCAAGTCTGTGTTTTTATTAGTTTGTTCCAAATCAATTTAGGAATTTCAATAGAATGCTTGTAAGTATTCCCTGAGCAATGTCCATTTCAGACTTTCAGCACCAAGAAATATTACAAATTAATCAGATTTCCAGGTTTCTGCATAATGGCCTGGCTTGCTGATTGCGTAATCTCATTATCCAATGCAGTTATGATTGACACATCGAAGTCAAGATAGAAGTCAATTGAATAATGTGTAGCACTCAATTTTATTTGTAGTTTAATGTGCTGCAGTATTTTTTGCCACATTTCCATTATTTATAAGGCTGTCCCTTTAGAGAATATAGAGAAGAATTTGTTTTAAATGAGCCGATAATACCTTCTTTAAAATTTATAAGTATGACAGAATCATGCCCACCTCTTTTTTCTTGGCAATTCATGGTGTGACAATAAACAGGTTTCGAACTGTCTTCTACTTGCTATTCCTAGGACAAACAGTGGGAGAGAAGGGCTTGTTCAGGTCTACATAAAATTGAATTCCAACTGCCCATCAGAAAATGCCAATATAAATCATAAAATTGTTCCTTCATTGTTTCCTTCTTGTTTCCTCTTTCTTTTTTCTTCCTTCCTTTCTTCCTTCCTTACTTCTTTCTCTCTTTCCTTCTGTGTTTCTTTCTTTCCTTCCTTCTTTCACATAGGACAGAGCAGAGGAAATCCCCTCTAACCCTACAGATAAGAAATTGCTCAACAACTAGGGCTCTGAGGGACTAAGAGACTTGCCCAGGATCACACAGCCAGTATGTGCCCAAAGCAGGACGTTTGGACTCCACAGCTTGTTCTCTAGATACGAACCACTTTACGGTATCTTCTTTTCCTTAATTCTTACTCGGAATTGTCCAGACATAAAACACACAGTTGGGAAAGGCTTGGCCAGATTGCCATCATCATCTTTGTCAGGATTTTGGTTCAGGTGCCAACACAATTTTTACAAGCCCATGCTATTAAGCAAACGCTCTGAGCATTTTTTCTGCCTGCCCCCCCCCAAACCTGGAACTCTCTCTCTCCTCATTTACACCTCCCAACCTTCCTAGCTTTCTTCATGTCTCATTGAAACCTTCCCCAATACCCCTTAATTCCAGTGCCTTCCCACGGTGGATTATCTCTGATTTATCCAATCTAGTTTGTTAATACTGAGGCGGTTGCAGGTTACCTCCTCCATTAGACTGTGGACTCTTTAGAGCAGGAACTTTTTTTCTACCTTTCTTTGTGTCCTAGGCACCAAACACAATGCCTGGCATACAGTAGTCACTTAATAGATACTAGTTGGCTGATTGTCGGACTGTGCTAAATGCTAAAGACACAAAAATTAAAACCCCAAAGTCCCTTCCCTCTTTTCAAATTTTGCCTTAGATGCTTATGAGCTGTGTGGCCCAAGGCAAGATACTTAACCTCTCTGGGCCTCCTTTTCCTCACCTGCAAAATGAAGTGGTTGAACGTGATGACTTACCTGTTAGGTGAGTTCTGAGTCTAGAACTAAGCTCCTTTGTATCAGTGCCACCCTCACCCCCTCTCCTCCTTAAGCACCTAGCTCCAGGAGCCCACCAGTATACTGTGGTAGACATATTGTGTGAACAAATAAGTTAATGCAATGTACAGGTAATGTTTATCCGAAGGAATATGTCATTTGATGAAGACTTGAGTGCTGAGGACAGTGGCTCAGGAGTGGCCTTGGGTGGGAGCTTGTGCCTGGATTGTACTTTGAATGACGGTGGGAACTCCCTGAGCTAAGAGAGAGCTCCTGAGTCAGCATGTGCACAGGATGGTAGGGCTGGGGCCAAACTTTGGGTTCCAACTTGATTGCTTCTATTAGTAACCAAGAGTTCTTGTCTCTGCTTCTGTTTAGAGAATTGCTTGAAGTGACTTTTACAAAGGTTTTGTTTTTGAAGAACTCTTACACAGTAATGAATTAAAATCCAAGTGTGCCTTGTGTGGGAGGCAGGCGGGGGAGAGGCCTGGGAACCCTTGATTAAAGAGAGACACAGGAGATGTGACTTGTTCACATCACAGATAATTTTTTTGCTTTGAGGAATTAGAAATGCTGCTGCTCATCACAGCTGGAGAAATGCAACTCCCACTTGGGAAGGGAGCGCTTGTGCTCCCAGTAAAATGATGTCTGATATAAAACACATTAGGCAGGCTGATGACGACCTCAGTATCTGCTGTCAGCTCACAGGATCTCCCTGAGTGAGAGTGATCATAATTGTTGCTGCTGAGAATGCTTCGAGTCCTGAAGCGATTGATAAGTCTGCTTTGTCCCATCACATTGGACTTGGGATATTGTGACATCACAGTAAGAGGGAAGCGGTGAGTTTCCAGCCTGGATATTAAGGAAAGGCTTCTCTTTTGATTACCAGGGGCCAGAGGAAACCCACCACCCGCTGACACGAGCGCTGCTGATCAACACCCATCCACCCAGGCCCACCCAGCAGCCTTCCCTGTTGGGCCCCAGGTCAGTGTCTTTCCCATGCTCTGATGGGGAGGGGGGCTATCTAGCAAGACTAAATATGTAAATAAATGATAATGAGCGAAAACCAATTAACTCCAGTGGAGCAAAGTTGGTGATAAATGATTGTTTGGGAAGCTGCATGAGAGCCTCATTATTTATTAAGGGTGTGAAGAAGGGATGTGCTCTCTTTTAAGAAATAAGCCCCTCAGGAAGATCTGAGGCCCTCTGGATTTGTTTTCATTGGGCCACACACAAGTGAGCTGCTCCACTCCTTTACAGCTTTCCAGAGAGTAGAACTTTAATGGCCTGGGTGTGAATACAATTGACTTGTTTCAATGTTCCCCTGGCCATTTTTGAAATATGACATGATTTAATAGAAAAAGTTAATGCAATTTTAATGCAAGTGCAGCTTATTGGGTTTGACAATACTGTACATCATATGCAGCTCCTGCATTAATAAAGAAATGTAGTCATGATTTTTTTAAAGCCCAATATTTAGGGGGAGGGTGATGGGGTTTTTGTTAGGCTTTCTTTTTTGTTTGTTTTGTCTTATTTGCAGTCTAGTGGGAATAACACAATTATAAAAGGCTAGGCTCTTCTCCTTTATCATTTTGTTAGGGCTGGAGTGCTCACCTCATACTCCTGGAAAGGGGAAAGGACCCTTGCACCCAATCTGTAGCAGTATCAGCGAGTTTCCCTTTTACTGTTGTTGTTCCTAGAATTAATCATCTGAAATGTCCTGGGAGTTCACTCATTCAAGGCTTGCAAAGTCCTCAGCTTTATGATTGGCTTGGCCTGAACTGGGCTGCACCCATCATTGCAAAACCATATTTGCATCGTCTCCTTCTGTGACATGACTTTTGGCTTACTAGGATCTGATGTCAGAGCCTGTGCATTTTAAAGGTTAAGGAATATCCCCATTCATTTTCAATGGTACGGATGCAGCCTGAGTTTGAAGGACCAGTCTCCCAAGACTCTGGATCATAGGATCAGAGATGTCAAGAGAGAGTGAACTTTAGAAACCATCCAATAGTCCTCAGTTTCCAAGTGGAAAACCAGAGACTCCTTCACAGAGAGAAAGGTATTGCCTGTGGTTACACAGGTAGTATATAGCAAAGTCAGCATTTAGCCCAGGTCCTGTGATGCCAAATCCAGCATATTTGCTATCTCCATCTCTAACCCTGCCATGTGGCTTGCTACAGAATTGTGCCACATTTGTGGTGCTGCATGACTGATGGTCAAGTGTCCAAAGACTCCTCCAGCCAGGTCCTGGCTTAGGAGACAGCCTTTTTCTTTTATTTTGATCTGAATTTGTGTTTTATGAAGCCAATAAGCATTTATGCAGCATTTACTTGTGAACTAGTCCCACATAGGGGTGGCAGATATTCCTTCTTCAGACAACATGGTTTCACAGCATCCTTGCAATACTTGTAGACTCCCATGAGATTGGCAGCCCACCCATTGGGAGCTCCTGGTCTAGACCACATTTCTCTACCCTTTCCAGAATGAGAACGTTAGAGACTTGACTGTGGTCCAGGTAAATCACATCAACGACATTCCCAAGAACAAAGGTGGCCAAGTAGTACAATTGGTAGAGCTGGGCCTGGTGTCAGGAATACCTGAGTTCAAATGAAGACACAGATGCTCACTTAGCACTGTGGCCTTGGGCAAATTACTTAGTCTCTAGATCAGTTTCCTCATCCCTAAAAATAGGATGAGGCAGCTAGGTGGTACAATGGATAGAGCACCTGGCCTAGAGGCAGGAAGACCTAAGTCCAAATCGGGCTTCAGACATTTACTAACTGGGGGACCTTGGGCAAGTCACTACACAAACACTACACCCTGTTTGCCTCAGTTTTATCATCTGTCAAATGAGCTGGAGAAGGAAATGGCAACTTATTCTAACATCTTTGCCAAGAAAATACCTAAAAGGGGTCATGAAGAGTCAGGCATGACTGAAAAACAGCTGAACAATAACAACAACAGGTTCATCTAACATGACTTGTTCTTCCTTTTTCTTCCATTAACAAACATTTATTATGCTTCCCACCACCTCCCATTAAGGAAAAAAAGAAAGAAAAGCAAAATCCTTGTGACAAATATGCATACTGACACAAATGTCCACATTGGCCACGTTAGAGACTTGACTATGCTAAAACATACATCTTGATCTGCTTCTTAAACTGTTTCTCTGCCAGGAGTTGGAGAGCTGAAGCCACAGTGGTTCCTTGTGATCACTGCTTCCCTTTCTTGTGTGTTCACTGACCAGCCCTTTGATGATATATTTTAGAATTTTTTGAGTAGGCCTGCTCAAATCACTTCGTTTCTTACCTAGTCTTAAATCACTGAATGGGTGTTGCCTTAGGCAAACCGAGACTTAGAAAATACCTTAACTTTAAAAGCCCTTCTGCCTCAGTGGGGTTGATACTCCTCATTTGTCAAGAGAAGAGTTTGGTCTAGATGAATTCAAAGGCTCATCTTAAATATCTTCAAGTCTTCAGGACTTCTGTGTTCTCAATGAAGGTCACCAAGAAAATCAGATCACCAAGAATCTAGAGAAACATCATGGAAGATGAATAGTGGTTGTCTTAGCCAAACATGGAGCCAGGTGGGAGTTAAGGGGGCATTTTTGGTAGAGGGAAGACTTATTTGGAATCAAAATCATGTTCCAGACCAGCCTTTCATTCCAGGCAATAGCAGCTAATATAATCCCAGCTTCTTCCCAGTCACGATGCCATGAAGACAAACCAGCAATCAGAACCAGAAATTAAGAATCATTGGTTTGGAGGTAGTTTATAAGACTAAAAGTGGGAAGAGGTCAGTGCTAGCCCTAGACCAGCTATTGATGTATGATGTCAAATCAAGAAGCATATAAGTGCCTATTATGTGTCAGGCTCTGTACTAATTGCTAGGGACACAAAAAAAACATACAGGAAGGAAGGAAAAAGGAAGGAAGGAAAAAAGAAGGAAGGGAAGAAAGAAGGGAAGAAAGAAAGGAAAAGTCCCTGCTTTCAAGGATCTCAGTTTCTGTGTGATCTTAGGTTGGTCACTGAAACTCTCTGTACCTCATTTCCTCCATTTGTAAAATGGAGGTGATAATGCCTGTCCTACCTGCTTCCAAGAAGGGCGAAGACAAAGACAAGATTATGAATATATCATTGAATCTCAGCATATCCAAAGGGCCTCAGAAAGAATCTTAGCTTACCAAGCAGTGCTTACTTATTTCACCACATTCTGAAGAAGTGGCCATCCCTACAGTGAGAGAGAGCTCAAGATATTTGATGGTGGTTGCTAAAATGTTCTGTTTACACTGAGCCAGGATTTCCTGCCATGTGATTCTGACTGGTTCAGGGTCTGCTTACAGGAGCAGCCCAGATTAGCTGTTATTCATCTGGGTTAGGCATTGGGACTGGATCTGTGATTTTACAGATCTAATCTCAGGATGTGGACCAATGTAGATGTAGAGGAACTCCCAGGTGAGGAAACTCCCTTTACCAATACAGGTCAGTACCTTCTCTGCAACGTGTAGTCAGAGAACAACCTAGAACCCCACTCGGGGTCACCCAAGTAGGATACGTTTAAGGCAGGACATGAACCAGGTTTTCCTGGCACTGAAGCCATTTCTCTATCCATTATGCCATACTGCCATGCCTTACATAATGGCACCACAAATACGATTGTATCACAATAATGTAGCAAAATTCCCAGTGTGGGAATTCCCTTTGCTGAGGATTCCAACCTGTCAGTAATTGAGCAGATGAATCCTAGGGAGTAGCCTGAGGCACAGAGAGGTAAAGGGACTTGGCAGAGATCAGATGTGAATCAGATTGTCCTGACTGCAAGGGTGGGGGCTTTGATTTGGTCTGCCATGCAGCCTCAATGGGATAGAGCTTCAGAAACTTGAGGTGTCTCACTTAGAAAGGTTTGAGCCTCTCATAAGAAGACCTGGAGCCTAATTAACTCTTGCAGAGAATAAAACATCACATACACACATGCACAGGTACACACACATACACATATGCATACGTGCACATGCACACACATTTCACAAACACTTTCTGTCAGCCTACCTATTGTTATCTCTTGCTCAGATCACATCCTGGCCATGGGAGAGCCTGCTCTATACCAGGTCTTTCTAAGAAGCAAGTTTAGAATGTTTTCTGGGTGTCTGGATACCATGCTGAGCCCTGGGCATACACAGACAAAACCAAAAACTATCAG
>CM053599.1:6819465-6868619 GCA_028646575.1 Pseudocheirus occidentalis | reverse complement strand
AGAGAGAGAGAGAGAGAGAGAGAGAGAGAGAGAGAGAGAGAGAGAGAGAGAGAGAGAGAGAGAGAGAGAGAGAGAGAGAGAGAGAGAGAGAGAGAGAGAGAGAGAGAGAGAGAAACTGGCAAAACTGGCAATCAGGCACAATAGGGATTCAGAGAGGCTAAGGTGTGGAGGGAGGATGCTACAAGCAGGACAGACAATCTGTGGTAATGACTTAGAGACTACAGATAGAATGTTGAATTCAGGGAATGGCAAATAGAAGAATATGGCCAGAGTGAAGCATGTCTGAAAGGTAAGAACACATACAAAAACAAAGTCTGCCAAAGTGCTAGGAGTTATATTGGAAAAATTATAAATGCCAAGGGAAGGAGTTTGGTTTATATTTTATGCTAGAGGAAACATGAAGCATCTGAAGGTTCTTGAGCAAGGAAATGACATGTTCAGACATGTTTTGGGCAGCTAAGAAAAGGCAGGATTGGACAGAGACCCAACTGGATGAGCTCCGTCATTCTATTGTATCTGCTGCTCTGGTGATACTTTGGCTTCTCCTGTGACAGTAAAGTGGTTGTTTCTGTTTGTTTCATTGTAGCCACTGCTGACAGCACAACAGCTGGCCTCTGCCGTGGCCGGGGTGATGCCAGGAGGCACACCAGCCCTCAACCAGCCCATCCTTATTCCTTTCAACATGGCAGGACAGCTGGGTGGCCAACAAGGACTGGTCCTCACGCTGCCTACTGCCAATCTCACCAACATCCAAGGGCTCGTTGCAGCTGCAGCTGCCGGAGGCATCATGACTTTGCCATTGCAAAATCTCCAAGGTAAACCTCATCTGTCTGTTGTCTTTTCTCATATGAGCAGAGTTATCCATTGCACAGAACTGCCTTTGTTGAGAATTATCTGAAGGCTGTAGACTGATGTTACATATGTCAGGGGAAATCTGTTCCCAGATGGAAAACATAGAACTTGTACACAGAACAGAAGCTGCTCTTTATTTCTAGAAGAGTAACTTGGCATTGTTTGAGTAGCATGATTTGTGCATTAATCTTGGCCACTTCTGAGTCATAACTAAGGTAGGGCAGCCAAGATTTTACTGCAGGCACAAAGGGGGCCAAACTGAAGGGGTGCTGACAGCAACTCTATTTCTTCCGCAGCATAGAAACAATAGAGCTTAAGACAGTTAATAAGAAGAATCAAAGTCAGAAGGTACCAGGTGGTGGACTAGAGTGATCTGTATTGCTCCACTGGGCTTATTCGACAATCTCCTAGTAAAAACTTCGTGTAAGGGTCCTGGAGCTCTAGCTCTTCAAATGAGGGCAAACTTCCTGCCTCTTGCCTTATACAATAATTCTGGTACTTTCCTTGAGCACAAAAACTTATTTAATGACTTTTTTAGGATTTTATAGTTGTCAGAGGCATCCATTGGCAGCGAGCCCCAAGAGTGTGTCTACTTTATACATAGCAATTCTTATGGGAGGGCCTGGGTACTCACCCTCATGGTGCTTCATTTTGCCCATCTGTGAAGTAGAGCAGAGTATTTGGAAGTCTGGAGTGAAAGGTCTTGGAGCTGTTCAGGCCAGTCCTGTTGCCAAGTGTCACTAGTTGTTCCTACCCTTCTTAGTAAAGGAAATGCCAATGAATGGGAGATTGATCTTCTGCTGTGTCAGAAACATGAGGCCTTCTTGTTTCTTTGCCCTATTGAATGAAGCAAGCATTGGAGAGAAGGAGGTAATCTCACTTAGGAAATAGATGTTCTATCTGCCATGCTTATCATCATAAGTAGGAAGTTCATGATTCCCCTTTCAACAAAGAGATGGGGGAATTGTAGAAATTTAGTGATCTGCACTGACTCCATCTCATGACTCAGTTCTGAATCTAGCTCAGTTCCCTTCCCATTCAATTATGGGCTTAGTCCAAGTTCTGTCTTATGAGACAGAAATTGAATTTTTTAGACCTAAACTTCTGAGAAGCTGGACCACCTCTATCTGCTGCTGAAGTCAAAAGGATGTGGGTTATGTTGATAAGAAATCCAGTCAGTTCCAATGATAGATCTAAGAAGTTTTCTGACAATTATGTATTTAAAGCAACCTATATGTCTTATCTGAAAACTGACCAGTCCAATCAGTTACTGTTTCTTTGTTACTTTGATTGAATATAGATACTTGGGTGGGGAGTGGGACACCTCTTTTCTGATTTCAGGTAATAGCATCTGTTCGCTCTCCCTCATCTCAACTTGGAAAACCCCTAATCGTTCCTCCAATTAGAAATCAGATTGCTGAGTTGTATCCTGGCTTATATCTTATTCAAATTGTTTTCTTTTAATGCATAAAAATCTATATCCCCCTGTATTGGGATCTAGTGCCAAGCTGAGGAGGCTGGTCCCAATTTGTTATGAAATTCACGTGCAGCACTTAATAAAACAATATGCTTGGTAGTGCTGGGACATTTGTTCCATTAGTCGTTTCAGATTATCACATCACAGAGCATCCATCCCAGAGATCAATTCACCTGATTTCTCACCATTGTCATCATTGAAAGACAAAGAGAGGGGGGGGAGAGAGACAGACAGACAGACAGAGACAGACAGACAGAGAGACAAAGAGAGAGACAGGGAAGCAGAGAGAGAGACAGACAGACAGAGACAGATAGACAGAGAGACAAAGAGAGAGACAGGGAAGCAGAGAGACAGGAAAAAAGGAGAGAGACAGACAGACAGACAGAGAGACAGAGAGAAAAGAGAGACAGACAGACAGACAGAGAGACAGAGACAGAGAGAGAGAGAGAGAGAGAGAAAGAGAGAGAGAGACAAAGAGAGAGACAGGGAAACAGAGAGACAGAGAGAAAAAAAGGAGAGAGACAGAGAGAAGAGAGAGAGACAGAGAGAAAGAGAGACAGAGACAGACAGAGAGAGAGGGAGAGAGAGGGGGAGAGACAGAGAGAGAGACAGAGAGACAGAGACAGAGAGACAGAGAGAGAGAGAGACAGAGAGACAAAGAGAGAGACAGGGAAGCAGAGAGAGACAGCGAGAAAAAAAGGAGAGACAGAGAGAGAAGAGAGAGAGACAGAGAGAGAGACAGAGAGAGACAGAGAGAGAGAGAGAGAGAGAGAGAGAGAGAGAGAGAGAGAGAGATGGAAGACAAGGAGGAGAGGAGGAAAGTGTGGGAAACAAGCAGAATAAAAATTTTAATGGAATTGGAGAAAGATGGGTCGGAGTTTTATAAAGTTGTCACCACAGGACGCCAGGGCAGCTGACCAGTAGGGACAGCAAGTACCAGCTACAGGCAGCCTCCCCGGGTGAAAGACTCTTTCCCACTCTGAGGTAGTAGATAAAGGCAGCCAGAGGCACACTCTCGGGTGTTGCCTTAGGCTGCCACATAGTCTGCTGCTGCCACTTGCAGTCCACAAAGAAGGAAGAACATAGTTAAACCCTTCCCAGTGGAGCAGCAGAGTCAAGGGGAGCAGGTGTTCTTGGATGACTTTCTCCACGTACACGTGTTTGTATTTCCCTTTGTCCGGCATATCTTTGGGAGAAGTCATATGTGCCAGGTTGTGCTGCTGTGAATGAGGTTTTGGGCTCAGAGAATACAATGATTTAGGCAACTTGAATCTGTGTCACAAAGTTATAGACAGTCATGTTCTTAACCTTCAGAACCTTTCCTTTTGTTGTTGTGATGGTGGTGGGTTGTCATTGCCTGCCATTTGTTGAGGGAACTTGATATAAGTCAATATCCAACTTAATCCTTCTAAATGTTTTTAGGGGACACACAGTATTTTAGCCAAAGTGGACTGTTGTCTGTATCCCCTAACTTCCCATTGCTTTTCTATTGCTGTGTCTTTGCTCATCTTTAACCTGTCTGAACTGTCTTCCCCACTTCCTGCCCCACTCCTCTGCTACCCCCTCCATGAAGAATTCCTGATCCTCTTGTTATTAATAACCTTCCCAAGGAGGACAATACTTTTTTCACTTCTCCAATGTCCTTTATATAAAACAATTTCTAAGTCTATAAGTTGAAGAGCAGTTGCCAGTCTGTATGGGGGGAGGTAATCTCTCCACCAAGAGTTCCCTATACTGATGAAATCACAGGTCTGAGTCCCACCTAAAGTCATCTGTGTCATTTATAGTTATGACCTGACTCTACACTTTAAAGGATGAGTTTCAATCTTGATGGCTAACCTTAAAATTATTCTTTCTGGATCATTTTGTCACCCCAGCCCCTAAAGTTTACTCAAGCTTGTGTATTGCTATGTCTGTGTTTCTGTATTTCTATAAATGCTGATAAGAGGATTTCCAATTTCCATTTAAGCACTCAAAATAACATACATGTTAGATAGATACATCTCAGCCTTTATCTCATCATATTGAAAATGTGAAAATCCACAAACAAATATTTAAAAATACACACAATGAGGGGTTCATATTATAAATAATCAATACAATTCTCTTCACTTTCTTTTGGGTCCAATATTCTCTACACAGGCCTAACCAGGATCATAGTACTACCCTGTGATCTGGATTTCCTAAAAGGTAATTTATTCAGACTTCTAGACAGTCATCACTCTGAAACTCTAGTGAGCCCCTATTTTACCCCGTAAGGCCCTTCTGATGTCTTGGACTCGCCTCAAAAGGGAAACATATTTTGGAGCTCCTAAACAAACAATTTTCCTTCCATTATACTTGCCCTGTCCAAATAACACAATAGCAAAGAATGGAGTCTAGGATTGTTCTGTTTCCCTGTATTGTGCCTTTAGTCCCTTATGGATCCTACAGATGAGGGGAGGAGTCATGTGGGCAAGTTACCCTTCCTCCTGCACACATACCTGCTGCTATTCTCAGGATCTCTTTGGAAGACAAAAAGCTGAGTTCTAGAGGAATACTCTGTTCTCCCAAGAGTCCAAGTCAACTCATCTTGAGAGATTCCCTTGGCATTAATACCTATCCTCCAGAGTATCCAAAGGACATGCTCACACCCTTTAAAGGGAGATGCAATCAAAGACTAACAACTGTGTAAAGTCACCCATTTGCTTGGGAACTCCCCTGATGCCCCTTCTCTTCTGTATCAAAACTTTCACACAAAGACTTATGCCTACCCTGGCAAGTTTATCACATTAATCAGGGAGTTCTATTATATTTGCTTATTAGAGAGCAAGCTCTACGAGAGCTGTGACTACATCTTATCTAAATTTCCCAGTGCTTATAGTAAACATTAAATAAATGTCTTGTGATTGAAGTTAAATTCCATTCATTTTGTGACTTATCAGATGATTTAAACCTTGTTTTCACAGATAGACCAAAGGAGAACCACTTACCACATCAAGTAAATGTTTCTGCATCCACTCAGTGCTCCATCCACACACCTGTTGGTGTGGCTTCTTATCTTACCTTGCCTGCATTTTAAATGGTTTTCCTATTAACGTTTCCAACAATGTCTTTCTCTTACCATTCAATTGTGTCCAGAAACTTGCATTCATAAATCATGGATGTGCAGAACTCAGTAATGCACAAATGCGGTGTGCATGGAAAGCAGCTGGCTTGAGATTAGGAAAAGAATGCAGGAGCTGTCCAAGGTGGAGGCCGACCGCTCCAAGTGAAGGGAGAGGCTTTTTGACATAGGTGGGTGATGAAATCTTAACGAAGAAAGGGACATTATAAAAATGCATCCTTCCATTTGCAGTAGTTGCGCTTATGGGGATCCTGAGAATTATAAATAAACATAAGCTCCCACAACTCCGAGGTCATGAATTCATTCTACTTTGCTCAGCCCGCCACAGCAGGCAGAGCTGGGAAACGAGCTCATTCCAGTTCTGGCAACTGTGTGGGCTCTTGTTGCCTTGACACATTAATATCACTTTGGTCATTTGGACATCCCCAGAGGAGTGACCTGTTCAAATGAAGTTTCCCGTGGAGATAAGAAGCAACTCGATTTAGGAGAATGAAAACTAGACCTCGCCTTTGAATGGAGCTTTGTGGCTTACAAAGAGCTTCCTTCCCAAGGATTCTGGGACTACAGCAGACGTGGTTATCCCCATATTGTAGATGAGGAGAAAGAGGCTGTGGTGAAGTGATCTGCCCAAGTTCCCAGAGCTAATAAGCAGCGCAGCCGGCATTCAAACCTGATGCCTTGGACAGCAAAGGCCGTCAGAACTCTCCTCTCCAGCTAGTTAAGAAGCAGTGCTTCTAGTTTCCAAGGCTTCGCTAATTTATGAGTCTTGTGGTAACAAAGATAGAGTTCAGGACTCGGAGACAGGAACCCTTGATGCTTGTTATCTGTGTGATCCTGGACAAGTCACACTTCTATAAGCCTTGAGTTTTCATCTCTAAAATGGAGTTTTATAATAGCAACATCCTCATAGGATTGATGGGAGGATCAAAGGAGATCATGTAAGCAAAGTGTTTGCAAATCTTACAGTGCCATGAAAATGCTAGCAATGCTGATGCTAATGGTGTGGTTCTTACTCATCTCCATGGGTGACTACCTCCCAACTCTATGTCTCTGCATAGACTATCCCCTTGATGGCTCAAATGGTCTCTCCTTGCTCTTATTAGCAAGGGAACTGAAGGGAAGTATAATTTCCCAACTGGAAGGAAAGACTGAAGGATGATGGGAGACAGGAATTGCATAGGGACGAGGGACCTTAGGGAGAGGAGAAGAGCCAGAGGTAGGAGTACAGGCCAGCATCTATAGCCATCCAATTGCAAATGAAAGGAGAGCACTGATAAATCAAATATAATCATCAGCAGTTTGAGTATTGACTGACTCACTGACATGCCTAAGAAAAAAGCAATCTGCCAGAATGGAGTTTTGTCATTTCTCTGGCTCTGCTACTGGGACCTGGGGAATTTATCCCTTCTCCATTTCCTTCCCTTTACTTATCACTGCTGGTAAGTTGACATCACTCACCTCTGGAAATTTCTTATTTTCTTTAAGCCAGATCTATTTGTTGTCTGAACTTTTATGATGAGCTTTGTCTCCAGATAAAGATAATATGTTCATTACATTCTGTTGAGTGTTTGACATAAAAGAGTGAACCACATGGCCTAACAGCCTTAGACCTATAAGTGGGCCAGTACCAAAGCCCTCATTCTCCCTCTGGAGACACTTCATTTGGGTTGCTTCCTATTTTTAAGGCTAGTTCAAATGCCACTTCCTAATGAAGAGATATTTATATGTTTCATATTTATTATCTGTGTATGTGTTCTTTTTGACCTGGTAGAATGTAAGCCACTTGTTTATCCCCAGGGCCTAGTGTATAATAGGTGCCTGATAAGTATTTGTTAAAATGAATGGATTCAGTCATTATATGACAGGAGTTCAGTGTTAGAGCTGGAAAGAGCCTAAGAGATCATATAGTCTAACACCCTCATTTTATAGATGATAAAGCTGAGGCCCAGGGAAGTTGGGACTTGTCCAGGTTCATATAGAAATTCAAATGTGGGATTTGAATAAAAGTTTTCTGATTCCCAAGACTTTCCACTATATCTACTACAGTGCCTCCCCCCCCAACATTTCCAGGGGCAATAGCATGCCTTCCTCTCCTCCCCAACTTCACAGGCTATGGCTGTAGCTTGACTGGCCACATGCTACTCTGAGAGATTTTCAACAACAATCTGTAAGTCTGTCTACCCTCCAAGGTACTGTACCAAGGAGGAGATTTTCTTAGTTAATGTACTGATGTGGGTTTTAAAGTTTAAACAACTCCCTGGGACTGAAATAGGACTTGTTCTATTTCATTCATGCAATGCATTCTGATTGTTTTGGTCCTGGATATATGTCTATTATTTTTCCTTTCCTTCTAGAAAGCTTTTCCTGTTAAGAGGCTTTTTTTTGGTAGTAGCTGAGCCCTGAAAAGAATCTTAATAGACTGAACATACAAAGAAAGCAGGCTCTTCCTGCCAACTTGTCTCTGTGTATTCTGCTGCCCTCCTAGTCTCCTTCCCAGCCCCACCAACCTCCCTGCTCACCCAGATCAAAAGCCACAAATCAGGTACGGAAAAGAAAAGCTGCTCACCTCAGTCTCTTAATAATGTATACTCCAGATTCTAGTCTTCCAATGTTCTTCACTTTTACCTAAAGTGATCCAAGGCCCATTCATTTACATTCCTATTTAAGGACTATGAAATGGCTTTCAGAATGTACAGAAAAGTTATGCATCACCTATGTATTTTAATGAGCGCCAGTGTCAGTAATAATCACAATAGCATTCCATTTAGAAGAATTGTTCCTTTCCAGGTGTTTCCTAGATTCTGTTGCCAGGAATAGGGACCCATATTATCACAACAACTCACTTCATCTTTCCCAGTTTCCTTATTTTCTTATCTATGAAATGAAGGAGTTAAACAAGACCATCCCTTGCATCAGACCAAACTAAACCATCCCTTGCATCAGACCAAACTAGACTATCCCCAGAAGGGCAGCAGTTGTGAGTCAGAAAGGCCCTCAGTAGCCACCTAGTGCCTGTGGCCTTCTAGTTCTCAAGGGTGGCACTCTGACTGAATCCAAACTTCACAGAATAAATCTTTTTATTAAGGGGATTCGTTCTCTGAAGCTTGGATTCAGTCAAAAGGTTACACTAGAGGGCCATATGTGACCTTGAGGCCACAGGTTCCCCACTCCTGGACCCCGTGACCAGGGCTCATTAAGTTCACACCCATGTGACTCCCACAACCCATACCCTAAAATGAGCCCCCATTCCAAAATGCTTGACAAGTGGTCATTCAACATTGGCTTTAAGACCTCCTTCTAGAAGTACACAAATACCCAAATCCTTGCTTCAGGCGGCCCTTTCCACTTTGGGACGACTCTAATTGGTAGGAAGGTTTCTGTCTGGTATTTTCCTGACTTTGAATCTAAATTGACTGCTCTATTTCCACCTCTTGCTCCTGGTTCAACCCTCCAGGTCCAAAGAGAACAAATTTAATCTCTGTTCCATAGAACAGCCTTTCAAAGACTTGAAGAGAGCCACCATATGTCCTGAGACTTCTCTTCTCCAGAATAAACACCTTGTTTCTTTAGCCACTTTCCATGTGGTGTGGACTCAAGGTCCTTCATCAACCTACTTGTTTCTCTGGCTCTTTTCCAGCTTATCACTGTCCTTCCTGATATTTGAGGCCCCATAATGAACCCAGTACCGCAGGTGTGGCCTGACCTGGGCAGAGTACACGAATGTTCTTACATCCCAAGACATAGAAGCAGAGTTAGTGACACTCAGCTTATTGAGTTCATGAAACAAAGTGACAAGTCTTTGCTTATTAACTTCACTGGCAGGGATTACAAAAAAATACCACAGAAGCTAGAGACCAAGAGCATATAGCTGCTGCGTTTTCATGAGGCAGATGTTTCTGAAGGTGGAGGCTGAAGGAGTCAGGTATCCACAGATCAAGATGAGAACCCGTTTCTACCATGAGGCAGCATCAACAGAAAATAAAAAAAAGCTTAAGAAGAGGCTGTATTTTAAAGTATGAACCATTAAGTTCAGTCATGCATAATCTTTAAATTAATGGCCCAAGAATGCATTAGAGAGATGCTGCTTAACCTGAACAGGGAAAAGCCATTAGGTCCAAAGCCAAACAGAGAATCAAGGCCAAGTCTGACTGGCCCACCCTTATCTATTCTCTCTTTAATCCATTCTTGCCTTGCTGATGATGTCACCTCTCAGAAGGAGGAAGTGATGAGGGAGTTCTGAACATATTCTGACCAATAGGGAAGAAGTGGCAGGTGATGCAGAAATGATGGGGCCCTTGGGAGGAAACAATGGAGACATCAGCAAAGAACAGGTGTGATCTGACCTGGACTCCAGCCTCGAGGAGCACCCATTTCAGAGAATTCAGGATGCCATGGCTTCAGCCTCTAAATGGGATGTCAGCTCAAGAGGGAAGGGTGACTTTCAAGGATTAAGAAATTACAATTGATTCTAAGAGGAGGAAACAACACCAAAGCGGCTGGTGTGATGAAGCAGCCACTGGACCACCCCAGGCTTGCAGAGCTCTTTCTCATCTAACTCGCCTTCCGTTCCATCTGTCATCTACAGCAACAACAACAAGAACAGTGACGATGGTGCCATGTCTATATCTCTTGGAGGTTTGCCCAGTCCTCGTGTCCTTGTTATTCAGGCACTTCAGGTGTGTGATGCCATCTGGGTTTCTTTTTTGGCAAAGATACTGCACAAGTTTGCCATTTCCTTCTCTGGCTCATTTTACAGCTGAGGAAACTGAGGAAAATGGGGTTAAATGGTTTGTGCTGGGTCACACAGCTAGTAAGTGTCTGAGGCCAGATTTGAACTCAGGTCTTCCTGACTCCAAGTGTAGCACTCTATCCACTGTGCCATCTAGCTGCCATTATATAGATGATCACATTGAATCATTGCAAGTGCTTTGTGAGATAGGGATGATGATGATGATGATGATGGTGATGATGATGGTGATGATGATGATGATGATGGTGATGATGATGATGATGGTGATGATACCTATTTTGTGGACAAAGAAACTGAGGCAGAAACCCAGAACCAGAGTGTTAGTAAGTTACTGAGGCAGGATTCAAACCTAGGTTTGCCCGACTCCATGTCCAGGACCCTATCCATCACATCATGCTACTTATTGTATAAGACTGGCAAGGTCATGTAGGAATATTATCAGGCCTATTGGATCCCCGCATGAAATGAGACTTCCAATAAATGCTGAAAAGAGAAGAACTTTTTGGTTGGATTTTTTTTCTTATGTTGGATACAAAAGCAAGATCAAGATAATACCACAATTAGGTTCAGAACTGGCACAACAGTTTAACGGATTTTTATCAGCCTTCAGGAAGGTGGGTAGGGGAATGTCCTTCTGTTCAGCACTGTTGGCAATGATCTCAATGGAAGGACCACAAAGAGGGTGCTTAGCACATTTGATGCAGAGTTAATATATCAGGAAGCAAAATTCATATCAAGAAAACTTTCTACAGACTAGTACAGTGAGACAAAGATGAAATTTTAATATTTCTTTGTGTTTCTTTAATTCTTCATTGATGTTTTTTGTTCTTATGTCATGGTCATTTCTGGATCACCTTCCTCTTCACACAACCACTTAGGCAGTGAACCTTCCTTGTGACAAAGATAATCAAAGCCAACCAACCCAGCAAGCTCATCTGACTGCATCTGCAACATATCATACCCGTAGGCCCCCACCTCTCCAATAAAAAAATGGAAGGGAAGTTCCAGAGATGACGATTAAAAACCATCTCACCCAAACACACCCTCCAGGCAACATGTCTCCAGTTTGCACTTTGAAAGTACTAGAGCAGCCCTTGGAGGAAAGTGAGAACATATGTTCTAACTGGTTGAGATTCTGGGATGATGTTGTAGACAGAAACTACTACTTCTGAGGCCCAGGAGGTTCAGAACCTCTGAAGAACAGTAGGGACGCCACAGAAACCAAAGGACATGACCCAGTATTCTCACGGCCCGAGCTAAGGGTGGAAGGCTAGTTCCCTTCATCACCTTCCCATTATTGGGTCAGCTTGTGCTTCCTCTCTGAGGTCCAGTTTACTGGAGTACTGCCCCAGCCAGTTCAGGAAAGAACCCCTGTGCTCATTACCGGGCTCGTAGGGTTGTTAGGAGGATGAGAAGAGGTCATCATAAGAGAGCCCATGTGTGCACATGTGTACATAGGTTTCTACATGTATGTATATATGTACGTATGCATGTGTATAAATACATCTGCACATGCGGATATATAGGAAATAGAATATTATATAATATTGTATATTTGCTACGTTATATACAGTAAACAAATAAACACATAAACTTTATCCCCGCCTTTATCTCCGCCTAGAATGTTACAGGGCTTTTTATGTGAATTTTGCTCTCTGATATATGTGTTTGTCTGGGTGTGTGTGTAATTTTAAGGCTTACAAAGCATTTTACATATATTATCCCACAACAAACTTGTAAGGGAGGTGCTATTATTAGACAATTCACTGGTGAGGAGACTAAGTAGGCAAAGGTCAAGTGACTTGCCCAGGGCCATATACCTAGTAGGTGTCTGAGGTTGGATTTGAACTCAGTCCTTCCTGACTGGAGAGCTTTATACATGGTACCACACAGTTGCAGAGAGAGGTGCCAAATTTATTGCTATTGTTCCTGGTGCAGGAGGTAAAGGTGAGGAGTTGGGGTGGGCCAGAATAAGGAAGATGGGAGCTAATTCATACCAAAAATAAATAACATTGACAGAGGCAGAGGAAAAGATATGCTCAGGGTGGAAGGAAGGCAGCAGAAGGGCTTGGTCAAAAGCAAATTATAAGACAGCTTCCCTCACAGGAGGCCACATTGTTTGATCCCTTCTGGTATAAATGAGTAAGCCAAGGTCCAGGGAGGCCCAATGGTTGTCTCAGACATGGTAACAGCCTATACAAAAGAAAAGAAGTGACCAAGGAAGAAAGATGAGAACAGGGGAAGTCCAGTCCAGTTCAGCAGAAGGATTCAGTGAATGAAAGGGGATGGTTATGAGATAAGGCTGGACAAGAAGCTGGAGTCAGATGGTGGAGTCAGTGACAATGCTCCCACAAAAGGTCTACCTTGGCTCCCCATTCAGGGCTAGTCTTGTATTTATTTATAAAGTTGCTCTAGGCCATAACTGCCTTAACTCTCAAATTAAAAACATTTGACCACACAGCTGCACATGCTCTGCCTAGAAGCAATGTTTATTTTAAATGAAATTGCCTTTAAATCTGCTTGGCCGTGTTTTATTGATCAGAGAAGAAAATATGGGGAAGAAGGGGTGTTTACAAAGCTTTTGGCTCCACTCTTAGTAAAGGCAACACGGAAGGGAGAGGATCTGACTTTTACCCACAATGTGACCTGGTGACCTTCCAACACTCCCCATCTTCACAAGTGGCAATGGCACGAGCCACAGCTGAAAGGGGGCCCTTGCAGCAGAGAGCTCATCCTGTCCTGTCATGGTTCATGGCAGGGTTATGGGTAGGTGTTGGGAAGGCAGGATTTGGGGAGTAAGCATTGAGGTCACATAAACTGACAGCTATGTGAGGATTGTCAAGGTGAATGTTAGGAACACCCAAGGCCTCAATGAACATTCAAGCCATTTTCCTGAAGAGCCTCATTTGCCAAGCAGGACCGTGATGCCCCATTCACTGTTTTTTAAAGAAGCTAGAAAACATCTTTTTAATGTGTTATATTTTGCTCGTTTTTCAAACCTTGATGTCTCCAAGATGTCTGCTGGCTTTGATTAAAATACCCAATGAGCAAGCAGACTCCAAGTGCTTTATTCTCAAAGTATACTATGTGCAGGTATGGGGGACATCAATTAAAACCAGTTTCAGGTGCTGTCATCTTTTTTATTACACTGTGTTATGGAAATGCTAATTTTATTCCCTAAATTTAAAATAAAATGAAATTAAATACATACATAAGTACATAAGACCAGAAGCACTTGAATGAGGAGCCTGAACATTACTGACCACACGCCTGCGCATTTTAGAGATATCATCGGTGAGAGAAAGCATCATCTCAGGACAGTGACCTCCAGCCAGCAAATAAATGTCAGGTTGGAAATCACAGAGGTGGGAAAGGAGTAGTTACACACGTGAGCCTAGAAATCTAGCAGAGCCTTTGAAGATGGCTGAAGAGCCAGCCACCATAGTTATAACAGGGAGTAGACACTGTCCTGAAGTCCAAAAGAATCCTGCTGGACATCAGTCAGCTCCCAACATGACTGTTGCCACTGTCAGACATGTGGTCATCTAGCAAGAAGAGGCTGAGAGGCCATCCACTGGTAAATTAATAAGGTGAATTCCATTAACTAATTAATAAGGGTAACGCCATTCCAGAATGACCCGTGCTCATGCCACTTCAGTGGGCATGCCACCATCACTGCTTGTCTTCTCCCCCTCCACCTTCCTGGAAGCCCTTACCACCTTCTGTGTTAGGAAGGCAGAGACTGAGTGCTTTGGTCTTGGGAGCAGTATCCTATAGGAAGCTTTAACATAGGATCATAGGGATGGAAGGGACCTTAGTTCCTTTTGAGTCCAACCCCCTCATTTAATAGAAAATGAAAATAAGCCCCCAGAAAAGTAAGTGACTTGCTCAGGGTCACGCAGCTAATAGTCTGTGCACCACATGCCACTCTGTCTCAGCAAACATAAGCCTGCAGCACCAGGCCTTCCCAGGTAGTCTCCCATCCGAGCGTTAACCAGGTCCGAGCTTGCTGAACTTCTAACACCAGACAAGATTAGGCCCATTCATGCAGTATGGCCAAACATGACACTGGTGGGCAATGAGGGTGGGGAGGAGGGAAGGTGTCCAGGCAGCTGGTCACTGTTTTGTAGATAATCTGGTCATTTCATGCCAAGTCAGAAGGAGGACTGGGTGAGACTTTTCCAAATACAGGGCTGCATTCTGTCAGGGGGCAATTCGAAGTACTTTGTTGGATATTCTATGCATATCTTGGCAAATATGAGTAAAATCAACATCCCTTTATTCACTGTTATCATTTCTCTCAGCATAGTACAGGCATAAGTAACCGAAAGGTTCTACCCATTTAAATCAAGGCTTCATGTCTTCTCTCTTTCCATGCCCATTTTTATGGTCATATTGGCTATTGAGGCAACTGAATGGCATAGTGAATAGACTCAGGAAGACTCATCTTTCTGAATTCAAATCTGGCCTCAGACACTTACTGGGACCCTGGGCAAGTCACCTAACTCTGTATGCCCTATTTTCTTCATCTGTAAAATGAGCTGAAGATTTGTTGTTGTTCAGCCACATTCAACTTTTTGTGACCCCATTTGGGGTTTTCTTGGCAGAGATACCAGAATGGTTTGCCATTTCCTTCTCCAGATCATTTTGCAGATGAGGAAACTGAGGCAACAGGGTTAAGGGACTTACCCAGGGTGGCACAGCTAGTAAGTGACCAAGGCTAGATCTGAACTCAGGTCTTTCTAACTCCAGGCCAGGCAGTCTATCCAATGTACCACATAGCTGTCACCTAGTTGGAGCAAGAAATGGCAAACCACTCCAGTATCTTTACCAAGAAAACCCCAAATGGGATCAAAAAGAGTTGGACAGGACTGAAACAGCTGAACAACAACAAAATTGTCTATTAATCCCTTCCACTTCCTCCATCCAAGTTACACCAGAGCTGGTGTATGACCGCGAGCTGTGGTTCTAAAGATTCAAAAGTAAGCCTCACCCAGAAGGCAATGGGGAGGTGAGTGGTGGGCTGCAAGAAGGAGAGGACATGTACAATGTAGTCTTCACAGAATCCCACACTCATAGATAGACCTCTGCATGGGACATTGGGGCCCACTTATCACTACACCCTCTTTTTATTAAAGACAAGTAGTGAGTGGTGGAGGTGGGATGGGGCGGGGAGGTGAATTAGATGACGTCAGAGATCACTTTCATCTCCGGATCTGTGATCATTTGACTCCAAAGAGTGTCCTTCCCATTGATAGGCTGACCAAGAGGGAAGACTAAGGGAGAAGTGAACATCACACACCGTACATTAGTATTCTATCAACGGGAGGAAATCTCTGTGAAGGCCTCCACTTTGGTTGGATTCCCAGCGGTGAATGCATGGAGGACATTAACAAGAGCTGTGAAAGACAGGGAAGAATGGAGGGATTCTGAGAGGGAGTCCACAAAGATCCAAGCACTGCAGTATTACTCATTAACTACCATGAACCATTCAGTAAAATGTAGGATGGAAACTCTGAAGGGGCTTCAAAGGCTGAACCTCCTCAGCAGTGAGGTAAGGTCTTCAGTTAGCTAAAGGATAGTTTTGAAGTTTGGGGAAGGAGAATTAAAAGTGTGAACAAGAAGTAACTTCAAATTAAATTGGTAGAACCCCTTCTACTGAAGCTAGTAACCCTACTGAAATGATAGTAGCAATAGCATGACAATATCAGTGACATTTATATAGTGTCTTAGCCTGATGTGTCTGTGCCCTTCATCTTCGTTCAGCCTATGCATTTCTCATACTCTTCCTTCTATTGGACCTCTGCATAGATTTCTACTTGCCAATGCATGGGAGCCATGTTCAAAGGGAACCTTCTCTTGGGATCTTTGTAATATGTCTAACCCACCTAAGGTCCAGCAGGACAGGGGTCAAGACTAAACATTTTAGCTCTCTTTTGTTTCAGGGTTCTTTTTTGTTCTAGACTGATATTTCATTTCTATAGGTGACCCCTATTTTAAAAATTCCTCTAACCAATGCAAATTAACCAACTTTTCCCTAGGTGACAAACTAAATGGCACAGAGCATTAAGAAATCAAGGGATTTCCCTTAATTTCTAATTCTTTGTCACCACGAGAAGAACTGCTATAAATATTTTTGTACATATGGATCTTCCTCCCACTTCTATGATCTCTTTGGGATACAACCCTAGAAGTGGCATTGCTGGGTAAAATGGGTACAAAATTATTTATAGCCCTTTGGGCATAGTTCCAGATTGCTCTCTAGAATGGTTGAATTAGTTCACAACTCCACCAATAATGCATTAATGTTCTAATTTTTCCACATCCTCTCCAGCATTTATCATTTTCTTGTTTTGTCATCTTAGCCCCTCTGACTGGTGAGATGTGGTATCTTAGTGTCTTTTTGATTTGCATTTCTCTAATCAATAGTGATTTAGAACCTTTTTTCATATGCTTATAGATATCAGTTGGGAAATGGCTAAACAAGTTGTGGTATGTGAATGGAATGGAATACTATTGTGCTATAAGAAATGAGGAGCAGATGGACTTCATAGTCACCTAGAGAGACATATATGAACTGATTCTGAGTGAGAAGAGCAGAATCGGGAGGAATTTATACACAATTACAGACACATCATATGTGTGACGACCAACTTTGATAGACTGGACTCTTCTCAGCAATTCAGGGTTATAAGACAACTCCAAAAGACTCATGATGGAGAGAG
The DNA here is from genome assembly GCA_028646575.1 of Pseudocheirus occidentalis. NCBI lineage: Eukaryota > Metazoa > Chordata > Mammalia > Diprotodontia > Pseudocheiridae > Pseudocheirus > Pseudocheirus occidentalis. The sequence goes on along the minus strand of CM053599.1, from coordinate 6,851,709 downwards.
ATGTCTACATTCAGAGAAAGAACTAGAAAGAACAGAGTTTGAACACAGATTGGAGCAAACTACCTGCTCTCATTATTTTTCTCATTTGGTTTTGTTTCCTCTTTCCAATTGTTCATTCCATCTGTTACAATCCTTCTTTATAACCTGACTAATGTCTAATGTGAAAGTATTTGCAGATCCTATACTTGATTGCATGCCACCATGGGCGGGGGGAGAAGAAAGAGAGGGGGGGAAGGGAGAAAATTTGAAACTCAAGGGATTATGGAACTGAATCTCTAAACTAAAAGTAAACAAACAAATTAATAAAGACAAAAAAATTTTTTTAAGATATAAAGGGACTTGCTGAGGTTCACACAGCCAGTATTTGTCAGAGTGGGGACTTGAACCCAGTTCCTCCTGTCACTGCACTTGCCTTTTTAAATAAAGATGCAGCATGTGTTCATGCAAGAGAAGCCTATTTCAAGATCTCATGCATTTAAAGTACTAGTATTGCTTGACCTTTTCCTAAAGATCATCTAAATTAATTTCAGTGGGTATTCAGTGGGTTTATTACATGAGCTATAGACTGAGGGTCTCAGATTTCACTTTTCCTAATTCTCTCCCCCTCCCCACCTTCTTGAATCGTAGCTTCCATTGAGGCAGAGGCATGCTGGCATAGCAGCTAAAGAGATTGTCTCAAAATAACCAATACTGGCTTTCAGTCTCACTTCCTGACTCATGCTAGCTATGTGACCCAGGGCAAGTCATTTAACCTTTCAGTGATCTAATAAGTCTGTAAGGGGCAGAGAAGTTATTGGCTTACACTGGTGGAGGGTGTTTCTTTTTCTAGGAGCTCTCCAAGACCAAAGAAATCACCCATCCAATCCCTATTCATATTGATATCACTTCAAGTTTATTCAGTGCTACCTCTTCCCAGCCCAAGAGGATTATGGGATCATGAGCCTAGAGCTATAAATCCCAAAAGCCATCAAGTCCCATCCCTCTCACTTTACAGATGAGAAGCCTAAGACTTACAGGGGTTAAGTGACTTCCTTAATGTCATTCAAAATGCATCAGAAGTTGGGTTTGAACTCAGGTCCTTGTGTTGATAAGGAAACAAGCCCAGAGAGGGTGACTCACCTCTAGCCAGGCAGCTGGGGGTGCTAAGAGTCTAAGGTTCCTAACACCAAGTCCAGGGCTGTTCTGCCACTCCCTGCTGCCTCTGGTGTCTTTATACAGACATGTGAATAGCAGTAATCCCCAGAAGAGCAGAAGTAGTTACTAGGGTGATGGAGAAGAACCCAGAACCTTCCTTAAAGAGAAAACGCATCACCTTGGTTCTAGAAAAGGGTGGGGAGAGGTGTTTCTTAAAATAAAAAGTAGCTTAATTTTTCTATTGTTTTTCCCGTTTGCAGCAAACAAAATTGATTTGCTAAACCCTTTTTGTTCCACCTTGCTTTATCCTCTGATAAAGTTAGGGTGGCGGTGAAGAGTAATATCTTCCTACATTACATTTATCTGGTGTGACCCAAGACCCCAGGCTCAAAGGCAAAAGTGCATTAACACCCCTAATGCCTGCGTCATTTGGCTGCCATTCATTCACTGCAGGAAAAGGATTAGCTAGAACATGGGGATCCATTACCAAACATTCTATTGCATTTGCTTCCTTTGTAAGCTATTGCTATTTAAATATGGAACCTGTGTGTGCACACAGATGTGTATGTGTGTGTGTACACACACGTATGCATATGTGTATGTGTGTATATACATATGTGCATATGTGTATGTGTATATATACATATATGCATATGTGCGTGTATATATGTATACACATACACACACACACACACACACATATATATTCAACAGTTGCAGAAAAATCATTTGAGGTTGGCTATGTTGGGGAGATAATTCCCAAGGGACAAAATTACATTAAATAAGTAATCAAGATAAAATGTATCCATCCCTATATTTCAAAGCAAATACAACCCTTTACAAGGGAAGACACAGAGATCTAATTTGATTGATTTGTTTTGACAGCAGTGAAATAATTGAGAGTGAAAGGTGTCAGCACAGACGAAATATTATCAGAGCCACCGTCAGGAAAGGCAGCCCAATAGCAGCGGTACCACCACCAAATGGAATTTTATTTCCTTTTATAGGGCGTCGTTACTCATTTCCAGTTTATTATACAATCATGAAAGGGACCCAACATCACCACCATGAGGGTGGCTTTTATGGAGGAGAGAAGTGGAAGTGCATCAAATACCCCAGTGACGGGAACTAGCGATGAGATCTGGGACAGACTGCCACCGCATCAAAAGCTAAATTATTTTAATCTTTCCTTTTTCCCTTCTTTTTTAAAAGAAATATGTATCCTACTTCCCTTTCCATCCTGCTTCTTCTATGGTATTTTATCTTCAGTCTAAAGGGCAAGTGATGACTTTCAGAGCAAATGTGGGTGGGCATTTTCAGGAAATAGCTACACATACATGTGTGTACATACATATGTATGTGTATGTATGTATACACACAGATACAGATAAATATGCACCTAGATACATATATTCTGATACATAGGTAGGTAGATGGATACATACATACATATATAGATTTACTCAGCTCCACACGTAGGGTTATCATGCAGGCAATAGCTCATGAAACTACCAGTAGTGAAATGAATTGCTTCCTATTCATTCTATTCTATTCTGTTCTGTTTTACCATTTATTCAAAATCCATTCATTAAAGCACCTACTAGGGACGAGGCACCATATAACGCTCCAGGAAAACAAGGACAAAAAAACGAAACAGACCCTGCTCTCAAGGAGCTTGTACTAAATTGGGTGTAGAGCAGTGTGTTCACTGATAAATAAATACAATTATGTACCAAATCAAAGGAAGAGATTTCAGCAGGGGAGTGACCAGGTCCCAGCTGGTGGAGTGACCAGGATGTCTCATGTCTGAGGAGCTACTTTGGTGAAGTCTTGAAGGAAACTAGGGACCCTAAGAGAGTGAAGGATAGAGGACAAGCGTTCCAGTTATGGGAGACGGTGTGTGCAAGAAATGGGGCATGGAGTGGCACAGGAGAGAAAAAGGAAAGACAAGAAAATGAGCATTTTGGTGACTATGTGCCAGGCTCTGTGTTAAGCATTTTTACAAATATTCTCTCTTTTGATCCTCACAACAGCCCTTTAAGGTTAGAACTGTTATTATCTGAATTTTGCAGTTGAGGAGAATGAGGCAGGGGTTAAGTGAATTGCCCAAGGTCACACAGTCATTAGGTGTCTAAACTCAGGTATCCTGACTCCAAGGCTAGCGCTCTATCCATTGTCCCACCTAGCTGCTTCCTGGGGAACAGTAAGTTGGCCAATTTGGCAGGAAGGTTGAGGACTTGAAAGGGAGCAATGGTAATCCCCAGAAAACTAGCCTGGACTGTGATGGCTTTAAATAGTAAGCAGGGGGATTCAGAATGAAATTTAGGGAACTGACATAGGGAGGGTGCCAGCAGGTCAGGGGAATGCTGAAGAAAGGGCTCATGAGAAATTCCTCTCCTGCCAACCCCAAATCCAGTCCCCTTCTCTGAACTCAGGAGAGATATATCACTCATCCAGAGCTGGTTTCTCAGAAATTCCTAATGATCCCTGCAGAACCAAATCCAGTGGTCTTGTCTGAATCCTCATCCTTCTGGAGTTCTCTGTAGCCTCTGACCCTGAGGGTCACTCTTTCTTCCTGGATACTCTATTCTCTCTAGGTTTTCATGACACCTCTCTCTCCTGGTTCTCCTCGCACCTCTCTGACTGCTCCTTCTCAGTTCTGCTGTTTAGTTCTGGGCACCACATTAGAGTAAAGGCATTGATGATTGAGAATGTGTCACTAAGAAAGCAGTCCAGATGAGAGGAGAATGGATGCCATGCTATAGCAGAGGAGATGCAGGCACTGGAGATGTTTGACATGGAGAAGAGAAGATTTGGGGGGAAGGGGCATGATAGGAATCTGCATGTGGTGAATGGGCCTCATGCAGGGTATAGCACTCCACATTTCAAAGACCTTTAGTATGTCGTTTCATTTCATCCCCACAACAACCCTTTAAAGAAGGGGTTATTTTAGTAATCCTGTTTTATAGATAAAGAGAGAGAAGCTGACAAAAGTTAAGTGACTTGCCCAGGGTCACACAGCTAGTAAGTGTCTGAGGCTAGATTCAAACTCAGGTCACTGAAACCTCCAACACTCCATTCATGGTGCTGCCTCCCTGTGAATTAGATTTGCTTGTTTGTCCCTCAAAATCAGAACTGCAAATAATGGCTGGAAGTTGCAAAGAGAAGAATTTGGACTCAATGTAAAAATACAGCAACTTACTTAAGTTACAGCTGCTTAAGATTGCAATAGGTTGCCTCAAATGAGAGTGAGTTCCCCATCACCTGAAGTTTCCAAGAACAGACTGGATGATTATTTGAAAGATGTTTGGAAGAGATTCCTATTCAGTTTTCAGTTTATTACTATAATGACCTCTGGAATTCCTTTGAGCTCTGGAATTCTGGAACTTCATGATTACAGTAGATGATGGCTAAGACTTCTGTTCAGCAACATATATTCATCATCTGCAGTGTGCAAGGCATTAGGGATACAAAGGGAAGAATCATTGGTCCCTGCCCTCAAAGAGCTTACATCAGATTCCTCCTAGCACCGTGTGCACAAAGAAGAAAATGCAGAATAATTTGGAAAGAGAAAAAGAGACCCAGAGAGAGACAGAGGAGCCCCTCCCTTCCTTTGCCCACCTTCTACAGGAAGGTTTTTCTGACCCCTCCCTCCCAAAGTACTCTGTATTTGCCTTCTCTTGTGTTCAGACATTTTAGGCACGTCCAACTCTTCACGACTCCACGCAGGGATATTCTTGTCAGAGATACTGGAATAGTTGGCCATTTCCTTCTCTAGTTCATTTTACAGATGAGGAAACTGAGGCAAACAGGGTTAAGTGACTTGCCCAGGGTCACACAGCTAGGAAGTGTCTGAGGTCAGATTTAAACTCAGGAAGATGAGTTTGTGGGTTATATGACATTCCTGATGTGGGTAGTCCCTCCACCAATGTAGATCTTAACCAATTCATGTCTGTTCATCTTCTGTGACTCCCATCTATTTGTCTCTGCTTGCAGAGGTCCTCCTTATTGTCTCATGAACCCAAGACAATACCCGTGGAGTATAGGAGCTGTCCATTGTTTGCATATATAGTGACAGACTTTTCTTGAGCCGACCTTACACAGTCACATCCACCTTGCTGAACTTTAGTCCAGAACAATGTTTCTTTGGTTTCTGGAGAAGTTTGCTTACAACAGAGAGATGTTTGGTCATGTGATTTCATGCCTCAAAACTACATCTGCATTTTCGAGACAAGAGAGGGCAGCGGCCCAGCTCCCACGGCCGATTTTAATGTAAAATTAATTCCTTTAAAAAGATTTTGAGGGAAAAAAAACCCAGCCACTAGCACAACCCCAACATTTTTCTAATGTACATTAAGAGCAGCGGAGGGGCTCACTGAAGCATATGCCTTGGGCTTTCAGGAGCAATCTGTACTCAGGCATTTTAAATGAAAATTGATTTGTGATTTACATGGTCAGTGGAAAGAAAATTAACTTATGGAAGGTTGTAATGAAATATTAGACAAGTAAAAAAGTAGATGGTGATCTAGTGGAACTAAAAGTCCCATCTGGAAGAATTCTGTGACATTTTTACATTTATCTGTGTTCTGCATGAGCTGTAATGTTAGGGGTAATTTTATGGGACTGAGCTGAAATGAAAAGGGTGTTATCACAGATTGCCGACAATATAGGATTGTACTCAGTGCGCGGGGCGGGCACATCCTCAGCTCCATTTTCACATAATATGACTCATTGCTCTTTTTTCAGCGACTGTAGTTGGAGCTATTCAGCCTTTTACTGGAGGCCATTAGAGAAGAACATCAAATGCTCCCAAAGAGTATCTCCCAGCACATTGAAAAGCCTTTGCCACGGCTCTCACTCACTTCTGCATTGTCTAGGCAGGTGCCCGAGAAAGCACCTTCAAAATGAATTCTATGGTGGAAGGGATCTTACTGGAGACGGTGGCTTTAGCCTGGGCATGCCTGTTTCAGAATGCTAGCCCAAGCCAATGCAAGTGTGTGATGCTAGCAGCAAAGGAAGCCAGGGATATAGGATCATAGACTACATGTAGATCGAGAGCTGGTAGGAACCTTAACAAAGGACATCCAGTCCAGTGCCTGGTTTTACAGGTGAGGAGGATTTCAGAGTTTAAGCAAGGTGCCTGTGTTCTCACAGCTACTAAGGCAGCAAATTGAAATTCAGTTGTTTTTCAGCCTTCTCTCATTCTTTGTGACCCCTTATGGGGTACTGGCAAAATTACTAGACTGGTTTTTTGCATTTCCCTCTTCAGCTCATTTTATAGATGAAGAAACTGAGGCAAACTGGGTGAAGTGACATGTGCAGGGTCACATAGCCAAAGTCAGTTTTGAACTCAGGGAGATGAGTCTTCCAGCCTCCAGATCCTACACTCTATGCACTATGGTACCACCTAGCTGCAGGAAGACATAAGTTCAAATCCTACCTCAGACACTTAAACTTACTGTGTGATCCTGGGCAAATCACCTAATCTCTCTGTGCCTTCATTTCTCCACTAACACAATTAGAGGGATGAATTCAGTGGAATCCAAGGCCTAGATCAGTTCTAAACCTATAATCCTATGGTCAGATAAAAAATGCAAGACTCCCAGACTGATGCCACGGACTGTACTGTGCTGCCCCATAGTCGGTTTTTGAATGAAAGCCCCATCTCCTGAATGTCACCTTAACCTGGGACAACCCTCATTGCTGCTAACAGATTCTCACAGAATGAATGAAGAGGAGCATAGGAAGCTTCACATCAAAATCACACAGGGATCAGTTGAAGGAAACAGGAATGTTTAACCTGGAGAAGAGAAGACTGAAGGGTCACAGGAAATCCAGCTTCAAGCATTCGGACAGCTGACACACAGAAGATGGGCTGGACTTCTCTTTGGCACCAGAGGGTCCCAGGGGCACTAGGTGGAAGGTTCCTTGAAGCCAATTTAGGCTTGAGATGGGGGGGGGAGGGGGGTTGAGCAACTTAATACTAATTAGATGCGTGACTGTCCCCAAACAGAATGGGCTGCTGATGCCAAAGGGCCATTCATTTTTAGCATCATGCTTATTGCATAGTAAACACCCAGTAAATGCTTGTTGACTGACTGACTGACTGACTGACTGACTCCATTGGTGTGTGGAAGAGGTTGCTGTTTGTCCTTCATTCTCAAAGAGGACTTTGACACCAGGAAGGTGATGCCATGACATGCAAGGAAACTGGGTTTAAGGGAGAAAGAGCTTTTCAAAGCCACCAGCCACACACTCTCCTCCACAGCTATCTGGGTCCAGTGGCAATCCCCTTGGAAGAGGGGATTCTGGTTCAAGTACAAGTACAATAGTTGGTGGCTTCTGAGGGCCCTCCCAACTCCGAGAATCTCTACCCATATAATGGGATGCGAATCCCATCCCCTTTCTTCTTTAGTAGAACAGATGCTGCCACTGGTACAGGACCAAGAATTGGGAGAAGGTAGCAATGGACATTTGAAAAGGGTTAGGGCTAGCGCACTTCACTTCTTTTCCTCTGGTCTTCATTTACCTCCATCATTTTTAACAAATATTCACCTTCCTCAGCCCCTCTTTTGGAATCCTTTTATCTATAATTAGTAGCTAGGTGGCACAGTGAATAGAGCACCAGGTCTGGAGCCAGACCTGAGTTCAAATCCTTGGGTCTCAAACACTGTGTGACCCTGGGCATGTCACTTAAACCTGTTTGCCTCAGTTTCCTCATCTGTAAAATGAACTGGAGAAGGAAATGGCAAACCACCCCTATGTCTTTTCCAAGAGAACCCCAAATGGGTCACAAAGACTTGGACAGGACTGAAATAACTTATATCTATAATCTATGGATTTTTTTTTATCAAGGCGAGGCTTGATATACCATTAAACAAATGTCTGGCCATTCATCTCTGGTATAACTGCCTTCAGGCCATAAATGTTTCGGGGGAGGTCACAATTAGGTCCTCCAAAGTGCAGGTAGCACTCAGACAAAACAGCTGGGGGTCTAATGACAGTGGGAATGGCCTGGGTAATCACAGATTGCTACAGAGGTCAATATCATGTATCAGCTCCACATCGTCCATCTGAAACATTAGCCTATAGTAAATGTAATCGGGAAATGGCAGCAGATGGATCTTGGAGGACTGTCAGCAGCACAGGACCACGAGGGTTGAGAGGAGATGCTAAATGGATCCTTTGGTTGGTGATTGTAGCTCTGGGAATAATTACCCTAATTAATTGCTGCAAACCTGGGCCCCTTGCTCCTAGCCCACACAGGAGTTAATGATCACTGGTCTGGGAGTGTGTTTTTGGCAGATTTGCAGAAAGTGTCAGGAGGGTAAGAGGGCCCCTGGGAAAGGCTGCAGCTCCCAAAGCCCTCACAGCCCCCATCTCTTACTGACCGCAAGTACATCACTGACTGATTAGATAACGTTCCCACAGACCACAAAGTGAAGAGCAGGATTTGAGGCAAGACAATGAAGTGTTCGCTTTCATCACCACGCTTGTGCTTAGCCAAGACAGTCTTAAATATGGAGATCTTCAGATTGATGGTACCCGGAAAGGGCTTTTATTCCTGACACAGTAAATAAAGAGACCTCAGGAGGAGCCAGTGGGAGAAGAGGTATTCCTGATTATTCCTTTAAACCTTATTAGAAAGGAATCTCTCTTCTTCACTACTTCAACTCATCTGGAAAAGGAGACACTGGCCCCAGGGTTATGGGGAGAAGTTTGATTTCAGAATCCCTCACTTCCCTTCCTTCAACCCCTTCTCCACTCAAGGACCACAGATAGTGAGTTGAAGGGATCTTATTAGTCATTGAGTCCCAGCTCATTTTACAGCTGAGGAAGTTGAGGCCCAGAAAGGGATCCTAGATTGAGAGCTGGAACAGAAGCATGTAGGTCATCAGGTCCAATCTGCTTATCCCTGCCCAGGGGAAAGTGGACTGGATTTATACCGAGAACCTTGGCTCTCATCTTGGCTCTGCTTCTTACAACTCTGGGACCTTGGACAAGGCACTGAATCACTATATAATTGAGGGGTCAGATTGAATGACCTTGAGGGTTCCTTCTACTTCTTAATCTACAATCCTCTAACCACAGACATTCAACAAGTTGGCCAAGGTCTCTGGTGCTCCCAGGCCTCCTTCCCACCCAGCTGTGTTCCAGGGTCCTGGTGTACTTTCAGTTCAAGTCCATTTCAGAAGCATTTAGAGATGCTCTTTAAGAACATTGTGCTCTGCTCTAGGAGTGAAAAACCAAAAAACAAACCAATTCCTGGCCTAAATCAGATTACATCCAACTAGAGAAATGCTACTAGTATGCAACTAAGTAAGTAAAATGGAAATCAAGCACAATACAAAGCAATTTCAAGAAGGAGCTTTCAGTCATGCTGACTCTCTGTGACCCCATTTGGGGTTTTCTTGGCAAAGCTATTGGAGTGGTTGCCATTATCCTTCTCCAGCTCATTTTACAGATGAGGAAACAGAGGCAAACAGGGGTAAGTGACTCTCCCTGGGCCACACAACTAGCAAGTGTCTGAGGCTGGATTTGAATTCAGGAAGACAAGTCTTCCTGATTTCAGACCTGGCACACTGTCCACTGCACTACCCAGCTGCCCTTCAAGGAGGAGCAGGCACCAACAAGTAAGAAATTGGGAAGGGCCTCCTGCATAAGAAAGCACTTGAGCCATACTTTGAACAAAGTGGGGATACACCATGAGGCTGAAGTGAGGAAAGATCGCATCTCAGCTGTGGGGAATAATGGTGCAAAAGCACCAAACGAACATCATCTTTGGGCAGTAAATCCCTTGCTGGTCAGATTCTCCCTCATTTAAACAGTCTCGGGAAATACCTCTCTGCTCAAAGAACTTGGGTTCCAAATGAATAAGAGCTTAAAATGTTGGGCTTTTTTTCAGTTCTATTTGCATTTCACTCACCATAACAAGTTTCAAGTCCAAGGAATGAAGCCCTCTTTGGGAATTTCAGGTTTCTACAAAGCCCCTTGATCAGGGCGTAGGATAGAGGAAAGAAGAAGGATCATATCACCTAGTGAGGGAACTGAGATCAAGAGAGTTGATATGATGTGTCCGTGCTTGGAAAGGTAGCAGGGACCAAGCTGGGATTTCATCTCCATTCTTCTGCCTTCAAACCACTGCACAGAGGCAGCCCTTGGGCTGGCTGGATTTGGCTTGGCTGACTAATATTGACTCTGTCTTCAGCCCCTGGCACCTTCATTGCCTCCATCCGAAAGCATAATTTCAAAGAGCTCCTGGCTGTTTGTCGGTGTCTAGGCTTCACCAGTGCATATATTATCTGCATGTAATGAATGTAGCACGTGGAAAATTTATGTGCAGTTGGGAAAGGTGAGCCTCCCTCTTGATAGGTTATACAACCCTTCCCTGTGTATGGAAAACCTATCTGCCCCAAGCAAGCTCATGCCATTAGTCAGGCATTTGTGGTCCCTCTCCTCAGGACTTTTCATCTAGAGACAAAAATCTCAAATTGGATCAAGAGGAGACAGGACTACCCAGATGTGCTTGAGTGACAATAATACTAATAGCAGCGCTCTTGCCTCACTGAAGAAAAAGCCCCGCTCCCATTGATGAGCTCACACATCCATGGAAGCACTCAAGTAATCTGGAATATTTTAAACCATGAGGTGATAAGTAGAATGTGACATTGAGATGTTTTTAAGAAAATAATTCTAATTATGATTCTGATCCTTTAGAATACATCCCCTAACTGCCCTTCCCCCCAAAAAAATTTTTTTCTGTGACATTAGGAATAGGAGCTCGATGTGTTTTCTCCTCTACTAAAGGAGCTAGGCTCCAATTAGAGCTTCAGTTATTGATTAGTGGATAGTGAATCCCCTGAAATGGAGATTATTGTGCAAATTATGTTAATTTTCACTGCATATTTCCATCGAGTTGTAACTAATTGCCGTATTTCACATAATTACACTTCAAATAGTGCAAATTTGAATACATTGGACCATTTGAGGGTAATTTGTCATTTGCAACCATGGCAATGGAGCTATAGGCACTTTCTCTGTAACCCACAGTCTTCGAGAGTTGCCCAAGTCACTGAGAGCTGAAAGAGCTGCCCAGAACCACCAGCCAGGATGTGGAGAAGAGGGACTTGAACCCTAGGCTTCCCACTCCAAGGCTGGCTCTACACCACATTGCCTCTCTTCTCTATGACAATTCCTTTTTTTAAAAATTAAAGTCTAATTTTATTGATATATATTCTTTTCACCTTTATTTGAGAATATCTTTCCCCTTCCTCCACTCAGTGAGTCACCTCCTTCTAACAAAAAATACAAAAGAAAGTTAAAAAAATTAAGCAATCAACTAAGAAATCCAACAGGTGGAATGTGTCAGGGAAAAGCAACATCGAAACACCTTCCCCAAGGTCCACACCACTGCAGAAGAGGCTGGGAGCGGGGTTTTCTCAAACTTCTCCAGAACCAAACCTGGTCATAACTTTTGTTATTAGCGTCCTTCCTTACACCCAGCACATTTGAGTACCTGACACATAGCACCTACTTAGTAAATATTGATAGACTGACTGCTGGATCATAACTTCCTACGGTTCAGATTTGTTGTTGCTTTTTTGTGTTTCTATTGTGGTTTGGTGGTCATTGCTTTAGTGGTTTGCTCATTCTGCTTATTTCATTTTGCATCCACTCCTGTGACTCCTTCTATGCTTCTCTGGGTTCTTCATATGAATTACTTCCTACAGTGAAATAATATTCTAATATATTCATATACCAATACCTTGTTTAACCATTCCCCGATCAATCAGCAACAACTTTGTTTCCAAATCTTTGGTAATGGGAAGAGTGATATATGGCGTGCATTTTTTTAACTGAAGTGGGTTTTTTTAAATGAATTGGGTGGCATGGGGAAAAGTGTCCCAGGATAAATGAGACATCCATAGGTGTCATAAACTCAAGGTTTGTGATAAGCCTGCTAAAAGGACTTTGGGATTCAGGGTAACTATAGCAATGCTTGGTGCTGGGATTAGAGAAGATTTCTTCACCCAGCTCCATTTTGTTCCAAGCATTCTGGAGCCATAGAATCTGATCCGAGAAACATGGTGGAAACTAGTCTCTCTTGTAGAAGGGGCTCCTACATGATAGATTGAATGAAGGGAGCTGTGTCCCTGGGGAAGAAGGAACAGCCCTGCTACTCTGTGCCCTGCTCAGACCACATCTGGAGGAGGACAGTTAGTGCTAGTGACACATCTTTGTAAAAATACTGACAAATTAGAGCACAACATGAGGAAGTGGAACTGGGAAATGAAGGGGTCGTGTCAAAGGAGGTCGGGTTGAAGGAATGGGAGAAGAGCAGCCATTGAATCACTGAATCACCACTTAGGGAAAGTATAGTGTTTCCAAGAGCTGGAGGGGTGAGAAAAAGCATTCTAACCATTCTGTTTGGTCAGAAAGGGTGGAACTAGGACCAATGGGAGGACATTATTAAAAGGCAGGTGTTGGTCCTTCTGTCAGGGTCCTAAGAATGAAAGCTATTTAAATGTAAGATAACTAGTCTCAGGAAAGAGTGGCTCCTGCTCACCTGGGGCCTTCGAGTGGAGGCAGGAGGACCATTTTCTGGGAATATGGTAGGGGTCACTCTTGGTCAGACATGGGTTGGACTCAGTGGTCTATGGGGGCTCTTCCAAGGCTAAGATTCTTTATTACTGTTCAGTTGTTTTAGTTGGTCTGACTCTTCATGACCCTGTTTGGAGAGTTCTTGGCACAGACACTGGAGTGGTTAGCCAGTTCCTTCTCCAGCTCATTTTACAGGTGAGTAACTGAGGCAAACAGTGTGAAGTGACTTGCCCAAGTTCACACAGCTAGTGAGTGTCTGAAGCTGGATTTGAACTCATGGAGATGTGTCTTTCAGACTTCAGGCCTGGAACTCTATCCATTGTACCACCCAACTGTCCTATTCTTTAGGTTATAATTAATAATAAAAAGATTCTTTTTTGATAGTTTTGATATGCTATGATAGTTTTCCTCCTCCCTTTCAGGATTTTTGTGAGGAAAACAATTTGAAAAGCATTAAAGAACTGTGTAAATGTGTGTTGTCATTCCCATGGCAGTGCTCCTTGTACTCCTCTCACACCCTAACATGTTGTACCATTTGACATGTTTCTACTTTTTCGGCCCCTGTTAGACACAAGCTCCTTAAGGGTAGAAATAATTCACTACATATAGTAAACATGTAATGATTTTTTTTGGTTGAATAAATGAAATGGGCTGTAGTTTGCTCCTGTATAAAATGAAGGCATTTAGACCAGATTCTCTCTAAGCCCCAGTTCAGCTCTAAATCATAGGATCCTAAGAAAATGAATGAATATGTGAATGAATGAATGGATGAATGGATGAATGAATGGATGGATGGATGGATGGATGGATGAATTTGACAAAAGAATATGAAGAGGTAAGTCTGATGGACATTACCACCAAGGCTGAGAGTGTGTCTTTGTCCTTGCCACTCTATAAAAAAGAAAGCTTTCATAATTATTTCAGGATATTTTCATAGTTTGTCACTTGAAGTTACTTCCCTCCCCCCAACCAAATTCCAATCACAGATAACATTGGATTCCTTTCCCCAAATGATCCTTTGATACCTTTTCAAGATGGGAGTTTTATTCCACTGGAGGAAGGGGCACTGGCTGGCCAAAGGCAATGATAAACTCTTGTGATCTCAACTCTGGATCTTAAAAAAAAAACCACACAGAAAGAAAAGTGGAGATCTAAAGAAAGCTGAACACCAGCACTTTCATCTGCATCTGAGTTCCTCCTACTTAAAGCTTGGGAGAGAGAGCTTCCTAAAAACCCTTTTAAGTTTGTAGTCTTTTGCTTTCCTTGGGTTTGAGATGAGCTACTGTTGAGAAGAGTGGGCCTTTCTATGGCAGTTAAAAGACTTGTATTTAAAGTAGTAAACTCAGAAGAAATTCAGTCCAGACCTCCAGTCTGAGACCCCTTCCCCAGTTGCAGTGGATAAACCAGATCTAATGCTGTGAATTCCACACTTCTATCTGCTTAGAGTTACATGGTCTCACTCATAAGTAACACTGTTTCTGCCCTTCTGTTTTGTAAATCAATTCCTTCCCCCCAAGAAGTGGAAATAGTAAATGCATTGAATAACAGAGAGTCAGAGCTGAAGCAAGCCTTTGAAATTGTCTGATCCATCCCCCTCATTTTATAAATGAGGAAACCAAAGCCTGGAGAGGGCCGTAGGCTCATCAGTCTAGAGCTGGAAGTCACCTCAGATATTATCATTTCTACTTCTCTCCCATCCTGAAAAGCCCAGAGACATAAAGTAGCAGGAGGGTGAAACCCAGTGAAATTTTTCACTGGAGAATACAAGTTCCGGGAGGGCAGGCATCCCTAGAGTTTAGCCCAGTGTCTGGAGCAGAGTAGCTACTTAAATGCTACATGAGGGATTGACTGATTGCTTGCTCAATATTGCAAAGATAATATGTTGCTGAAACAGGATTCAAAGCCAGACCCCATTGTTCCAAATGCAGTTCTCCCTTTCCTATATCAACCTGGTTCCACCTCCACGTCTTAAATTGCTAACAGTTCTCATATGTCCTCTGGCTGCCAATGACTTCCCCAGTTTCTCTGTAATTAAAGTCAAGCTTTGTCTGCATTTTCAATTGACTGCCCCCAGTGAAGCAGGGATGCGCTTGGGTGGATTCCCTTTCTCTCCTTGGGTCTTGAACCTGCTGGAGGGAACCTTCCAGCATGACGTCAATTTCCTTGGTGTTAAGCTCTTGATTTGCCCATGAAATGGAGTTTTGTGCTCCCTCAAGGACATCAGTCAAATTCTTTGACTCTGCATGTAATATTTTCATTGTTTCTGAGACCATCCTCTCACTTCCTAATGTCTCCATAACACTTGTCTGCAGATGCTTGCTAGATGGCCTGTTGGATCTAAACATTTTCTGAAACAATAGAGCATCAAATAGGGTTACCCAATTTATTCCTGGTGACTCCTTTAGGCCCTATGTGTTGTCTACTCCTAAATCCTCAATAATGAAGCAGTCAACTTGAGCGTTTCAGGTCATGTCACCAGAAAAAAGGTGAGGTCTTCAAAGCTTTTCACTCAAAGGTATCTCCATAAGTTTTCCTCAGTGAATGTTCCCCAGTTTTCAATTCACATATGCATTCTATGATGTAATTCTATGAAAAAATGCATAATGGCTCCTTAAAAATATAGTGGCTCCCATTATCCCTTCTCCTGTTCCCAATATGTTAATAATAGCTGAAGTACTGAGCGCTTTAAAGTTTGCAAAGCACTTTAAATACGTTATCCCATTTGATTCCCACAATACTCCTGAGAGGGAGGGAAGTATGATTATTATCCCAGTTTTACAGATAAGAAAACCAAAGCTCAGACAAGCTAATTGATGCCCAAGGTCACACAGTAAATGATTGCTTGCAGAGGTATCCAAACCCAGCTCTTCCTGATGCCAAGTCTAATGGTCTGTCCACAGACCAGTTCAACGTAATATAATTCAACAAGCATTTATTAAGGAACCAGGTACTGGAAATCCAAAGACAAAACTAAATTGGTCACTGCCTCCAAGAAGTTTGCTTTCTGTCTTAGAAATACAACACGTTCACAGCTCATAGATCACAGATTTACAATTAAAGGTGATTCATAGGGTCTTAGAAAGAGGTACCTGAGCTGTGATTTGAAATTCTCTGAAAGTAAGGAAAGTGTGCATTCCAGACCTGTGGAATGGTACAGTGCCCAGAGATGGAATGTCAGAGGGGGGAACAGATAAGAAGTTTGTTTGACTGGAGCAGAAAGTAGAGAAAGGGAGTTAACACAAAATAAGCTAGAAGCCACATTGTGGAGGGTGTTCAATACCAGGCTAAGCATCATGTATTTTATCCTACAGGGGACAGGGTGCTACTGAAGTTCTTGAGCAGGAGAGTGCCATGGTCAGATTTGCATTTTAGAAATCTATTTGGTGGCTCTATGGAATTTATTGAAACAAGAGAAAGCCTAGAACAATGAGATCATTTGGAAGACTATTATAATGTTCAGTCAAGAGGTAATGGGAACTTGAAGCAGTAGAGGCTGTGTATGTGGAGAGGATGGATTAGATCTAAGACGTGTTGTGAAATTGGATCAATGAAACTTGGAGGCTGATTGGGTATGGCGATGAGGGAGAGTGAAGTTCTGGGCTTGTGGATGTTGGTAATGAGTATGGTGCTACCACCAACAAAAAAAAAATGAGAAGTTCAGGAAGGGAGTTAGTAATAATGAGCTTCATGGCACATATTGAGTTTGAGAGGCTGATGGCCCATCCAGGAGGAGGTATCCAGCAGAAATCTGATGATGTGGGATAGAGTCAGAGGGGGAGACCAGAGCTTGATATACAGATGACAGAGTCATTTATATAGAAATGATAACTGAATCTTGTAGGGATTGTTGAGATTTTCAAAATAGAATAAGTGAAAAAAGAGAAGAGACCTGAAGACTGTTTTGGGTGATCCCTACAGGTAATCAGCAGGAAAAAGATAGTGACGGAGTAAAGGCAATTGAGAAGGAACAGTCCAGAAAGTTAGAAGATCAAGAAAAAGTGTCACAGAAGTTGAGGGAAAAGGGAGTCCAGGAAGAGCTTGGAGTGGTAAACACTGTCAACCTCTGTAAAGAGATCAAGAAAGGAAGACTGGGGAAAGGTTAGTAAATTGAGCAGTTAAGATATGATTGGTATCTTTGGAGAGAACAGAATATGTTGAATGGACCAGATGCCAGACTACAAAACATCTTTTACTCATAGTGGAATTAGCTCTTTGGACTCTGCTTTCTGGTTTAGAACTCAGTCAGAAAAGTGGTTGGAGCTAAAAGTGCCTGTAATAATCTAAGATGTGCATTCTTAGCCTGGGCTCTGTGAATTTGTATTATATGTGTATATACACACATACATGCATAAGCAGTAGGGATCCAAAGACAAAACTGAAATATATTGAAATATATCTACATATACAAGTGTATACATATATGAACATATACATCCATTCATGTCAGCATCACTATATTTAATATAATTGGTCTCCTTTGCAATGTTAGTTATTTGATTTTATGAATTTAGGGAAGACATTATTCTAAGAAGGTGTCCAGAGGGTCACCAGACTGCCAAAGGTATCCATGACAACAGAAAGGTTACAAATCCCTGATCTGGAGAGGATATTTTCCCAAGTGCTTGAATTAAATCTCGTTAAAGAGAGCAGATAGCCTCTCCTAGATGCTGTGGCATTGCTCTGGACTCCTGCTCAACCCTCAGTCTTTAAAAGTGTCAGCCTAAATTGAAAACCTGCCATCTTTCCTAACATTAACACTAACCACCTCCTTAATTAATGTGCCAATACTGTCAATAGCACAGTTCATGATTCCCTTAGAAATGCATTCTCCAAGAACATTTTCTTCCATTATTTCCTTTATTTGCTCCCTAGAACCATAGAATAGCAGTGTTCAAGGGGCTCATCTAGGTCATTTAATCTAGCTCCCCACTTCCCCTCCTTTTACAGGTGGGGAAATGGATTCCCAGAGAAGCTGGAAGTTGCCCAAGATGCCCCAGCTAAAGAGAACCTGCACCTGGCAGTCAGGTCCATGCTCTTGCCCTCCATGGTGGTTATTCTCGTTGAGTGCTTTTCAGTAGGATCATAAAATTCAAGCAAGAAGAGCCTTGGGAAGCATCAAGTTGAATCCTCAAATTTTACAGTTGAGGAAACTGAGGCAATGACTAGAGAAAGACAATGACTTACTTGAGATAGCACAGATAATAAGTAGGACGTCTTCTGACTCCTGATCTCAAACCAATTAAGAATTTGAGTTTCACTCCAGGTGTCATTGTCTTGCTGCATGACTTCAATGATTTCCTCTTCAGTAACTGAGCATGGGGTCATATTTGTGTGTTTGTGTTATTACTGGACAATTTTAATTACATCAATCAATTGGTTCCATTTTCCTTGACTCTCTTCTTCAGACTCCTGTTCTTGAAAGAGGGTCTCAGGGACACATCCTCTGAGAGTTTTTATTAAATAGCATTCAGTGCTATAGAAGTCAATGTCGAATCTTTAATATTCTTCTGCCTATGCATATGCGGGTCTCCAGTCTTTCATGCTTTAAAATAAATTTCATGGAAGCTACATCTTTAGTGTATGCTAAAAGAGCTCGATACTGTGGAGAATAAACCAAGGACATTGTGTTTTCTCTGTAGGATGAAATGCACATTTCCCATTTAAAGACAAATCCTTCCATTCAAAAGGCCAAATTAGGATGGCCCTTTAAAACATGAATGGCTGCTCCTTGAATGTGGGGCAAAAATCAGATCTAGTTTCTGGGCCCCTAGCATTTTAATTTCACTGTAAATGATATACATTTCAGGTACTTTTAGCCCAGGCCTTAAAGACTGGAGAGATTCTTCTTTTCAGAGGTTTGTTAGACAGACTTCCTTCTTTATTTAATCATCTCTTCCCATTACAATGCTAAATGACCATGATTGCTGATGTATATGTGTGTGTATGTGTGTGTGTGTATGACACAACATGATGGAGATACTCTTCTCCTTCCTTGTTTTACCTATCAACCTAGCCTTCTCTTAGTCACTCATATGTCCATTCTTTTCTTTGGAATCCATCCACTCAACGTGAAAGTTGCACCTAAGAATGCTGTGGCTAATCATAGCAGGAAAAAAGAATACAGGATGCTTCTGTGTACTAAAGTCAATCTGATGATAATGGTGGTGGTGGTGGTGATGAGGAGGAGGAGGAGGAGGAGGAGGAGAACGAGGATAGCATGTATATAGCAGTTCCAGACATTGTGCTGAGTGCTTTACAAATATTTTCCCTTTTGGTCCTCACAGCAACCCTGGGAGGTTGGTGTTATTACAATCCCCATTTTACAGTTGAGGAAACTAAAGTAGACAAGTTCAGTGACATGCCCATGGTCACATAGCTAGTGTTTGAGGCTGGATTTGAACTCAGCTTTTCCTGATCCATTGTGCCACCTTTTTGTGTATATTAAAGGAAAAGAAGAAATTAAAATATGGAGTTGTTAATTATATAAACTTTAACAAAGGTTTTAATTTAGAATTGTTACTAGGTGTGAAATCAGTTCATCCTATAACTTCAAAATTAGAAGATGTTAAGAAAAATTCAGTTTAGGGGGAGGGAATAAAGAGGAGAAGACAGGATTATAGTGACTGATGGAAAATGGCACTTTCTTTCAGATCTTGCCACCCTAGCTAATAGATTCACATTCACCAAGATGTTGTGGAAGGAAGCGCTGACTTAAAGTCAGGAAAGAAGTTCTCTAGTCCTAGTTACTTCTAATACTTCAATGTCCTCTACTATGTTGTGACTTACAACACATCACCTGGGTGAAGAGTATTTTTCTTTTCTTTCTTTTTTCTTTTTGAAGGGGTTGGGGGGGGGGAACCAAGGCAATTGGAGTTAAGTGACTTGTCCAAGGTCACACAGCTAGTAAGAGTTAAGTGTCTGAGACTGGATTTGAACTCAGGTCCTCCTGACTCCAGGGCCAGTGCTCTATTCACTGCGCCACCTAGCCACCCCAGAAGAGTATTTTTCAACCTCTTCCTGATAGACTTTCCCATTCTTCTTAACTTTTATTGTTGCATATAACCTAATCCTTTCCTTTCTGGAATTTAGACCTTCCTACTGACTTCCCTTCATCTTAATGACTTCTCTTTCTTTGCTGCCTACCCAGATTGGCCCTATTTAAAAAGATTGACACCAAGACAACACCAGAGGGACCCAACAGCAGTCACAATCCACCACAGTTGAATGTGACAACTGGTCACTTCCATTTTTCCTCCAGGTCACTTAGATTTCCTCCACAGTGTTTAGCTTTTTAACCCATTGTCTCTCAATGACATTGAAAGTTGGATTTAGATTATACTCCATTTTCCCAAATGATTCCCCAGCTTCTTTTTCTCTTGTTCCCCATTGTGTCTTTTATTGCTCTCCTGGACCTATGGTAGTGCTGTCAATGACACTTATAACAATTTGCACTTATTGACACAGTATTACAGCTAATTCAACCTTGAGAATTGTCGATTTACACTGTCACTAGAGCAAACTAACAAGGGGAATTCTTTAAGGAATGGTTCTATTCCTCTCTGTACTAAGACTTTTTGTGATGCCCCTTTGCATCATGAAAGCATAATAAGTTCTTGTAGTTATACTTATGGATCACATGTTTTTGTAGGTTCTCCCACACTTGAAAGACTTTGAGTATAAATGAACTGCTAAACTGTGCCTCTGTTGTCCAGAGATGAACTTAGCTGAGATGCCTACAATTCAATAAATGTTGTTGCCAAAAGCAGCAATGTATGAGCAGACACTTAAGGTACAAAAAGGGAACATATTTTAATAGAGATAAACATAAAATATCCCACTTGGACTCCAAAACTCAACTTGATATCTACAAGAGCATCGAATTATAAAGTTCAGGCAGAGAACGAAAATTGAGTCCATTATCCAGCCCAGCTTCCCAATTTTACAGATGAGAATTTGGAGCTTAGATAAGTAGAGTCACCTGTCCCTGGTCACGGAGCCAGCCAGTATTCAAGGATGTGAATATAGTTTTTCTTGACTCTTATCCCAGCTTTCTCTCCACCTCACCATGCTGCCTCTTCTCCATGATGCATACTTTTGGCAAGTCATGTGAAAAATGTCTAAGAGTTTAAATGAATTCCAAGGTTACTATGAGTCAACTCTATCCATGAAATTCAAGAAATATAATGCAATGTTAGGCTGTTTTAAGAGAGGAGGAGTTTTCAAGACTAAGGACATAATATTTCTACTGTTCTTTGCCATGGTCTGACCATATCTGCAATATCTTGGTGCCACATTTTGAGAATGATATGAATAAGCTAGAGAGAATCTTGTTATGGGCGGCCAGGATGGTGAAGGGGGTCAAGTTTATTCCTTATAAAATCAGTTGAAGGATCTAAAGATATTTAGCCTAGAGAAAAGAAGTCTTCAGTTGAGGGAGGATGTGGAATGAGAGATCTGTTCACGTATTTGAAGGACTGCAAGGTAGACAAGACAACATATATGTGTTTTGCTTGTCCTTGGATCACAAAGGTAGGATAGACATTCCAATAAAAAGGCAAATAAATGCTTAATGCCCCCAAAACTTCCTGACATAAATGGTCTCAACGTGGACTAGGAAGTGGAAGGGCTTGCTCACTACAAAACTCCAAGCAAAGACTACATGGACATTTCAGGACTACATTGTAGATCAAAGGATTGTTGCTCAGGTATCTATTCAACTAGATGGCTACTGAGGTCTCTTCCAGCTCTGAGATTTGGTGCTTCTGTGATATCTGTAAAGATAAAAGTAGGAATTCTTGGAATACTGAAGTGTGATTCCATAGATGTTATGCCTGCTTTCTTTCTATTAGGAAAGACCTTGGCATTTGTGCAAATATCAACCCTGGAAAATCAACTCCCAGATCTCATATGACCCAGTGTAACCACCTATTGTCATGAATCACGAATTCTCAAAGTTGGTAAAGAGCTCAAAAACTGTCTAGTCCAGGGACAGGGAACATGCAGCCTTTAGGCCACATGTGGCCCTCTGGGTTCTCAAGTGCAGTAAGACTGAATCCAAACTTCACAGAACAAATCCCTTTAATAAAAGGATTTATCCCATAAAACTTGGACTCTGACTGAGTTGCACCCAAGGACCTAGGGCACATGTGTTCTCAAGGCTGCTGGTTCCCCACCCCTGGACTAGTCTACCCTATGCTGAGTGAAGAATTCCCTCTCCCATGAATCTGTTGATAAATGATCATCTAGCTTTTACTTGAAGGCCTCCAGTAAAAGGAAATCTGTCACCTCCCAAAGCGACTTATTCTACTTTGAGACAGCTCTTTTCTCCACCTCGAGCTGAAACTGGTCTCTCTTGCAACTGTCCATTGCTAGTCCTCTTTTCAAAGGGCCAAGAAGATCAAATAAAATGTCTCTTCCACATGTCATCCCTTCAAATACTAAAAGATAGTTCTTATGTCTTCTCAAGCTTCACTTTTTTCTTCTCTTGGCCAAATGTCACCAGTTTCCAAAATCAATTGGTTCCTAGTCCTCACAACATGCTAATTACCCTCTTTTGGTCCTGTTCCACCGTGTCAGTTTCCTGATCCTGTGGAATTGTTCAATGTCAAGACTTGCTTGGTAATGCAAAAATTAAGAATTAGTATTGTAGGCATACACATTCTAACAGGGAGGGAGGGTGGAGGGGAAAGAAGTTTATTGCTTACAATTTAGGGGTGAATTCAACCCTAAATTCAAAAAGCTTTATTTTGTCCATAGTTAAAATTCATGTCCCCTCGCCTTCTTTTGCTACTCCATGCCTCATGGTCACAAATGTGTCTCTGGTGAAACTTGTAGCTACAACACAACACAGAGATACATCATTGTTCCTAAACCATGGTGCCCCAAACTGAGCACAATCCCCCAGATGTGCATGAGCAGAGAAGACTATAAGGAAACTATCATAGCCTCCAGAATTCCAAGATACCTTTTCAACACATTCCAAAATAGACACCATTCATTTCTCATTCACTTTATTAGGAGCTTTAGCAATAAAGGTAAGAGATTTTTATCATTTCATCCAGTTTTATATTCAGACTGCCTCATCTCCAAAGTCCAAACTATAAAGGGTTAAAGCACTAGCCTCAGCCAATATGGAAATGTGGCTGAATTTGAAATTTACTGTATGATGTTTCTGCTTTTCATTTTTTACCATTTCACACCTTGTCCGCATCTTGAGCAAGCTTGTAAGTTTCCAGCGCATACATTTCTCGTGATGATATATTGTCCTGGTGGAAAATTTCATTTACTGGCTGTGCCCTTTGCTGAACCTGTTGCTAGTCAGAGAACATGATAAGCGTATAAGTAGCATGCCACTTCATTTATCATACATCGTTTTAGACACTCAAATATCTCATATACAATTCTGCATTCTGCACAGAGAGAAACGACTAAACTCTCGGAAAAAAAAAAAGATCTCCAAATAAATTGTCAGTTTCTAATATAGAAATGCATCATCTTAATAAAAATTAATCATGGTTTATCCTGAACTTGTAAGTGCCCTTTATTTTTTTTATAGTCCTGGTAACCACCTGCTATCCAACTCTAATAGAAAATATCTACTTTTTTGTGATTTTGAATCTAAGGGAATTGAAGGATATAAAAAGGCTGTCTATTTTCAATAATGGAATTACACTGTGAAATAAATCAGGGCAGAGAGAATCCTAGCTGAGTTTCTAGGGTTCTCCAGGACCAGTACTTCACACTTGGGGGGGGGGCGGAACCCACTGGACTATTTTCTTCACATTAACTTAAGTGAGAGCCACTCTAAGTCAGAACCAACATTTTTCGAAGTTTGAATTAGGTTGGAGAAGAAAGGTGAACTCAAAAAAATAGAGATCAAGAGAAACAAAGCCTCATGACTTTGCTTTGAGAAGGATTTTCCCTCAGACTTGTTTTCCTTGTGACTTCCAATAGGTCAGGATTCCCTAATATCACTAACTTTTCGTGTATTGATTTCTACTCTTCCTTGGCCAGTCATTACAATATTTCACCACCAGCTGTGTTTTATGTCTCTCATAAAAGAATCTACATCCTGTCACTGTGGGGCACTGAAAATTTTGAATAGAAAACTTGATTTATACTAAGCAGTGTTTAACCCATTAGAGTCCTTCTCCAAGAATGGGGTGCCATGAAACAAGGTGAACAATTACACTGTTGGGTTTTTTTCTCTTTTAAAGACCCTATAAAGGATATGGATTTGGTCACTTGCTTCTGAAAAGAAGCCCATCTGGTGGGCTATTTGTATATGAATATTGGCTTCAAATATAGGTATAGACACAGATAAAAGGTAGCATAGCAGAGGATCTCTGAAGTCAGGAAGACTTGTGTTCAAATCTTGCCTCTGATGGATGCTGGTAGTATGACCCTGGGCAAATTATTTAACCCCTTAGTGCTGCTGGCAGCCTTCTAAGACTATAAGATGGGGACAAACATGGTCTAGAGGAAAAAACACTGGATTTAAAGAAAGGAGACCTGGGTTCAAATTCACCTCTGCTATTTCTTATCTAAATGACTTTGGGCAAGTTAATTAATTTCTCCGGACCTCATTTGGTTTCTTTGTAAGATGAAGAACTTGGGTGAGATGGCTTCAAAGACCCATTCCAATTCAATAGTTATGATACATGATCTGTGACTGAGTAGTTTGTATTTGTGACAAGAGTCTCCACACTAGAAATTTCTGACCTTGATGAAATCATAGATATGGACCCCAACGAGGAAATAATTCCTGATTTCCACAGAGAAAAGTGCCTTTCAGAAACAGCAGCTGCCCAATGGGGTGCCTTACCAAAGCTGACTTAAAGCTCATCCCTTTAGCTCAAGCATCCCAAGGGGATGTGCTAAGACCATCTCCAGTGGGCAGAAAGTAACTAATTTTCAAAGATAAGAAATGGGGTTGTTGGTTCTGAAACATTAGCTCAGGGTCTAGCATTGAGCCTGTCAACATTGATAGCCAATTAGCAAGCCCTGTGATGAGACTGGCTAAAAGAACAGGATGGTTTTCTACATACGGAATAGTGATCAGCTGTTTTTAAAAGTGAATCTGCTGAGTCCCAAAGTCCTTCTAAAGATGGTTAATAGAGTCCACTGTCCCTCTAAGTATTTGGCCCATTCTCCATCTTTCTCATTGGAAAGGTTTATTCACTGGTATCATGAGCCTACAAGAAATTGGTAGAAGCAAGTTTCTTTCTTGGGTTTGGTGATTGGTTTGAGGTAGTCATTGTGAGTGGTGGTTGAGTCATTAGAGTTCACCCCATGAGTAGTCTAGTGGATATTATGTTCCTTATAAATGTTTTGGTCAGGTTATGGGCAAAATATGGGAACATTTCATGAGAAGTGATGAGCCCATCTCCTCTATACATGGAAAGCCTTCCCTCCTCATTTCTGCCCCCTTATAATCCTAGATTTCTTTTCTTTTTTTTTAAAAGCCTAGCTTTCTTCAAATCTCAGCTCCAATCCTGATCTCCTCCCTCTCCCCCACCCCAATCGTGCTAATGCCTTTCCTCTGTCACCTTGTATGTATTTTGTATAATCTCATTGTGTGTGTGTGTGTGTGTGTGTTGCTTCTCCCAGTAAAATGCAAGCTCCTTGGAGGCAGGGATGGTCTAATTTTATTACTTTGTATCCCTAGCACCTTGCACACTACCTTGGAATAGTAGGCACTTAATAAATATTGATTGGTTGAATGATTTATTAATTTATTAAGTGTCTACTATTTGCAAGAAATTGTGCTCAACTTGATTGATTTCGGGTTGCTTTATGCAAAATTCTCCACTAAGACAACATCATAGGAGTTATAGAGATCATTTTAGGCCTATAGACACATAGAAAAAAAAGAAAAAGAAAGGCAACTCAATCCAGGAAAACTTCCTAAGTGTGGACTTGTCCAGGACTTTGATTATATGACATTCCTGGGTGAATATTTGTTCCATTGAGATCAGAAAAGTTTCATGCCCTTGAAGGGGTATGAGACTTTCTCTGAAGGGTCAAAAAAAAGTTTTGATGACCACTGATTCTACCTGGGGGGGGTTGCTTTTTTTAAGAAAAAAAGTAATTGTGATAGATGGACAAGCTGTGCAACTCAGATTAAGCTCTGGGTATTTGAGGTCCTCTGTGGAAAGAAACAATGCTTGTCCCCAGTCTCATTGTAATGACCACCTTGAAAGATAAGGCTTCACCCTTTTCATTTGTGATCAAAGGGAACTTTTCTAAGACATACCCAGAGATGCTGATTTTGACCTCCTTCCCACCTATTAATTATCAGCATGAGACAGTTTGATTTCCCTTCCTCACCCAATGGCTGAGGTTTGTGGAGCAAGGAAATACTTAACAGTCAGAGCAGGATATGAAAAAATATAGGAAAAACAAACAGTCTGGATAATCCTAACAACCAGAAAAAAATGGGTCTTAGATAATCCAAAGTTTTGGAAGCTTAGAGACCCATTAGATTCAATCATGGCTATCCCATGATCTGAGTACATTATGAAACATATGAGTTAGCTGCTAGTGTAAAATCATACATTTTTGTTGTTGCTGCATGTTTCCAAACCCTCACACGCTATATTTTTGGAAAAAGGAGACAGTAAAGAATTTGGAACAAAAAGAAAGGTTATATAATGATTGGAGCCTCTGTACAGTACTCTTGTAAATTAAATTTCCATTCCTTTAAAGGAAGACATTGTAAAAATTCTATTTGCTCTGCAAACATCAAGTGTCTACTATGTAATCAAGACTGGGTAATTCATATTTTAAAGCTAATCCAAATTTCAGTAATTTTAGCAAGTTAAAAAATGTATTACTCAATAGCCAGCCCCCAACAATGAGATTCTCTGAACTTGACTTCTTGGAACATGCTCAAAATCTTTCCAATTTAATAGGACTAAAGAAAGACCCTTCTTCATTGTTCTTCAGACATTCAGTCATGTCTGACTCTTTATCACCCCATGGACCATCACATGCCAATGTTGTCCATGGGGTTTTTGTGGCAAAGATGTGGCAATGGTTTGCCATCTCTTTCTCCAATGAATTAAAGGAAATAGAGGGTAAGTGACTTCCCCAGAGTCACACAGCTAATAAGTGTCTGAGGTCAGATTTTAACTCGGTTCTTTCTGACTCCAGGTCTAGTGTTATATCCTAGCTACCTCTCTTCTTTATTGTAGTAGCCCTCGATTCAGTTCCATTCAATTAATTAACTTAATAAGCATTTTTCAGTCATAAATTTATCTTTATTATTCTATATCTCCTTGGTGGGATTTTTTTGACTTTGCATTGATATCTTACCTACATGCTCCAGCGCGACCTTCCTATCTCCCCTCCCAGGGAACCATCCCTTATAGGAGAGATTGTTAAAAAAAAAAAAAAAAAGAAAGAAAAGAAAAGAACTTCAGTAAAATACTGAGAACAGCCAAGTCCAACAGTATATACAGTGTTCTTCACTACAGTTCCCCTCCCAGCCCTGCACAGAAGGGAGATGCCTTTTCATATTCCTTCTTTGGAGCCAAGCCTGCTCAAGATAGTGTTAGAGCACTTGGCTCCAATTTGTATTAAGATGAATGACTTTATCGTATGAGCTCTTTGAGAGTATGGACCAGTTTTGCCTTTCTCTGTATCCCCAGTTCTTGGACAGCCCCTCACATAGAGCACACATATGGGATAACCAATAGAGACTTAATGACTTGTTATATTCTTGGGTTTTTTTTCATTTACATTATTATAGTTACTGTGTACACATATATATTATATACAGTGTGTTATAAATATATATATGCATATATATATATTTGTGGTGTGTGTATATATACATGCACACAGTGTGTACTTATGTACATACACATACATAACCACACGGGGAATCTAGGTGGCTCAGTGGATAGAGCACTGGGTGCAGAGTCAGGAAGACCTGAGTTCAAATCCAGCCTCAAACACTTATTAGTTGTGTGACCCTCGGCAAGTCACTTCACCCTGTTTGCCTCAGTTTCCATATCTGTAAAATGAGTTGGAGAAGCAAATGACAAACCACTCCAGTATCTTTGCCAAGAAGCCCCCAAATGGGGTCATGGAGAATTGGACAGGACTGCGATGACTGAGCAACAACAGTAAACACACGCATACTTATATCTGCACATCTGCATGTATCTGTATTTATGTAATATTGGTACATACACAGATTATATGTGTATATATTGTAGTATATATCAGCCGGTCTACTCTGTGCATATTTACAAATGTGCGTGTATCTAAACTAGTTCATTTTAATTAAAGGTTCCTTTGTGCTGAATGACTACCGTTTGAAATCAATGGCAAAAGAATCCAAGAACTGATAGTCTCGTAATCCCACCTACATTGCCCACCTCCCCCCCCCACCCCCGAGCAGCTGTAGCTGCAGTCCCTATGTTAGCCAACAGGGGGATCCCAGCGCAAAAAGGCTTTCTTTGTGTAACTGTGCGGATAAAAGGTGTCCACAGGAGCAGCGTCTGTCCCTTTGACCTCCCAGAACACTTGAGGTGAAGAGAGTAGCCTTCTGCCACAAGCCCACCCTGCTTCCTCCTATTGGTAGTGCTCCACCCCCACTTCAAAACTGAGAAGAGTTTACTTCAGACACTGTTTGACTTTGCCTCGGTGTATGCCTTATATACTTCCTAAAAGAACATCTGCTCTCTTTGAAATGAACTGGAGGCTTGGGGGAGGGGGTTGGGGCTCTGTACATTCAATACCTGATACACTGTTATTGTTGTCCAGTCATGTCCGACTCTGTGACACTCCCCCACCCACCCACCCAAACCCTGGACCATACTGTCCAGAGGGTTTTCAATACTAGAGTGGTTTGCCATTTTCTTCTCCAGTTAATTAAGAGAAATAGGGTTTAAATGAGCTGCCAGGAGTCACACAGCTAAAAAGTATCTGAGGCCAAATTTGAACTCAGGGCCAGTTCTCTATCCACTCAGCCATCTAGCAGTTATTGAATACATACTTGTTGAATGGAATTGAAATGAATCTTAAAGGCTTTCGGCCCTCATCATAATCTCGGAAAAGATGGTGGCCAGAAAGATCTCAGACCTGTCAATGTGTAGACATTCTTCCTCAAAGCCAGTGTGGGATGTGACTCACAAATTTCTTATGTTTAGAATTAAGTGATTTAAGATTAACTGAGGCATTCTTCTACTTTGGTCCCATAGATCATAGAAACAAATTTCAAAGTTGGGGGAACAGACTACTAGATATCTTGCCATTATTTGAAATTGACAGTTAAACTCAAGCCCAGCCTGAATTAGGCATAGCTCTTCATAATAGCCTGGCCTGGCTCAAAATCCTTGCCCCTAAAGTGATGGCTCTGGAATGAAGTCTTTACTTGACTTCCACACCGTTCTTCACTGTTTTCCTGGTAACAAGGATGGTGATGGGCTTGGGCCCTAAGCCGAAGGAAAAATGTTGGATGAGTATCTTCAGCAGAGAAGCCTCAAGGGGATGTGGTAGTGATTGTCAAGTATCTGGAGGACTGTGATATGGAAAAGGGATTCAAGTTGGTCCAAAGAATTGAAGCTCCTTGTCCTCAAGGACTGGCTTGCATCGTCGTGGTTGTATCTCCAGCAATTAGAAGAGAGCCTTGCAAATAATAGACCAGTCAATCAGTCAACATCTGGTCAACAACCATTGCTTAAGCACTTGCTATATGTCAGATAAACAATAAAACCTTATGCAATTGAATTTCTTGACTCAAGAGGGTAGAATTAGGAGCAGTGAGGAGATGGTTAGGAAGTGGGCAGAGTCAGAGGTAAAGAGGCAGATTTAGGTCTGAAATAGGAAAAAATCATTCCTGATGAACGGCATGTGCCAGGTTGTAATATGCAAGCAAAGAAGGAAGTGGGTTCCCATCCGTGGAAGTCTGCCAGCCTTGACTAACATCACAGGGAATTCCAGTTGAAGTGTGCAGTCGATGACATGGTCTCTGAGGTTACTTCTAACTTGGAGATTCTGTGAATTGTTATTTTGGCATTTGTTCACTGAAGAGAATATCAAGTTATAGGACCTGGGTGGCATTAAAACAGAAGTGTCTACCATTTTGAAAAACCATTCTTGTCTTCCAAGTTTATATACGATCAATTCTTCTCTCTTGGAGTGCTTCCTAAATGATTATAGGAAACTGTTGCCCAATACCACAATTCTGTCAAATTCAATTCAATTTGACATGTGTTTATTTAGTAAGCACCTAGACTATGTGTTAGGCACTGGCAATACAAGACAAAAACCATCTCTGCCCTCAAGGAACTTGATTTCTGTTATAAATAAAATAAGGGAAATATGGTTAGACCAAATACCAAGTAATTGGGGGAGGGAGGTTGATTCAGAGAAGCACTAACCATGGCTGGCTAGAAATTAGGAACTTCACAAAGTTTGTCATTACCCCCCAAAAGCCTTGCTTTCCCCCACACAAGCACGTACTTTGCAAACAAAATGCCTGCAGGCCCTCCACACTTTCACAAAGAGTCTCTGGTAATTGATGTGACCCAAAATTATACATTACCTGGAAGCCAACCTGCTAAGCAAAGAGCTTTGTTGAATTCGAATAGTCTAGTCTTCAGAAAGTAGACACCTAGTCTGTTGCCAGGACTCTCCTGGGAGCCTTCTCAACACAGCCTTCGAGAACCTCCATATTCTAGAAAGACAGTACAGCAGGAAGGAAGGAAAGGAGGAAGGAGGGAAGGAAGGAAGAAAGGAAGGAAGGAAGGAAGGAAGGAAGGAAGGAAGGAAGGAAGGAAGGAAGGAAGGAAGGAAGGAAGGAAGGAAGGAAGGAAGGAGGAAGAGATATGTAAGTGTTTACTGTGTAGTGAGTACTATACTATGGGCCAAGAATGCAAATACAAAAAGCAAAAAAGTCCTTGGTCTCAAAAAGCCCACATTCTGTAGTGGTTCTCAACCTTCCTAATGCCAGGACCTCTTAATACTCATATGTGGATGTATCTGCATGTGGGCAAACCTGCCAGGAGACATAGAGGAGCAGTGTCTCAGTTCCTAAGACCATTGGAAATACGTGTTTTCTGATGGTCTTAGGTGACCCCTGTGACCCCTGTGAAAGGGTCATTCAACCCCCAAAGGGGTCGTGACCCACAGGTTGAGAACCACTGTAATAATCAAGAGAAAACAGTACATGGAGTGGAGTGGAGTGGTGCTGGGACAGTGAGGTGTTTTAGTCAAGAAAGTCAGAGGAGAGGATTCCTTTTGTTGTTTCTGAGTCATTTTTCAGTTGTGTCTGACTCTTCCTGACCCCATTTGGAGTCATTTGTCATTTTCTTCTCCAGCTCATTTTACAGATAAGGAAACTGAGGCAGAGTTAAGTGACTTGCCCAGGGTCACACAGCTAGTAAGTATCTGAGACTGGATTTGAACTCAGGAAGATGAGTCTTCCTCCCTGTAGACTAAGTACTGTATCTACTGTAGCACCTAGCTAATCCTAGAAGGATCCTTTAACCTCTCTATGGGCAAGTGGATTTAGTCTTAGTTTATTTGGCACTGAAGAATGACACTGGCAGTTGTTGAGAAGCAAATTTTGGAGTTGAAAGGACTCCCTTGGGATCCAGGGGACTCTTCCTCAATGGAGATCTTCAGACAAAAGTTGGCTAACCATTTGTCAAATATGTGGTAGAAGAGAACCCTGTTAAAATAAGAACTGGAATAGACAGCACTGAGCTTACTTCCAGCTCTGCCATTGTGAGTCTCCAGGGTCCCCCACAAGTGTGAGCTCAGTACAGGAAGCTTTGCCAAGTCCCACTTGGAGCTCTTCTCTCCATTATTTCTTATTCCGTGGTTCAGGCCTTGAAGCTGACCAAAAGTCCTGTATTCTGGCTCCAACATTGGTGCATGAACACCATGGCAATTGATGTCATCTGTGTGAATCCCATCTGGCTGGAATTGTCTCCTGTTTCTGAGCCCATCATTCCTTTCATATAGAAATCCCTGAAGTGAGAAGGGAACTTGTGTTCTTCAGAAGATTTTCTACTAACTCTCTGCCATACTTTAGCTTCCTCAGCTTGTTCTGCCTGGGCATGAGTAAAAAGCCCTGTCTTTATTCTCCTGACACATGTCAGAGTTCAAAGTACTTTACCAGATATGGAGAAAAGTCATATATTTAAAAGAAGAAGAAGAAGAAGAAGAAGAAGAAGAAGAAGAAGAAGAAGAAGAAGAAGAAGGAGAAGAAGAAGAAGAAAAAAAAATTGACAATGAGGCAGAACATTATAGTGGCCAACCTGGAACTCAAAAAGACCTGAGTTTGAATCCCATCAAAACACCTATTTAAACCCAGGCGAATTTCTTCACCTTTCAGTACCCCCCTGGCAATTTTCTAAGACTATAAATTACCGGAGTTGCTACTAATTTACCTTGGAAGAAGCTGGAAGAAAGGAAGGAAGGGAGGGAGGGAGGAAGGAAGGAAAGAAAGAAGGAAGGAAGGAAGGAAGGAAGGAAGGAAGGAAGGAAGGA
>CM053599.1:6800342-6818965 GCA_028646575.1 Pseudocheirus occidentalis | reverse complement strand
AGGGAGGAAGGGAGGGAGGAAGGAGGGAGGGAGGGAGGAAGGGAGGGAGGGAGGGAGGGAGGGACACACTCATTTGGTGACTGCTGTGTGCTAAGCATTGCACATTTTGCAAACACCTCATTTGATGCTCACAAAGCCATGTGAAATAAGCACTATTATCATCCCTATTTGACAGTTGAGGAAACTGAGGCAGAGAAAGGTTAAGTGACTTGCCCAGAGTCACACAACTGAATTCTGAGACCAGATTTGAACTCAGACTTTCCTAACTCTCAGTCCTAATGTCCTGTATCTGCTATGCCACCTGATTTGTCTTTATTGCTTGGTCTCTGTCTCTCTGTCTAGTTAGCATGTATCTATCTCTTGGTCTCTGGCTCTCTGTCTCTCTCCCTCTGTCTGTCTGTTTCTTTATTACATATCATTGTCTCATGCTCTCTCTTGTTCTCTCTGTCTCTCCATCATCTGTCTCTCCAACTCTTGGTCTCTCTGTCTTTGTCTCTCCCTAGCCTCAATGATCCTGGCATTCCTTGCTCTCAAGAAACAGATTAGCATCTAGATTTTCATTAAATCAGCTTTATTTCCACTCATCTCTCAGGGAGGACTTCTCATTTTGGAGTTCCTCTCTTGTTTCCCTTGCCAGCCAAAGTGTCCCCACCCCCACCCCTCCTCCCACACCCAGCTACCACCTGGCCACTGGCACCTAGTGCTTCCTTGCATTTAAAGGCTTCGGCTGATCCTAGCCCCATTATCCCAGGCTGTTTAATGTGCTGTCACAACAGGCCTGTGACCCCCATTCATACTCAATTAATTTCAAGGATTGTTTCCTTCATCATTAAATTCTTATTGGTGAGTGTCCATAAAGCTCCACTTAACAAATTCCATTAGCATTTTAAATGAGAGCAGCCTTCTCTCTCTCTCTTTCTCTCTCTCTCTCTCTCTCTCTCTCTCTCTCTCTCTCTCTCTCTCTCTCCTTCAATCTTTCTGTCACTATCTCTGGCTCTGTCTTTGTCTCAGTCTCTGAATCCCTTTATTTGTCTCTGTATCTATCACTCTGTCTCTTGGTCTCTTCTCCTGTCTCTCCCTCAATCTCTGTCACTATGGCTATTGTCTCTCTGTGGGTCTATCACTTCTTTCTCTTAGTTTCTCTTTGCTTCTTTCTGTATTTGTCTTTGTGTGTCTGTCTTGGTCTCTGTCTCTCTCTATTATCTCTGACTAGATCTGTCTACACCTCCCTAGCTGTCTCTCTCACATACACCCACATCTGTAACTCCCAGCCACCCCCCACCATATGCCCGCCCCCACCATCGCCTTTTTTTCTTTTGCTTTTTTTCTCCTCTGCTCTCCTTACAGTCTCGTCTGGGGGGAACCGGAGAAGCGCCCTTTGAAGGATTACAGTACGGCTTAGATTTTTATTTATAAAAACATAAAGGACTAATATATATCAGTTGGGACATTTTGCTTCCAAAGTGCATTGTAGCAAAATAATTGGAAATCAGTTGTGGTGTGAAATATATGACAGCTTTACGGGGCATAAAAAGCTGCTTTTTCTTTGTAATCGCGTAATTGCCTTAAACCCCGCAATCATAATTGTTATCAAAAAATAATCCCCAGGAAAGGCTACCAGAAGGTGAGCAGACCATTAGAAGAGCCCCCATCCAGCGGGCGCCGGCCGCCCAAGCCGCCCCTCAATCTCCGTTGTTGTTAGTGTCACTCAGCCCTCTCCGGCGCTCCTGGCCAGCGAGCCCACCCTATTGATTTTTCCTCTGACTGAAACAGCCCATATAAGCATAAATTTTGCATGAGCCTTTCACTTTGTAGGCTCTCCTTTGGTCAGATGACACATGATGGGAACATGAAGACTGTATAATAACAATGCGTGGTCAACCTGCAGGCATGAAAACGGGGCCGCCTTGCCCAGCTTTGAAGGACAAAAGCCGAGTCGGGAGAGGGGGCGGCTCTGCGGGTGTGAGAGAAAAAAACAAATATCATTGCCATCTTGGCAGCTGGTGTTCAATTTTCTTCTCTCTCCGTCTCTGTCTCTCTGCTTCTGTGTCTCTCCGTGTGTTTCTCTGTTTGTAGCTTTGTCTGTCTCTCTCTATGTCTATATGTACATATACACATATGGACAACAACATACACACATATCTGTTTCTGGGCAACTGTTTATCTCTCTGTGTCTCTGTGTGTGTGTGTTTGTCTCTGTATATGTATATGTATGTATATACAAAAATATACACACGTCTGTTTCTGTGTGTCTGTATCTATGTCTGTGTGTCTCTGTCTCTCTTTGTATATATGTGTATATATAAAAACATATACACATCTATCTGTTTCTGTGTATTTGTCTCTATTTGTGTGTGTCTGTCTCCATGTGTATCTATACACACATGTATGTATATATCTATGTATGTATATTTTTCTGTCTCTAGATACATACACATATATTTGTCTATGTCTGAAGCTTTCTTTTTTGCGCGCATCCCTCTTAAAATGTGCACACACACCTATCTGCATGTACCTAGCAGCCCCCGCCCACATGCCTGAACATGAATGTATCCCCACTTCCCTCTGTACCCTCTTCTTCCTCCTCCCTTCAGCTCTCTGCTCTCTCTTTCCTCCTTCTCTCTCCCTCTCTCTCCTCTCTCTCTGTCTCTCTGTTTCTGTCTCTCCCTCTCCCTCTCCCTCTCTCCCTCTTCCCCTCCCTGTCCCCCTCCCTCTCCCCCTCTCTCTCTGTCTCTCTTTCTTCCCCCCCCCCACCCCGCCTCTCACTGATGTTTTGCTTTGTACTTGATGCCATTTCTTTTAAGGCCGCCCTTGAGACTGAATCTTGTACAACAGCATTTGATAACATCTCGGATCATGCTGGAAAAGCCTTATCTCAAGATGGGGCCCCTTGATAGACAGGCAGAAGCAAACAGACTCCTTAATAGCTGCCTCCCATTCAGCCTGGCCTGCTGCCCCTAATGCCACTCGCCTTCATTGTTAGTTTTCTGGTTTCTTTCCTTTTCACTCATCAGCTTATTGCTGTTTGAAAATGTGCTGTTAAAAATACAGTTGGACTACTACAGGATTATGTCAATGGAACTAAATGGACCAATCCACAATAATGTATTAAGCACCTACCATGCCCGAGGCTGTCCTAAGCACTGAGGATATGAAGACAATGAAATAGCCCCTGCCCTCAAGGAGTTTGCCTTCTACCCAGGGACCTCCAAGTACAAGACAAATTAAATACACACCATCAAACTGGTACAAAGCGAATACCAGAAGCACTGTCAATGGCCCAGAGTCGCCTACCTTCTTGGAGACTGAAGGTGGCACCCTTCCCATGGTGCAATGAAAAGAACTTGGATTTGGGATAACAGGATGTTGTTTTTTTCTTTGTATCCCCAGAGCTTAGCACAGGGCTTGGGATACTGCAAAGGCTT
This sequence comes from Pseudocheirus occidentalis, assembly GCA_028646575.1. Lineage (NCBI taxonomy): Eukaryota > Metazoa > Chordata > Mammalia > Diprotodontia > Pseudocheiridae > Pseudocheirus > Pseudocheirus occidentalis. Next base: position 6,815,540 of record CM053599.1, on the reverse strand, counting down.
AGTAAATAAGTGCTGGATGGATTATTGCTTGACTGTGTGATCGTGGATAAGTCACTTTAACTCTCTGGGTTTCATTTTGCTGATCTGTGAAATGAGGATGTTAGGCTGGGAGGCATCCAAGCTCCCTTGCAGCTGCAAATCAATGATCCTGGGATCTGCAGTAGGAGGAGGGGAGGAGGAAATGAGCTCCAGGGCCAAATTGTAATTCATTTACAATTTGATGCTCACTTTCTCCTTTCCCTGCCTCCTCTTGACACATCCGTGGCTTCTTGGAAGACTCACCTCCTACTGTCTCCTACAGGCCTTGCCAGTCGCTTCAACTCTCTCCTCTAAAATGACTCTATGTATCTAGCCAGTATCTACTCATTTATTTACATGTTGTCTCCACCGTTTGTATAACCCTTAAGAACAGGACCAAATTCTTTTTTTCTTTATATGCCCAGTGCTAGCACAGCGCCTAGTATGTAGTACATGGCTATGCTCACTTAATTGATTGATTGAAATGAATTTCCCCTGGAGGGAAAGTTCTCTTTATGACATAATCCCTGATCACCAGTTTTAGTCATTTAAAAGAGCCTCATTTGTTGTTTTAAATCACAATCTTCAGGCCAAAAAGAGGCTTCCTCTCGGTGGCTTGGGTGTCGATGCTTGGGGTGACAATCATTTGCAAACCTTACATGCTGGAGGAAAAGAGATGCCAACTCCCCCCCATATCTAGTTAAGTGTTTAAGCTTCAGGCACATGAGCAGAATTAACTTCTGGTTGGTGTGAGAGTGCTCTTGATATATTTTTAAAGGGAGCTAGTTCTGGTCTTTCTCCAAAATCCCCTGCTGGGTAGGAAGGAGAAATGTATCTGTCCATTGTCCTCTTGTTCATTTCATGCATTTTGGTCCCCCTCATCCAGGGATACTGGCCTGTTTATCGGCCAGCTCTGGGCCCGCCGCTCATTGTCTGATGGGAGACGTTGGAAAATTACTATTTTTATTTCCGGTTGGTGGCATCACTGGAGATATTTCTACTTAAAACCAAAGCTATTACAGTAAATGACGTCCTCTAAGATGAGCTCGGGCTGGGGACAATAAGCAAACTGATCCTTAAGAACTGAAGCCTGGGGAGAGCTTATTCAGAAGGGCAAGGAGTGAAGAGGGGAAGGACTGGTATGTTTGTCCTTTATGGGAAAAGGAGGGGGGGCAGAATCCTCACTTCATTTAAGGGAAAGCATTCTCTTGTTTCAGCTATATACCCTGCTTACAGTTTCTCCCCCATTAAATCAAGCTAAGATTCCAGTTGGAAAAGGGCAAAGATGTACAAGGTATTTAAGGTGAAATAAATAAATAAATAGGAAGGTAAAACAAATGGACCCTTAGCTGAGCTCAGGATACACTTGCCAGCCGCCTCTCTCACACGGAGGCAAAACAATCATGAATCTCAGACCCAGCTAGATTCTACCCAAAAAGACCAGAGTCTATAAAATGAGTTAGGATTTAACAGAGAGTGAACCATAAAAAATAATCTGTTTTAATAGACTAAGAGGGTTGGGGAGTGTTGTGATGAGGTTTCTTTTCTTTCTTTCTTTTTTTTTTTTTTAGCCTCAATGCCCCTGTGATATATTGCTCTGCCTGTAGGAGGGAAATGTAGTTGTAGGGAGACTTCAAGACCTAAGGGGCTGGTAAAGGGATTGGCAGTGCTTTATTTCTGACTCTCTTATTATTAATCCCTCTCTGAGTGGAGAGTGTCTGAAAATTGTTCCCGTCTGTTCAATGGCCTATCTGAGGTGTGATGGCCATCTCTATCACTTTCCTAGTGTTTGCTGTCCTTGTCACCTCTCCCCCTCTGCCCAAGTTTCAACAGAAGGATAAAGGCTTCTAATGGGCAAGGACACTCAGAGTCCTTCTCTGCCACAGATTATCCCTTGAGTATTTGGAGGAGGTTGTAGATGAGATGTGCTGCCCACCTTCTGTCCCACAGCCCTGGAAGCTGATCTGATGCTCTGTAAGAGCAGGTTAAAACAATCCTTGGATATCTTCCTCCATGCTCCCGGAATGACCCCCTGCAGTGTGCATAAAGACATAAAACCTATTGGGATCTGCTCTGACATTGTCCTGGCACTCGGGGCTATTCTACTCGAATGTAAGCTTCCTGTTTGTTGTTGTATCTCCAGTGCCTAGTACAGTGCCCAGAACACAGTGCGTATTTCATAAAGGCTAGCTGATAGACTGATTTGTATTTGTAAGGGATCTAGGTGTCAAAGTGGATAGAATGTTGGATCTGGAGTTCATATACTGCCTCAAACAATTCCTAGACGTTTGTACACAATGACAGACACAACGTATGTGTGACGACCAACTTTGATAAACTGGACTATTCTTAGCAACACAAGGTTATAAGACAACTCTAAAAGTCTCAGGATGGAAGGAGATGTCTACATTCAGAGAATGATCTAGAAAGAACAGAGTTTAAATGCAGACTGAAGAAAACTCCATGCTCTCTTTGTTTTCCATGTTGGCTTTGTTTCCTCTTTCCCATTGTTCACTTCATTGGTCGCAACCCTTCTATACAACCAGACTAATGTCCAACATGAAAGTATTTGCAGATCCTATACTTGACTGCATGGGGGGGGGGGGACTTGAAACTCAAGGGATTGTGGGACTGAATCTTGTAAACTAAAAGTAAACAAACAAATCAATAAAAAAAATTAGAAATTCCTAGTTCTGAGGTCCTAGGAAAATCACTAATCTCCCAGCCTCAGTTTCCTTATCTGTAAAATGAAGATAATAATAGCACCTGCCATGCAGGATGATGGTGAAAATCAGATGAGAGAACAGGCACAGTCCTCTGCGATCTCAAAGCCCTCTAAACATGTTGGCCAGGTTCTTATGATCCCAATAGAGTAGAAGCTCCCTGAGGAGGACCATCTGTTGTACTCCAGACAATTCTTGGCACATCCTAAGGACTTAATAAGTTGTTTATTGACTGACTCTTCAGGAATGTGGATGGTTTAGAATTGCTTTGGACCTGACCTGATTTTCCTGGGATAAAGAACCCCCAAGGCAAACCAAAAGGAGACTGCTCATGAAGAGCAGGGAATGAAGCAATCATTCATTCACCATAATCTTGGCTTCTTCATCTTTGCCTTGATTCATGAAACCCTGAGCATCGGATAAGAAGATAGTGCTTTTTCTTGCCAAGGTTCTAGAATTTTGAAAATATATTGAGAACAAAAAAAATGGACAGGGGAGGCATTGGTTTCTTCACACTTGCATTCATCTAGAAATAAAAGAAGGAAATTGTCTACTTTAATAGATTTAGGACTGGAAGAGCTTGCAAGCTATATAGCCCAATAACCCCATCCTCTCCCTGCCCCTCATCATATAGATGCTGGAACTGAGGCCCAGAGAGATTAAGTTACTTATCCAAGGTCACACAGATAGTGACTAGTAAAGCTGAGATTCAAATCCAGGTCCTGTGAGTGAAAATTGTGCCCTTTTTTCCACTGCACTCTTCAGCCTCCTAAAGTGGGCTGGGGGAAATTGGTAGGTGGGATTGTAGGTATCCAGCAGATATGAAGTGAATATTTGTTGATGGGTGGATTGCTTGAAATAGATGACTCTTGGGTGTTTTTGCTTGGGATCTGTACCTGGGCATGTGGAACCTGAGGTGTGAAGATCACTTCCATGGATGAAGCCCAGCCATTTCTCTGTTGATTATTTTCTTAACATGGAGTTCATGGAGCCCAGGGAATTGTGAAGAAATTTAAAGAGGTTTGTGAACTTGGAACTTTTAAAATTTTGATAAGTGTATTTCAATATAATTAGTTTCTTTTGTTATCCATATTTGTTTTATGCATTTACAAACATTCTGAAAAAGGATTCTTAGGCTTCATCAGATTGCCAGATGGAACCAGCACCTTTTAAAAGAGTAAAAAACCTCTTCTGACAGAGTTGCCTAGAGTTGGGGTTGGGGGGAAGTGGTAAGTGACTTGTTCAAGGTCACACAGTGAAGACGTGTGAGGGGGGAAAAATGGAGCCCAGATCTTCATGCCTCAGTTCATTCTATCAAATGATCTCTTTTCTATAAGGGCAATAGAAAAGTAAAAACAGAAGAATGAAACCAACTGTGAGATGTATTCTACATCTTTGATCACCATGCTCTATGAATTGCCTTCCTCCATCTCTACCTCTTGAAATCCCCTCTACCCTTCAAAGCCCACCACCAAATGCTGCAAATATAAGCTCCAGCCAGACCTCATCTTTCCCTCCTCTGGGAAAGCACTTTCTCATGTAAAGAAATCAGCTTCATTCTACATTACCCCAGAGGGAACAAATAAATGAGAGGAAGTCACAGGGAGGCCGATTTAGGCTACATGTCAGGAAGGGCTCACTAATGATGAAAGCTAGCCTATAGTTGAATGGGCTTCCTCAAAAGGTGGAAAGGTCTCTCTCCCTGGAGGTCTTTGAGCAGAGGCTGAAGACCATTTGTTGAATAAGATGTAGGAGGAATCCCTTTCCAGGTACAGGCTGGTCTGGGTAGCCATGGAGCTCTCTTCCGATTCTGCATCTGTGAATCTGGGAACACATGAAAGTTATCGGTATGGTTCTCTTGCTGTGTTCCCTTTTTCTCTATCATCAGTAGAGAGTAAGGTCCCTGCCTCCAACCAGAGATGTTCTTTTAGCTGCCCAACTGGACCAGAGTAACGTCTGAAGTCAGCAGGGAATTACAAAATTTCAAAGCCATAAGGGACCTCAGAGGTCCATGTAGTACAATGCCAACATGAACAGAAATGTGCTCCACAATATTCTGAACAAGTGGGCATCTAGCCTCAGCTTAGTGCCCTACAGGGCTGGTGGGAGGAAGAAGGGGATCCTAGTCCTCCAAGGCAGTTCAGTCTACTTTGGAACAGTTCCCATTGTTGGGAAGGTTTTCCAGACATCAAACCCAAATCCATTTCTCTGTCATTTCCCTCAATTACGCAGTGGTCACATCCACCCACTCTTTAATTCCCCTGGGATCTACTTTATCTGGGCCAGCAGGCTTGAATTTATAGAGAGTGAGAGCAGCTAGTCATTCTCTTACTCTTTCCTTCTATCTTGGGTTCCAGTTCTCTCTTAACTCTTAGGTTTCATTCTTCCCAGTTCAAAGGTACTGGGGGGAGGGGTGGAATTAACCAGGTCTGCTATCTCTCTGACATCCTTTATAACCATCCTATCATCCCAAGAAGTGGTTCTAACCCTTCATTTACTTTCCTCTTGCCCCCAACATCACTGTTGTTCAGTCAGTTTCAGTCATATCCAACTCTTCATGAACCCATTTGGGGTTTTCTTGGCAAAGATACTGGAGTGGTTTGCCATTTCCTTCTCCAGCTCATTTTACAAATGAGAAAACTGAGGCAAATAGGGTTAAGTGACTTGTCCAGTGTCACTCAGCTAGTAAGTATCTGAGACCAGATTTGAAGTTAGGAGATGAGTCTTCCTGGCTCCAGGCTGGGCACTCAATCCACTATGGCACCACTTAGCTGTCCAACATAATTAAAGAGGATATTGTTATCTGTAACTTGAATTATTACTTCTATTAATTCTAAGCTTTAGGACAGTGTGATGCAGGAGAAAAAACACGGGATATGAGGTCAGAGGACTTGGATTTTAATCTCAACTCTGCCACCTGTGTGACCTTGGGCAAATTACTTAGCCTCTCTGACTTCCCATCCCTTCATTGGTAAACTGAGGGTGCTGTATGAGATACCCTCTAAGGAACCTGTAGGCTCTAAGTTTATGCTTTCAGGTCTATCATTCCACAAGACAGTCACTCCTTGTGTGTGTGCGTGTGTATACATATATATATATACACATATATTTATGTATTATATATATATATATATGAATTTCCTGTGCAGCTACATGAATCTCTCATGTAGCAAAGAGAGCATTGACCTCCGACTCAATCCCCAAATCTCTCCCAACCTATAGTGTGACCATGACCAAGCCACTTCATGTTTCAAATTTCAGTTTCTTCTGTAAAATGTAGGGATTGTGTTTGCCTCTGAAATTCATTCCAGCTATAATATTTTTGACATACTTTGACAGCACCTTCTTTTCTCCACATTAACATCAGCTGTTGTTTGTGGCAATGAATCAACAAATCAACAGGCATTTATTAAGTGTCTACTATGTGCTAGGCACTGTACTTGATGCTAGAGATACAAATACAAGAAGGAAGCAATTCCTACTCTCAAGAAGCCTATATTCTAATAAGGGTAACAATAATGGCATATGTGGGCATAAAAAAAATAAATACAAAATAGCTAATATAAGGTAGTTGGAGAGAGAGAACATGAGCAGTTTCAGAGATCGTCAAGGACTCACTAGAGAAGATGGAGCTTAAGTGACACGTTGAGGAAGAGAATGATTTTCTTATCCTTAGACTTTTTCCTGAAAACATTTCATCCCTCTAAAGAACCCCTGGAGAGTTTGGGAATGGGGGTCAGGCATTCTTTCCCTGAACTTTTAAAAATCATCTCTTAAATCCAAACCAAACTATCCCCATTTTTTCTCTTCTATCTCTTGAATTAAAAAAAATTGCTTGATCCCTTGTTTCTATTTCCTGGCATCTTTTAAATTTAATCTAATTTTTTAATTAAGAAAAATCTATTTGCTCTCTCTTCCATTACATACATACATACACACACACAGCTCTTATATTAAATATCCATATTTAAGCAAAACCAATTCTGCATTGGCCATAACCCAAAAACATTTAACTTATTCTGTACCCTGGGCCCATTACGTCTCTGTCAGGAAGCGGGTAGTGTATTGTATTATTTATCCCCTAGTTGGTCATTGTATTGATCTGAGTTCTTAAGTCTTTCAAAATTACAGTGGTGTGTGTGTGTGTGTGTGTGTGTTTCATTGTAGTCCTGGTTCTGCTAACTTTGTATTGTATCATGTCATACAAGTCTTCCCAGGATTTTCTGAAACCATATCTTTCTTCTTTTGTTACAGCACAATAGTAATCCAGGCTATCAAAAACCATATAAAAGCGTGCTCCAAATCACTAATAATGGGAGAAATGCAAATTAAAGTAACACTGTGGCTCAACCTCACAGCCATCAGATTAGCAAAGTTTACCCCCCAAAAGTGAAAATGATACGTGTTGAAGGGTTGTGAGAAAACACACACTAATGTATTACTAATGGAGCTGGTCTAGAAAGCACTGGGTCACTCTGCCCCCGCATTCTATGCACTGTGCACATACTTTGACCAAAAGAATTTTTTAAAGTCTCCATACGTGCAAAATGGGCCATATATGAATGTCCTGCCTCCATTTTTAAGAATGAAAATGCAAGCAAATTGATGCTAGGGATACAAACGAGCTGTTCTGCTATTAGCATAAAATAGACTCTAGATTCACACCTCTAGTTGGTGCAGTGACTAGAGCTCTACACCCAGGGTCTGGAAGACCTGAGTTCAGATCCTGCCTCAGGCCCTTATTAACTATGTGACCTTGAGCAAATCACTTGTCCTCTTTCTTCCTCAGTTTCCTTTTCTGTAAAATGGGATAATAATAATAGCACTTACTTCCCATGGTTGTTGTAAGGATGAAATGAGATATTGCCGTGTTAAAATACTTTGCAAATCTTTAAACATTATGCAAATGCTAGTTGTCATTATTATTACTTAATGGCTTACTGCAGAGTTTGTGATCCATTTACCTAAGTCATCATTTATTTCCTTCTTCTGGCCAGGTGGTCTGTTGTCCTAACACAGTCTCAACTCTGTTTCAACCATGCACTTGTTCTCGCCCAAATAATCCCATTTGTAGATGCCCTCATAAGATTCTGCCCTGTCAGTATATGTCACTGTAGCCCCTTGTAATCTCATCTGTCCCTTCTGTTTAAGGCATTCCCATCCACTGTCACATTCCAGGCATGAATCCCACCCAAACAAATAATGGTGCTGATGACGTCAAGTGTATCAGCTCACATTAATATCTTGAGCTCATTGTGTTTATTATTTATGCTCTGCATTTGTACATCTAAGGTTATGATTAATCTTCTTGCCCTGGCTCTTCAGCACTGACTATTGGGCCTCTTTGCTGCTGTTTTTCTTCCTACAGCATCCTTGCTGTGTTTTACATCATCCGGATTAGTGCACTTTTTTGCATTGTCTGGATGGGTACTTCTCTCCCTCCCTCCACTTCCTCTTTAAAGTCTCCCCTAAAGATCCATAAGTCTCCAGGAAAATCCATTTTTATTGACCTTCGTTAGCAACACTGTATCCTTAGCCCCAAAACTCATCATTCCTTTATCGGATTCCAAGGTCCAAAAGTACAAATTTCATTCTCCAGTACAGTCTTCTTAACTGGCTCCTCACTTCCCATGTAGTATCTCCTCTGGGCTCATTCTCCCAATTCATACTCACACTCAGATTGGTAAATTGGGTCATCAGAGGTTGACTGACTACTTCTCCCCTCAGACTTCTGGGAGCAAGCCTGAGGAATTGTCTGGTGGGCCCCTTCAATACCAATTGGTCAGCAGAATTCTACTAGTTTCTATAAAAGGGTATTAACCAAGAAGGTGTAGTCAGGAAAGAAGGTAGGAATGTGTTGAATGTAACTTCTGTTGGAGACTCTCTAGACTTCTCCATGCCCACCCCAGCTGCTTTCTCCATCTGGAGATGCCTAGGTGGCTCACTCCTCTTTTCTTCTGCAGTGAGAACCTGCCTGCAATCTCCACATGAAGACGTGCCCAGGCAGCCTTGCTCACTTCCAACCCAGATCTGCTCTTGACTTGGGACTTTTCCACCTTCTGCCTGAAGGGGTTCTTTCTCTTCTACTCCAGACCTTTCCTTTCTTTTTTCAATTGTCTTCCCTCTTGGAGGGCAGGGAATGTCTTTCTTTTTGCTTAGAATATCTATTCTCTGGGCTTAGAGCAGTGCCTGGCACATGGGGCTTAATTAAGTGCTTTAGCAAGTTAGCTAGTTGTCCCTCAACTGAGTCTATGCCCCCTGCTTTCACTGCACATACAAGTTCCCCAAGGATGGAGGGCTTAAATTTAGAGCATGGAAGAAATGAGGCACATATTTTGAGAGTATGTGGGGCTGACGGGTACATTGAGACTTCTGGACCTGGCAGTTCTTATCTCCTTTATGGCACTTTCATGACAGCCCCCTTAAGTAAGGCTCTCTGCTAGGTCCTGAGAACTGATGCCTTCCTTTCTAGAGTCCATATCTGGTACTTTGCTCTAGCCGATCTCTGGGGCTGTCTATACCCAGGTGGTAGGCTTTCCAGATCTGTCTGCAGGTATTTCCTCTCTCATTAGCCATGGACTCTATCACTGTCTCTAGTTGCCAGGAGGAATGTGATGGCTCTTCTGACCTTTGGCAGTGCATAAAGTCATAAAGTGATTGATTCAGTCTCCAGATATTCATTCGCCTAAAATCAGGAAGGAAGGAACACAAAAGAAACACGGGCTCCATACATTCAGAGACACATGAGTCGGGGATAGGAGATGACGACTGCCTCTTCCCACCCAGCAGATGACGCTCACTAACAGAAAGGGCCAAGGGAGGGGCATATTGATCATTGCATGTGATGAAGTAGGCCACTGACATCTTCAGTTCTGCACACGAGAGGATGAGACGCATGCTCATCACTGGGCAGCACCAGCTCCCAGTCATTCAGGTCTGGAAGAAGGATCACAAGCCTCCAGACTTAGGTTGGAGGCAAGGCTACAAATGCTGGTGTGATCCATGAGGAAGGAAACCTGGACATGTTCTGAAGCTTTCCCCCTCCCCCATTAGACTTTCCTTTCTTTTCTAAACACTTTTATCCCTAAGGTTCTCATTGTTTTTCCCTGGACTTCATCAGCCCTAGAACTGCCTTCCAGGTCTCTGCTAGTAATATCATCTGTCCTCAGATAAATCCCCAGAATTAAATATTGATGAGACTTAGAAAGTTGCAGGTGCTAGGCACACACCCCAGGAAAGCTGCACCCCTCCTAAGTGTTCATTGGAGGCAGTCAAACAGTTTAGTGGACAGAGCGCTGAACACAGAATTGGGGAGATCCGAGTTCAAATTCTGCCTGCTTCAGTTCTGTAAAGTTGGACGAGTCACTTAACCTCTCAACCTTGGTGTCCTCATCTGAAAAATTGGGATAGTATGAATGCCTACTTCTCCAGGTTGTTGAGAGAATGAAATGAGATATGTGTACAATGTTTGGCAAGCCTTAAAGTCTTCGAGAAATGTCAGTATTGATGATGATGGTGATGTCAGGTCAATGTATCATATTGTCTCAGTACCCTTCAGCAAGTAGAGGCTAACCACCACACTTCATCTCTTCTTGCTCTGGCCAGCCTGGTGGCACACCAGTGTGTGGGCCCTTGTCATCATGCCGCAGAGCAGGGGAAACAGCTCCCACCTTGGGAAATGGAATGTTAAAGAGGGAGGAATTGCCAGTAGGCCAGCTGGGCTAGAGATTTTTGTTAGCATCATAGTGTAAGAACATAGCAATGAAATTTCTCTGTATCTGTTTTGTGTTTGTTTCTATCTCTGTGTCTGTTCTTCTTTTTCTCTGTGGGTGTGTCTCTGTCTCTCTGTCTCTCTTCGCTCCCCATCCCTCTCTCAATTCTCTCTTTTTCTCTCTATTTCTGTCTCTCTTACCCCTAAATTTTTTCCCACAAACTAATTTCATTTGAACTCATGTCCTCCCCAAACCTATAAAAAGTTCCAATTCAAGATATCCAATTAAGCAGCTTTTTCTAAGGACCCAGTACGTGTAATGAATTCTGTTCACAGCTGGGGATAAAATAGGCATGGCTCCTGACCTCACTGAGGTTATAGTCTGATAGTGGGATGAGGTCATAGGCTAAGAGATGATACCAGGAACACGGAGGTCGAGAGAGACCTGGCTGCAGCCTTCCCCCCACCCCCAGCAATGAACTAGCTGTGATCACAGGAAAGCTGTGGCCCTTCATCTCCAGTTTCCTCAAATAGAAAGTAAGTGTCATAATAGGGATGGTACCTGCCTCATGGGGCTGGTTAGAGGCACAGATGAGACGATGCAAGGGCCTTGAGAACATTCGAGTGCCTTAGAAATAACATTTTCATCAGCATCATTATTTATTAAGTGGTTAAGAGAGGTCTCACCAGAGTCCTGTTGGCGATAAGATGAGGGACGTCCCACTTCCAGCTGGTCAGTCAGGCTAGGGGAGTCTTTGTAGAAGACTGGTCCCTGTCCTAGGCCTAGATGGAGAGGAGGATTGGGGAGTCAGTTCCATGCTTGGGGACAACGTGACCTGTACTAAATCCTGAGGTAGCAGGAAGAGATGAGGGAACAGTGAAAAGCCTGGTTTGACTGAAAGGAATTGTGTGAGATTAGATTGGAATTGTATGAGATTAGACTGGAAAGGCAGCTTTGAGTTGGATGTGGGGGCCCTTAGTCTCAGGAAAAGAAGCCCAGACCTGATTCAGTTGTCAGGAGGGAGTCGTGGAAGATTTTTGCTCAAGGGCATAGCCTTTGCTTAAGGGGGTGCTATGCTCAGAAGTTTTTATGGGCAGTTTGGTTTAACAAAGAGAAATCAGACACACGAATCCCCCTCAAATGTTCTAATTAAAGTGTGATAATAGTCTTAACTAGGCTGGGGACCATGGGAAGGGAAAATAGGTGCAGACCTGGAGAGAAATTATGGAAGTCAACTTAACAGGACTTGGTGGTTGCTTAAGTGTGGGAAATGAGGCAAAGAAGGAAGATTAAGTGGGCCAGAAAGATGAAGTCAACCCCAGTATAGGGGTTAGGAGGAGTGGTAGCACTGGGGTGAAGGTGGTGCAGTCAGGGTTGGCCACGTTAAGGTTGCTGTGGCTTTTGTATAAGAAATGGAAGCAGCAGAGCACGTGTTGGCCCTAAATCAATGATACCCCTTCCCATTCTCATTTGGACAATGGCAAGTTGGATAATGCCAGCAGATGTGAATTGTCCCCATTGCACACTGTCTTGGTGCATGGACAACCATGAGCACATCTAATGAGTCTGCAAGTGGGAGAGAATGGGAATAATGTCAGCTTTCAGCCCTTCTGGAGAGAATTCCTCACACACCCATCCTGTCTAATGAAAAAAGAAATTAATGAAACCATAGCTATATCAACACATACAAGTCACCTCTTCCAACCCCTTTGCTAGTCTTACCAAAGAGGAAAGTCAGCTCCAGAGAGATAAAGGGACAAGCACAGCTTGGAACTATTGGAGACAGGTCTCAAAACTCAAGATTTCTGATGCCCGGTAAATGAAACCACCTTATTAATAAGGAAGCCAAGGAAAATGTAATATAGACTCAAGACTTGTCTGATGCTTCTGCCTCAGGAAATAAAGGCTGCTAGAGCACACTAAGGGGATACACATGAGACGTGTGCCCTTTCATGGGAGTGAGCCACACCTAACCAAGTTCAGCCCTCTGAAAGAAGTTATAGACTTGGGTACAATGAGGATTAGCCAGGACCACCAATAACAGTGAATCTCTGAAAAGTAGCACTTCCACAAGGCCACTAGCAAGGAAAATGTAAGGCTCACCCCTGGCAAAAGTCAGTGCCAATTGACAAATCAGTAACTAAGGGGAAAAACGAGCCTATCATAAACAGGGCAACATTCTCTTGCCAGTTAATAAGAAAATGTTGTGTCTCCTTTAAGGAGCCTTTCCCCCATCTCTTGTGAACATGAGAGCCCTCCTTTTCCCCTCTCAGGAAGCTCTATATGTGGAGGAGATGAAAAGTGAGCAGGATTAATTGACTTGAGTGGTTAAAAGGACTGGGTTGATTACTGTCCTTCCAGTGATGTTCCTGTGAATTCCCAGCTGACCCCGGGTGCTGCAGTCGAGAGCTAATCGGGATTGATCGCTCTTCCTGCTTCTTCTCCTTCTCCCAGTCCCTGCCTTCGCTGCCCAGAGAATACCGAGTCCTTACTCCCTTGTCCTGAAGTTAGATGCTGCTCCCCTGCTGGAGGTGTAGTGAGCTGCTACTAGACAGAGACCAGGCCTGGTACATCTATGAGTCCTTGTCATAACACATAATTTGGCATTCTGACAATAAAATAGACTCAAGGCTTATTTCTAGAATGAATCAATGAGCAAATCCTCTCATCTCTCTGGCTTCTAGTCTTTTCGTTAGTAAAACGAGAGGTTCAGACCTGAGAGATGGCCTCTAAGCCTCTTTCCAGGTGAAAATCTAATCTAGGGTTTCTGAATGCATCCTAGGGAAGAAGGAGCAAGAACCATGACTGCCTGTTTCCTTTTGCCATTGCTTTCTCGTGTTCCTTGAGGCAACACACTCAGAGATTAGAAACATTAAGGAGCATTGATCTGCTGTACCTCCATCACTCAAATATGTGGTTTGAAATAGGGTTCCAATCTGACTTGAGAGGTTAGCAGCCAGGAGGGTAGGGAAGGCTGTGTGAGCCTCTGGTGGTAGGCGAGAGAGGAGCAGTGGAGACCAGAGCAAGGCTCAGTCTGGGCACAATATAAATTTACAACGAGAAATGTTTAGGCAGGCTTGTTTAGGTTTTGACCATGCTTAAGTTAACTCTCATGGAAATAATTCTCATCATTCCCCACCTGCATTTTTTCACATCAAAATGTTTCAGTGTACCAGGTTATAGTTACCAACCCTATGTTCTTTGTCCTTGGAGAGTTTCCCTGGAGACTAAACTGGGTGAGGGGAGCAGCGTGGCATGGGCAGGAAAAAACAGAGCCCATCCCAAGCAGCTCTTTACAGGTCTTCCCTTCGTACGCTGGACGTTCTGGCCAAAGCACCCTCCTAGGAGTTGGCAGGCTCCATCTGCCTTGCTTCACTTCCACATCTTTGCACAGGCTGCCCCTCGTGCCTAAATGCTCTCCTTCCTCACCTCAGCCTCTCAGAATTGCTAAGATCCTTCAGCTGCCACCTGTGCTGTCCCCTCCTAAATGATGGCTTCTCGGATTTCTGTCTGTTTCTGTGGTTGTTGTCACTGCTGCTGCTGATCGCTGTTACTGCACCTACCTTGCTTCCTCTGTGGGTGTTCTCATCCAGTTGGTCACTCACTGAAACAATGCAGATGGGAGCCCATCCCTGCCTGCCGCCATGTGCCTACCCTTGTCCGTATCCTCAGGGGATCCACCCAACCTGCTCAGGGGTCTCTTGGACAATCCAGGCTGACTATTATTGACCCCTTGCTCTGCCCAGGTGGCCAGCCTACATTCCTTTCTGATCCCACATTTCTCTAAGGGTCTCATTGATGATGTTTCCTCTAGGCAGTTCTTAGTGGGGGGTGAGTGGTAGCCTCCTTACACTTTCTCTATTTCCCTTGAGGGACCCTCGACACTAATTCTTCAGAGACTCTAGTGTTCTGGGACTTGCAGCCATAGAATATCATTGAGAGAAAGACAAAAGATTGCGGGGAGAGATTAGAGTTGAGTGCAAGCATTTGGAGGGTTGGTGCATGGAAGGGAGATTATACTTGTTCTCTGTGGCCAAAGACAATAGAACTAGGAACATTGTGGGGAAGTCATAAAAAAAAAAGGACCACTTAGGCCTAATGCCAGGAAACTCTTCTTAATCACTAGAACTACTCCAAATTAGAATGGCCCACTTTGAGAGGTGGTGAGCTCCCTGTAGACTCTCAGTAGTCTTTGAGTAGTATCTAGATAACCACCACTGAAATTTGTTGTACTGAGGATTTTGATTCAAATCCAGAACTGATCAGCTAGACTACCTCCCAATGTGGAGATTCTAGGCTTCTGGGATTAAAAAGATGGGCCTTTTTTTCAGGGACAAGCTTAAGTGGTCATGAAATTCTCTAAAAATTTTACCATCAGCAGGCCAGCTCACTGTCTTCCTTCTGTTCACCCCTGGTCACAGCTTGGGGTCCTTCTATGATACCTATCCATGGCCTGTGTCTCATGGTCAAGTTCTATGGGTCATTCATCCAAGGACATATTGTAGTCTGAATGACTGTCGTCCAGTCAATCAATGAACATTTCTTAAATTTTAATTTATTTTCTTGGTTACATCATTCATTTCCACAGGTTTTGAGTTACAAATTTTCTCCCCTTTTTGTCCCTACCCCCCAGCCCAGAACATTGATCACACTGTAAGACCCCTCCCACAATCTGTTCCCTTTTATGCCCTCCTCCAACACCTCTCTAGCTTTCTAGCAGGGTAGGGAGCTCCTCCCTGCCCCTG
>CM053599.1:6788376-6799842 GCA_028646575.1 Pseudocheirus occidentalis | reverse complement strand
CAGTTAGCAAAATCCACTGACCTTTCTCTTAGCCTTTTTTTCTTCTGGCCTGATAGATGTGGTAACTGTGCCTCCAGTGCAGCATCTCCTTTAGCCGCGGCTCCCTGCCCGATGCCCCAGGGCCTGAGCCGGCCGGGGTTTCAGCCGCGGGTCCCAGACTGCTGCGAAGAGCCCCGCCTGCTGCGCTGCCTGTAGCAAGAGATGTGCCTTCTGTCTTGTGGAGAGTTTTGGAGCTTGAAAATCTGTTTAGCGTCCCATTTTCTGAGTTTTTTAGCGTGTTTGTGTGGGAGCTGCGGTGCTTTGCTGCTTCTACGCCGCCATCTTGGCTCCGCCCCCCTCAATGAACATTTCTTAAAGCACCTATGATATAGTAGACATTGTGCTAAGCACTAGAAAGACAAAGAAAGGCAAAAGAGAATCCCTATCCCAAATAGTTCACAATGGAATAGGGGAGATAACAAGCTGTACACGGGGCAAATAGGAGACTGTTAACAGAGGGAAGTTACAAGAATGAAGGAGGACAGACTTTTGTCATCTACTTGGCATTTCCAGCGTGGTTTGTTGGGGTTAATTTCATTTGCGTGATTATCATTGCCATTGAGGAGGCTCTACAGTATTCCAGGGTTTGCTATGGTCACTGTAATATTACCTCCTACATTAGGTCTTTCTCAAACCCCCTACACTAGTGCTGCCTCCCCCAGATTATTTTCCATTTCTTTGATATCTACAAATATGTGTACATGTTGTTTCTTTCCAGAAGAATGTCACTTGTTTACAATTGTCTTTATCCCTGGCACATAGTAGGCTCTTTTCTTGTTTCGCTGAATTAAATTTTATTGAAAAATATAATGGTTTAGAAAACAGTGAGTTCCCGTTTATTGGAGTGCTTCCAGTAGCGGCTATAGGACCACTTACTGGATTTGTTATAACAGAATGCTTTGGGGGAGGGGAGGGAGGATGGGTTTGACTAAATGGTCTTGCAGGATCCTACCCATACATTAGGATTCTGGGACTGGCATACAGAAGTTCTTAATGAAAGCTGATAGGTCCCTTCCCTTGTTTCCTGGTGTCTTTGGAGGACCAATGTATGTACATTGAAATCAAGAACACCTGAAGGAGATTCTGTGCTACCTCTGGTTATTCTCAAAGAGTAGCTGAGTCTAGCCAAGGTGTGGCTGTGCTTCTGGAGGGGTTAGCAGTTATTGCATGTAATTTCCAGGTATTGTGGAATCAGCTTGGTGAACAAAAAGGAATTGGATGCCCAAAGGGCAAAAAAATTGTGTGTACTCTTTTACCCACAGCTACCATTACCAGGTCTGTATCCCAAAGAGATCATAAAAAAGGGGAAAAGACCCACATGTACAAAAGTATTTATAGCAGCTCTTTTGTGGTGGCAAAGAATTGGGAATTGAGAAGATGTTCATCAATTAGGGAATGGCTAAACAAGTTTGGTAGATGAATATAATGGAATACTATTGTGCAATAACAAATGATGAACAGGCATATTTCAGGAAATCCTGGAAAGACTTACACAAACTGATTCAAAGTGAAATGAGCAGACCCAGAAGAACATTATACACGGTAACAGTAAAGAGTAACATTGTATGATGATCAATTATGAATAACTTAGCTACTCTTAACCATAGAACGATTCAAGACAATTTCCAAAAGATTCGTGATGGAAACTGCTATCCACATCCAGAGAAAGAGTTATGGAGTCTGAATGCAGATCAAAGCCATTTTCTTTCTTTTTTCATATTTTTTTCCTTTTGGTCTGTTTCTTCTTTAATGGCATGACTAATATAGAAATATATTTTACATGACTGCACATATATAACCTATTTAAAATTCTTACCTTTTTAGGGAGGATGGAAGGAGGGAGAAAATTTGGAACTAAAAAAAATTTTAAATGAATGTTAATAGTTATCTTTACATGTAATTGGAGGGGGGAGAATACTATTTTAAACAAACAAACAAGCAAATATGCAAATAGATAGATAAATAGATAGATAGATAGATAGATAGACAGACAGACAGAAAGACAGACATACGAACGAACAAACGAACGAACGAATGAATGAATGAATGAATGAATGAATGAAGTATATGAACCAGAAAAAGAGATAGGAAACAGGGGGCTGGGGGCATTAGACATCACTACTCACTTTTGTTTTTTCTTCTACTGTCCTAAAAATGTGTGTGTGTGTGTGTGTGTGTCTCTCTCTCTCTCTCTCTCTCTCTCACACACACACACACACACACACACACACACACGCACCTCTTGGTCATAATTAACATTTTTTCAGTTTCCAATGCTGTCCCCATGGTTTGCCCACAACCATTCTTGATTGTGTAGAAAATACAGTGTTGGACAGTATGTGCATATCACTGGACTCCCAGAAGATATCCCCTGGGAAGAAAAAGCAAGTTTAAGTAGATAAGAAAAGAAAACTCAAGATGGTGCTTTTAAATGTTGACCTCAAGTCAAACACAAACTTTAAATTAAAAATATAGTATTTAGGCATTAAAACAAAATCTCAAAGTATCTTGAATTACTGTCTATTGTAAATTGTTTCTGATTGATGTGGGAATAATCTCTCTAAAGATGCAGCTTGCAACTCATCCCATACCTTAGTCTTATAAGACTATTTCCAACCTACCAGAAAAGTTAACATTTTTAGATGGGCTGAAAACCACATGAATCTTAATACCTTCTGGCCTACTCATTGCAGAATCTGAAAGGAGACAAATAGGATTGTACCCTAGTATAGATTGTGTTTTGTTTTGTTCCATGACTTGTCCATCAACAAGTGACCAACCTCCCGGTAGTGGGCATCTCTGGGTATGGCTAGGCAGTTCCTTGGAAAGGTAATTGGCACTGTTGGGGGGTCATCCTTTCCAGAATCAGGGAGCTTGCCAGAGCTTACAGTCTGCTTATTTAGTCTTTGTGAATCAATTGATCAACAAAAATGTTTTAAATGCTCATTCGGTGTTAGGCACATAGGGCACGTGGGGGATAGAAATGCAAACTCAGGATAGTTCTGAGTCTCCAGGAGTCTAGAGTCTAATTCAAGCAAGCAAGCAAATGAACATTTATTAAGTACCTCCTGTGTCCCAGGGATACTTCTAGACACTGGAGAATTGCACTAAATGAAATTCATGAAACAATCCCTACCTGCAAGCATTTTCTCTCAAAAGATAATTTCACACATAAAATTACATTTGTGCAGAGACATATATGCTTGGACACTTCATGTATAGAGAGAAGTTATATGGTGCATATACATGTTTTTAATTGAAATAGCTTCTTTATATATCCAACTCTAAAGGCAGCAAAATAAAAAAAATGAAAGTATCAATAGCTAAGAAGATGGAAATCTATCATTTTGGAACCAAATTAATGTTCCCACCAGTGTGTCCACCTTTTATCATATTGGCCTCATTTTCACCCTAGGAAACAAACTGAGTGGCCACTCTCATTTTCCCTGTGCATTTTCCCTTGGAAGTAGACACAGAGGAAGTCTTAGAGCTTTTCTCAGACAAGAGCCTAAGAAGCCTGGCTGTATTCCAGTTCCCAATGGTTGCTACCATCCCTAGCAGCCTGACCAGCATATACTAGTCCAACAGCTCTTTATCTATCACACAAAAGGTAGCCACAGGTTATATAACAGTGGGGGAGGGGCGGTTCTAGTGCATAATGTCATTACTCAGAGGGCAACATACAAATTTGTACCAAGGGCTGATTGGAGGAGGAATCCAGGACACTATAAAAGAAAGAGACTACTTAAGATAAAATATCCTTCATCAGCATCCCGACAGGAATCACAAAGCCCCCCTGCCCCAACTTAGCAGAAATCCTTCCCTACAGTCTAAGAAAGTGGGTGCCATGAGAACCACAGGTCCCTACTCTTAGGTCACTTCCCAGTACTGGATGATTTAAACCACTCATACATTCAGTGGAGATGTCAGCTAGGGAAGGGTGTAGCTCCAGTTGGGCCATCCATCTAGACTGCTGCCCTCTTGATTTCTTAGGCCTTTTAAGCTCTACTGGCCCTTCTCAGTTGACTCTAGCTGTAGCTGTAGGTGTGTGTCTCTGAACCTACACTATCATCCTCTTGGCATCAGTGAGAAGCCATGCTATTTACTGGCACTCGTCCTAACAGGCTATCACTCTCCAGATTGATGAATCAAGAATTCTCCGAAATGGTGACTAGGACAAGATTGCTTTAAACGTTATTTGGCTCCTATAGAAAGTATGATGGACCATAGATAACCCATCTGACTTACGCATTATATTCCATAGTGTTACAGGTAGCCACTCTGGGAAGGCTGGAAATGAAATGGCATGAGCCAGTGGTTGAAAAAGAGAGTCACTATCATTTTGTATTCCCAAAGCCTAGAACAGTGTTTTGCATACAGCAGGCATTCAATAGATGTTTGTTGGATTAAAGGAAATATAATGCTTTCATTCAAGCCGTGATAGCTCCAAAGCATGAAAAAGGGATTAAATGATTGGGAAGCTGCATAGAGTCGCAGATAGAAGCCTTGGATTGAATCTCACCTAAGATATTAGCTGAATGATCCCAGACAAGTTCCTTAGCCTCTCTGGGCATCAGTTTCCTCAGTATAAAATGAGGGGGTTGCTTTTAATGGCCTCTAACATCCCTTCCAGTTCCTATGATATTATGAGTACAGAGAATAAGAGAGACCAAGTAGCTCCATGTGGAGAAAGAGCCCTGGATTTGGAGCCAGAGGACTGGATTTTCTCCCTAGTTCACCCAGCAACTAAATGGGTGATTCTAAGCTGGATGCTGTGTTTTTCCAAATCACGCTTTCCTTCTCTGTAAAATTAAGAGACTAGATTACTTAATTTCTACGTTTTCCTCCAGCTCTGAAATGCCAAGACTTTGTTCTTACTAAAGTGTTTTCTTTTCAAGCAAACTGTGCGCAAGAAAAAAAACTGGTGTAAGTTCTGACAATCGAATACATCTGCTGAGATTTGGGGGTGGAGGGGGCCTTACTTTGATCTTAGAGAGGGGAGTAGTGGGGGTCCATCAGCTAAATAGGAGCCTCTGTAGAGCCTTTGTTCTGGAGTCCTGGAATTTAGCCAAAGAATCCCAAATGTGGGTAATAGCCTTCTATTGATGCTTTCCCCTGGTCCCTAAGATCTGTCTTAGTTGGTGGTTATGTATCAGTAAAGTTTCACATAATAAGAACTCCTTTGCCTTCTATTTATATATCATATGTAATAAACTGAGCAAGCCATCTATTTTCTGGCCATTTCAGCTGGTAGGGGAGCTTCTTCTTACCACAGGGCAATCTGCCTTCCTGTGTGCTGTGGTTCAGTAACACTGTAGTTGATTACTAATTCTTCGGCCTTAACCATGGGATTACACGTGGGTCTGGGCTCCAATTATGCCTTAACAGCTTTTTTGACATCTTGGATGTAAAACTCACAAATAGCCACAAATTGTTTTCTGGCTGATTTGTAGATTTCCACTGTGGACAAAGAATGGAAAATGTGAAATGTTGGGAAATAGCCCGGGCATGTAGAAAGCCACCATGACAGCCATAACCTCCTCACTCCGCATCTCATCCTAAAGCAAACAAAAGAATGGATGGAAAAGAAAGATTCTGAGAAGCAACAGAGCTAATTAGAAGATTTTTTTCCCCCGTTACACATATATAAACATGGTGCACACCTCCTAGCCAGATTCATTCTTCTGATTAAATTGATCCCAATCCTTCCCCTTTCCTTGCCACCTGAAGGACAAACTCATGCTTCACGGGCATTGCTCCAGTGCCCCAGGGCTGCTGTACCTTGTTTAATCATTAGAGTGGTTTGATAGCATTACCTGGTAATCACTCTATCAAAAGGTGATGATTATCTCAGAGATGCCTTAAACAGGGATATTGAAAAGGCTGTGGCTTGATAAAGACAGGACTCTTCATTCTGAACATTCCAGTCTATGAATTTCATGAGCTGCTAACAGGTCTGTTCCGGGTTTGAGTGATTCCCTTTGCTAGCATCAGAATAAAACAGTAAGAAATTTTTTCACCTAATTCTCTATTTCTTCCCAAGCCCAAATCATCATTATAGAAGAACTCTATCATGGCCATCAGTTTGGAGATTGATCAGACCTTCTTCAAATGACTAGCTGAGGACAGAATTGACCCTAATCTGACCAGCAACTTCCCTTGGATTACTTGTCCTGGCAGCAGGTGTGTCCTTTAAGGTGGCCCCATCAACATGAAGTTCAAGTGGTAGAAAATGTGGGGGAAGGCTGGCCATAACAGAGAGACAGAAAGAGAGCATGGCAGGAGTAGCCCATCTTGAGAAAGCTGTACCAGAAGATCTAGAGAAGGGGATATTAACCTTGGGTCCACTGATTCTCAAGGAGTCTGAGAAGAGAATTCAGGGAAACTGGTAACTTTGATGGGCAAAATTGCATCTCTTTATCACTGTAATTAGCTTCCTTTGTAATCCTATCTATGTTTCTTTTATGCATATTAAAATAGTATTCTAAGAAGGAGGCCATAGATTTCTTCAGACTTACAAAAGGGCCCATGACACCCAGAAAAGATCAAAAACCTCTTATCCAGAGGAAGTTACAAAGAGACAAGTTTTGACTGCATGTAAAGGAAAACAAATAAGTGCTATCACAAATTGGAATGGACCGTCTTGGAAGACCAGTGATTTTTCTTCATCAGATGTCTTAAGAAAAAGACTGGATTCCACAATTCAGTCTACCATGCGTTGATGACATGCCTACTATGTTCAAGGCACTTACTAAGTGCTAGTGAAATAATGGTCAAAATGAAAGAGTCCCTGCTCTTGTGGAGCATACCTTCTATTAAGGGAGATAAGATAATGCCTAACCCAGCTCAGCCCCAGACTCCCTGCCTACCCAGTGACCTCATGCTGGTAACACCTCTATTCTTGCTGCCTCCTCCTCCAGTGGATAAGTTAGCCTTAGGAACCTCCATGCAATGAAGTAGTCACCCCAGTTGTACTCCTTCCCAACCTGGCTCAGCTCATACTCCCCAGAAGCCTTTCCCACCCCACCCAAGATAGTACCTTTCCTCCACCTCTCAGCTCCTTTTGATGTATTGCTTTGCTCCTTTAGAATGTCACCTCCTCAAGAGCGGGGCTGTTTTTCTTTTGTTTGTGTTAGCACTACCAGCCTGGAATTGAGGCAAGCACTTGATGCATTATCTAATCTAACCTAATATACAACTATAAATACATGCCAAATAGACATAAGGTAACCTTTGGGGGATGCACCAGAAGCTGGTTGGGAGAAGATGGCACTTGAACTGAGGAATGTGAAGAAGTGAACTGAGGTGAGGAGAGAGAGTCTTCCATTCATGGATGGAAACAGAAGCATGTGATAAAGTGTCAACCATGAGAGTAGCCAGGCTGTACCAGAGAGCATTCACAGACATCATCTCCATTAGGGTTGGAGAAAGGTGGATAAAGCAAGACTAGGAAGGGCTTTATGTGTTGGAGACTTGAGACAATAAGGAGCTGCTGGAATTTACTCAGCTGGGAAGGGAGGTGCTAAGATTTGGGATTTGACAACTGCGGAGGATAGGCTGAAAAGGGACAGACGTAGGTGGATATAGCCAATGAGGAGCATATTACAATCATTCATTCAAAAAGTAAGGAGGCCTGGTTTAGGATAGTGGTCAGATCAGTGGAGAGGAAGGGATGGAGACATGATCTGTTATGGCTGTGCAATCAGGAGTTTGTCAACTAACTGGGCAAGAGGAAAGGGTCCAGGATGACTACAAGGTTGAAAGTCTGGGTGACTGAAAGAACGTGGGTCCTTCCACAGAAATTAGGAAGTACACAACATGTATTATTCTCTCATTTGAGAAACAAGCTCCTGTATGTTTTAAAAAAACTATAGTTGAAGACATGCTCCATTACCCAGTTTACAAGTTTGCTTGTTTGTTTTTCAAGCAAATGTGCATGATTTTCTTTTTATATACAATGGGTAGAGGGCCGGGTTTGAAGTCTCATGATCTTTATTGCATTGATAGCCAACTGGTTGCCCCTAGCCCCTCCCAAATGGTCATGCCTACATCAGATATCATAGAATACAGAGAGGCTAGCATAGTGAGTAGTGATAGCCTTTGAACTCCTAGTTCAACCTCACTCTACTGAAAGCAGTGATCCCAATTTAAAAATATTAAGACATAAAGTGAACAGTAGTTGCCCTCAAGGAGTTTCTGCTTGATTTGTGGAACTGCATATATATTTTAATAAGAAAATTCAAAGTATGCAGAAACTAACACAAAATAATTTCCAGAGGGAAAAAGCCTTAACAACAAGAAGAATTGGAAAAAGGTCTTTGGTGGGAGATAGAATCAAGCAGTGCTTAGAATGAACCTAACAATGCAGGAAGCTAAAGTGAGGAGAGAGGGAGTATATTCTAGATTTAGGGGACAGACTGTGCAAAGACATCAGAGCAGGAAATGGGGTGTCATGGAACTAGAAAGTCAACTAGGCTGGAAGGAAAAGTGTATGAAGGGAAATAACATGACAATGGAAGCTAGATCACTTCTTGTTCAATCCAGTTGTGTCTGACTATTCATGACCCCATCTTGACAAAGATACTGGAGTGATTTGCC
This sequence comes from Pseudocheirus occidentalis, assembly GCA_028646575.1. Taxonomy (NCBI): domain Eukaryota; kingdom Metazoa; phylum Chordata; class Mammalia; order Diprotodontia; family Pseudocheiridae; genus Pseudocheirus; species Pseudocheirus occidentalis. The sequence goes on along the minus strand of CM053599.1, from coordinate 6,791,205 downwards.
CTTTCCTTCTCCAGCTCATTTTACAGATGAGGAAACTGAGTCAAACAGAATAAAGTGACTTGCCCAGGGTCACACAGCTAGAAAATGTCTGAGGCCATATTTGAACTCAGGAAGATGAGTCTTCCTGTCACCAGGCCTGGGGCTCTATGCACCATGGAGCCCCCTAGCAGTCCCTCCAGGCCTTCACTCTGTCTACTGAACCACCTAACTAGATCATAGAGAACTTCAAATACCAGGTTGAGGGAGGGGCAGAAGTGGGGCATACAATGCCCAATGGGCCATAGAGGGCCATGGAGAGCTGCTGGATTCAAGAAGAAAGTGGTTCAAATGCTGCCTGTGACAAATACTATGGACAAGATACTTAAACCCGGAGTCTCTGGAAACTCTCTGAGATGATAAATGATTGCTTTGCCGTGAGCTGTATAGGTCAAGGAAGTTCCACGCTGAAAAGTCTAAGATCTTTGATATGTTTTTAATTTTGACAGTCTGCTTTTAAATATTCACAGAAATGACCAAAGCACACTAATCAAGTCCTAAACGGTTCTAATTAAAAGGGAGCGGAGAGACCACCTAGTCAAATCCCCTCTTTTTATTGCCCAGAATGGTGAAAGAAGTTACTATCCATGGTGACTCCATGGATCAGCTGCAGAGGTTGGACAAGAATTAGGAGCCACGTGTTCCAAATCAATTCTCAGAATCAAAGACTTGGAACTGGGGGAGATCTCAGACACCAACCAGTCCAAACCCCTTATTTCACAGATGTTGAAACTGAGGCCCGGAGAGGGGAGGGCCTTGCCCCAGGTTATGCAGGGGTGGGATTTGCACCCAGGCTCTGGTTTCCCATTGGCCTCATGCTCTCTTGTACCATCCGGCTCATCCCACCACTATACCACACTGCCTCTGTCAGAAAGCCTGCCTTTAAGCAATCAGCCCAAAATCCATCAATAACTCTGTAATTCTCCCATGAAAGCATAAACTTCTCTACTTCCTACCCTTACAGTATGCATCTTATTTAGGCTGTAGTTGTAGGCTTTTTCCAACATCCAGGAATCATAAAGCATTTTTTTAAGCTAAAATGCATTGAGAGGAATAACATATACTTAACAAAATTACCCAGTGCATTTGCCGTGAATGGTGCCCAGCTGCCTTTCACTTCTCTTCTGACAAGAATGCGATTGCCCAGAAAATCACTGACCTGCATTTCCACCTCACTTTTATTTGGTTGAAAACAGTCAAGTTTTCTATTGGTTTCCTGAGGTCCCGCATTCAACTCATCTTGTACAAGATTGCATTAAAGAAGATTGGGCCAATTTGCCCATCGTGTTTGGAAAGCGCGCTGTGTCCCTGTAAACTACAGCCACATTTATACAGAACCCCGGATCTTTGGCGGGCTTCATAGGCTCAAGCATTGTAGGGGCCAGGATAGGATCACTTAGAGCCCAAGCAGGAAAGCAAAGATGCTGAGATAATGCTGAAGCCAAGTCTGGGTACAGAACACATAGTTACTCTTGGCCAAAAAGGACACATTCTCAGAAAAAGATACCGCTACACACCCTCAGACACATTCACCTCCATCTTTGTTCACCCTGCTCTCAATTCAGTCCAACCAGTATCATTCTTGGGTCTGAGAAGAGGAACAGGCAGTGCTCTGCTCCTAGGCAGGGCCCCACGTAGGCAACTCCTAAGATCAATGGTTAAGACACAGAACAAGCCTTAGGAAGGGACTCTTAACCTGAGTCCCATGAACTGGATTGGTTCTTATTAATTTTTTTGAGAAATGTATTTCAATACTTGTGATTTCCTTTGTGACTATTTTTGTTCATTCAGTTCAATCATGTCCAACTCTTCATGACCCCATTTAGGGTTTTCTTGGCAAAGATATTGAAATGGTTTGTCATTTCCTTCTCTAGCTCATTTTACAGATGCAGAAACTGAGGCAAACAGGTTGAAGTGACTTTCCTAGGGTCACATACCTAGTAAGTACCTGAGGCTGGATTTGAGCTCAGGAAGATGTCTTCCTGCTTCTGCGGCTGGCAGTATATCCACTGTACCATCTAGCTGTCCTTGTTACCCTTTACTTAGATTTCATTCATCTAACAGCATGATTCTGAGAAAGGACCAGATTTCACAGACTGCCAAAAGAGTCCATGAAACCAATAATGCTCAGAATCTCTGCCTTAGAAGTTTTAACAGCCAACTGGCATTTACTTAGCAGGTTAAGGTTTGCAAAGCACTTTACAAATGGTACCTGAATTAAAATATCATTTGACCTCACCCTCACAACAGCTCTGAGAGGGAGGTGCTATCAGTGTCCCCATTTTAAGAATGAACAAATGGAGGAGAGATTAGGTGACTTGTCTAACATTGCACAGGTTCTAAGTGAGTGAGGTGAGATTTAAATTCAGGTCTGCTCTCCACTGGGGGTTGGATGGGTTCTGAGGTCCTTTCCCACTTTGAGATTTGGGGATTCTGAATATAAATTTTCTAAGCTGGAAATCCATTATGTTAATTTCAAAAACCTGTTGTATAACACTCGGTTACTGGGTACACCTAAGAATTCATTGGGTTGTTGTTGCATTTGTCCTTTGTTTTTGAAGATGACCACAGCATCAGGGAAATGATAACATGACTTACAGTTGACTTGGATTTGAGTGATGGAGGGCTGTACAAGGTCACCAGCCTTACTTTCTCCTCCAGAGACATCTGGGTCCAGTGACCTGATATTCATCAGGACAACAGAAGATGACCCAGGATACAATGGGAGACTGTGGCCCCAGCTTGATTTTTCATCATCCATAAAAAAATCTCTCAAGTTAAACTTCAAGTTCA
>CM053599.1:6727297-6788276 GCA_028646575.1 Pseudocheirus occidentalis | reverse complement strand
TAGGGCACTGAGGAAGGGAAAGTCAAGTATCAGTTTTTCAATGGATATGATTCAATTAAGTTGGATAAAACATGTATTAGGTCCCTACTATATGCAAGGTCCTTCAGAGATACAAAGGCAAAAAACAAAACGGCCTAATTTAGACAGTACAGGGGATATGGTGCCAAGTCAGAAGTCAGGAAGACTCTTCTTCGTGAGTTCACATCTGGCCTCAGACCCTTACTAGCTGCATGACCCTGGGCCAGTCACTGCACCCTATTTGCCTCAGTTTCATCATCTGTAAAGAGCTGGAGAAGGAAATGGCAAACTGTTCCAGTATCTTTACCATGAGAACTCCAAATGGGGTCACAAATAATCAGACATGACTGAAACAACTGAACAACAAAAACAACCCTCTATGAGCTTACCTTGTATTGGGGGGATTGGGATACACAAATAAATGGATACAAAATGACATGCACCAGAGGGAGAATTAATGACACGGGGAATCACAAGAGGCTTCATGCAAGAGGGGGCATCTGGTCACTCTCCTTTGAATGGAACGAGAGATTCTAAGAGTCAAAAGTAAGAAAAAAGTGCATTCCAGGAGCAGGAGATGGTTTGTGCAAAGGTACAGAGAAATGGAATATTTTATATAGAACACAGACAATAAGCCAGTCTGACTGGAATGGAGACTAGCGTGAGTTCTTCAGTGTGACTGCTTCCTTCGTCTTGGGATCCAGTCAGACACAGCTCATCCGTGTCCACCCTTAAGTTAACCAGAGGGAATCCACCAAACATGGAGGGAAATCTCTCTTAAATCTCTTACCAGTGCCTGAAATGAGAGAGGGTTGGGGGAGAACACTTATTAAGAGCTTGTTGATTGTTGATTGGCATCATAAGAAATAATAGTAATATAGGACAGCAGCAATATGAGGGGTGATAATGCAAGTCACTATATAATTACCACATGGTTACTAGATACAAGAAGTACAATAGATACTTTAATTAATTTTTTTAATTTTACTGACTTCTTTTGTTTTTAACTTCAACTACATTTCTTAATATACCACTCCTACCATCTCCTAGAGAACCAGTGGGTGTGTTTGTGTGTGTGTGTGTTTGTGTGTGTGTTTGTGTGTGTTTGTGTGTGTTTGTGTGTGTTTGTGTGTGTGTGTTTGTGTGTGTTTGTGTGTGTGTTTGTGTGTGTGTGTTTGTATGTGTTTGTGTATGTGTGTGTGACCAGTTCAGCAAAACAGAACAGTATCTTTACCAAGTGTGACATTCTCAGTGCCAGTCCATACCCAGAGTACGGATTGTGGATTCTGCAAAGAAGGGAAAGTTACTTTCAGACCTTTTCTTCAAAACTAAAATTAATCATTACAGTTTTGCAAAGTGTTATTAAATGTGGAGTTGAAATATCACATGGTTATTTAGAGCCTGAGCCTCAGCTTCGAACACTGGAAGTAATGGTATCTTATCTCTATTGAAAGATTGTTATGAAGTGCAAAAGATGTGATGATCTTCTTTTGAAAAGCCAGGAAGTGCTCTGCACATCCCAGCCTATGTTTTCATGATTGTTTCTATAGCAAACAGAGGGAGAGGTCATGGAAGGCTGAGGTCATTAAGGAAAGACCCATGGAAAGGATCGGCCTCTGAGTTGGACATAGAAGGACTAATAGAATTTGAAGAGTTGTAAAGAAAGGGGGGAGCATTTCAGGAGGGATAAATGGTAACAATTCAAGAGTGAGCAAGTGTTTGATGGGAGAAGAAGGGGATTTGGAATCAGAGGGCATTAGTTTCACTCCTCTGGCTGCTACTCAATATGCCCATGTGACTGGAAAAGTCGCATCTCTGGGTCTCTTTTTCCTTAATTATAAAATGATGTTGACATAGATGATCTCTAAATTCTTCCTATCTCTTAATCTGGTAACTGGGTGGTACAACTGATAGCACACAGGATACAGAGTCAGGAAGACATGAGTTCAAATCTGGCCTCAGACTCTTACAAGAATTGTGACCCTGGGCAAGTAATTTAATGTCTATCTGCCTCCATTTATTATATGTAAAATGGGGTTATTAGTATATATATAGTATATATATACATATATATAGTATATATATTAATGTATATGTGTGTGCATATGTATATATATATAGCAGCTATGTCTCAGGGCTGTTGTGAGATAAGATTTATAAAGTTTTTTGCAAATTTGAAAGTGATATATAAATGCTGGCTATTAACTTATGACCCTAAATTGATGAGGCAAAGGTAAGCTTGATGTAAGGACAATATCATAACCATTTGAGATATACAGAAGGTTGTTTCAGAACTAGAGACTCCCCCTCATTGAAGGTCATCAAGCCTGAACAGTCACTTGTAAGATTCTGCCAGAGTTGGGACTCCTTGGTGTATGGGTTGGTTGCCAAGGGTCCTTCCAACTCTCCAATTCTGTAATTCCTCCACTAAAAACATTTTTTCCCTTCTCAAATTTTCCTCCAACATTCTGTCTGGATCTTTCATTTCTCTCATCATCTTCTACTGTGTTTCACTTATAGCTGTATATTCCATCCTCCATCCCCATTGGAATGTAAGCTCTTTGAAGTCAGCCTCTGTGCCAGGAGATAATGGGAGGAAAGGGAATATTTTTAGACCTCAGCCCAGTGGCTTACACACACACGCACACACACTCACTCACTCACTCACTCACTCCCTCACTAAGATGATCCCTGAGTCAGGCTTTCTATAAATATCAAGGTAGGATCTCAACTGGAATGAGTGGTGTCTGCACTGGGACTCCATTAAAGTCAGCTTCTCTCAACAGATGTCAATTACCACAAGTTTTAAGGACTGGAGAATCCACCAGTGTTGCTTAAGTAAATGAAGGCCTGAAACTGATCTCTGGTGAATTCCTTGAGCAGCCACACTCAGAGAGCTCACAATGAATCCCAGTTAATGACTGCAGAAGATCTAATTAATTACAATAGTCTCCAAGGAACTTCAAGACAGAAGTCTCCTTTCCCAGTTGGCTCAAGTCCACTTAACCCTTCAAAGGCCAGCTCCTACACTGATCAGGAAGACACTTTCAGGATGGTATGGGGCGGAGCAGGGGGTAGAATAAAGCTGCCCTCAGCCAACATGTATTATGACCTTGAGTAATTCTACAGAATCTAGGGACCCTTTTACCAATATATACGGAAATATGAGTTATATTCTGAGATTTTTCAGAGAGAAGTTCAGATGAGGGCAAAAACCAAACAGAGGAGTGGTTTTTGTAGCCATGCTCCACCTCACCCTAATATTGGGTACTGCCCATATAAGTCCAGAACTGCAAGTGCCATGGCTTATACATCAATGCCATTTTCAGTGGCATGAATAGGCTAAATACATCCTAAATCTCAACTGGAATTTTTTTTTGGGGGGGAAGGGTACTTAAACAGCTCTATTAGATAAGTGTGAGGTGATGTCAACACAAATTGGCAAGTGGGACAAAGAGTGGAGAACTTTCAAAGATAGTCTAGTGAAGAGTGTCAGGAAGTGAAAAAAGACTAACTTCTAACTTCAGTCAAAAATCCTGAGTACCTACTATGTGCTGGGCATGATAATAGGTCCTAGGGATCCAAATGCAAAGAATGAAAAACATTCTACCTCATTTCTCCAGTAAGCACTGAATAAGCCATATGAACTGATAGATCACCAAGAGAGGGCAGGAAGAGTAAGGAAAAGACCTAGGGCAAAGGTTGGGGGAGGACACACTTCTAAGGATGAGGACATGGATGATAATCAGCCAGGGAGACTGAGGAGTGGTCAGACATTTAGCAGAACCTGGAAAGAATAGTCACAGAAACCCAGAAAGGAAACATATCAAGGAGAAGATGGGAGTCATAAGGGTCAAATTCAGCAGGGAGGTAGAAAAGGATAACAGTGTGTGAAAAGACAATCTGATTTGACAATTAAGAAGAGATCATTGGTAACTGTGGAGAGAGCAGTTTCACTTGAGTGATAAGGTCAGAAGTCAGCTCACAGAGCGGGAGTAATTGAGAGGAAAGGATACAGAGGATACAGTAAGTGTTGACAGCTTTTTCCAAGGTGTTTGACTGAGATATGGAGGAGAGATATTAGATAATAGTTTGAGGGGATGGTTGGGGCTAGTAAAGGAATTAATGTGAAGGATGAGGAAAAAATTTGGACATGTTTACATGCAACAGAGAGGGAACCAGTAGAGAGGAAGACATAAGGTTCTGGAGTTAAAACTTCATTCTCAGGCACCATTTTCTTATTTGAAGAGAAGTCAGGTAGAAGAGGAATTTGGATTCTTTTTCTTGGTTCTTGTTGGCAGAACTAAGAACAATGGATGGAAGTTAAATGAAAACATATTTAAACTTGATTTAAGGAAAAAATTTCAATTTATCTTCAAGTTTTGACTTACTCTGTGCCTGGCGCTGTGCTAAGTACTTGGGATAAAAAGAAAGACAAAAACGCCATCTCTGCCCTCAAATGGAAGTAGGCAACAGAAGGAAGGTAGCCTTCCAGAAGAAGACACTGGCCCCTGGGAGTATGGAGAAAAGTCTCCTGCAAAGAGGGCCATTGGAGCTGAAGGAAAGCAGAGTTTCTAAGATGTGTAGGTGAGGAGGAAGAAAGCGTCAAGGACAGAGGAGAGCCAATGCAAAGGATGAAAGATAGAGTTTATTTGTATGAGGAAAAGAAAGCAGGCCAGAATGGCCAGACCTAAGATTTCATGGATATGAGCAAGGGGGGAGAAACCTGGAGAGACAGGAAGGGGCCAAACTGTGAAGAACCTTCAATGAGACATGATTTTAGACCTCATCCTGGAAGTGATGGGGAGCCTCTAGAGGTTACAGAGGGGAGTGTGACATGGACATGACATACACTTTATTCAGGAAAATCACTTGGGCCACTGAGTAGAGGATGGATTGGAGTGGGGAGAAACAGGTCAAGGACACCAATAAGAAGTTTGTTGTGGTAGTTCAGGTAAGAAGTAGCAAGAGCTTTTTTTCATGAGGGTACTGACTTTGTGCGTACCAAAGTGGAGATTACAGAAGAGGTATTGTGAGGGTAGAAATGACCAGATTTATTAAATGCTTGTGTTTGTGAGTGAGTCTAACATGGTATGGATGGTGTGATTCTGGTTGACTGGAGGAATGTGGTGGGGCCCTCAAGTCACAGAGAAGCTTATAAGACATCTGGCTTTGGAGAAGAAGAGAATGAGGTTGGTTTTAAATGTGCTGAGTCTTAGATATGTAATAGGCAAGCTAGTGATATGAGATTGTAGTTCAAGAGAAAAGCTTGGGCTGGATCTGCTGATTTGAAAATTATCTGAATGGAAGTAATAATTGATCTCATGGGAATTGATGAGATAACTGAGAGACTATAGAGAAAGAAGAAGAGGGCCCAGGGCAGAAACTTGGTAGACACCCAGAGTTAACGGCTTTGATGTGGATGAAGAAACAAGAAAAGACTGAGACAAGTCCATGGAGAACCAATGGAGAGCAGTGCTACATAGATACAGAGAGGAGGGACTACGTAGTAGGAGCGGTTGGTCCACAGCATCAAAGACTGAAGACAGGTCAAGAAAGATGAGAACCCAGAAAGGGCTGCTACATGATTGTTAGTAACTCTGGAAAGAGCAGCTTCAGCTTTGAATATTTAGGTTATTCTAAAAATGAAACAAGCCACCTCGATGTGTAATAAATTCCTGACATCACTGAATATCATTGAATGGAAGCTGAGTTGTCAGTTATTGGGAAGTTTATACTGTAGATGGTATTCTTTGTCAGCTCTCAATTAAACTAGCTACCTGTGAGGTCCTTTCCAACCCTGAGATTCTGTGAGTCAATCAAAGATATCCTTTAGGATAGTGCCTTTGTCCATTTCAGCCTAGGAGGCAGTGTGAAGCCCATTTTATGCATTCTCACATGGGGGGAAATGTGATGACAGACCCACATGATTCAAATACTTGGGGTGGCCACCCTTTTTGGACAACTGTAAGACTCATACAAGGCAATGGTAAGGAGAGCAGATAAAACGTCTCCATATGGTCTCCACTCATCAGGTTTTAACTTCCCTACTAGGGTGGTCATTGACACGTTTAGTTCTTTCTGACATCATTATGAGTGGTCCTACTCATGAGCCCATTATACCAACATGTCTCTCTGCTGACCCAGCTGGTACTGCAATAAAAGTATTGGGCAAGCCTCACAGTGCTATACAAATGAACTGTTATCATTACAGAGGAAAGAAGGCTTGACTTGGAGTCACGAGAGACAATGTGGAGGATCTTCCCCTTGCACAAGAACTTCCGAGTCTTTCTTGAGGCCAGCTGAGGAAGGCAGCACCCTAGCGAACAGCAAGAGGAGAGTTTTCCGGCTATAACTTAATGTGATTTCAAAAACAAAAACAAACCAGGCACAGTTCTGTGGTTGCTCAGCAAAATGGAAAACGCTTCTGGCCATGGACCATTCCCCATACTTAGAAATGATGGAATGCCCCCAGGTTCAGCAGCAACAGTGGATGCTCTAGGGAGCCTCAGGGAGACACTGTGGCAGCAGCCAGGCCTCCCCTAAATCCCCTTCCTCTCGGAGGTGGAGAAGCCTGCTGCTGAGCCACAGAAATCAATCTGGAAAGGACCTAAATTCTCAGCAGCAAGGCTTCTCTCTAATCAAAGTGGTCATTTCCTGGCATGTTGGGAAGGGAAAAACAAGAAACCAGGGAGTAAGTCAGCCAGTCATCCCACTTCTTCTTTTGGCTGGGTTTTTTTTAACACCAAATTCTAAGAAAAGCAAGTGTTTTTAGCAAACCCAGTTTGTTGCAGGAATACATACAGCAGGTCAGATGGTTTATGATCAAGCAAAATGCTGACATTCCTTCCTTCCTTCTTTTCTTTCTTTCTTCCTTCCTCTTTCCTTACCTCACTCCTTCCTCCTTCCCTTCCTCTCTTATCTTCCATCTATCCTTCCTCCCTTCTATTTCCCTCCCTCCCTCCCTTCCTTCTTGCCTTCCTTCCAAAAGATCCAAAGGGGCTGCATAAGTAGCCTTCTCTCTGAAAGATGAATGCAGAGGAGCAAATGCTTCTTGGTGGGGGGCGAATTTTTAAGCTTTTTGTGGCAGATTCATCTGGAAAGAGTGAATTTTAAATAGTAATAGTAAGTGGCATTTATATAGACCTTTCAAGTTTTCCAAAGTTTCTTACCTCGGTTAGCTTACCTGAGCCTTTCCACAATCCTATGAGAGAAGTGCTGTAGGTATTATTGTTATTCCTATATTACATATGAAGAAACTGAGACCCCAAAAGGTGAGGTGACTTCCCCATGGTCACATGGCTACTAAGAGTCAGAGGCAGCATTTGAAAATTACTCTTCTCATCTCCAAGCCTAACTCTCTACCCACTTTGCCATACTCCCCCATAGATCTAGGACGGAAAGGATCCTGGAGGACAACCTATCCAATACCATCATTTTACAGAAGGAACTGAGCCCACAGAGGTTAAGAGGCTTGATTCCAGCCACACAGAAAGCAAGCCAGAAGAGGCAGAATTCAAACCCAAATCTTCCCGACTCAAAAACCAGTACTCACTTTCCACTATACTAGGCTGCTGCTTTGATATGTTGGTGACTTAGAAGATACTGGAGAAGCCCCCAAATTGCAAGATGAGTCAGTTAACTGTTTTGTTGTTGTCAACATAACTGTCTCCAAAGAGGCTCCAAATGTCACCAACTAGCCATATTAAGAACAGCCAAGCATTTATATTGTTCCTTAAGGTTTGCTAAGTGCTTTCCATACATTATCTGATTTTGAGTCAGTCATCAAATTGACCCAATTACATGCAGCATTCAAATAACCAATCAGGCCTATTTTTAAACACATCCTTTTAGAAAGTATGGGAAGGAATATCGTATGGAGCCCAGCCCTATATCTTTACAAGCCAATTTTTGATCAAAACTGTTTTATACTTAAACCTTCCAATGGCATATCTGGAAAATCGATTGAATGGTCAATATATATAGCGAACCATTAACCCAATTTGATGTGCATTGCTTTTCAATCCAGGAGGGATGACATTTTTCTAAAAGGTCGATGTCTAGGAAAAAGGACAGCCTTAAGAAATTGTTATTGGCTCTCAGCTTCCCCTCCCCCATACCTGTGCCCCCTGACAGTGTCCTTCTGACATGAAGAGAGGAATTAGTAATCCTCTAGGTTTGCCTGCCCTTGGTGACCTTCATTAATATTTGATATTCTTACCCACATGTGCTGAAGCAAAGTAACTAAGCCAGCATTATCCATCAATCAGTAGAAAAGTTAATCATGCTGTATAGCTCCTCATTTCTGTCTTCCTTTAGCAATTTTTTTCATTCTTAGGATAAAAGCTTATTCTAAATGGCGTTATAAATATTTTTCAGAGACAGAAGGAGACAGAGACAGAGAGAAGATTCGCCAATGATTGAAGCGGGAGTGTGGATACTTCCGATTTTGTTTCCTTTTACTTGTAAAATTTAGAGAATCTCCACATCCACTTGGAGTCTTAGGGCCTTCTTTTGGATGAGCAGGATGGCAAAGGGCCTTGAATCACTATCATTAAAAGACCAGTTGAAGGTACTGTGATTGTCTGGCCTAGAGGATAAGGCACGTGATCTTTAAGAGTGGTCTTAACTCCTTGAGGGATCATCATATAGAAAAGGAATTTGGACCAGTTCTGTTTTGTTGAACTAGAGGACATACTTAGAAGCAATGAGGACAAGTTACAGAGAAACAGAGTTGAGTTCCATGTAAGGAAAACATTCTATTAGTTAGAAATGACCCAAAATAAAATACAATAGACAGCTTCGGGGCAGGTGACTTATTGTCAGAAGTCTTCAAGCAGAAACTCAGGGATAAATTGTTGGAGATTTTGAGATAAGGTTCATGATTTCAGTAAGGCTTGGACTAGGTGAATGCTGAGATTATTTTCATCACTAAGAGCTTATATTGTTCCATGTGGGTCTAGGCATCAACTTGTCCCTGGAATGCTCTTCTCCCTCACGTCTCTGAAACCCTAGCTCCCTTTAAGCCCAGACTCACATGCTACCTGTTTCAAGAGACCTTTACTGGTTTCCTCAATTATTGCTGTCCAAATCATCATACTTTATTTATTTGATATATATCCTTTCTATCTGTAAATATGCTGTATCCACCAATATTGATGCAATATTGATCCACCAATAAATCAATCCACTCCACATCACTTAAAGTAAATGATAAGATAACCTATCAATCATAGACTTTAGACTAAATGTGAAAAATCTTGTAATGACTTTGCACAGGAATCGTGTTTGAATAGGCTGAAGAGACTTGGACATGCCCCAGGGATCCTGTATAAATTAGCAAGCTAAGACACCTGGACTTATTAAAGATGCTGTATCAAGTGTGGCCTTTCCACCTCCACCTGAGGAAGTCCTGCCCAGACCACAAGCCTCATTTTGGTTAGAGGAGGACCTTGTCAGCTCTGAAGGGTCCAGAGGATGTTGGGCTTCCCATCTTCCCACTGGTATTTTAGCCATATCACCAAATCAGTTGACGGTAGTGTCTGTATCAGGAGCTAACAATGGGTGGATATGAATCCCCCATGCCTAGGAGAACTTCTTGAGTGCCACCAAAAGTGTGAGAAAAAGATACCTAGCAACCAAGAGCCATTGAGTCATGCCTTTGCCACTTTCTAAACCTGAGTCCATTTTCCCCAGGACCAGGGGTGGGGATGGGAGTGATGTTTTATACCAACACATAATTAAAAATCTCTTGCTCGAAAACAATTTAAGGTTGGTTGACTAAATTGATTCTTAACTGCTAATCTTAAGGAGAAGAATGCCTCGGATTCAAGTGGGATTCAATGACATTGGAGAATTACCCTTGACTTCTAACTGATATCCCCCAAATCCTGTAGGGGAGTTATGGCCTTGCTCCATGACCCAAGATTCCAGCGTCAGAGTGAAAGCTGAACCAAATATCCCCAGCATTTATATGGGATATATTCTTCTTAAAGTGTACGTTCCTTAAGGACAACACATGTCTCATTTTTTATTTGTATCTTCATTAATTAGCACAGCTTCTGAAACATAGTAGAAGCTAAGGAATGCTTGATGATTGACTGAGTTATTAATTGATTGATGTGTATTCCAGTAAATGCCTTCTGGTCATGGCAGTTCATTAGGGGATGTATGTTGGGTGTGGTAAAAACAAATCCCAGAGATGGCTTCATTCGGTATTCTTTATCAGTATTTAAGCTACGAATTTCAAGTAATCAGTTGTTTGAATATTCCCTCTTGGTTACATTGTTTTACAACCATTTAAGCTCTGTGTTTGCTCAGCAAAACAAAAAATTATGCTTATCAAATTGCAGATAAAAACTAGAAGAGATAGCAAATATTGTAAATGACAGTGTCAGTAAACAGTAATATCTTGACAGGCTAGAAAGATGGACTTTATCCAACAAAATGAAATTCCATATGTGAAGATGTAACTTATAATATTCAGAATACTCACCCTCTCATTTAACAAATACTTTTTTTCTTGGAGAGAGTCAGAAGGTACTCAGGGAATGGCAAGCACTGAATAACATCACAAAAAAAATAAAACTGGCTACATCTTAACTGGTATCAAATTAGTGATTGCTACTTTAGAAGTCACTTCAGAATCATCTATCTGTATATAATAAGATCATTAACTATGCAAATATCAAAATCAATACCAAAAGAGAAGAAAGAATAAAGATAAGACACAATGCACAAGTACAATACCAAACTGACCTATTCAAATAAACTTTTGAAGATGAAAAATAGGAAATGGATAAAAGAAAAGACAGTAATTTACTATCAGTTTCTGCAGTTTAACTGATTTCAAGTACACCATAATGAAGGTGCTAATGAGCCATTTAAACTAGCAAATTCTTACATTCTTCACAATGTAGAGTTAGAGGTGTCAGTGCTCATACTAATTTATAATATAAATTCATTTGCAAAAATTTCAGAAGGAGTCTAAGCTCAGCCACAGAATGTGGAGGGTATCTGATCAAAACGAGCTCAAGTAGCACTTACAGAATAGCTCATCAGCTGAGAGAAGAGCAGATTGAAAATTCAAAGGAGCCTGTTCACTATTTGACAAGGATGGAGATGGTACCATCACAACAAATACTTGGAGATTATAATGAAGTCACTTGGGCAAAACCGTCAGAAGCTGAATTATAGGATATGATTAATACAGTAGATTTAGATGGTAATGGCACAATTGACTTTACAGAATTTCTGATGATGTCAAGAAAAAATAAATATGTAGCCAGTGAAGAAGTTGCAGAAGTATTCCGTGTTTGATAAGGGTGGCAGTGGCTCTGTTAGCACAGCAGAACTTTGCTACGGGATGATAAACCTTGGAGAGACAAATGGAAAAATTGGTGAAATGATCGGAGAAGCAGATGTTGATGGTCAAGTAAATTAGGGAATGGGAAGGGGAAAGGGGTGAAGGGAACAAGCCATTATTAAGTGCCTACTATGTGCTAGGCCCTTTGGTAAGTGCTTTAATATGTCATCTCATTTGATCCTTACTATGGCCCCATGAGGTGGGTGCTAGAATGCTCTCAGTTTTACAGTTGAGGACGTTGAAATAAACAGAAGCTAAATGACTTGCTCGAGATAACTCAGTTTCGTGCCCAAGGACAGATCTTAACCAGAGTCTTCTGGATTCTGGGCCCAGCACTCTACTTCTGTGCCACCTGATTTGTACAAATGATCACCTCAAAAATGAAAATAATTTTCAGAGCATACTCAGCTTCTTGTACAAAATATATTTGCCTTTTCTTTGTAGTTTATTTGCAAAAGGTTTCTCCCAATCTACAGTCATTAAAAGGAAATGATGGATACTCATTGGGACTCCATTCCTCCATGTTTTTCTTCCTTGTATTCTACCATCCTTGCCTTAGAAATCTATTTTGGAAAACTGATCATTTAATACATTTCATGTAGCTTACTCTAGATAAGTCTAAGCTCTTCTGTTCATATAAGCTTAGGTGGAGCTAATTAGATGAGGAAGCATCTGTGGTTGAAGGCAGGAGTTGGATCTCTGCAGGGACTAATCACTACTCACCAGTAGGCACTTAAAGTTATCTACAGCAAAATTAGGGTATTACAACACACGAGTAGTTCTTGTGCTGCTGCTCATCCTGCAGAGGCTGCTAGGTGGCAGTGGTGGGTAGAGCTGTGGGCTCAAATGAGGAAGGCACACGTTCAAATTTGACCTCAAAGATTTACTAGCTGTGTGACCCTGGGGAAGTCACTTTACTCAACCATAAAATGGGAATCATAATAGCAACTACCTACTGTTGTGAGGAAGCACTTAGCATATGTTTGGCGTATAATAGCCACTAAGTAAGTGCTCATTTCCTTCCTCCCTTCCTGCACCAGAACACATTTTCTTCCATTGTTATTTGATTTTTTTTTATGATTTTACTTAGAGACTTCTTTTTTAGGCTGTTTTCTATATCTCAGATCCATTCCAACTTGCATATTTGTTTTCCAATAAAAATGACCATTCAAATTTACAGAGATTATAGGCAGTATTGTCCTACAAGATAGCAAAAGTAGTGGGGGAGCAAATGAGTCTGTAGAAAGCTGGGAGTAAGACCCAGCTGCTCTGAGATAATCCCTAAAGCATTTAGCAATAAAACTGGAAGAACACAAAATGTGCAGAGGAACAGATTTGCTAGCACTGCTATGCAATCTCTTCATATAATCAGAGATTTAAAGCTGGAGGAAACCTCAAAGGCCATCAAGTCCAATCCCTTGATTTAACAGATGGAGACTGAGGCCCGGAGAGGTCAAATATATTGCCTAATGGCACCCAGGCAGTAACAGCAGAAATGTTTGAGCTTAAGCTAGGTCTATTTTCATTGTACCAATTGATGACAATAGAGCTACCCTAATGCCTCTGAATCTGATGTGCTCCCAGAGGAAATAAAGAAGACTCTCATAAAAAAAGACTTTGGGAAACATGGCTGGACCAGATCAAGCACACACAGAACAACTCTGCTGGAGGTAACTCCATTTAAAAAGTGAATCAACAAAAATTTACCAAGTGCTTACTCTGGACTAAGCCCCTGGAGATACAAAGGAAGGTGAAAAACAGTCCCTGTTCTCAAGGAGCTCACAGTTTAAAGGGGGAGACATGGTGGAAATGTCTACAAACAAGATAGGTATATGATAAATTGTATATAATTACAGAGAAGGCACTGAGATTAAGGAGGGCCGGGAATGACTTCTTGCCAAAAGTAGGTGTAATGGAATTTGGAGATGCCCCCTGAATTGACTTGGCTTTGAGGTTGAGTGTTAAGACCCAGAGCTTGTGAATCCCACTTGTGGGATCGACTTGTTGATGTGAAGAGATGGGGCTGACCTGGGAGAAGCCATGAATGGAAAGGAAGGCTCAAGCCCAGAAAAGGCAGAAGAAGTACTTTTGGGAAGAGCAGTATCCAGTGTTGTTGAGCCTGAGTTGCTGAGAGAGACTGCAAAGAGCCCATTGGAGCTGCCCAGGACTTTTGAGGACTGCCACCTGGAGCTGCCAAGAACTGAGGAGGCATGGCTGTGATGCCAGTATTTTGTCTATCTGTTTTGATATTTTTCCAGATTCACCTGATGGTGGACAGTGCTGCTGTTGTAGAGGTCCTGGAACCTTGCTATTGGTTCAGAAGCCCTGAAAAAGGATTTTCTTGTTGTATGTTCACAGAAATCCTGGAAGGGGGCCTTGCTGATACTTTCAGGGGTTCTGGGACTGTTCTACAGTCAGAGAGTGACTTGAGGACACTGGCTATGACTGTTGAGCCTTGT
The DNA here is from genome assembly GCA_028646575.1 of Pseudocheirus occidentalis. NCBI lineage: Eukaryota > Metazoa > Chordata > Mammalia > Diprotodontia > Pseudocheiridae > Pseudocheirus > Pseudocheirus occidentalis. The sequence continues at coordinate 6,774,434 of CM053599.1, read as the reverse complement.
CTCCCCAGGAACTGAGATTACTGAGGACTTGCCTCAAGTGAAGATGAAAGAAGGGTCTTTCCTTGGGTTTTCAATGCTGAGGTGTTATCTTGACCTTGTTATGGTCGAAGGGTGGATGGCCTTTTGTGCTCTCCTGCTCCCTTTTGAGAAAGTGCTTGTTGTTAATGGATGGTATTGTAATTACTTTGACTCCAGGGGTGGGAAACCTTTGGCCTTTTTTGTGAGTGTACTTTATGATTCGAAACTGATCTCCTTTTGAGAAGAGACTTTGACTGACTAAAAGAATGCACTGCCTAGGAGTGGAGTAGTCTGATCTCCATTTGAGAAGAAACTTTGACTAAAAGCATGTACTGTCTAGGGGTGGAGTAGTACCCAGACTGAATTAAGAACTTCCTTGTGAAATGAATGAGTTATACTCTATTTTGATTTTCCCTGTTCTGTGAATGTTGGCTGAATAAATGGGGTTTGCTGTGCTAGTAATCCAAACCTTAGAAGTTGCCTTTGCTTGGCATTACAGTAGGATTTTAGTTGAAAACATGGAGGGATCAGTTCTCAACATATCTGAATGAGGAAAAGATATCCCAAAAAATCATGGCTAAGTAATGACAGAGATGTTTCTGATATCCAATTGACAGCCAATTCTCAGTACATCCTTTGGAGTTCTGATAGGTTCTATTAACATATACCAGATGTTTCTTGTATGTTTTTTTCATATATTTACAGACATACAAATGACCCAAGTTTTCTGAAGTAGGGAGCAAGATTATAAGAAAAAATAAACCTTTGACCATTCTGCTCCACAAGCTAGGTCCTTTGCATTTTTTTCTGTATGTTTGCAGCCTCTTACCAGAGAAAAGCTGCCCAGCCTCAGAGGTGCTACACTACCAAAAACTCTTCTGCAATGAATGTACTTTGAAGAAATTTCTACTAACAGGTTTTTATTATTACATTCATGCACAAATGACCAACCCGCCATCTCTCTGGAAGAAATAGAATTATATACTGTTCATAAATTTACTGACAGCAGGTTGCAGCAATAAACATTTCATTTGATCTTCTTTCCCTACAACAGTAAGACAGCTACCTGAGCAGAAATGTGGTGCCTCCCTTTGAGAGCTACATGCTGCTTTTTATGCATGCTAGTCTTCCAACAATCCTTTGAATGCTGACATGGCACATGGAATTAGTCTGTTTGATGTTCAATGAATCAAATTCCTTCACTGCTTTCAGGAAGACAGGAATGGATCCCTTCATCCTGAGAAATGAGTTTTATCCATGTGTCTGTCTAGAAGTGACTCACTGACAATGAATAGCAGGACTCTTGTCTGGAGGTTTCATGGGAGCCAAAGCTTGAAAAGAAAGATGCCTGCAGGAAGGAAATCTGGTTTTGTGTTCTGAACCTAATGTCCCCAGCATCTGTGCTCCCTGGTTTGATCCCTAAAAAGCATGTTTGTTTATTTGTTTTCATCAACAATTAATTATATAGCAATGCTGAAAAGCAGCAGTCCGGGAACATTCCTTTTGTAAATACATTTGCATGTATATATGTGTATGTGTGTGTACGGATGTGTTTAAATCATTCTGAAAAGAATCCTTAGACCTTACAAGACTGCCAAAGGGGTCTATCACATGCACACATGAAATTTTACAACACCTTTTATACAGGCCAGAGGAGACAATACTTAAATATAAAGCATGTGAAAAAGATCCCCAATTTCCAGTGGACTCCAAGCTTAATATAAATTAATCGTGTAATATGGCATTGTTATGGGCAAGGAAAATAGCGAGTATCAGCAAAGTGACCACAGAGTCCAATGAAAAGTTTAAGGAGCATTCATTGTAATTCATTTAGCCAACTGGTGACTGTCCCACGCCAATCTGAAGGAAGCAGGGGGAGGGATACAGAAGTCTGGGGTCTCGTACCATTTGGGGTTGCTAAGTGTAATCTGTGAAAACAACTAAATTGGTATCCAGAAACAATCTGTAACCAAAACTAACTGGTATCCAGGTATAAGCAGTTATTCTTCTATAATTAATTAATTGCTAGTTGACATTCAGGTATGGGGATCTATTCTTTATCTTCAAGGTACCATGAAGTAGGGACCAGGAGAATGTGATGACCTCAATAAGCCAGGAGAGTGAATATGTGGTTGGGCATGGGGGTGCAGGCTTAGTCACATAGCTCTAAGTTCTGCTTTGGATACATTCACTGATTTCTTATTTCACAAAGTATTCCTTAACTGTTTCCTGGCTACTTCATTCTTAAGTTCATGAAGTTTCTACTTAACCAGTTCCTTCCCACTTCAGCATCCAATCAAAGCAAATTTCAACAGCCTTACTACTAATAATGGCAATTTGCAATTTCATGACTTTGTGATTTTTAAGCAATAAACTGAGAAATATAAGATCAAAAGCAAATGAGGGATAATCTCCATGGATTGTGCACTTACCAGACCAAATCTGCAGACTTGTATTTCATTCTAAGTTTCATGCTTTAAGGGGGATTTTGACATGCCATAATGTGTCCTCGGGGAGTTCAAGAGAAGGTGAGAAGTCTAGAAATCATGTGTCATGAGGAGTAGTTGAATAAACTGGGAGTATTTTACTTCAGTGTGGGAAAACCTTCTTGCAGTTGCCCCTTTCTGGCCAAACATTGCTTTCTTCTAGGAGGCAGCATTGTATAGTGGATAGATCACTGAACTTGGAGTCAGGAAGACCTGGGCTTGAATCCTGCCTCAGACATTTAACCAGTTGTGTGGCCAGAGGAAAGTCACTTAAATTCTCTAGACAGCAATTTTCTCATATGCAAAATAAGGGATTTGGAGTAGTTAGCTTCTAAGGACCCTCCTAGCTCTAAATCTCTAATCCTATTATCCTGGTTGTCATCCAAGTTGTTGAGTATTGTTCCAGTTTTGTGTCTTCTTCAAATCTGATAAGTATGCCTTCAATGGACGCCTCCATCTTACTGAGAAAGGTGTGGAATAACCCAGAGTCCCAAACAAAGACCTGGGCTACCCCACTGGAGATCTCCTTCCAGATTGCCGATGATACATTAGGAATTATTCTTTGGATCTGGTTGTTTCCTCATTGTATGATTATCTAGCCCAGCTCTCTATCTGGTTCAAAAGAATAGCATGAGAAACTTGGTCATATGCTTTGTTAAGATCTAGGTAAATCTTACCTTCTACGTTTCCCTGATCTGTCTCCTCAGTAGATCTTAGACCTCTCTGTCAAAAAAAAAAAAAAAAAACTAGTGAGAGAAATAAAATGAGTCTGACGTGACCTGTTTTTGAAGTACGAAGACTGGCTCTTTGCAGTCACTGCTTCACTTCTAATTGCCTATCCATTGAAGATTGTGCTCAAAAATATTGCCAGGTGTATGGGCTAAACTCACTACCCTCTAGCTTTCAGACTCTTCCCTTGCTTGAAAGCTGGGAGCACAGTTTCCATCTCTAGTCCTGTGTCCCTTTCTATTTTCTTCACAATCTTCTCATTGCTGAACAATGACCTTTACCAATTCTTTCAGTATTCAATGACACAGTCCATCTGAGGCTGGTGATTTGAATTTATTAAAGGCAGCTAGTTAATTACCATCCTGTCTTGGGTTTCTATTCCCTGCTAATCATTTTTGTTAGATCTTTCCCATTTCAATGGTCATTCTCCTTGGAAGAGAAAACAGAAGTAAAATAAGAACTGAAGAGGTCATCCTTCTCATCTTCATCCATTATTGTCCCTTTCACCCCAAAGGGCAGGCCTATCTTTGGACCTAAAAATACCTAAATTCTCTTTAGAGCTCCGTGACTCCAACTTTCAAAGAAAAGACACAAAGTAAGTTCGTTTTACTTTGTGTAGATAGATGATAGGGGAATGTAGGGGAGGAACTAGGGTTAAATTAAGTTGGTTTTGAGAACAGTAAATGATAAGAAAGTTGCCCAGTTGCATTTAGATATATTCATTACTCTAAACCTTACTCTAAATGGTGCTTCTTATTCAGTCATCCAGTTAGTCAATTAACATTTATTCAGTACCTACTCCTACTATGTGTCAGGAACTGTACTTAACCCAGCCCTGAGGGGATAAGGAAAGGCAAAAGACAATCTTTGCTCCCAGAGATCTCACAATGTAGTGGGTGAAACAAGATGCAAAACATCTATGAACAAACTAGCATTATATAGGGCAAAAAATCCAAATAGTCTTTTACATTTGTGTTCATTTTTTCAGTAAAGGTTTTTAAATTATTTTTAAAATATAATTGCACAAAAAAAATGTCCCCTTCTCTCCATCTCAGGTAACCATACCCACAGGAAGCCTACCTGTCTGGCTGGATCAGGAGGCCATAATGTAGATACCACCATTTAATGACTGTAGTTTCCCTTATATGCACGTAAAGCATGCAGGAGAAAACTAGAAAGCTTCACTGGGTGATCATCTTGCCAGCTTCCACATAAGAGCCAAGTTCAAGTCACAAAACTGAAAGCAGAAGGCCACTTCACATTTTTGCCTCTGACCAGCCGTGGAAAGCATGGACAAATGTAGTAGTTGACTAGTCAGCCATTGCACAATCAAGAGAATTATAGTTATGATTTTATTCTTTAAGGAATCTTGTATGCTCTTAATCACCACATAGAAGTCAAAATTTGTTGGAAGAGAGCCTTCAAAGGCTGTGTTTTTGTCTGCATGGACAGCACCAATGATAACATCTCTATATCATGTTCAGATTTACAAGGCTTTTATATGTTACCTCCTTACATCCTCACAACCCAGTTAATGTCCTCATTTTTCAGAGGAAGAGCAGAGGCACAGAGTACTTCAGTGACCTGCACAGCATTACACAATTACTACCCAAAGCTAGATTTCAATCCCAGCCTTCCTGACTCCAAGTACAGCATGCTGTCAAATGTGCTACCTCACTTCTTCAATCAAATGCTTTTTATTTTGGTTAACCAAAACATTAAGACTGATGGATCTTAGATTCTCTACATACTTCAGTCACTTGTGTAATTGGGAAGATATGGCCCATTATATGGAAATTAAATACATATAAACCTCCCCATATCTTGTCAAGGATATCAACTTTCAATACTTATGTAGACGATCCTCATAAAAATATTATGAATGTGAGAAAATAAGCCTATGGATTAGTACTTTATAACGTTTTCTTGGTCAACATTTTAGGGTGATATTATCATCCATTATTTTGTCATTCTTTAGTTGTTTTCAATTCTCTGAAATCCTTTGAAAATCTCTCTGTATGTGCTTTCAAAACCGTTTCACCTACAGCACAGATTCCTTGTGGCTCCCTTTGGTCTCATACTACTTCTACTCCTGACTTCTTTCTCTTGTTCTTCTTCTCCTCTTTCTCCTTTCCTTCTCATTGCTACATCTCTCAACTTGTCAAGGAACTCAAGTGTTTCCTGGACTTTTGACCTCCTTTTAATGTAGACCTCTTCACATCAAAAACTTCTCTAGGACTTGGTGATAGTCAAGACCAGTATTTTTAGTTTCATTCATTTCCTATTTTTCAGAGTCAATAGCATGCTTTGACAGGTTGGGTGAGAACTGCTCTGATTCCAGTCAGTGTCTTCTCCTCTTTTGTCCTTCCAATTTCCTACTGACTTTTATCTTTGCTGAAACACATGGATGGTCTTTCTGCCCACAAGTGATTCTGAAAGGACCCCACTGAAAATTACCCCATGGGTGACTAGTTGGCTTTTTTTTCGTCTGTTTGGTTCCGGACAATTTTTTGTGATTTTGACAAGCTGTCATTAGGATCAAATAAATTAATGTAGGTAAAGACCTTTGAAAACTGTTCAATGCTAGACCATGGTCTAACAATAATAATAGCAGATGTAGTCTTAGTAGACAGTAGGTATTTCTATGGAGGGGCAGAGGTGGTGCAATGAATAGAACAGTAGGCCTAGAGTCAAAAAGACCTGTGTTCAAATACAGCCTCAGACACTTGACATCTACTAGCCATGCAACACTGGGCAAGTCTCTTAACCCCAACTGCCCTGCCTTGCCCCCTCAAAAAAAAGCACTATATGTGTACGTATGTATGTCTTTTGCCTATATACTTACATATATTTATATATGTGTGTATCTGCATATATACATACACACATATATGTATGTATGTATGCATATGCCATATGCATGGGGTATTTGCATGGTATATATACATACAAATACTTCTACATGTGTTATATGTACATATTACATATATTTCTTTGTACACAGGCGCACACACACACACATAGATCTTTGGGGGAGGAGCAAAAGAGATCTGGATCTGTAATTTCATTGGGATAGGAAGCTCTTACAAAGAAAACCCCTTCTGTTGAGCTGTAGCATTTAGGGAGGTTCCTGATGGCACCAAAAGCTTAAATCACTTGTCCAGAGATCCCCAGTTGTGCCAGAGGCTCTTGAACCCAGGCATTCCTTATGCCCTCACCAGCTCTCTATATATCGTCATACTGCTTCTCTATACAATGTGAAGGTATGGCTGAAACATATGTGCACATATTATTTGTAGATGCATTATATTTATGTATTTATATAGACACACATGTATGATATGTATGTGTATCTATTTATACATAGAGGTATGTAGGTAGGCTATCCCAAAAGTCTTAGGGCAGTTTAAAGCTTTGATTTGCATATACTTCTATGATATAAAATGATGCATATAAAATATATATGTGTGTTTATGTATACACACGTTCATATAGAGTAAATATGAGTTTGGGGGTTGGGGAACAGCACCAACAACCAATCAGATCAGGAAAATTTTTCTTTGGGAGGTTACACCTGAGTTGGGCTTTGAAGGAAGGGAAGAACCTAAGAGATGGAGTTCGGAAATGGGTTTTTTCCAGGAATAGGGGCCAGCCAGGTATGAGAAACAGAAATGGGAGATGGAATCTTGTTTCCACAAAACAGCCAGTTTGAACATAAAATGTGTGAAAGAGAGTGCTAGGTGATGTGGCACCATAGCCCTTTTCTAGTCCGTTCCCCTCAGTCCCTCACCCATACCCATTCCATTTTCCTCTCCTAAGAGGGGTAGAGAGAGAGAGAGAGAGAGAGAGAGAGAGAGAGAGAGAGAGAGAAAGAGAGAGAGAGAGAGAGAGAGAGAGAGAGAGAGAGAGAGAGACTATCTTTTTCTAACTCAAACTTGTAATCAGTTCATTTGAACTTCACCTTTCCAACATGGCCTTTCACAGATTAGTTCTAACCTGTCCAAAACCATTTGTCCTTCCTGAATGCTCTGGCATTGCCATGAACTGTGTTAGTAAGAGCTATGGAGTCAGCAATGACCTTGTCCAGGCACTCTGTTAAGATTTCATGGTCAAGTCAAGTGAACAAGCCCCTACTATGTGCCTGGCACTGGATTACCAGCATCCTCTTTCAAAAAAACCTCTGAAATTGGCTTCCTGATTTTTGACATAAGATCTTTCTTTTGTCACCCTTCTTCCTGATCCTCCTATTCCTCTCCCTGGGAGTTTGCATCTGGAAAAGGCCTTGAGTTTCTAACCTAGAACAAGGCTCCCCTCTTAGAATCTGGCTTGCTTCTTTTCTCTCCCCAGCTCAGACCTCCAAGAGGTCGATAGTGATGTCACTTGTTTCTCTTGATCCCAGAGCAGTTCAACTGGACCTGGTGGAGCTTATGGATGACTTTGCAAGGCAGCTTTTTAAGGAAATTGAATTATTCTGATACAGAATCAAAATATGTTAGCATCAATGTTTCTCATTTATCCATTTTAGGCTGAGACACTTCTTCATGTGGAAATCTTTGGTTTTGTTTTTCCTTGAGGGGAGAGGTTATTGTCTACCCTCCATGCCATGTATGATTGACCCCCTTTCAGTCAGGCGTGTCCTTTGAGTGGTTATTACTGTACTAGTTATGGATTTGTAATAATCTGCCCACACCCTCTTGAGCCACACTTTTTGAGATAAATACCTCAACTTTTTAAGATGGCAGGTCTGTCTTATAGGGTCTAAGTCCAGGACCATGAAATAGAGCCAAACTAATTGACACATCTGGGAATTGAACTCCTAACTATAAACTCAATGGCACCATGAAGTGGCTAATCAACTGAAAGAAGGTAACTTTCAAACACCTACACACTTTTAGTAAGCTGTGGCCATTTAATGTGTAGAATACTCCCAGTATGGAAGCTCTCTCCTCTGGTCCAGACTGACAACTCATCTATAGTTTATGAACTGAGCTTTTCTAGTCACACAGCTGACAGGAGTTAGATGCAAGACTTAGATTAAGATCTCCTTGACCCAAAAGCTGAATCTGTCTACCACACCACACTGCCTCTCATGCTTTATTAAAATTATAATCTTACAGGGGAGAGGAGGTCAGAAAATTAGTTAGTCTCTCCCCATATAATCTGTCCTAGTTTGGCTATGCTGGAGTACCATGGTCAGCTCCAGCCTTTTGTTTGTTTGTTTGTGTTTGTTTGTTTTTAGGAAACACATAGAATAAGTGAAGGGTGTCCAAGAGAGGCCACACAAGCTATTGTGAGGACTAGAGAATTAGCTAGAGAATTGGTGGAAATGGACACATTTAGCTTAAAAAAAAGAGAAGACTTAAGGGCAGCCATGATAACAATCTTCCATCCTTGAAGGACTGTCCTACCAAAGAAGAATAAGATTTATTCTGCTTGACCCCAGAGAAAAGAACTAGAAGTATTGAGGAGTGGAGGATATGTAGAGTCAAGTTTCAATCAATATTTTTAAAAATTCCCAAAATAGAGTGAGTTGCCTCAGGAGGCAACAGATTCCTTTTTTTTTTTCCTTTTTGGAGGGAGAAAAGCAGGGCAATTGGGATTAAGTGACTTGCCCAAGGTCACAAGGCTAGTAAGTGTTAAGTGTCTGAGGCCAGATTTGAACTCAGGTCCTCCTGGGTGGTGCTCTATTCACTGCACCATCCAGCCACCCCGATAGATTCTTTCTTATTGTTGTTATTCAATTATTATTATGTCCAACCCTTTGTGACCCCAAGTGGGGATTTCTTGGCAAAGATACTGCAGTGGTTTGACATTTCCTTCTCCAGCTCATTTTACGACAAGAAAACTGAGGCAAGCAAGGTTAAGTGACTTGCCTAAGGTCACACAGCTAGTGTCTAAGTTCCATCTCTTTGGAGGACTTTGAATTGAATGATCACTTTTTTTGGTTTTGTCTTTGTTTTATACAGAAGATTCTTGCTGAAGTGTGAGCTGGAGCATAAGATCTCTGAGATCCTCTCAATTCTTTTTATCTAGATTGAAAAAGGGACTCAAGTCCACTCACACCCCTTATTTTTCAGAGGAGATGAAATGATTTGCCAAGGTCAGAAGTGACAGAGCTGGGATTTGAATCCAGGTTCCCTCTCTGATAATGCAAAACAATTGACTCTCCAGCCGAATATTTCAGTTTCTACCTCAGAGTAGGCATAACTGTATACTTTAAGCAATTACTGCTTTTCACATGTTACAATGCCATTTGGCAGCTCTATACTTTCAAATGTACCTAGTCATTCCCAAATAAATATTCATGATTCCCTTCCACTTTCAGATAATTAAACTTGAGCTAATTGAATGGTTTTTTGCTACTCTTTGAGCTGAAATCATTGGATCGTTTTAACCTACATCTGACCTGCTGTAGACAACATGTCAGACTCACATCCAATCAATGGATTATTCCAGACTTGACATTATATTGTTGCTGTCCAGCTTGTAATTAGAAGGGGGGAAAAACATATTTGTTCTTTTATTTATGCTGCCTAATTTCAGATGGCGTCCAGATCTCACATCTTGTCCTCCTTTCCCTTTATGAGCCACAGGGTCATTGCTGTGATTCAATTACCCTGGCACGGAGCTTTGGACCCGCTATGAGTTAATTACATTTTTGCTCATTCAAACGTTTACGTTGTGCGTCTGTTTTCAAATCACCCTCACTCCAGTGGCGATTTCCCGGTGAGGCTGTGTGAAGAGATACCCTTTGAAACCAGGCTTGCTCTGTAGTGCTTAAGAAAGAAAAGCAGGACATGAAGAAGAGTCTCAGAAGATGAAGGCCAGGCTTGAAGCACGATTTCATTAATACTGGATGGCAGGAATGGAGCCAAGTCCCAGATAATGAGGGAGGAGTTGCCATTTTTTTAAAAGCTATCTGGTGACAGGGAAAACAAAAATGACATTCAGCTGATGAATGAGCAGAGTTTGACCTAGCCTTTTGACCTTTGACAATCAATCTTACCTGCTACTTCATAAAGAATTATAGCTATGCCACTCACATTTGACTCTGGAGTCTTACCATTCCCTTTACCTTCTTTCCCTGCTGAATGCATGGTCTGAGAAGATAAATGTTCATGTTGTATATACCAGCATATAGCAAATATGGGATGCTTACTGGGGAAGAAAATACTGGAGAAAGAGAGAGAGAGAGAGAGAGAGAGAGAGAGAGGAGAGACAGACAGACAGACAGACAGAGGTTTCTACATGATCTCAGAATTGTCAGGGATTTTTTTATGTGACTGATCAAAAAGAAATGAAGTGGAAATAACTGATGACCCCCAAACATCCTTTCTCCTAGCTCTCCTTTCTATAGGAAGCCCAGGAGCCAAGCCACTGGATCTCATTCTGAAAGCACTTTCCCAGCCCTGAAACTCCCCCTCCCAACCAAAGCCCCCCAAAGCATTAGAGAAATCACAAGAACTTTATTAGTTGTCCTTATCCATCCTGGATGGCGGTGTAGGCTATTGTGGGTTTTGGTAAAAGGGCAATGGGTCTAGGCCACCAAGCTGCTTTCATTATCTGTTAAAGGTGTTAGTGCCAGTACTAAGCAGTTTGTGTTATGTCGGGCCTCCCCTGGTGTATTCTGGGAGTGTGGCATGAATCATTCTGCCTAGGCGGAAAGTGGAGCCCAGGGGGTGAGTGGAGAACACCTTAGGAATAAGAGATAAGGTCCTCTTCAACAACTGCACTTCTTTCCCTGGAATTTTTGCCTGGAGACATAAAGAAGGTTCAGCCACTCAGCAAGTATAACTTTATGGTAGCTTACCCAGTACACAAACTGACCACAGGGACGTTTTCTCACCTTTATAGACTTGAGATGCTTTTTCATGGCTGTTCTGGAGACTCTATCAAAAGCTCCAGGCTCACAGAGCAGGAAGGCAGAGCACTTGATCCACCCACTGCCTTTGAACCGCTCTGTTATTTTCCTTATATTTTCCAGCTTCTCAGTACCCCTGGGCTTGCTTTGAGACCCAGCCTATGTAACACTTCATACCCAAGGCCATTCTGGATTCCCTAAACCAGCTCTGCTCCCCACCCCCTACTTATTAGCACTCCGGTAACCACTTTGTTTTATTTCCCTCTAGATGTGGTCCACACTCTCACCCCCTTCCCCAGTAGAGTTGAATGAAGGGACTTGAGTGCAGGGGCAATCATATTTTGTTTTATTTGTGTCCCCAACTCTTGGAATATAGTAAGTATTAAGTTAATGATCGTTAACTTGATTATCTTCCTGAGTTGAAATCCAGCCTCAGACACTTAACTAGCTGTGTGACTCTAGGTAAGTCACTTTACCTTGTCTGCCTCAGTTTTCTCATCTGTAAAATTAGTTGGAAAAATAAATAGCAAACCAGTCCAGTGTCTTTGCCAAGAAAACCCCAGATGGGGTCACAAAGGACTAAGACAACTAAACAATAATCAATTTGAATCCAACACAGACACCATCATAGAATCTCTTGTTGTCATCTGGTCCTAGGGCCAATATTGAAGAGAATTGTGCTTCGCATTCTCAAAAATTCATTTCCAAACAGAAATCCTAGTCAGCAGCAGCAACTATGGAGAAATACTGTCTAAGCAAACCCCAGTAACTGCAGCCAGCACATAGCAGCTGCCCATCCACCTCCTGCTGCTTGCTCTCTGGCTTAGCCACTTAGATACTTCCTTTTGTCTTATGGTTGAGTCTCACATAGAGTGGGGAACTGGTGTTGGGAACAGCTGGATTCAAAGTGCCACTGGTGCTAGATGAGTGACAGTAGACAAGTCATTCCATCTCCTCATTTGGTTTTCTCACGGACAAAATGGGGGAGGGGGAACCAGTAGTCCCTCTCTCCAAGGGCTGTTTCAAGGCTCAGATGATAGAATAAATGTAAAATGTTCTAGAAATGTCTGTTGTCATTATCTTCATCCTCCTCCTCTGGCCACCTTTGGGTGATCATGTGGCTCTCTGAATCTCCTCCGTTGACTTGCCTTCTATCTGTTACCACTGAGCTCATTGCCTCCAAAAGGACAGGGAAGGGGCAACAAGACATGGATACTTTTAATCTGGGTTGTGCTTCTCTTTCTCCTCTAAGTCCTAGAGCATCATGGGGGCAGCCTTGTTAAAGGAGGAAGTGAGGTCAGTGGTCTTGACAATGTTAACAAGATGCCAGGATTTATGAGGAGCCCCAGCTGAAGGCTGTAGTTACCCGCAGCCCATTCATATAATAAGCCCACTTGGGACCCATCGTTATTCCCCTTGAATGTGTTTTCCTATCTTTGTTGGTTTTTGTTGTCTGGCCATTGCACTGGCCTCTCACCGCTGCTTTCGAAGCTGTCTTAGCTGAGGTAATTAAGCACTCCTGGTTTGATAAGGTTCGTTAGTGAGCTCTCTGAGCTGGGCGCTTAAACTCTTTGTGGAGAAGTTGGCTGCTGTGTGTCAGAAAACTGGGACAAGGCCACCTGCTAGGAACTGTGAAAAACCCAAAGATAGGGCAGAAACCTTGTCCTAAAGGCTGCCATCACTTTAGGAAGGCTAAAGGGGATTCTCCCATCCTGAGGCTTTATTTTAAAGGACCTAGAATGGCTATAGCATTTTTTTCCATTCAAAGCATTTATTTTATTCACATAATAACTCTGTAAGGTAGGTAGGGCAGGGATCATTGTCTGCATTTTACAGATGGATATACTGAGACCTAGAGGTCAAATGACTTTCTAAGTCTTTTGGGCTAGTTGGGTGAAGAGCTTGGTCTGACACCAAGTCCAAGAGTGAGAACATCTTGCAGGCCTGAAGGAAGCTTTATTTGAGAGCTAATTTTCAAAAGAAAGGAAGCCTCGTCCAGGAGAGTGCATATTCCAATGCCAGCTTTGCTCAAGCTGGCTCTGCACTGGGATAAAATTTCCAGCTACAGAAATTCCCAAAGACTGTTGTCTAGTACGTAGGCATTACTTAATAAATGTTTGTTGACTGATTAATGTTGATCCTCAAAGCTATAGTAGGATTGTTATCTATATCTGATAAAGGATGACTGGTGAAATCACAAATACCACTAGCATCGAAGAAGCAATATTAGACAAGGGAGAGGTTCCACCCCTCCCATTTTTAAATTTCTTCTGGGGGGATGTGGGGTTACATAAAAGCACTACTTACTATTGATGGGTTTGCAAGTACAGGCCCGCCTCACCAAACACTGCATGCTCTAGCCTTCTGTGAAAAAGATAATGAACTATAAGCAAAACAACATGGTAGAAAGTTATGGAAAGTATGCTCAGCTCCACACCAAACAGTGTCATCAGCGAGAGAATTTTTTTCTCAAAGCAAAAATTCAGATTCAATAAAGGATCAATCTTTACAGCCTAGATTAGGGCTGGACTAGACTGGGCTGAGCTGGGCTGGGCTGCCTAAATCTGTTAACAGATACAAGTGGCAGAGAAATCTTAATGTCAGGGAAATCCTTTCTAACGACAGTGTTCCTAAGTGGAATGAGCTATTTCAGGAAGGGGGTAGGGGGAGTCTCCCTAATTGGAAAACTTCAAACAGAGGCTGGACCATCACTTATTCAAGATGCTATAGGAGGGGGTGATTAGTCTAGAAGGGTGATTCACAAACTTTTTGGTCTCAGGACCCCTTTGCCTTCTTAAAAAATTATTGAGGACCCCAAAGAACTTTTGTTTATGTGAATTATAGCTATTGATATTTACCATATTTGAAACAAAAACTTCTTAGCTTATAGAAATAGTATTGATGTCATGGACCCCCATAAAAGGGCTTGGAGACCCTCAGAGATTCCTGTACCACACTTTGAGAACTGCCAGTCTAGTATAGGTTGGATTAGAATTCCTCAGAGGTTACTTGCAATTCCAAGATCCTGTGGTTCTGTCATTCTAAGATAAAACAAAGCAAGTTGTCAGGAAGACGCTGAGGCTTACAGCTGCCAGACAGAGGACTAGGTGAGGAAAAAGGAGGCACTGAATGCCAGAAAAAGAAGCAAATCACCCAGTGATATCAAAAAAGACTACAGAAAAGCTGGCTAACTTGTTCTTCCATGGGGATCACCTAATCTGTAGTTGAAGGTGCACCAATTGACATCTGTCAATTGAATTTGGATATCACTAAAAAAGAGATACAAATGGACAGAGGGAGAGAAGGGAGGAGAGAAAGAAGGAAGGGAAAGTACAAAGGTCTAGTCTCCTAAACTGATGAGTCAATCAAGAAGCATTTCTTGAGTGTTTACCATATACCAACACTATGCCAGTCACTGGTAGTACAAAGACCAAAGTGAAGTGGTACATGCCCTCCGAGAGTTATGTGCTATTGAGACAGATAACATGCATACGTAGAGATTTATACAAGATACACACAAAGCAAATGCAAGGCAATCTTAGAGGGAAAAGGGGACCAGGAAAGGTCTCCTACAGAATGTGGTTTTCGAGCTGCATCTTAAAGGAAATCAGAGATTAATTTAAAGAGGCAGAGATAAGAAGAGAGAGAGATTCTAGGCATAAAGCATGGAGATTGGAGAAGCGCGTGTGAAGAAAAGTAAGAAAGCCAACATGGCTGGACTGTAGATGTACCAAGGGGAGTAATATGGAAAAACCGTGGAAATGGAGGAAGAGGCCAAGTCGTAAAGGTCTTTAAGTGCCAAGCAGGAGTTGATATTTGCTCCTAGAGGTACTAGAGAGCCCCTGGAGTCACTAGAGTATCAGAGGATGACTTGGTCCATTGTATACTTTAGAAAAATCACTTTGGAGGCAGCTATATGATGCAATGAATAGAGCACTGGCCCTGGAGTCAGGAGGACCTGAATTCAAATTCAGCCTCAGACACTTGACATTTAACTAGCTGTGTGACCCTGTCACGTAACCCCAATTGCCTTGCCTTCCCCCCTCCAAAAAAGAAAAGGGAAATCACTTTGACCACAATGAATTCCCCTCCCTAGAGGCACAGAGTAAAGGGAAAGTCCTGACACCACATGCAAGGTCTACACCTTGATGAGAGTCAAGATCTGTCTTAGAGCTAGTGGAGGGCAGGGGAATATGGCAGAATCAAATGGCCCAAATTACCCTTTTTTAGGAGAATGATCTTAGTATCATGAATCTTGAGTTTCAAGGGACCTCAGACCTAGTCCAGCCTCTGCATTTAACAGAGTACAACACTGAGGGAAATAAAGTACCCTAAGTCACATAGGTAGTATGTGTCAGAGGTAGGACTTGAATCCAGGTCCTCTGACACCAGAAGCAGTGCCCTTTCCACCAAAGGACAACAAATTTGACCGTGCAGGAATTGGACTAAAAAATAAAAACAGAGAGGGTTTTTCTAAATCTCAATATCTTTTTTTTCTATTCCTTTAGCCTTTGTTCCTTAAGTAGTTAAGTTCTAAAGGCATTCAGAGAGGTGACAGCAGGAACTTACCTTCATATCTCTTTATTGTGGATGGAGATACTACTGATGGGGGATGAGCCCTTATGAATGAACTCTTTGGACCCATTGTTTCACGTCTCTGTGCTTTTGGAAAGCTCAAGTGAGGATTAAGTCCCAGCCTGAGCACAAGAACTGAACTCCATCCAAATGAACCCATTGGATTTGAGACCATTCTTGTAGAGTGGGAAGTACTCCAGACATTCCTGTCTCTGGATGATATCAAGCTGTTCTTATTCAGTCATGTCCAATTCTTTATGATCTTGTGGACCATATGGTCCATGGGGTTTTCTTGGCAAAGACACTGGAATGGTTTGTCATTTCCTTCTCCCATGGATTAGACAGACAGGGTTAAATGTCTTGTCCAGGATCCCACAGCTAGTGTCTCAGGCCAAATTTGAACCCAGGCCTTCCTGACTCCAGGCTCAGAGTCCCATCCACTGAGTCATCTAGCTGCCACTGATATGGGGCTATTTGGGTTCAAATCCAGCTTCTGATGCGTATTACTTGAGTATCCAAGGTGGGGAAATCATTTCACCTCCAGAGAATGAGAGGTGACAGTCCTGCTGTAGTCTCCCTCAGGCAGACCATATGTGCATTACTATGCTCAATTCAAAGTTCTGGATTTTAAAAAGAAAATAGCAAACCAATAGAGGAGTCATCAGGACATAGAGAAAACCTTAAACCACAGCATTAAAAAGGCTCCATTTGGAAATCTGGAGATATTTAACCTGCCAAAAAGAAGACTTGGGAAACATGCTCCCAGCTTCAAAAATCTGAAGAGCTACCATCCAGCAAAGGGCTTAGCCTTCTTCTCCTTGGTCCTGGAGAACAGGAGTGGGAACAAGGAGTGGAGATAATAGGGAGGCAGATTTGGGCTCTACCTATGAAAACGTTTCCTAATAATGAGATGTGTCCAAGAGGAATGATTTATTGGGGTTGAGGGAGGTAATGTAACATACCCTGTCACTAGAAGACTTCAAGCAGAGGGTGGCTTGAGGGCACTATATATACATATGTATATATACATATATACATATGTATATATATATGTATGTATAATTTCAAATTTGAGTGGAGAATGAACTGATTTTCCTTTATAAGTTCCTTAGCTTAAAAAGGCGAAGGTCTCCCACTGCATTAGGGGCCATCTCTAGCCATCCTGATCCATCCTGATCCTCCAGCCATCTTGCCACTGAGCCCAGACAGCTCTGGAAGAGAAAGTAAGGCTGGTGACTTTGTACAGCCCTCCATCACTTAAATCCAATTCACTTGCAAGTCATGGCATCACCTTTCTGATGTTACGGTCTTCTTCAAGAATGAAGAACAGACCCCCAACAATCAAGATGCCACAATTCACAATTTCATTGTTTCCTGTGTAGTAATATTTGTGGTCTTACCATTTGTCATAGCTGATGATCAGAAACGTGTGAAAGAAGTTTAGTTATTCCAGATGGCAGCCAAGAAATATTTGCTAAGCTTTTCCCAATGGTCTAGCATTACAAAAGTATTCCGTGTGTTGTGAAGGGTTTGTATATAAAACTCCAAATGAAAAGAGTCATTCACTATTGATTGAGAAATTCTATATGTGATCCTGTGTAAGACTGATACTGTGCTGACTGTATCTAGCCTTGAAATCTACAGGTCCTTCTCATTCATGGTCTGTCCAAAAAGATTCCCCAGCCATTTACACAGGAAAAACAGAGCTGACAAAGAACACAAATTGCCCAAATTATGGCATATAGTTAGATGAAGAACTCATTGAGTTAGTTCAGTGAATATGGACAAGTACTCCTATCTCAGACCCAAAATCACAGAACATCAGAGATGAAAGGACTCTCAGACCATCCACATAGGAATCCTCTCTACAAGAGCAAGGGATGGCAATAAAGCATTTACTAAGCACCTACTCCTGCCAGACATTGTACTGACCATTTTACAAATAGCATTTCACTTCATCCTCTCAAAAACCCTGAAAAATATTATGCACATTTAATGGTTGAGGAAATTCAAGTCATAAGAGCATTAAGCAACTTGCCTGAGGCCACACAACCGAGAAGTATCTAAGACTGGATGTGAACCGAGGTCTTCCTGACTCCAGACTTCTGCACTGCCCCACCCAGCTGCCTCTAACATAGCTGGCCAACGGTCATGCAGCCTTTTCTTGAAGATCTCCTCCGAGAAGGAGCCTGCTACTGCCCAAGGCAAGACTTGGTTCACTTTGGATCAGCTCTCATTTTTATTTAGCCCTTTCTCCCATTTTACCAAGTCTGTCTTCCTGGGATGTCTGCCATTTCTCTCCATTCTCTGGAGTCAATTAAAACCACTTGATACCATCTTCCTAACAACCCTTCAAATTCTTGAAGATACTCTCCCTACACCATCTTCCCTTCAACTGACTTTCATATAGCATGCTCTCCAAGTCTTTTACCATCTGGGTAAGCTTTCCCTTTATCCCTGTCAATATCCTTCCTAAAATCTAGCTTCAAGAACTTAACAAACACGTAAGACATGTTCTAACTGGGGCAGAAGACAGTGGGGCTAATGCAGCCCTAAGCCTGGACAATAAGTCTGTCTTAACATAGTATAAATATAGGTAATATAATGTAACAATATAAAATATAATAAGTGTACCTGTGTATAATATAAAAATTAGCTCTTTGGGCCATCGTCATGCAATTGATGCATTCTATGCTTACAGCCCATTAGAAACTCCCAGATCTTTTAGAGATGAACGGTGACCTGGCCACATCTCGCTGAGCTGATGTTTGTGAAGTTAATTTCTTGAACCTAAGCAGAAGACATTCCATTTATCCTTGCTAAATTTTATCTCACAAGATTTACTTCTATATACTGAAGACCAGATCTGGTATTCTAGCCTGCCCAGATCTGGGAAGGTTGTGACTCTGCTATCCTTGTAACTCTGGCTTTTCTACCAGCCTGGCATTAACTGGTCAGCCCACAAGTTATGCCTTTATCCAAGTCATAGATAAAGGCATGGCTATATTAAATAACACAGGACTAAACACAGATCTCTGGAGCTGTCTCCTAAAGCCTGGTTTCCTTGGTGTTGAATCAGTAATGACCATTCTTTGGGTTGGGTCATTCAATTAATTCAGTGACTTTGTCACTGGACAGTAGGTGGCATCAGTGAAAGAGTTCTGGACATGGAGTCAAAGTGTCCAAAAATCATAGCCCTAGAGTTAGAAGGCAGCCCAGAGGTCATCTAGCCTGGCACATAGATTTACAGCTGACTGACTTACTGTCACAGATGAGCAAACTGAAGCCCAAGGACAGGAAAACCTGATTTCAAAGCTTGTCTCAGAGCCTTACTAGCTGTGATCTTAATAACAAGGAACTTAATCTCTCCATCTTGGTTTTCTCATCTGTAAAATGGATATAATAATAGCACCTATCATTGTTGTCAGGTTCAAATGAGATGATATATATATATTGGTAGTCAGTCAATTTTCAGTCATGTCTGACTCTTGGTGACCCCATTTGGGGTCTTCTTGGCAAAGATACTGCAGTGGCTTGCCACTTCCTTCTCCAGCTCATTTTACAGATGAGGAAACTGAGGCAAACAGGGTAAAGTGACTTGACCAGGATCTCACAGCTAGTAAATGTCAGAGGTCATATTTTAGCTCAGGTCTTTCTAACACCAGGTTCAGAACTGTATTCATTGTACTACTTCAGTATTTATACTGATAATAGCTGCCTCAATATTTCTTTTAACAGAATATTCAAATGTTAAAAGCATGACAATTAGAAATGCAGAGTTACTCCCAGAGCACTCTCTTCCAATGTAATCACCCGCAGGCCTCGTCTTCTTCATCAGGTTCTGTTGTGCATGTATGTGTGTGTGCTCACATGCTTCAGTGTGCTCAAACAGTTCTAGAAGGTTCTTTGCTGCTGACAAGGTGTTTCAGGCAGAAAAGGTTCAGGAGGATTCTTCCTGGGGGAGGACACAGCTTTATCAGCATAGCCCCAGGCTCCTTGCTTCAGGCAGCTTCTTTCTGGACAGGCTTTCTGCCCCAGGGCAGCTATAGCCCTCCATGGCCCTAGCCAGGAGCTAAGGGTGCTTTATCATCACTCAGGGATGCCCAGTTCAGCAGCCAGAATCAGGCCTAACTGGGCTCTCATCGTGGGAAATCTAGGCAGTGCTAGGTTTGGAGTCAGAAAGACTCATCTTCCTCAGTTCAAATATGACCTCAGGCACTATTTGTGTGTTGCCGAGCAAGTCACTTAACCCTGTTTGCCTCAGTTTCCTCATCTGTAAAATGAGCTGGAGAAGGGAATGGCAAGCCACTCCAGAATCTTTGCTAAGAAAACCCCAAAAGAGGTTGCCGAAAGCTACATAGGACTGAAAAAAAAAGTTTCTCATCAAAAAGCAGAAAGACTTGGAACTGTCCCCAGATGGTGAATAAAATTCAGTGCTTTTGTTCACTTCTTTTTCAGTCATGTCTGACTCTACATGACCCCATATGGGGTTTCCTTGGCAAAGAAACTGGAGAGGTTTCCTTCTCCAGTTCATTTTACAAATGAGGCAGTGAGGAAACCAGGGTTAAGTGACTGCCCAGGTCACAAAGCTAATAAGTGTCTGAGGCCAGATTTGAACCCAAGAAGACTAAACTTCTTGACTTTAGTGCCAGCCCTCTATCTACTATAACACCTAGCTTGGAAAACCTCATTGCACCACAATACTTAAAGGCAATCAGGTAAATCTTTGAGAGTTGCCTAAAGTTGAGAAGAGTTGTATGACTTGCCCAAGTTCTCAAGGCATAAAAGGGCAAAGCAGACATTCAAAGTAGGGATTCAATCCTCTGTCTGGGCATATTTTTTTCCTTTGTAACACGATTTGCACCACAGTCTTTCTGGTCCCAGTCTATGCCATCCACAGCACCATGTCTTTCTGCTCAGATAGCTGTTCATTGAAATGTTTACACTTCCTAGTTCCAGTATTTCCAGGACATTCCCAACTCCCTCTCAATTACTTTTGAAAGTAATTGAGTAAGTACTTGAAAGTAATGAAAAAAAATTATATTGTTTATCTTTCTCTTTTCCTGCTATTGAACTTAGAAATGAGAGTAAATGATTCTGACATATACCATGGGAAAATAGAAGTTAATTTAAAATAACAAATGGTACACTTCTGGAAATGGGTACTTAGGAGTGAATATTTACTCATTTGATTCCATGTACTGAAAGTCTTTCTGTATGAACCACTGGAATGGCACATGTGTGATTTTCATGGTATATTCCTAGAAGAAAAAAACAAAGGTAAACGTGACCCTAGACTCCTTTAGTAAAACATCCTTCATTCTCGGAATAAGATACTAAATATCTGCAACTATTGGGAAGAGACTAGGAAGAGGGAGACATACTATCTGTCTTCATATGTCTGAAAAGCTTTCACAAGGATGGCAGAGGGGGATTCTTCTGCTTGGCTCCAAAGGGCAGGACCAGGAGAAATGGTTATGAATTGCAAAGAGACCAAGTTAGTCTGGGCATCAGGAAAACCTTCCTAACAGTGAGAACCATATCAAAGCAGAATGAGATGCCTCTGCCCAGAGTGGGCTTCCATCACTAGAGATCCCCAAGCAAACAATGAGAGTCAGCTCAAAGTGCAATGTTTCAGAGAAAGTATTATCCTCCAATGACAGAGAAAGTTTCCTCATCTGGAAGTTCCCTGAACCAATGGAATTACAGATTCAGTCTCTATCCTGATTGGACTCAGTGAAAACCCCTCATCTATGTTTGAGGCCCAAAGTACAGAAAAATTTGTGGAGAAACATATGCACGTATGTGTGTGGATGTTGGTGTAAGTTGGTGTGTGTGTCTTTGTGATGGGTCTTTGATTTTATTGATCTGGTTACTATCTTCAGTAATGAAGGTTACAACTCCTCTATGCCTGCCTCACCCAGGTTAGGTACCCAGTATGTGAGCCATCTTGCTCTAAAGTTCTTGACACTGAAAGTGTGTCTGGGGAGACCATGGGCTGCCCATTGGTCATCCCTCACTCTCACTACATAACAAGCTCATCTATTTTCCCCCACATCCTACCCATTCCTGTATGGGTATATGTATTTCGTTATTTATATTTTTTGTCTGGGCCTGGGATTTTCACATAGTAAACTCTCAATGAAGAACTACCTTTCCTAATATAGATCAACATCTACTCTGCAATTTGTAGTTTTAAAGAGCTAGTTGATGGGGGCAACTAGCTTGCACAGTGAATAGAACAGCAGCCCTGGAGTCAGGAGGACCTGAGTTCAAATCCAACCTCAGACACTTAACACAAAAAACTAGTCGTGTCACTTTAGACAAGTCACTTAATCCCAATTGCCCTGCCTTCCCCCCTCCAAAAAGCAGAGGAGAAAGAAGAAGAAGAAGAAGAAGAAGAGGAGGAGGAGGAGGAGGAGGAAGAGGAGGAAGAGGGAGAAGAAGAAGAGGAAGAGGAAGAAGAGCTGGCTGAGGTACTAAGAGGTCAAGTGACTTGCTCACAGTCATACGGCTGGTATATGTGAGAAGAGAAGCACCCAACAGTGAGGGTATCTTGCTGTTCATTGTGCCATGCTGCTTCTTTGTTGTTTCTGTGAGATTCATAGCGGCATGAATACACGTGGGCTTATGGACAAGAATATCTCATACCAAAAGGTATAGCTCAAAGCAAGAGCTGAATGTTGGCTGAGTTCTTGCATTATCTCCTTGGGTAGTCTGGGGTCTCTGTGTATGGAAGGATCTTTTAGAGAAGCCATTTGTAAGATTAATTAATCAGTAAACTGTCTTTTCACTCACACCCACTCTGGCCAGCACACCAAGCACTATCTTTGAGGTGGCTGGCCCAGTCTTTTTTTTTAATCATTATTAAATTTTGTTTTTAATTTATGGAATAAAACAAGCATTTCCATAATATAGTACAATAAAAAAGATATTTGTGCACGAAACCGACCATGCACAATTTGTTCTTCCTTTCAAATATACAACAAAATTATCATGTAAATTTCTTCTTTTCTCCCCCTCACCCTAGAGATGGCTACCATTAGACTTGAATAAATAAATATATATATGTATATATATGTAAAATTATTCAATACATACATATTTTTATCAGTTCTTTCTCTGGATGTAGATAGTGTCTTTCTTTGTATGTCCTTTATGGTTAATTTGGGTATTTGTGATAGTCAAAATAATTTATCCATTCAAATTTATTCTTAAAAATATCTTGCTATTACTGTATACAATTCTCCTGGTTCTGCTCATTTCTTCATTATTTTGTGTAAGTCTTTCTATGATTTTCTAAAATCATTGAGTTCATCATTTCTTATAGCATAGTAGTATTCCAAAACAATCGTATACCACTACTTGTTGAGTTATTCCCCAAATGATGGGCACCCCTGCAGTTTCCAGGTTTTTTCCACCACAAAGAGAGCTGTAATAAACATTTTAGAACGTGTAGGTTCTGTTCCTTTTCCCCTAATTATCTTCACAAATAGACCAAGTAATGGTATTTCTGGGTCAAAGGGTCTAGATAATTTAATAACTATGTGGGCATAATTCCACATTATTCTCCAGAATGGTTGGCTCAGTTCACAACTCCACCAACAATGAATTAGTGTCCCAATGTTTCCACATCCTCTAACATTTTTTGTTTTCCCCTTTTATCATTTTAAACAGTCTGGCCCAGTCTTAAAACATTATGTCAAATACTATTCACACTACATTTCTAATTTTCCTGGAGATTAAGAACCCAAAAGATATCAAAGGCAAAAGAAGGCATTGTGGCCCTTTAAAGTCTATGTTTTAATTATAACAAGGATAAAAAAAGGTTCTCTAATCATTTCTTACCTTCTCTCTCCTATTTTTTTGTGAACCAAACCTTTTATCCAATTCTCCTGTAAAAATAAGCTAGGGAAAAACGGGTAGCCTAACTAGCATCCACTGAAAAACTCATTGATTTTACCTTATTGTGTACCTCTAGTCTTAATATGTCATTGAGGAATGAGATTTTGCCTTTGAAGTCATTCTTTCTTTTTTAAAAATTAATTTCCAGAAAACAGTATTTATTTAGAGAATTTCTTG
The DNA here is from genome assembly GCA_028646575.1 of Pseudocheirus occidentalis. NCBI lineage: Eukaryota > Metazoa > Chordata > Mammalia > Diprotodontia > Pseudocheiridae > Pseudocheirus > Pseudocheirus occidentalis. Next base: position 6,750,683 of record CM053599.1, on the reverse strand, counting down.
GTTAGGGGATTTCTTAGCCATGCTGACAACTTCATGCACTCTGAAACTGTCAGAGAAAACAATTGAATCACTGTTGTGTTTAGCCATTATTAGATCTATTAGAAGCAATATGAAGTCTTTCTTGATAGATAAAATGCCCACCTGTGTGTATCATCTTGTGTTATGCTCATATGAAGCTGAATTCTCTCCTTGTGTTTCTTGACCCTGAATGCACAAGACCCTACAAGACTTCAGAGAGGGTCCTGTAGGTGGAGAGAGAGATAAGGGTTGGGAGAATTGTACTTTCTGGGCTGTGTGATCCTTTGACAAAAGAGTGGCATCACCTGGGCTGAGGCAGCAGAAAGGTGATAGTTTAGACTTCAACCCAGAATGCCTGGTATCTAGGACAACCCAGGATCCTTAGCACTATGGTGAGCTCCTCTTGCAAAGGTTTACAAAGAAGAATTCTGGGAAACCATTCAGATCTCAGTTCTAGAGACACACACAACCAAAAATATCATCTTTCTGGATAGGAAAATTGGGTTGAGCAAATTTCACTCCATTTACACAAATTTAAGAAAACACTAAGCAAGTAGAAGAGAGCTTGTGTGGTTATACTTCAGTGCCTTATTAAATTTTAGCTTTTCTAAATTTGTTGAGAATAAGGTCTAATGGTCACTCACAGAAAACAAACAGGTAAATGAGAAACTTGTTCATCCCACCTTCCCCCTCTCAGTCATTCATTTCCCAGAAAACGCACATATGGAAGCCCTAACAGCATACTACAAAAGCATCTGGCATGGTCAACAAAAGCAAAATTAAGATAGTGAGTTCAAAAGGAAGGATTTTTTTAAATGAAAAAGATGCCACTGCTAGATTAATTTAAATTTAGGGGCTATAAAAGATGATTTTAAATTACATTTATGCACTGACCATCTGTTGGCAGGCAAGCATTTTGTATTGCATTAATTGGCAAATTAAGATTGCCTCAAATAAGTAATTTTCCCTAAATGTGCCAATACTTAATAATTTCCTTTGATTTCAAACTGTCCTAGGCATTTGGAGGAGCTTCAGATGACTAAATGTCTATCTGACCTGCAAGAAATTCCAGAGACTTTCATGAATGAGTTTCCACCCTGATAATGTATCAGTGTGTAGTATATATAAGTTATGAGAATCCTTATACCAAATCCTGCTTTCATTTTCAATGATAGACTGGGTCTCCATAACTTGGCCAAATCTCACGTATCAGAATTCTAGAACTTTCTCTTAAAGGTCAAACAAAGGTAATTCTTTAATGCCATTGGCTAAAGCCCCAAACAGTTTTCCCTGCTCCCCAGACCATCTACTGAGAATCATATTAGTCATCCAGCCTTAAGTACTTTTTAAAGGGGTATTTGCTAAAGTGGTACAGTAGAATAGTTGGTATAAACCACCCCCCCTCCAATATTTGTGACATACTCTCCCACAAGTACATGCAGAGCCCAAGGGAAAATGGACTCAGACATAAGAGAACACAAGGTACAAAGAGGTAACTGAAAGTTCCTCATTGCTAGAAGTTCTTTACTCCCAATATGGGGGCACCCAAGAAGTGCCCCCCAAGGATGGAGAATCTGTGTCCACCTTTGTCCTTGGCAGCCACAATCACCCACTGATCTGGGAGTGTCATGTAGGCCATCACTGGGGGAGGTGGAAAGTCCAACATCCCCTTGACCCATCCAACTTGGAAGATCTTCTTATGGTCAGTGGAGTAGGGGAGGAAGGAGCCTGACCAAAGCTGAATTGGCTCCCTTCCATCAGCAAGTTCCTTCTCAATGATGTGTTGAAAAGCCACATTTGCTTCAGTTTGGGGAATAATTTCTCATCCCAGCTAATTCAGCACTTCTATACTGGTTATAGAGAGCAGAAAATAATCCCACAATCAACTGGAATAGATCTCTTGTTGTGATTTTGTTGTTGTTGCATTAAATGGCTTTCAAAGACTTTTCACAATGAGTCTAAAAACTTGTTGTTACATTTCATTTTTAATTTATTTTAAAGTCTTTTGATTGATTACTTTAAAATAATTCTCATTAATTTAAGGAATCAGACTAAAATATGGAATAGTGTAGGTTTAACCTTTATAAGATTCTTTACTTTTTTCTTCATTTTCTTGACTTCTGTCTGTCTTTATCTCTTGTTCTATGAGTTCACCTGAGCTACAAGGTGACCACATTTCAAGTTAATAGATTGTGTCCAATTGCCTTGTTGAGGGAGAGTCTCTTCCTTACTATTCCTTGAACAAGACACTCCATATCCCAACTGAGGACATTTTCACTGGCTTTCCCACATGCCTGGAACACCATCCTTCCTCATCCCTGCTTCTTGGCCCCCTGGCGTCCTTCAGGTCCTAGACAAAATGCCACTTTCTACAAGAACTCTTTCCTGATACTCCTTAATGTCAGTGTCTTCCTCTGCTGATTTCCGATTTATCATAAATATACCTTGTTTGGACATCATCGTTTGCACATTGTCTCCCCAATTAGACAATCAGTTCCTTGAAAACAGGGGCTACTTTTAAACTTTTTGTATCCTCAGAGCTTAGAACAGTGCCTGGCAGCTAGCGGGTCAATCGCTAATTGATTGACTGATCAGTAGAGACTTAACCTTGATGTTGAGTTGCCTTTTTGCAAAATTTTGTTATTGTAGATTGTTATGATGATAACACTACCTGTATGGCTTTGTTCCCTATGTGTTTAAGTTGAAGGGACTGGAGATATTTAGCCTGGAGAAGACATGACTTGGAGTGTGGCAAGGAGGGGAGAGCATGACAGGTTTGTCTTCATATATTTCAAGGCTTGTCACATAGAAGATGGACTAACTTCTTTTGTGCTTCTATAGGGGTTAGAACTAGGAGTAGGTTAGTACTAGGAGAAAAGAGAGACAAAGAGAGAGACAGAGAAATAGAGGAACAGAGAGAGAGAGACAGAGAGAGACAGAAAGAGAGAGAAGAGACAGAGAGAGACAGAGAGAGACAGAGAGATAGAAAAATGGAGACAGAGACAGAGAGAGTTTTAAGGTAAGGAAAACTCTTTCTAACAATTAGATGTGCTTTGTCCCAAAGTGAAACTGGTGTGGCTGGAGCAAAGGGATGGAGAAGATCTTCAAGCATGACCACCAGTTGGGATATGATGCTGAAAAGGAATCTTATTTTTGGACTAGGTGGCCACTAAGGGTCCTCCCAACTCTGAAACTGTGATTTCTTAGGTATAATTCCAGTAGGCAAAAATCTCCCCATCAAGCTAAAGAACATGCACTGATGTTCCCATCACACTCTAGCACAGAGGTCCCCAAACTTTCTTGGTTTGAAATGCTCTTGATGTCTCAGTCCCGAAATCAAAATAAATACTTAGCAGTTCTGTTCATTAAATCAATAGTTTGAGATTTTGAAAATGTCCCTTAGTATTTCTGCACATTTTCTGTGGTACCCCTTGGGACCAGGGCACATAGTTTGGGGACTGTGATTCTAGTGTCAATGCACAGCATCACTTAGAGTTTCTTGCTTCTTATGAGTTCTTTCCACAATCCTTCCTAACAACATCTATTTTCTCTAGTCAGGATTTTATTATTTACCTAATGAATTACTTTAATGTGGCATCATGCTGTCTTCCTTTTTTATTTTGTTCCATGCAAAAATCTTTAAAATTAATTAAATTAATAGGAAGATTCATGCATATATCAATACAAAATGACCGGGTCTCCCAAATAAATTTGTTATGTCACTAGGGGGAATCTGTGAGGACAGAGAGATTGCAAAGAAGAAAAAAGGAGAGTATCAGCAGAGTGAATCCCCTTCTGAATTTATGAGCAAAGTCATAACATTTACTGTGGAACATGGGTGGACACATTTTCATTGCTAACATTTTTGTTGTGCTATTAAAATCACTTTCATTTGTTACTGGGGAATCTGCCTTGGGATAACCAGTCTTGGTTCAAGATTCATAAATCTCAACATATAAGGACAGAATAGAAGAGGTTTGGGAAGAGGGAGTATGATGGTTTTCTATCAAGGGCATAGAATGAATCCAGAGGTCCACTGAACCTATGCTAGTCCATGAATCTGAGCTTCCCTGGTGGTAAGATGGGTCCAATATACACTGTTTCCTCATCTGAGGATGCCAAAATGAAGGATGTATGGCTTGTAAGCCTTTTTGGCAACTCCAGGATGAAGCTTGGGAACAAAAATTAAGTTGAACATTCAGGGAGTTTGAAAACTTACAATAGATAAGGGTAGCTGGTAGGTATCATGGGGTAAATAAATCAGAGTAAGCAAGTTCTCAAGAGAACCTTATCCCTGGAGTCCTAGCAATATGTACTCCACATCTGATCTTAGGAGAGTAGCACCCATGGCCTTGTTACTCAGTTTTCATTAAACTGAACCAGACAGAATGCTAGCAGAGGAGATGAATTAAACCAACCATGAAAATCAGAGATAGCCCATGTCACTGGAGCCTCAAAGAAACCTGACTGTGCCAGTTTGATATGTGCTAACTAGAGCCAGGTTTGATATCCCTGAAATGACCAGTGCCAGCTTCTTCTTAGGGATCCCTCCAGTTGGATACAAGCCAATGCTTTGAGAGGGAGGACAACGCCTTGCATTGTTTCATGAGTCTGAGATACTCTGATTTCACAGAGATCTTTGGAAGGGGACTGGATCTTTGACACTTCCCCCTCTCACATAGGTGCACAGATTTCAAGCCATAGATGCCAGGACAGATGCCAACTAACCCAGTCCTCTCACTTTACAGATGAGCAAACAGAAGCCCAGAAAGGTGAGGTCTTGTCCAAATTCACTCAGAGCAGGCATTTGAGATCAGAGTCTCTGGCTCTAAAGCCAGCACTTTCTCTTCTTCTAAACCTTCTTTTAGTGAATCCTGGGTACTTTCCTAAGGAGAAAGGTAAGAAAATGGTTCTTTCAAAAGTAATCAGCAAGCTTTATTGAGCTCCTGTGGGACAGGCCCCATGTTTAGTACTGGAAATACAAAGACAAAAGTGAAATGCCTACTTCATGGAGCTTATGTTCTGGCCACACTTACTTAAAATGTTCCACACTCACCCATATATAAAAGGGTACAAGATGGTTGAGCAGATACTGTCAGGCCCCTGGGGTGCCCCTTCCCTCTGCACCAGGAATTGCATACACTCTAACATCCCCTGCCCTTTATCAAGGGGCTCAATGGGCGATGTCTTTCCAAACTGGACTTGCCTTGGTCCCTTAGTATCTCTGCAACAGGAGGGTTTGGCCTTGTTTCTTTCCCATTGTATAAACCATGAAAAGTCATTCCCAGACCTAAACTCTCATGAAGGAAGAGAAGATTGATGGGACAATATTGGTGAACTTTTTAAATGTCTACGCTATGTACACATATTTTCACATATATGTATGTATTCATGTTTATATTGACACACACGTCCACATATAGATGGCTACACCAAACCTCAGTTTCCCAGGGTAATAGGAGATCGTAAAGATTTAGAATCCCCAGCACTTTCCCAAATAAACCTAGTAAAGGAAAAAATAAATTGGATTAGTAACATTGATAGTGATGATGATGATGAAGAAATAGCCTTTATGTAGCATCTTGCATTTTGCGAAGTACGTAAGTTTGGGGAGGTTGTTCTTCCAATTTATTCTCACAGCAGTCCTGTGAGGTAAGTGTTATTATTACCTCCATTTTACAGATGAGAAAACTGAGTCTGAGAGGGGTGAAGGGCCTTGGACAGGGTGACAAAGCTGCCAAGTGCCTAGGGCAGGATTCAGTGCAGGTCTCCTTGACTCAGAGTTTCTAGCATGCTATCCTCTAGACCAGGAGCCCCTCCTCAAGTTTGGCCTCTGCTGTCCATCTTCTGATGCTCGTCTGAGCTCCACAGCAGGACTCTTCCCTTTTTTCTCCCCTTCATTTATGTACATCCTTGTACCCCTGGTACCTAGCACAATGCATACCCCAAGAAGATGTTTAAAGAATGTTTGTTCAATTGAATTGAATTGAATTGAATTCCTTTGGGCTGCTCACCTGACGTAGAAATAGTTCTTGTCTTCTTAAAGAAATTTTTCTCATCCTTCAAGGAACAATTTAGATGCTACCTCCTCTGTGAAGGCTGCCTTGGTTCCTTCCTACCTACAGGGCTCTCTTCTTTTTTCTATTTTCTTAGGGAGATTGGTCATGCTTTTTGTTGTATTGATGACATTCTCCCATGTAGCCTTTGTAGAGTACATCTCTGGGTCTTTGCTCTTTGCATGTGATCCCTTATGAGTTCTGTGTGACAGGGACAAGGCATTACTTCCTCTTGGTATCTCTTGCACATAGTAGGTACTTGGTAAATATTGCTAAGATCTTTAGGCTTTCCCCACAATAGCTAGTAAGCAGTGGAAACATTAATGAAATAGATGTAGAGAAAGTGCCGAATCAATAAACATTTATTAAGCAGGTACCAGGCATTGTGCTAAGAACTAAGGACACAAAAAGAAACAAAATACTGGCTTTGCCCTCAAGCAGTTTCGTTCTAATGGGGGAGACTACAAGCAAACAAATATATGCAAAACTCTATACAGGATAAAGAGAAAATAATTAACCAAAGGAAGGCACTGGAACTAAGAGGCTTAGGGAAGGTTTCCTGCAGAAGGTGGGATTTTAGTTAAGATTTAAAGTGATCCAGGGATATCAGTAGGTGGGGTGGAAGAGTGATAGTGTCCCAGGCATTAGGGAACAGCCAGAGAGACTCCCAGAGCCAAGGAATGGAGTGTTTTGTTCAGTGTCACTGGACTAAAGAGTCCGTATGTCAGGGAAGAAGGCGTAAGAAGACTGGAGAGGTAGGAGGAAGAGAGGTGATGAAGGGCTTTGAATGCTAAACATAGCATTTTACAATTGCTTCTGAAGATGATAAAGAGGTGCCATGATCAGAATTGCACTCTAAGAAAATCCCTTTGGTGGCTAAGTGGAGGATGGACGGAAATGGGGAGAGGCTTGAGGCAGCAGACCATCCCCTCTCCCCCCCCCTTCCCCCCCCCCCCCCGCCTCTTCGGCAGTGGTCCAGTTATGCAGCGATGAGGGTCTACATCAGACTAGGGGCAACATCAGAGGAGAAAAAGATATTACAAAGGCTAAATCAACAGGCCACCTATCTACAAAGGCAAGTTCAAGATGGAAATGGAAAGCCTGATTGATTTACTGATTTGGAATTTATGGCTAGAGAGTTCTCAATTTGAATTTGCATTTTGGACTGGAATGAAAAAGGTTTTGATCAAATTTATATATTATATAGATGATATCTATTAAAACAATTGACTGTTGGGTTATAAGCCAACACTTAAAAATTATAGACAGTAGAGAGACAGGCAGCTAGCACAACCTGTTGGAAGGTAGCTGCAGAGTCTGGACGACATGGTTTCAAGTTCTGACCTTTCTGGCTAAATAAAACCTGGACAAGTCCTTTCACCTCCCAGTGCCCCAGGCAAATCCCCAGACTCGAAGTGGCAGAGCAGGAACTAATCCATACTGGCATAAGTGGTAGCTAGAAATGGATTTTCATTAAATCAGAGGCCCCAATACTTATACACACATATAATAGTTATGGATTGTATATGTGTGTGTATGTTGTGGTTGTTGCTGAGTCATTGCAGTCGCACCTGACTCTCTGTGACCCCATTTGGGATTTCTTGGCAGAGATACTGGAGCAGTTTGACATTTCCTCCTCCAGGTCATTTTACAGATGAGGGAACTGAGGTAAACTGGGTGAAGTGACTTGCCCGGGGTCATACAACTAGTAAGTGTCTGAGATCAGATTTGAACTCAAATCCTCCTGGCTCTAGGACTGCCAATCTATCCACTATTCTACCTAGCTATCCATGTATGTATGTATGTATGCATGCATGTGTGTGTCTACATGTGTGTATGTGTGCGTGTATGTGTATATGCGTGTATACGCACATGTATATGGATAGGGACTAGATGTGATTTCACTAGCAAAGGGACTCAGATGAGGAAGCTGCTCTCAATGCAAGTTGGCACTTTCTTTGCAACTTGAAGGGTTAGACAATTGCCCAAAACCCTAACAGGATCACAGAGCCCTTCTGGGGCTTGAACCAGGGCATCCCAATTCCAAGGCTAGCTCTCTGTCCACTACTCCTTACTACCTCTCCATATATAAATGTATATATGTATGCATGTATTTGCATGTGCATATTTGGTTGTGTGTAATATGTGTGCATATACATGTATTATGTGCATTGTGCGTGTGTTTGATCCCTAGGTCTATATTACATTTGAGGTTTTTTGTTGTTGTTTTATAGGAGGGGGGAAGGCAAGACAATTGGAGTTAAGTTACTTGCCCAAGGTCACACAGTGCATTTGTTTCTTACATGTGTATATATGTCTATAATGTGTATGCATTGTACATATCCAGGTGTATGTATATGTGTGCAATGTTTGTGCACATAGTATTTACATGCAGACTTAAGAATATGAGTAAGTAGGCACATACATAGTGTCCGCATATATGCATACATACATGCATGCATACATACACTGTGAGCCACTAAGGTCAATTTTCATCCACTTTTAGCATCCCTTTTCCCAGGCTATGAGGTGCTGGAGTGCCCAGAGTAATGTCTTACACCAAAAGGATCATGTTAAACATGACCCCAGAGGAGGCTAGAGGAATAGTTAGAATTTCTGTGCAGGTGTGTGAAGAATTCACTACCATTTGTTCCCATGAGTCAGCAAACAAGACACACCTTGTTCAGAAAGATAGCCCACTTCTCTCCCTAGAATTGTATCACCTCCATGTCTAAATGTGTCTCTGCCCTTGCAAAATGCAAATCTTTCCAAGCTATTTTGGAAGTCTTCGTGTGATCCTGCATCTGATGTCCTTTAAAACGTACCTCCAGTGTTACAAGCAAGGCATGGTGGTACAGTCACATGATGTTATACAGACTTTCAGCAGAAAGATTTAAGTCTGAAATGCAGTGAAAGGAATTGGTTTGGATAGGAAATGAAATCCATGTCACCGGCCATCTTGGTGATCATTTCATTTTCGTGTTGGATTTTTATATTGACAAAAATGATCTGAAATCCAACAATAGGAAGCATGTTTTATTTGGCCCACAGTTCTTGCTTGGAGGTGGCACATTGGCACAGATAGAACACTAGCGTTGGAGGCAGGGAGACCTGGTTTCCAGTCCCACCTCTTGCACATGCTAGCTGTGTTACAGTGGACAAGTTCCTAAACCTGAGTCGTAATGTCTTCATCAGTAGGAGAGAGGTGATCAAAATACCTATAATACTTACCTTATAGGGTTTCAGTAGAATATATATGTATACATACACATACATATATGTATGTACATATATATAATACTTTGCAAACCTTAAAGAGCTATGGAAACACAACATTTTTTGCTTATTTCTAGGAAAAAACTCAATAAACTCTTGGTTTGTCCAGATCCCTTCTCTCTGCCCAATGCAGGATAACAATCAACATGAGCATCAGTGATGGTAACAGCACCCGACTTTTTTCTAGGGCTTTAAGGCTTGTTAAACATTTTTCTATTTATTGTCTCAACAACCCATTGGGTAGATTTTTACTAATCACTAAGCATCCATTAAGTGCTTACTGTATGCCTGGTGCTGTGTTAGGTGCTGGGGCACTGACCAAGCAGAGGATCATGTAGCAGGTGGATTCAGGCTGAGTTGTGAGGGTAACCAAAGATTCAGAGAGACACGTGGTAGCAATCATTATTATCATCATTTTTCATGGTGGTGGGGAGAGGGCTGAACTTTGAGGCATGAAAGCTTGGGCCCAATCCTAGCACAACAATTGAAAGCTTTGTGACTTTGGCAAATCACCTCTCTGGGTCTGTAAAATGAGGCAGTTGTATTAGCACACAGCATTTTGAGGTCTGCAAAGCATTTTACAGTTTTTCTTACTTGATTCTCACACCTTCCCTATGATACAAGCTCTTATTCCATTTTACAGATGAAGAAACAAACCCAGAGAGGTGAAAGAACTGACCAGAGCCACACAGCCAGTACATGTCTGAGGCAGGTTTTGAATTCTGGCCTTTTTCACTCCAGCTCCAGCATTCTGTTCATTGACCTGCTCAGTTGCACAGAAAAGCTGCTGGTGATCACCATCTTCTCTTTTCTTGTCACACTCTTGTCCCTAGGTCTCTGGGACATCACTTTCTCTTCTTCTCCTTCCTCCTGGAGCTACCAGCTTCAAATCCAGGGTTCTAGGGTTTACTCATGATCACACAGCTAGTTCAATGGTTTTTTAAGTGAAGTGGTCCTCCTGCCCCCAAGGCCCACCCTCTAGTTCCGCCACCCTGCTCTCAAGGAAGAGGCATTCAAGGTGACTTGGAAGTTTTTTATCATACACCATTCCATGTAATAATAGTATGCAAAACAGTTTTTGTGAATGAATGAAATGACTCTTCCCATCCACAGTAGAGGAAGAATCCACAGCTGTATCCCTACTCAAGGTCGCCTCTCCTGAATTTTTTCTGTTTTACCAGAAGCTCCTTACAATGACCCTTAGGTTGAGATTTCTATGGAGAAAGAGGTTCCACATTCTCATCTTGAGAGTCCTCAGTCAGGCCACCCACTTCATGTGCCTTCTCTCCATTGAAAATTGGGCAGCATTTCAAGGAGGCAGCTGAGAAAATTGAATTTGCCAAGTACTGAAAAGGCCTCTCCTGCCCATCCTTACTTTTCGTAGAACAAGAAACTCTTGAAAGATTATTTCATTCTTTCAATTCCTTCTCTGCCCTTGAGGCTGCTAATACATGCTCCTGCCTTCCAAAGAAGTGGAAGGAAGCACACTGCTGAGTTACGGTCAATTCCCATCGCCAAGCTAAGCCATTCTATTTGGTTTGCTTTCTCCCAGGGCTCAGGAGAGCTGCGGGGGGTTGGGGGGGATTGGGACCAGTTGCTTTAGAGCTGAGCAAAAAGGGGAGCTGGGGGCTGTGCTTACAAGGCAGCTCCAGAGGCTCAGCCCCTGCCTCCCGAGCTGCTTGATCCAGGTAAATGGAGAGAATAACCAAGAATCACAAACCATTTTTCTGATTGCTTTCCACTCCTGTTGGCCACTTATAGTATCCTCAAAAAGGTGAAGCTTAATTTCAAGGAGTTAAGTCCAACACATGCAAACACAGCTCTGTTTGTAAAATCTGAAAAATGATGGGACAGGATTCAGTGGCCTTGGAAGTGCCTTCAGACTCTACATCTAGGAGTGAATGGTCTTCTGACTTGTAGTTTTTCTAAACCAGATTATTGACTCAAAACTGAGAACCCAGGACCATAGCTACTGAGCTAGCAGAAACCTCTGAGCCAATTGGGCCTGCTCCTTCATTTTGTAGCTCAGGGAACTGAACCCTCTAGAGGGAAACTGGCTGCCCCCTGGTCACACTGGCAGTAAATAGGGGAGCTGAGATTTGAACCCAGATCCTAAACCAACATGCCTTCCACTGCACTTGGCTGGAGATAAGATTGAAAGTAGGTGACTGACCAGAAACTACTAGAAACCTCAGCCTAGTTCCTGGGAGGGGGGGCATCAGGGAGAGTATATAGAAGACCAGAACTGAGTGATTATTTGCAATTATGCTGTCTCTCACATATTTTCCTGTATGTTTTATGAACCTGATATGGTTCTTTTTGGGAGGAAGAGGCTTGAGTGACAGATGGCATCATCTTCTACAGACCATGCTGAGATTGGTTGTGACCAGTTTAATGAAGACAAGTAGTGAGAGTGAGATACCGATATGAATCTCAGTAATCCAATTCTGGGCTAGTTGGGGGCAGAACCATGAGCAATATGAGAAAAATGGGACTTTCTTCCAGGGTGTCCACATGGCAAGAGGCGTGATTCATTTCTAGGAAGTGCCAACTACCCCCATGTATTAAAAGATTAATCAAGCAATAAATATTTATTAAGGACCTACTATGTGGCACACTCTCTGGATATAAAAAGAGGTGAAATACAGTGCCTGCCCTCAAGGAGCTTACAGCCTAATGGGGGGAGACAACATGCAAACAAGCACATTCAGTGCGAGCTCTGTGTGGGATAAGTAGGAAATAAAGAATGGAGGGAAGTTACTAGAATTAAGAGGGGCCTTACTTTGTGGTCCTTCCTGGCCTAGGTCACCATGCAGTCCAAGCTACCCTCACACCAAAAGAGCTGGATTCATCTGGCCTTAGCCCTATGGAGGTTGAGGTGGATAAGACGAGGCCATTCCACTTTGCGGGCAGGATCATACTTGTAGCCTAGCTCACCTTTTCCCCTTCTTCACTGTAGTGGAACCATCTGCCCTCTGGCCATTGCCAGCCCCAAGTTAGAATCAGGCTAACTGCCTCTGGCTAGGTTGGAGAAGATGTGACAGCATTTGGTTATTATTATTATTATTATTATTATTATTATTATCCTAAAGTAACCCTGCAGGTAGAAAAGAGGTCCAAGAGGACAGAGATCCCTCCCTGGGGTTTGTATTCAAGATTCTTGTCCAAATAACCTTCTTGCACATATGCTACCACTTGGATTCTTGAACTCTTCTAATAGTGACCAAGGCAGACTTTCTGTTTCTTCACAAAGCAAACTGAAGGGAGTGGTGTCATCCAGAAGAAGATGCCCTGGCTTGGGATTCAGAGGAGCTGGTTTCAAATCCTGCCTTTAATGCTTACAAGCAACTCACTGACCTTCCCTGGGCCTCAGCCTCCTCACCTATTTAAAAAAGGGGGTTGGATTAGATAGTCTCTGAACTGAATAGCTAGAAATCTCTAGACCTGTGATCCTAAATGCAACGGACTTGTTGGCAGACCAAGAATCAAAGCAAACTCAGTTCCTTAACTATGCCTATAGAATAATAATCAGTGACATATCAATGGCCTCAGAAAGTTTGCAAAGCACTTTCCATGCCCTCTATTATTGAAGGTGGACGGCTACCCTGTTAAGTAGCCCTAGAAATATTATTATCCCTACTTTATAGATGAGGAAATTGAGGCTTATGGTCATGGTCATCTAGCTAAGAAATGTCACAGGTGACATCAGAACGATAGTCGGATCATAGATCTAGTAGGAGCAGAGGAGACCTCAGAGGCAGATGGGGAAATGGAGCCTCAGGGAAGTGAAGTCACTCACCCCAAATGCTACTGGGAGGCAGCAGTAGAGTCAGGATCTGGAACTATTCCAGCACTCAGTTCCCTCCACAGGCTTTCTTAAGAGGACAGCTCAGAGCTCAGGTTCTCCTGGAAGTGGCAGGCTCTCCTCTCCCCAGATGGTCCCCTGGACTCCTGGGAAGCCTGCAGTCAGAAAGACTTTCATGATGGTGTGTCCCTGGGCAAGTCACTTCACATCTACCTGCCTTGGTTCCTTCAACTTCTAAATGGAATAAAAATGGCACCTACCTCATATGGTGGTTGTAAGGATGAAATAAGTTAATATTTGTAAGACACTTAGCCCAGTGACTGGCACAGAGAAAGTGCTTCATAAATGGTTGTTTCCTTTAAGCTAACCCTCCTTCCTTCTCTTTGCTTGTAGCTACCTCATCCCTGAATTCCCAACTCCAACAGCTTCAGCATCTCCAGCAACTCCAGCAGCAGCAGCCCCCACCCCCACCCCAGCAGACCAACCAGCACCCACCAGCAACCCAACAGCCACCCCAGCCTCAGCCTCAGCCACCGCCGCAGCCGCAGCCACCTCCACCCAAGCAACCCCCACCTCCGCCTCAACAGCCCCCGCAACCACCAGCACCATCTCAACAGCCCCAGCAGAACCAAACCCAGGCTCCAACATCAAGCCAGTCTCCGGCCCAACAGGCCTCCAGCTCTCCCCAGAAACCCAATCAGTCCCCCGGACATGGCCTTCCATCACCTCTCACCCCATCAAACCCACTACAGGTAGGCTCTCCACTGTGCTCACCCCTTCTGTCCCCCAGGTGAACAGAAGGCTCTTCTTGGCAGGGTGGAGTGACATTATGCTGCAAACTAGAAGCATCTGTTTCTGGAGAGGCTAAAAGAAATCATTCTTCCTCGCTCTAGGCATGCCTCCAGCCCTGGGTTGTCTAATTCAAACTGGTCTCTTAGATATATGGAAGAGGAAGAAAGCAGCTTGCACCTGGGAGTGCATGCAAACCAAACAAATGGACCCAGATGGAAACTCTCTCCCCTCCCCCCCCCAGGATGAATGGGCTCTCTTCCCTCCTGAGAGAGGCCCACGCAGGAAGTGCACTTGTAGAATGCAATAATTCCACTTTATGATACTTTCTGAAAGGCAGCAAAGAGAGTGTCCAATTAAAATTATTACTGACCCAGCTCTGTTGGCCACAGAGGCTGCAATGGGCTGCCCACAGGACACAGTGGTTATTAGTCTGTATTATGAATACAGTCAGGTCTTAGTGCAGAAAATTGGTCTACTTGAGCAGCCAGTCTCCTCAAAGCTTTGCAGGGTTTGTGGGAGTCAGGACCCAGGCCCCAGCCCAATGCACTCTGTTCTATCTCGCCAAAGCATCATGTGTCTGAAATGCCCTTGGACAAGCTCAGAAGGGGAACTGTTTTCGAGAAATTCAAAGAAGAAACCCTTCCATTTACTCCATTTAACATATGAAGCTGTGGTTATTCCTCAGGATAAGGGAAGCTTATTACTGAAGCATTAAATCTGATTGTCTTCAGGGCTAAGAGGAAGGTCTCAGGTCTCTGTAGTTTAGAATTACGGGCCATTCTCTCATGAGATGTCCCTTGTTCATGGCTACATCCCCAACACAAGAGACAAGACAGACTTGTCTCTGAGGACATAGACCCAGATCAGAGCCCTTCTCCTTGCTCCTTGTGTGACCTTGGGCCGTTCCTTCCCCTCTCCTGGCCTTGGTTTCCTCGCCCATAAAACGAAGAGGGTTGAATTAAATGACCTGGCCAGTGGCTCCTCCCTCTAGCTGCGTGTTCTCCCAATTCTAGGGTTTGCCCAGGTGTATTGGCTACTCTAGCTACCCCCCAATCTAGTTCATTTTTCCCCATCAACTGAATGCCTGCTCTGCCCCCTCAGAGATGCAGACTTCTGTGTAGGATGTTTCTGGAGTCAGACGCCCTGCTTTCAGATGCTGCTTCTGTCACCTCCTGGGTGACTGGACAAGTTCCTTACGGCTCCAAATCCCATCTGTGAGTCAGTCACCTCCCCAGGCCTCGGTTTCATCATCTATAAACTGAGGGGGTGGGCTGGATGCTCTCTGAGGTTGCTCCAGGCCTGGTGCTCTGATGATAGACAATAATCTATGATAGAATGGCAAGACCCTTTGCTAATCAGATCCGTAACTGCCCTCCTTAGAGCATGCTGAAGAGTCAGCATTTTCAGTGCTACCAGCCTCTGCTTGATAATGATTGCAGAAATTGGGGTCCTCAGGCATAAAAGAACTTCCACCATTTTGGGTGCTTTGGCCAAGGAGGGGATGGGGTGAAGTTCTTGTGGATGGCTGTACTTATAGCAGACCAGACGGCTATTGGAGCCTAGATTGAAAGCTGGAAAGGACCTTAGGAGCCATTGTCCCTGCAAAATGAAGGCAACTTGGCAAAACCAGCTAGAATGTTTGCATGACTGTTGATGTCATTTCCCAAATTCTACAATGTAGCTGGGTCAGAGCTGTTGATTCTCCTGATCAACTTTGTCTGCGCTTCAGAGCTAGGTAATGGTAATAATAACTAGCATTTTTACTAAGATTTACCAAACGTTTTCTATATGTGATCTCATTTTATGTGTGACCACATAACCTGCAGCCATATGGGATGGGTGTTGGCCCAAAAGATTTAACATCATGCCAGTATCTGTTCAAAAGGACAGGTATATCCATTTCTTGTCTGAAATCCATGGTATGAGTCTTGGCCATTACAACACTCTCAGTGGTTTGAATTATCCCTCAGCTAATTAATTCTGAAAGAATCTCTAGCTAAGGCCTTTGATAGGGCAAAGGTTAGACATGTACATATTCCAAGATGCCAAGATCCACCTTCCCTCTGTCTCTGACAATGAAATCTATACATAGGTAAGCAGGGGAAAGAATCTTCTCCCCCTAAGGATGCAAGTCTTTTCCTTTGTCTTCTGCCATTGTATGTGAGTGCAATATTCCTTTCATTTGGAGGTAAAAGCATAGGTGCCGGTGGACATTAACCTTTTCCAAGCACTGTCAGCAGCCTATAAATCTCTATTGAGCAGCAAAAGCCTTGTGTAGACAAGTCTTTTTCTGGAAGGGTTGAATAAGTGTTGACATGTCCTAAGATGGGTTGTACTTGAAACTGCCCACAAATCCATTCTCTTCCAAGGCTGTACTAGAGAAAGCCTAGAGGAACACAGGGTTTACAATAAATGACGCCTTTAGCTAAATTGTGATCCCATAAAAATGGAATTTTCCCACATTTGGGCTGGTTAGAATTTTAGTTTATGGTTTAAATAAAGTTAGTTTAAGGATGTGATTTTCTCCTCTTCTTGGTATCTGGTGGATGGTTTTATAAAAGGGAATTTGAGCTACCTGTAGGGCTTGGAGTGAGTTTAGTGGGACAGGTGGCTGGCTCCATCCTGTCCCTTGGCTCATGCTAAGTAAAGGATGCTTGGTAAAAAGTGACCAAAGGCTTAATGAGAGGGGATCATGGGAGAGAATAAGAAACCCCCTTTTAGTATGAATGAAGGGAAATGTATTTCTAAGTTAGTTTGCTGCAAACGTGCCCTCTAGCACAGTGGAAATGCCAACCACTTTGTTGCAAATTGTATTTTGTACAGTACAACAGCTGCTGCCTTTTAAGTTTGGAGATACAGGGTCTGGTGTAACTTTTTCTTTAAAAAAACTATTTGGAACAAAATACAAAGATACTGAAATCTCTAAGGTAATGATCTTTATGAACTCGAATGAAATGTTTTTTGTCTGAAGATTATTAAGGGAATAAAGACCAACTAAATTCAAATTTGACAGCTGAGATTTCACTTCTGAATTCTGGATTTTTCATGTGGGCTTTCTCCTCTTCCATTATTCAGAATCTGTCTGAGAGATATTAGTTTAGAACAATGCAACTTGGAGAGATTGTCAGGGAAAGGCGGTAATTCAGAAGGATGATTGCATTTGTTTCAAAAACTCTGAAGGATAACAACAATTATTTCTTGAAACCTACAGATGCTGTCATGTCTTCAGGAAGGAAATTAAATGAAAGTGACTTGCTTACCTAGGTGGGGTGGCTTTTCCAGCTGAACAAACCTTCATCATGTTTCTGGGGATGACCAGTTTTCCATGGGGTTCTCAGCAGGCCCACCTACACTTTCATTTAGCTCTTTGACTCAATTGTTTGCCAAGCTGGGCTCTTGCTCTTGAGCCAGAGAGGAGGCTACAATATCATCAGAAAAGGCTCCATTTTGGAATGGTTTCAGTCAGTTCTTTTGATCTCTAGGAGCTGGAGAGGTACATTCTGGACGGGGAAATAGCACTCAGGGGTGTCTGAGGCATGTACAGATTTCAAGGGGCTTGTGAACTTGGATGGGGGAAAAAATCTCGTTGTTGTTTTCATTAATCTCTAACTAAAATTTAATATTTTCTTCAATTATGAATTTTTAAAAACATGATTCCTAGATTTCATCAGAATGTCACAGGGATCCAACACAAACACACACACACACACACACACACACACACACACAGAGTTAAGAACCTCTAGCCATGGATGAATATTCTTCCTTTAATACTATCTTACTTACAAGGTCAAGTTAGAATAGGAGAAGAGGCCTCAGGCAGACCCCCTTCCAACAGTGGGACTTCATTGGAAAGAAAGTGATCCCAAAAATCATTTCAACAAATATTTATTAGAACCTGCTATGTGGGAAGCATAGGAGAGGCAGCATGACAAGGGAGACGGAGGTCTAGCCTTGGAATCAGGAAACCCTGACTTCAAGCTCTGCTTCTAGTACGTATTGACTGTGTGACCCTGGGCAAGTCATTTAACTCCTCCATGCCCCAGCCAACTTTCAAAGACTCAAAGTCAGTGGTTCTCAACCTTCCTAATGCTGCGACCCTTTAATACAGTTCCTTATGTTGTGGTGACCCCCACTCATAAAATTATTTTCATTGCTCCTTCATAACTATAATTTTGCTACTGTTATGAATTGTAATGTAAATATCTGATATGCATGATGTATTTAAATTGAACATAACCCACAGGTTGAGAACCACTGCTCTAAGTTACAACTGAGTTACTGAGTGTCATCATTGGACAAAATTTCCACATTGGGAGTTATTAAAGACTGCCAGTGAAATAACAAGTCTAAGGAAGAGAAGAGAAGAGAGGAGAGGAGAGGAGAGGAGAGGAGAGGAGAGGAGAGGAGAGGAGAGGAGAGGAGAGGAGAGGAGAGGAGAAGAGAGGAGAGGAGAGGAGAGGGGAGGGGAGGGGAGGGGAGGGGAGGAGATAGTTCCTATATTAAGTGATAGTGATACAAAGATAAAACGTGCTTGCTCTTGAAGAATATTTCTTCCACTTGGGAACTTAATGTGTACACAGGTCAATTAATACAAAATACATGGAAAATAAATCAGAGTAATTTCAAATAGACAATGCTGACAACCAGGAAGAATTAGGAGTGGCCTCCAAACAGAAGTGGGACTTGAGCTGTGTCTGGAAGGAAACTAGGGATTCCAAGAGGCCAAGGTGAGGAGGGGGTGCATTCCAGTCATGGGCATCACCTGTGCAAAAATATAGTCAGGAGATAGATTGTCCCATACAAAAACCAGTTAGCAAACAAGGTCGCCTAGAATAAAGAATGCAGAGAGAAATAACCCTGGACAAACCTCCTTTTCACACACACCTTCCTGAAATTGTGTTACCAAATATTAGCACTAACAGTATTGAGGTATCAAGTAATCAATGACAAAATGAAGGTATTGGATTAATTGGTCCCTAAGGTCCCCATTGGCTCTAACTGGCTGATTCAGTCATCCATTCTTTTCAAGTGTTGGCTCTGCCACTGACTCACTGTGTGACTATGGTTGACTGTATTCCCCTCTCTGGCTGTCAATTTGCTCATCTGCTAAATGAGAGGGTTCAATGAGACGGTTTCTGAATTTTCTTCCAACTCTTGGACTTCAGGACCTAACTGGTGGGTGACTAGAATTGTCTTGTCATGATGAGTTCAACTACTCTAAAAAGTCCCTGAGTCCTCCTCAAGGTTAAGGCCACTGATTGCTTTGGCAGGGTGGGAGGATCCAGCAGGAACCAGGTGACCTCCCTAAAAGTGGCCCCTTCATTCAGCCAGAAAACCCCAAACTCCCCAGTAGAGAAGCTTAAGATCCCAAGGCTGCATTTAACAGTGGCAGTCTAGGTACCACCTTGCCACTGGGCAAATAGGATAATCTTCCTCTATGCTTTGTGTATTTTAATATGCAACCTAAGAAGCAGAGCATCTGCTGGAGCCTTTAAGGGTCAGAAAGTTCTCTGTCTTCTTTAGTAGAAGGAGGGGCATTGAAACCCCCTGAGAGAGGAAGCACAGAAGACAGCTTAATGCATGTTTTCACCCATATGGATGTACTGGGGGGGGGGGAAGACCTTGTTAGCAATTGTTCAAGGAATTTAGACTAAAAGTGGTGCCTGCACTTTCTCCATCTTTCATGCACACTGTCACAGAGCCACCACCCACCACATCCACTGTCCGCTGAGCAGTCCTTCCCAGCCCTTCGGGACATGCTTCTAAGGCTGGTTTATCTGTGCTCAGCTCCTACTGGGCAATCACCTTGGACCGCAGAGAACCAGCAAGTACACTGTCATGTTTTATCCCATTTAGAGTAGAAGAGCTCCAATCCATGAACTCCTCACAAAAATACCAAAAGATGAGAAGTCATGTACCCTGGCTCCTTCTTGCCCCCCCTTTTTCCTGACCATTTTCTCTTTTTGTTAACCATTACTTGACCTCCCTGAGTTTCCCTTGCTTTGTCTGCATAAGGTGGCAGCAGGTGGGTGAGATGGGAGATTGAACCAAACGATGTCCCAAAGTTCTTAGGTCTCCAGAAATCTGCAGTGCTCCAGTCCAAAACCTGAGCACTGCTGCTGTGGCCAGTGACCTCTGTGAGAATGCTGGTGACCTGTGCCATGGGCTTCATCTTCCCAACCTTTCCAAGGAGGCACAAGGATGTACAATCATGTACTTCATTTTCCAGGAAATATAAAACTCTACATAGATGTACATGGGCAGCTGGGATTCCCCTAGCCAGTTCTCTGCCAAGATTCTTGCATCCCGTTCCCTTCCTCAGCTTGAGAAGGTCACAAATGCCTGATCTCTGGGAAGGCAAGTAATGGGGGGTGAGGGAGGGAAAACTCCTAGAAATTAAGACATTTAAAGTTACACCTTCATCAGAATATAGCAAATCAAGCCTTCTGGACAAATTAAAAGATTCATCCATCCTGACAACTCATTTTCTCCAAGGCAACCAGTGATGGGACTACTTCATCCTTTTGGTCCCAAAGCTGGGATAGAATCACTAGAGGCTGTAGAGAGAACACTTCTAGCTGTTCTTTAATAGGGGCTCAGTGCACATGGGCTGGAGAGGAAGAGCTCAGCTCTCCAATAGGATGGAGGGGTAGTTATGCTGAGGCCAGAATCAAACATGAGAAGCACCAGAGTGGGGTGGACAGCAGGAGAGGTTTCCCATCCAAAGACTGGGATTGGAATCCTTCCTCTGACCCTCACTACCAATGCTATCCTAGGCAAATCATTGAAGCTCTCGAGCCTCAATTTCCTCATCGGGAAGATGGGCATGATAATACTTGCAATGAGAAGCAACATGGTATAGTGGATTTGGTTGCTGTTGGATCATTTTAGTTGCGTCCCACTCTCTGTGACCCCATTTGGGTTTCCTTGGCAAAGACGCTAGAGTGATTGGCCATTTCCTCCTCCAACTCATTTTAGAGATGATAGCAGACTGGTATTTGAATCAGCTAGATATGGGTCCAAGTCCCACCACTGACATAGTCTGACAGTGTGACCATGGGCAAGTCACTTCATGACTCTGTCCTAGAAAAAAAAACAATTATATATGAACTGCTAATGTTCTTTGGTAGAGGGAGGTTCAGTTCTGAAATTGTCCCCACCCTGTTAAATTTATCAGCTTAGACCAAAAAGCCAAACTCCATTTAGCCTACACTAAACACCTCCCAGGATTATTGAGGGGGGGGGTCCTACAAACTAAAAGGGGATTTATCATGATTATGTATCAACCTGGGCAATGAAATCCAAAACCATCGGGGCATTTTGGAACCTGGTTCTTTGTGGATCATTAGGCCGTTGATACAACACAAGAGTTACATCTCCAGAGGAAAGAGATTTTCTTCCCCTTTTGCAACAACTGGCATTTTAGAAAACCATTGTTTGAGATGATTGAAAAATATTTAAGTTGTCAATCATAATTCTTCTTCAAGTAATCCAGGACAAGATCAGCTAAATCTCAGTTAGATGGGCTCCCTCCCTCCATTCTGTACTTGGGATAAGGTCCCAAACCTGACTTGGGAGTCACGATGACAATTCAGTGTTTCAGTTCAACAGGCATTTATGAAGTGCCTACTGTGTGCTGGGCTCTGTGGAAATCTCTTTTTTAAAGTCTCATTTATACAATACTTAACTTTCAAAACTGTGTTCCAAGCATTTGCAATGCAAGAAAAGCAAAACATGAATTCCATGACTCTCAGAGTGATTGGGGGGGGGAAGGGGAATAGGAAGGGACAGTTTATTGAGAATGTCATGGGTGGCTCCTTTGGAACATGTCCTAGATTTGTTATTCCTGGGTGTTGTTGAGAACATCATTCAAACCCTCTAGAAGAAGACTCTGGCAAACAAGGCTGTAAACACATGATGCTGAGCATGGAACCTGACAGAAGGAGCCAAGGACCATAATGAGGACAGATGGAATGGGACCACCTTAAGACATTCGACATCCCCAAATTCCAATTTCCTCAAGTCTGGGCCAGGGCAAGGCAACATACAGAGTGTTAGACACACTCACAAGGGGGCCTTGGTCCCATGTGTGGTGCCACCTGCATAGCCCCTGTGATCAGGAAGGACGGAGAAGGAGGAGAGCCTCAAACCGAAGCAATACCCCACCCTGCAGGGCTGGCAAAGCATCCCAGCACACAGGTCATCCCAGAGTCTGGGAGGACAATTATGTTGCCTCTCTGTTCCTTTATGGGCCCATGGTAACTACGTTCAATCCCAGCTCACATTTCTAGAGTGATCTGCAGACATTTGGTCTTTCTTCCTGACAACCTTATGAGGCAAGTGGCATGGAAATGATTATCTCTATTTTCCAGCTGAGCGACTTGGGGATCAAAGTGGTGCTTGCACAGTGGTTGTGTCAGAGAGGGTTCCCAGCTCCTAGCTTCAAGCCAGCAGGCATTCCATGACTCTAGGTTCTACAGACACAATTTCAGCTTCCGTTCACAAGGAGACATCTCTGAAGCTTAGTTGGTTTAGCCTGAGACAGGAGGAGAGAGAAGCAGTAGGTAAAAGTCACAGAAAGGGAGATTTCAGTTTGACTTAAGGAATCTGCTTCCCAGGACTTTTAGCTCTCTCAGAATCAGATGCCTCTGGAGGCAGCAGGCTCTCTCTCACTCATCCGAGGTCTTCAGGAAAAGCCTGGATGTTAATTGTTGTGTGTGTTATGTTTGGGTGGAGAATGGAGTAGGTAGCAGGAAGACAGATGAGTGGGAAGGGTAGCAACTTGGGCAGGAAGCTGAATCAAGCCATCTAGTAGCTTCCTATTTTAATTCATTATTCTTGCAAAGTAGGTAACAAATGAAGTCATTTCAGCCCTTTGAAGGAGCATCAACACCCCCCCCATCTCAGTGCCCTGGGACAAAGCTTCTATTACCCCGTAGGAGTTACAACTTTAAATTTAAGGGATTATATAAGGACCAGTTATTATTATTTCTATATAGCCTTCCAAGTCCTTTCCATCTCTGACATTTTATTCTAAAAACACGACACTTCTGACATAATTGGAGTGTTTTAGAAAGAAGGCACCAAACAAATCCTCCCCTGGAATTACCGTCAATTTTCTGGGCAGTTCAGCCTTCCAGGGAGTGGTAAGCATGATTTATGGAAACCTTGCAATGGCACATGAAGAGCAGTATCAGCTTGGGATCAGCCTCCCAGATGTCGGGGAGGTACCAGAGAAACCCAGGGGATTCCTGTGGCCCGTTGCCCACATGAGCACAAGGGGAAGTCTGCTTGGTTAGGAAGTGTATCAATAATGAGATATTCACAACACCCATGATGGTTATGAATATGTTGGTGTAGTTTTGGATCACAAAATATAGCAAACTCTCCACATGGAAGGCAGCACCAAGGTCTTTATTCAGAAACCATAACACTG
>CM053599.1:6633849-6726797 GCA_028646575.1 Pseudocheirus occidentalis | reverse complement strand
ACACTCTCCTCTCAACTCCAGCTGTGATTACTCCCAAGGAGTTAACTGGAAGTAAGGAGCTAAGCCTTTGAGGTGCCAAGTGCCTTCAGTAGGTGCCAATAGAAAGGGGTATGGAAGATCTTCTGATTTCATTAACATTACAGGAAGCCATGGGGAAGTTATGACTCCAGTGTGCATCATCCCTGGTTTGGTAGAAGTAGGGCCCAATAAACCTCCTTCAAATAAGGCAACAGCTCCAGCAGCAGCAGCAGCAATCAACATCATCAACAAGTCTGAGAACTAGAGAATGGATAAGATTTGAAAGGGGGAAATGGGGAAAAAAGAAGACACCCCAGAGGGAAGGGCAGGAGCTGGAGAGGGGCAGGAGGGGAGAAAGGAGGCAGGGACTCATCAGGGACAAATTCAGCTGGCCCCAAGTAAAGTCTTTGAGTATTAGGAAGTGTGGATGGCCAGCCTCCAAAAGGCTACCCCTTCTGTGGCCATTTGGTTTCCAAGAGGTCATCATTCTAAGAATGATATGAGCCCCCAACCCCAGGCTGCCTGTTCTCTTCCCATCACTCTTATCACAAGACGTTTACCTGGAAGAGGGTGAAGGGTGAAGCAGAAAGTAGAAAGGAGGAGTTTCTTTCCCTTCCCTCTCTCCTTGCCTCCTCTCTCTCTGTCTCTGTCTCTCTCTGTCTGTCTCTCTATCTCTGTCTGTCTCTATCTCTGTCTCTCTGTTCCTGTTCTCTGTCTCTCTGTGTCTCTCTGTCTGTCTGTGTCTCTCTCTGTCTCTCTCTCTCTCTGTGTCTCTCTTTCCCCCCTCTGTCTGTCTGTCTGTCTCTCTCTCTCTCTCTGTCTCTCCCCACCCCCGTCTCCCCAATTACCCCCACAAGAGCATTTCTGTTTGATTATCTTTTGCTCCCTTAGTTTGGATTCCAATCAAGAAGACTTGTTCTGAGACCCATAGAAAACTCTGATCAGATCACAGGCTTTAAAACTGTAAAGGTCTTTAGTGCCTAACTCAAGTCCCAAACTTAAATGCCAAAAAGTCCAGGGTTCTGCCTGAATGCTAAGCTTCTCCCAATCCCTTCCTTCCTCACATTTCCTGTTGAGAAATGGGTCCTAAGTTATATGTTTCTTTTCCCTTCTGTGTCACCAACATTTAGTAACTAAATCTAACCTTTCCAGTCCTCTGAAAGTACAAATGGATACAGGTAAAAAAGCAATCCAGGGACCAGTCTGCCCATCCATCCCAGGGAAGAGTAGGCTTTGAAAGTCAAAGGGTCTGCTTGCCTTGTCCTAGCTTGGCAAGGTGCTCTGGCCTGCCCCTGACTGATCCAAGTTCATGGAGCAGTAGCAGGTCTTTGGTCCATCTACTGTTGGCCTCTCAATGGGTTCAGCCTGTACAGTGATGACAAGTGCCAGGGGCAGAGCATGAGTTCCCGCTGCATTTGTATGCCAGCTGGTCATGTCTCAGAGCCAGCCCTTTATGATGGCTGAGGTGCCTGGCTGGGCTCTGACCAATGCCACCTTTCTAAATGACACATTTTGTCTACCCTGCATCCTTGACAATGGTGGCCTCTCACCAACCATCTGCTTTATACACCAGAAAGTACTCGTCTGTCATAAAAAGAGGATCAGATAGGGATCCCCTTCTTCTTCTCTGCGGGGGTCCTTCTCCTCCCAAAGACCTGCTGCTATTTCTGGCATTGAAACACTCCGTCTCCCAATTGTGAGGTTCTGAATACTGCATTTAAAGGGAACAAAGGCACATTGAAGGGTTCAAAAAGGAGAGCATAAAAGAGACCTTTGAGTCCCTGAGGAAGGTTTGCTGGAGAGGGAACTCTGCCTGGCTGTGGCCATCAGCAGATTTTCAAAATCAAAGCAATCTGCATCTTGGCTTCCTCTATAACAACCTAGAAATTAATCATCCTGAATAATGCCACCATGAATAAGGCAATCTGACCACAACTCCCAGACTGGGGCTGAGGCCAAGGTCACCAGACCATCGAATCCTACACCTGGAACTGAATGAGACCAAGAACTGTTTCCTAAGTGGCCAAGTGGCCAAATCTTCTGATGAACACCATAGCCTCAGGGACCCTCACACTAAAGAAGCTGGATTCCGCCTGTTCAGATCCTCCTTGGTGGCCATTTCATTGTTTCCCTAGTGGTGAATCTTTATCTTCTTTGCTCTTTTGAAAATTAAAAGGGCATCTTCTGGCCAATGACAGAGCCAATCCTTACCTTTTTCTCCATACTCAGTGAGCTCAGCTCACTTCGTTTCTCTTGTTAGAAGCATTTTGTTCAAATTTTTATTAAAAAAGAAAAAATTTTCTAAACTCCTGATCTCAGAAACAAGTCCCCAGTGAGCATCCTTCCATAAAAAATGGATTCCAGAGCAAAGAGCTCCCCAAATGGCCGTCCAAAATCCTCTTAGCATCTGTGGCTGAATTGGTAAGAAAATGTTATTTTACAGAAAGTTGAGCTTTCTGTCTGGGACTGAGAGTCTTTTAGACTCATGGTTTTAGAGCCTTCCACGAGGCCGATAGCCTCATTTTACAGATGATCAGCCTGAGAGCCAGGGCCACACAACCAGCCAAGTTCTAGAGATATCACTGGAGCCCAGGTGTTCCTGCCTACAGGCCCCCTGCCTTACCTTCTCCAGCAAGCCGGCTCTTTCCAAGCAGATGGGCCTGCCAGAACCACGGACTGTGAACATTGGCTAATAACAGCTGACATTCAGAGATCACTTTATGGTTTACAAAGTGACATATATATGCACACAGGTGTACATTATGTATACATAAATATATATAAACATTAACAAGTACAGAATGGCTAAACAATAGTTCATGTGAGGAGGAGGCTAGGTGGCACAGTGAGAAGAGCACCAGCCCTGGAGTCAAGAGAACCTGAGTTCAAATCTGGCCTCAGACACTTAACACAAGACTAGTCATGTGACTTTGGGCAAGTCATTTAACCCCCCAGTGCCCCTCCAAAAAGTAAAAAAAAATAGTTCATGTGAAAGATTTGGATATTTCAGTAGACATTTGAATGTTTAACAGTAGGAGCCCAAACACCAACATGGCAACCTAAAAAAGATCAGTACTATCTTCTGTACACAAAGTGAAGTGGAATAAAAAAAAAAAGGAAGAAATCGATCCACCAGTAAACATTTATTAAGCTCCTACTCTGTGCCAAGCACTCTGCTAAGCACTAGCTCACTCTGCTGTGTTCAGACTACACTGGGTCACAGAATTAGAGCAGGAGAAGACCTTACAGGTAATGGAGTCTTGGGCCATGGTCACACATACATGCAGTCATGAGTAGACTCTTAACTATAAATCGATACTCTTTCTACCATGCCATCCTGCTGTCCCCAGCAACCTAATGGTCAGTCCTGGGTGCTGCATTTCAGGAAAGCCAGTGACAAACTGGAACATCTTCTAAAGAGGGTGGCCAGGCTGGGGAGAGGACAAGAGAGTGTGGCACATGAAGAGGAATATCTAACCTAGAGAAGTATGAAGAGAGTCACTAGGGGCTGGGTGTGAAAACTAGCTACAAGATATTAGCCTTGCTCTGCCTGGCCCCCCAAGACAGAACCAGCAGCAGTGACTGAAATTGCCCACCCAGATTCAGACTCAACATCACGAAAAGCTTCGGAATGATGAAGGACTGTTCCAAAGGAACAGGGCTATCTCAGGAGACAGTGGGGTTCTCTCAGTGGAGTCAACCAGCAGAGACTGGTTGCCTATTTGTCAACTGTCTCATAGAAAGGGAAAGAAAGGGAAAGAACATTTGTTAAGTGCCTTCTTAATGGTACTATGTGCCAGGCACTGTGCTAAGCGGTTCAGAAATAGTCTCGTGTTTCACTCTCACAGCATCCTGAGGGTCCTAGCATTGCTCCCATTTTACAGATGAGGACACTGAGGCCAACTGAAGTGAAATGGCTTGCTCAGGATCACACAGCTAGTATGCCTTTAAGGTCAAATTTGAACTCAGGTTAGATTCTAGACTCAGCACTCTACCCACCGCGCTGCCTACTTGCCCAAGGGAGTTTTACTGGGTTAGACCAGATGGTCCATGAGATTCCCTTGAATTCTATGTTTATATGATTTTTCTGGGGAGTCATACATTTTCTACTTGTATTAGCAAAATCTCAAAGCTGTTAGAAATGGACTACCCAATGAAAACATAAGGACAAGAATCTGTTTTCTGCTACTTGTCCCACAATATATGATAAAGACAAAAAAAAAAAGATACCAGAGCCAAGGATGACAGCCAGGAAACTGGACAAATGAGGGGGCCTCATTTTAATTATCCATCCCAGGTGTCCTTAAGTCACTGGCCTCACCTCTCCCTGCCTTGGTTTCCCTTGTAGTTAAAGGCAGATGGCCAAGTTTTTTTTTTCTTCCTGCCTGCCTTCTGGGGCTATTATAATGAGTTCTCTGTAGTCTTCTCACCAACCAGGGACTGGTGGACTCCACCTACTCTCAGGACCTTCAGCAAATGGGGCCAGATGGGAAAAGGGCCACCTCCTATGTCAGAGACTGAACAAATAATTGTCTGATGCTGATGGCGTTGATAAATTACATCTGTCTAGGGTTTTCCAGTTTTTGGAGAACTCCATGAGTTCATTAGGAAACCTAGAATGAAGCAGAGGATTGACTGACTTCAGATCCCAAGCCTTAGTAGCTGTAAATGGGAATGACAAATATCTATTAAGCACCTACTACATGCACTTCTCTGTTGGAGCCTGGGGATACTTGCATATACTTCAGCAGATCTGAGGTCTCTTCCGGAGCAAGATGGAGACTCCTTGAGCTGTGCACAGTGCCGCCCCATCTCTCCTTCACCCTGTAGGCCTCTTGTCCTCCCTATAAATTCAGGCCCCCTCTGAATTCTCTCCAACGGTCCATCCCCTGTGTTGAAGACCTTTCATGATATCTCTCGACTTTGAATGGATGACCCTTGTTGAGGATCCATCTGCTTGTTGCCTCTTTCTTATTCTCACACTCTGACTGACCCACCTTCCCTTCCAGCCATACATCTTTCTGATGACATTCCTTATAATGCTTGTTTTTACATAGGTCAGCTAGGTGGTGCAGTGGTTAGAGTGCCAGGTCTGGAATCAGGAAGACTTATCTTCTTGAGTTCAAATCCAGCCTCAGACATTTACTACCTGTGTGTGACTCTGGGCAAGTCACTTTACCCTCTTTGCCTCAGTTTCCTCACCTGTGAAATGAACTGGAGAAGGAAATGGCCAACTGCTCCAGTGTCTTTGCCAAGAAAACCCCCAGTGGGCTCACAGAGGGGTGGCTATTACTGAAAAACAGCTCAACAAAACATATACAGTGCTTCAAAGCTTCCCAAGCCCTTTACTTTTTTGTCATTTGCTTTGAGCCCCCTATGAGACAGGAGCTATTATGCCTGTTTTACAGATGAGACAGAGTAAACAACTTTCACAGCTGATTAATGTCTGAAGCAAGATTCAGACTTAGGTATTTCTTGACATCTGCTGTGCCACCTGGCTGCCTCTTGGTGCCACTTTGGCATGCCAGTCTTGGTTGGTAATGCACTTCACTATTCAAGCCCACTATTTACCTCTTCGTCGACCATAGGCAATTAAAAAGTTTAGCTTTTGTTATTCAGGGACTATGAAGTCCACTCACTCAAATGATGAAGAGATAAAAATTAAACTTCAATTCAATAAACAATTTATGACAGATCTACCGAATGGAAGCCAATGTGCCAGAGATACAGGAAAAAAACTGTGAAATGTCTGCCCTCAAGAGGCTTGTACTCCCCAAAGAAATATAGTATGTAAACAGAAAAAGTAAAAACAAGGTAATTTAAGCACAGAGAAAGCACTAATCCATCTAAGGGTGGGGGGAAATCAGGAAAAATTTCTATTTCCTATAGGAAGTGGCACTTAAACTGAACTCCGTCAGAAGGTCAAGACTCTGAGAGGTAGAAGCAAGGAAGAAGAATGAATTCCAGGAACACAGGGCAGGCTGAACTCAAGGGATTCATAGCTAGGTAACTTGATGAATAGAGTGCTGAGCTGAAGTCAGGAGAACTTAATCTGACCTTAGACACTAGCTTTGTGACCCTGGGCAGGTTATTGCATCTCAGTCTGCCTCGGTTTACTCAGCTGTAAAATGGGTATTATAATAGCACCACCTCCTAGGGTTATTGTGAGGATCAGATGAGATGTTTGTAAAGCACATAGAAAATGCTTCCTTTCCATTTTCTCTCTCTCCCCCCCCCCTGCTGGGGTACAAGACATGTACACAAACTCACATATAGGTTAGAACGTGACAAGATCAAGACAGACCATGACAGATAATACAGAAAGGAAGGGGAAGGGGGAGAATTCTCTCCTGTCTTGGTCATGGCTTTCTAGCCTTCCTTTGGATTTCATGAAATTTCCCTGAATCTCAGGTTTCTTGCCAAAAATAGAAATTTCCTGTTAGAATGGGGAGCTGGGAAGCCTGGTGGGAATCAGGGTTTTGTTTGTGAGAGCTACTGAAGCTGGTGTAATTATCCTGCCCCACCTGGGAGTGTATTGGGTCCCAAGGCTCTTTTTCCTGGTCTAGAGACATCTGTAGACACAACAAACTAGGCAGATGGCGGAGAGGTTTTCAGTGACAGGCAGGGTCACAGGTCCCTAGCTTAAAGCTGGAAGAGATCTTAGAGATCAGCCAGTTCTATTCTCTCATTTTATAGACCAGGAAATGAAGGCCCAGAAAGGGAAAGTAACTGCTAGTCCTGACTAGAAGGTGTCCTGAAGATGGAAAAGCATCCAGTGCAGCAAGTGAGCACCAGGTACGGTGCTAAGGAAGCAAAAGACGAAGGCAAGATGGCTCCTCCCCTCAAACAACTTAGAGTCTGTTATAGGATGAAAACTGCCTGTGCACAGCTTGGTAAACTACATGCGTGTGTGTTGTGTGTAGACACACACAAGACACATGCACACACACATATACATATATGTATATAAGACTTAATAACCGAAAACTGTTTTAAGACTTTTGTAGAGACCCTGTGTGGTGAGAGACAGAGGGAGAAATATAAGTGACGGATAGATGACAGATGGGTAATAAATAAATAATAGATGGAGACAGACAGATAGATAGATAGACAGATACATAGATAGATACATAGATACATAGATAGATGATGGACAATATATGAGAAAGAAAGAAAGAAAGAAAGAAAGAAAGAAAGAAAGAAAGAAAGAAAGAAAGAAAGAAAGAAAGAAAGAAAGAAAGAAAGAGAGGGAGGGAGGGAGGGAGGGAGGGAGGAAGGAAGGAAGGAAGGAAGGAAGGAAGGAAGGAAGGAAGGAAGGAAGGAAGGAAGGAAGGAAGGAAGGAAGGAAGGAAGGAAGGAAGGAAATACTTCATATTCACAATTTCAGGGGGAAGCACTAATCAGGAGGATCAGAAGAGTTTGTGTAGAAGGTAGCATTTGAGGAGGGAAGATGCCAAGAGGTGGAGAAACAGAGGAGTGAATTCCAGCCACGGAGGAATGGCCTCTGAAAAGTCTGTTGCTCTACAGAATCTTATTAAAAGCTTCTTAATATAATAATGGGGGCAGACAACACTCCCTGGGATATCAGGGAGCTGCTCATTACAAAGAAAGATGAAAAGAAAAAGCACCAGGTCCACATCTGCCCACCAAGGCCAAAGAGCTCTGTGAAATATGTTTGAGCGAGGACAGGCACTTATCATTTATTTTGTTATTTTATGACAAGATCCATACTCTGTGTGTGTGTCTGTGTGTGAGACAGAGAGTGTGTGTGTGTGTGTGTGTATGTGTGTGTGTGTGTGCGCGCACGTGTGTGTACGTACTTGTCTCAGTTTAAACCCCTTTCCAGCAATCCCGCAAACAGAGATTATCTGAAGTGTTCCCTGGTAGGGCCTTTTTGCTGGTACGGGCAAATTCCGTGCCTTGTGAGCCTGGTGAGGAAGCCCGGAAGCCATTGTTCGCGGTTGTTCCTCCCTCCCTCTTTCCTTTCTCCCTGGGCCCGGGGCTGTTCTGAGAGAATGACTGGGCAGCCCGGGCGATTAGGAAATTTGCCTAAGTGCTAATGGTTTGGTCCTGGGCCGGAGGCCCCCCACCCCACCCCCATCTTGCCTGGAAGTTGATTGACTGGTGCCGCGGGCCTTCGAACTTGACGCTGGGATTTGACTCGGAAATTCTGCCAAGTCTTTTCCTCCGAAATTTATCTTAATTAGATCGGAAGGGCCTGCCACAGCAGACTAGTCACACCGATTAAAATGAAAAACAGGAGAAATTACGGATCAAATTAATCATAATGGCGGGTTACAGCTGTAGGTCTGATGTAATTTGCCACTCCAGTGAGTTACATCGGCCCAGGCAGGGCAGGAGCGGCTTCGACGCTGATCCGTGACCCCGCCAGCTCCAGGCGGCCCATCAGTGGCTGATCCCATTCATTCCCCGGCTTAGGTTGACCCCGCGCTTCTGCTGCAACTGGAAACAAACAGAGCCCAGAAAAAGAAAAGCATTTTGTGTGTCGGCTTCAGCCAAGGCGTCGCAGCGGCCCGGGAGAGCTTTCAAAGCTGAGCCGGCAGCTGGGAGTTGGGGGTGAATTTTTATTATTTGTTTGTTCTTTGCTTAACCTCCTGTTATTTTGGCTGGAGCTGACCTAACGATTTGTGCCATGCCGAGTGGGAATTGAAAGGTCAAAGGGCGAGACCTTTAGCTCCAAGCAAAGGAGGACGGAGGGGAGGGGGTCTTTAGAGGAATCCTCCTGCCAACCTGCCTCTCAAACGAGAGGTCACAGGAGAGGAGGGAGAAAAATGCTGCCGGGAGTCGAGAGGGCAGCTTGAGGGCCCCCTCCTACCGGAAGCCTTTCCAGAATCCCCCCCCCTCCCCACCCCAGCCAGACGCTAGCTAGTCAGAGCAGTGGAAGGTCAAGTTCCTTGAAGGCTGGACCTGTTTCCAGTTTTGTCTTTCTATTCCTTATGCCTAGCAGGGTGCTCACCCATTGAAAACTCTTAATAAATGCTTGTTTAATTGAATGGAATTGAGTCTAATAAAACAGAATTGAGAGGGACTGTAGCTAGTGGTAGTGAAAGTGGATAGCTCTGCTTCTAATGCACAGTGATTGTATTGCTCCCCTGTGATAAACTCCACAGGCTCCCTATTATTCCTAGAATCAAATAGAAATGCCTTAGTTTTCAATCCATAAGCTTTTATTAATTAAGCACTGGGCTGGCTATATCAAAAGAGGTATAGATAGTGCCTGCCCTCAGGGAGCTTACACTCAAACAGACCTCATTTAAAGCTTCCCAATCTGTCTGTCTCCCTCCTACCTTTCTAAACTGATTCCTTCTGTTCTCTTCCATCCACTTTATGGTCCAGCTTTCTACCTTCCATCTGTCAGCTCTGTGCACTAGTGCAGTCTGGCTCCAGTACAAGCTTCCATCCCTTCTCACACCTGTTTCTTAGAATCTGGAGTTTCCCTCAAAGTTTAGCTCAGGCATCACTTCTTTCATGAATAGCTTCCCAGTCTCCCCAGCTGCCTCCTCCTACTAAATCATCTTATATTTATAGTGTATGTATTTTATATTAACTAATAAGGGTACATGCTGCCTCTTTCCTCCATGCAATAAAATGTAAGCCCCCTTGAGATTCAGGACAGATTTTATTCCACTTTTTTTTTTTACTCCCAGGGCTTAGAACAGGGCCTGATTATTAAATAGAGCAGGAGTCTTGGAGTCAGAAGGTCAAGTACTCAAATCCTGCCTGAAATACTTCTGAGTGCTCTGGGCCTAGGTGAAGCATTCTCTGAACCTCAGTTTTTCAGATTTAAAATGGGACCAATGATAGCGCTGACCTCATAGAGTTCTTGTGAACAGCAATTGATCTCTCTAAAGTGCTTTGGGCACCTTAAGCATTACACAAATGTCAGCTATTATCATTCATACTTAAATAAGCATAAATTTGACCACTGTCTCCTACCTGAGCGTATGAATTACAAAGCAAAATGATGCCCATATTCCTCCCAACAACCATAGATACCCTCTAAATAGGGTTACTCCTTAAAAGAAGTTCCACTGGAATTAAAGAAAAAGACAAGAATTTAGGACCCTCCCCCCCAATATCCTGATCTGGCAAACTGAGGGCTGCATCTCTTGGTTCTGGGCCCAATGCCTGGAATGCTTTCCCTCCTCACTTCTGCCTCTGAGAGTTCAGAACTTCATTGAAGGCTTGGTTCAGGGGCCACCTCCTTTCCTGATCATTCTCCCTGCTTGTTTCCTACCTTAAATTATCTACCATACATATGTTCATCTCTTCACTAGTCATTCCCTCAACAGCAAAATAAAAGCTTCTGGTTTTATCTTTGTGTCTGAAGAGCCCACAATAGGATTAACAGGTGTTTAATTAGTGCTTCCTGGATTAGATTAGATTGGATTGCATTGGACTGAACTGAGTTAGACTGGATTGGTCCAGATTAGGTTGGGTTAGGTTGGATTGGACTGGACTGAATTAGATTAAATTGCACTGGATTAGAAATCTCCCAGAATTCGATTTTAAAACTGACCTTTCTCCTGCTTGTACAGGAAGAAAGTACAAAGAACCACCTTTGTAGAGAGGGATTATGAAGGGCTGGTTAATTGGGCTGCACAGTGGAAAACAACTAGGAAAGTCGGGGGCTAGGACTTTAGTTCTCAGTCAAACATTAACCTCACATCCAACCATGCAACAGGCAGAGAATCCCCTTCACTGGACCATCTGACACTTGTAATGCGTTGGTCCTGGTTCTGTGTTCTACCTCTTCCCATATCTCAGAGACTTTATCCTCTTTACCCACCCCACCTCCCCAGGATATGTTTCAAAGCAATGCTCCCCATCATCAGCTAGTATGAAGACGAGCTCCCACCAAGAAGGTAGAGATCACCTAGACACTGGAAAGCACAGATCCATCGTAGAAAGTCATGAGCCATAAACCTTAGTGAGAGCTACACTTATAAGTCAAAGAAATAGTTCCTGTAAACTGGCCTAGGTTGTATCCTTGCCAATCAAGCTTTGCCGGGTGCAATTTAAAAACTGGTTGTATTTCTATTTTGACTGCACTTTTATCCCATAAGTAATGCAGAAACTAGTTAGAATTAGTTAACTAGGAAGCTCCAAGAAGCACACATTCTCCCCCGAGCTCCTCTCCAGCCCAGCCCCACCCTGTGCCATCCTAAAAATGACTACATGATTTCCTAGGATATCTGTCTGTCTGTTCAGGCCTCATCCATCCAAGGAATTTGTCCTGTTTGGCCCAGAGCGGGGATGGGGGCTGTGGGGGGGGGCAGAGGGGGAGGGTGTGGAGAACTAAGAATGAGTGGATCTTACATAAGGAAAAGCTCCCTCATGATAAGTGATGCCCCAAAGCAGAATGAACTTACTCAGCACCAGCTCCCTACCTACTATGCCACTCTTCTTCTGGGCAACAAGGTGACATGTTCATTAGAATTCCACACTAATTATCCGTGTGATGCAGAGAGTGTCAGGAAGTCACAGTTGGGAAGACTGTCTCACACTCACAAGTCGTGTGACTCTGGAAAAGTCACTTAACCTCCCTAGGAAAAACCAGTTTCCTCATCTATAAGATAGGGAGATTCATCTCAATGGCCTATAAGGCCTTTTCAAGCTCTAACATTAATGATGTTCCCTGTGATCATATGAAGATGCCTAGTAGAGAAGCCAGAAAACTGAAAGTCAGGAAAACCTGAGTTTAACTTGGGGGTAGGGGAACCTGTAGCCTCAAGGCCATATGTGGCTTTCTAGGTCCTTAGGTGTAGCTTTTGACTGAGTCCAAATTTTACCGAACAAATCCTTTTATTAATAGGATTTGTTCTGTGAAGCTTGGATTCAGTCAAAGGGCCATGTTTGAGGACCTAGAGGGCCATGTGTGATCTTGAGGCCACACATCCCCCTGATTTAAATTCTACTTTGGGCACTCCATTACACAATCTCCTGATATTCCCAAACAACCCTCTAAGACTAGTTACTGACAGGTCACTGACCTGCATTGGTAGAGGGAGTCTGCATACTGGGCATTTCCCTTACTGATCAGATCACAGTTCCGGACTACCCTTCCTCTACAAAAAGATTATATATGTGTGTATGTATGTATATATACATATATGTATATATGTGTATACTTATAGATGTGTACATGCATGTGTGTGCATACATATACATATGTGTATTGCATGCATGTGTGTACATATATGTATGTGTGTGTACAAATTCACATCTATAAGATGAATCCCCCAATGTGTGTATAAACTCATGTAAAGATTACCACCCAAACAGGCATCCATAGAAGTATGAGTTTGTGGCCATCTCTACTATACATTTGGGTATTTGACATTTTTTGTAATATTTTTGGTAATTTTCAGGATTGTTTCTAGGATATAATCTTCCTTTTCTACATCTTCAAGTCATTTAATCCACTTCAATTAATTCAATTCAATATGCTTTGAATAAGCACTCACTCTGCATCAGGGACTGTGCCCAGTATTAGTAATACAAAGACAAGAACCAAAAAGTCCCTACTCTCAAGGAGCTTATTTTCTGATTTGTGTACATGCATACCAAAAAAAAAATCCATGAGAATAAAACTGAGGGAGGAAAGAAAATCCCAAAGGCTTTTGGTGGTGGTGGTGGGCTCATGGAGTAACTGCACCTAAGCTGAGGGAGGTGAGAAGGAAGAAGTTCATTGCAGTCTAGGAGACCGGCTTCTGAAAAGCAAGCAGGGAGAGATGGAGAAGTGAATGTAGGGAATGGCCACTAGTCCAGAGTGTCTGGAATACAGAGTGACTGAAGGGGAGTACTGGTGGAAGAAGACTAGACAGGTAGGTAAAAGTAACACTGCAGAGGGCCTTAGATGCCATCGTCCTTGTGGTCAACATCACCATCACGCTTACTTTTATAAATCACTTTCAGGTTTGCAAAACCCTTCACACAAATAGTTCATCTGATCTGCACACCACTGGGACATAGCCGCTGTTATTAGTACCCCGTTTTACAAAGGAGGAAACTGAGGCCCAGAGAGGTCAATAAACTTATTCAGGCTCACACCATCAGTCTCTGAGACAAAGACCAGGAATCTTCCTGACTGTAGGTCCAGCACTCCATCCACTATATTACCTCACTTCAAAGATAAGAAGCTTGTCTTTTGTTCTATAGGTAAATAGAGGGGAATGAGGGCATATAGATGGTACGGTGGACAAAGAGTCAGGCCAGAAGTCAGAAACACTCATCTTCCTGAGTTCAAATTCAGCCTCAGACACTTAGTAGCTGTCCCTGGGCAAGTCACCTAACCCTCTTAACCTCAGCTTCCTCATCTGTAAAATGAGCTGGAGAAGAAAATGGCAAACCAGTCCAGTATCTCTGCCAAGGTAACCCCAAATGGGGTCACAAAGAGTCAGACGTGACCAAAAAAATGACTGAATGAAACATATATAGGGGAGCTGCTTCTAAGGTTTTAAGAAGGAGAGAGATGGGACCAGGCCATCCCATACTTTTCACATCCCAGAGGACCAATTGCCTGTAAAATCAGATCATCATAGAAGGATGTTGTGTGTAATGACCAGGCATCATTTGTCCTTAGTGACTTAGGTTCCCAGCTTTATCATTCCATATTCCCCATAAGATGGGCTCAGACTTTAAACAGGGAGTTCTAAATTTGGAGTTTGTTTGGAGTTTTAAAAAAATTAGTTTGATTTCTGTATTTCAGTATAATTGGTTTCTTTTGTAGCCCTATGGATTTTGTTTTCCACATTTAAAAATGTGATTCTGAGACAAGATCCCTAGATAGCCTTCCCTGGATTGCTGCCAGAGGAGTCTATGACATATAAAAAGATCCAGAACTCTTGACTTAAAGGAATTTGAACAAAAAAGAATAACTTATATTTACATGGTGGCCTAAAGTTTTCAAGGTATTTAACATACATCATCTTATCTGAGGCTCATGACAACCCTGTGAGGGACATGCTACACATGCTGTCATCATCATCATCATCCCCATTTTATTGATGAGAAAACTGACTCTCAGAGAGGTTAAGGGGCTTGCCCACCATCACACAGCTAGAAAGTAGCAGAGATGGGATGGGCACCCAAGTCCTTCCAGCTACAGGTCCTGCAACTCTTTCCAGGCTCCCAGCTGACTCTCCAAAGGATGTCTGAGCTCCTCCCCACAAGTCAAAAGATTCCATGCATCTAACTTCCTGCTTTTCCACTTACCCGGGCAGCGTGGGTCGCTAATAGTGTCTTTAACACCAAACTTTAAAAATATTGTCTTCTACACAAATCGTAAGGCCCACTTGCCCTTTGGAAAGCAAGATGTATTTCAAGATAAGCTTGGAAAATCCTACCCTTCATCTGTGTGAGCCTCCTGCAGGGCTGACCCAGCGACTTAGTCTCTCCATCTGCCTATAGCTTTACCACAAATACTTGAGATCTAACATTAAAGGACAGCCAAAATCCCAACAACAGCACCAACTTGACAGTGTTTGTCAAGTATATTTATATTGAATAAATACCTGCATGTAACATACATATCTGTGTAACGTATGCATGTGTGATGATATAAGAACAAAGGTCAGCATGTATTTAGAGCTTTAAGGTTGGCAAAGAGCTTTATGTGATAGCTCTCCTGTGATCATCACAATAACCCTGGGAGGGAGGTGCTGCTATTGGCCCCATTTTACAGATGGGGAAACTGAGGCAATGAGAGGTTCAGCGACTTGCCCAGGGTCATACAGCTAGTGGCGTCTGGGGCTGCATTTGAACTCAGGGGTCTTCCTCACTGCACATCTAGTACTCTATTGCAGTGCTGCCAAGCAGCACATAACATGGCCCATTGCCTATCTCTAGAGTACTAGCCCTAGAAGCCAGTGGTGATCCTGTCACCCAGGGTAGCCTTCTTCAGGGCTCTGTTGTACCTGCTTTTAAATTTCCATCTTTGAAGTGCAGGCTACCATTTGGGCCATAGTCTTGCTGTGTCCTCCAGAGATGCCCTATAGGAGCTCAGTTCAAACCCAACCCTGAAGTCTTACACACAGGTAGGTCCTCAATAGACATCTGTGGAATTGAATTGGATTGAACGAATGAGACACTCGGACTTTGACCGCAGCCCCGCAGACGGAGGGATGGTCAGTCCATTGACTAGACCATTTTAGACCAGCTGTCCCAATTTCATGAAGGAGCAAACACACTCCAAATGCTCCTCATTCTCTTTTCCTGGCATTTCCTCAGAAGAGGCAATGTAAGCTCTCTGGACGAGAACTGGGTAGGAAAGGATTCCCTGAATGGAAGACAAGGAGGGGGTATTTTGCTTCTGCTCAGAGGCCCAGACTGCATGAAAACAAACTAGATCAAATAGGGTGAAATTTGAGAAGACACTGCACCCCCTGGCTCCCCCCTTAGCAACTTTGATCTTAAAGCAACTTAATCACTCTGGGCTTCAGCTTCCTCATTTTTTAAATGAGATATTTGGGCTAATTGTGATCCAGCCAGGTGTCCCTGCAGATGGAGTGCTGAACCCGGAGTCAGGAGGACCTGAGGTTGAATCCAGACTCACACACTTACTACCTGAAGCCATTTCATCTCTGACTTAGTTTCCTCATCTGTAAAATGGGGGTGATAACAGCATCTTCCTCCCAGGGCTGTTGTGAAACTCAAATGAAATAATGATTGTAAAACGTTTAGGTCTGTTGCTGGCACAAAGCCTAACAAATGCTGGTTTCTTTCTTTTCTCTCTGTTCTTAAGAAGTTCCATTTTAGGAAATTATTGTAAGCACAGAATGTGCCATTTGTCCCTGGATTCTGACTTTTTTAGGGAGCCACGTGGGAAATGGGTCCATTGAGATCTGTGGCTGAGGTAAAGTTGGGTCTGAACCTGAGAAGAAAGTTGGAGGGATCGGGACCCCAAATTGCTGTGCAGGTGTTGTGAAATTCTGTCTGCTGTTGATGGGAGCCTTGTCAGATGTTCTGATGAAAGGCTTCCCAAAAGTTAATTTTTCTCCTCATAATACAATAACCAAATTTACTTTAACACTTGAAAAAGCCCATCCATACTAAAGAGAATCAGTTGCTTAATCCTAAAATTAAAGGTTATTGCATGCAAGAGAAAATAATTACATGCTCAAAGTATGGAAAGGAGGAAACTTTTTTTAAAAAAATATGTAGGTATTTGTATAATTAAAGACTAATCAAGCATGAAGGGCTGCTGACTAAACCAGAAAATGAGATTGTTGGCAAGCAATATTGTAATGTAAATGCCATTTTTGTTTAACTACTAAAGAGCTGGAGGAACGATCTCTTGAACAGATTAAAAGCAAACAGCATTGATGATAAATATTTATCAGATTTCAAATGCAACACGAAGACTTTTATGTTTTGCATGCAAGATGTATTTGCATTGAAGTATTCAACCACTTCTCAAGGGGTGGGTGACATCCTTATTTAAAACTGCATTTCCAGATATTGTCTACTTAATGTTAAAATGCATGTGAATAATCAGGCAAAGAAAAAGGGCCTCTTGGAGGCCATGGAGCCCCCAGTGCAGCTATCTTTTCATTGGGACTCAGTCACATTAAATGCACTCATTAAATACTTCAAAGTTTGAAGGGGGGAAAAACTAATGCTCACATTTATAGGCCCAGAATACTTTAGCAACCACAATTATACTATACTATATTGAATTAATGAGTGAATAAATTTTTGTCGTGTATTTATACATTTATATACGTGTATACACAGAAAGGGAGCTTAGTACAGTGCCCTCAGAGTCAGGAAGTTCCCAGTCAGCCTCTGACTCATATTCAGTAGGTAGCTGTGAACAAGGGACTTCATTTCTCAGTGCTTTAAGCAACTCTCTTAGACCATAAGTTATAGGGAAGGTGCCAGCCCTCCACTGGTAGAATTTTCCTCATTGGGAGCTCTTTATGTATACCTCTAAAATCATAGGTCCAATCCAGAAATGCCTAAATTAAACCACATGTGAATTATCAACCAGAAAAGAGAGCCTCTGACATGAAGCCCCAGTGCAATTTTCTCGTTGTAGTTTCACTCATATTAAATAGGTCTCATCAAGTATTTCCAAGGCTGAAAAGTTTTCTAAATCCTTACATCCAAAGGTCCACATTGCCTTGCACATAGGAGGCACCCCAAATTCTATTTGAACAGATTTGAATGGATGTGTGAAAAGTACCATAAAGCAGTCGCTTTAATTACTACAAGAAACATTTAATTATATAGACATGGAAGGTGGGATTTCTTAGAATTTTCAAGTGAAAACAAAGAGCCCTTAGAAGTCATTGAGTGCATTCCCTTTATTTTAGAAAAAGGGAGAATAAGATCCAGGGAGGAAAAAATGACTTCCCCAAGGTCACATAAGTAGGCAGTGGCAGAGTCAGAATTTGAACCCAGGGCTTTCGGTTCTAGATCCCTTTCCACTGTGCGATTTTGCCTCATTCTGAGACTGTACTACATGCCGCAACAGCACTGTCTATTGTTATATTGTTACATTGGACTTTGTGGTTCATTATTACATTGCTTGGATTGTTAGTTGTTACATTGTTATAGATACAATAGATTCATCATTACACTGTTACAGTTTGTAGACTATATTGTTCATTGTTACACCATTTTCCAACTATGGGTTTGTGGTTGTTGTTTTGGGGGGAGGGGGTTGCCTTACCCTGAACATTCTTAGTTCATCAGAGCACTGAGATGAGATTCCTTCCTTCTCTTAACCTGTGTGAACTCAGAAATTCACCTGGAAGGGAAGGACTGGCTGTAATGAAGTAACTAAGGTGAGCCTGGCAGAGTTCCCTGTGAAGCTCCCTTCTTTATTTCTTAGACATTCTGCCTATTTTAGGTGGGCAAATACTGCCGTTATTTAATGAGAGCTCTGAAGTGCCCAGACCTCTGCCACTAGTTTCCCTTGATAGAGAAACAGCAGGTTATAGTGGAAAGAACCTTAGATTTGGAGTGGAAGAGCTTGGGTTCAAATCCAGTCTCTGTAACTTACTACTTACATTCTCCTCACTCTTCTCTCCCTCCAAGTCACCACCTCTCTGGGCCTCACCTTCTATTCAGTGAAATGAAGGGGTTGGATGAGATTATTTATGAGGTTCTTTCTAGTTCTATATCTATGATCCTAAACATGTTTACAAACACAGTGTGTTCCAATTATTTTCCCTGTTTTCCTATCAACACAAACCAACAACATGGTATGGTAGAAAGACTGCTAATTTGAGAGCCAAGAAGATCTAAGTTTGGGCATTGGTTCAGTTGTTTACTGCCTGGATGGCTTTGAACAAGTCCTTTCCTTCTTTGGGACTCAGTTTCATTTTCTCTTAAATGGAGAGGGAGAAGCACTGTGCTAGCCCCTAGACAAAAGCAAAGTAGTCCCTGCCCTCAAGGAAATTACACTCTATTAAAGCAAGATCTCTCCTAATTCTAAATCTCATGTAAATTAGAGTCTCTTCTACCTAAATACTGTTTTTAAAAAAGCATCATCCATCTCCTTGCAGTTTTCTCAAAACTTATTATTCAAAAAAAGGAAAAGAGCTCCAGATACTGGCATCATTTCTGACTTTCCCACTTACTACTGGTGTGACATTGGGCAACTCACTCAGCTTCTCTGGGGCTGTTTTCCAGCCTGTAAAATGAGATCATTGGCTTAGATCACCTCTGAAGTCCTTTCCAGCTCAGGATCTAGGCTGTTAACACAGTTGTGGGCTTTGGGAAAGAAGCAGAGAACTTACTCATGCCCAAAGTAACATCAACAAAAAAGTTCCCTTTGACTTGTTTTTTTCCTAAATCATAAATCAATCCCTTTGTTATTCTCTATTTCTTTTGGTGATGATATTAATTTATGTTGTTCCACATCCTCCCACCCCCGAAGCAGGGAGCCTGGAGGCCGATTTAGAGGCACTTGGGGTTCCAGAAGCAGATCACAGAGTGACAACTTGTCAGATTGAGAACCTTGATTTAATTCATTTTCCCCCTAATGTAATCATAGCATGTACCTATTCTCTAAAGATTACCAAGCATGTAAGCAACTGTCAGAAGAAGGGAAGGGGAAAACATTTTAAAGTTTGTTTTTTTTTCTTTGGGAGTAACTTCCTTTAAGTTCCTGGGAATAACAACAAAAGATACATTTTCCTCACCACTTTTTCCACTTATGAACAATCTAGAAATTCAGAAGTAGGAAAATGTTAAGTCCTTAACTTTAGAGAATAGATTTCCCAGAGGGCTTTAGCCCTGGCTTCTTTAAGAGTTATCCAGGCAGGGGGCTATTTTCAAGAGGTGTGCTCAGGGCATATGGTGGGGTGAAGTCAGCGGGAGAGTGAACTTAGAATGAAAAAACTAGCCAGTCCATGATCAGAGTGGTCACCTAGCCTTCCTGTGCAAAGAGCTGGGGCTAGCATTGGAGTCCCTGTTCCTGGGTAATCCAACCCTCCCCCTCATCCCATCATCCTGAATAGAAAACTGCTTTATCAGTGAATTCATGCCAAATTATAATCGAGATTTGAATTGCTTGAAAAACACTTTCCAACCCAAATGCACCTTGGTTTTTCATTCGTGTCCAAATTTCAAGCATCATGCACTGAGGCAATGCTTTCTTATTTCCTATTTAAAGTGATCAATAATGGGTAAAAAGGAAATATGCAAATCGGTATGGCTGTGGGACATGAGGGATGAGGGAAATGAGACATGGCCCACTGGAATCTGCCTAGCAGTTAGACAGCTCTTATTCCCAGACCCATTACAAAGCTCTAGGGAAGGAAACCTACTCAGCACCCACACAGAATAGGTGCCTACAGTAAAACCAACTCAGATCTCGTCACCCATTCATCAGAGGACTTTTTAAAGTTTTGCCATTCAATTTACGGCACCATTTTTATCCTTTAGTTAATTATTTTGACCATGTTATATGGCAGTAATAACACATTTCAATCCAATTTAAGAGGCAGCTTGGTACTAGTTTTCAGAGTGTGATTCCGAGACCCCTCAAATTCTTCAGACACTTTTGGGGAGGGGGGCTACAGGATCCAAATTGTTTTTATAAAAATACCAAGACATTTTGATATCCAATACAGTCAATATCAATAGATATGACCCACATAAACTAAAGCTCTTTGGGAAATCCTCAGTCCTTTTTAAGGGTATAAAGAGGTCTTAAGACCACAAAGTTTGAGACTATTGGTGGAGTGGATAGAAAGACAGCCTTGGAGCTGGAAAGACCCAGGTTCAGGTCTTACCCCTGATCCATACATGTGACCATGGCTAAGCCACTTAACTTCTCAGTGCCCTAGGTGCACACCTGTAGGGCATTTCTTCATCTAAGACTTCCTTATACAAATGAAATTACGGTCTAATGGCTGTTCCTATATGATGACAGTAAAGAGATACATGGATTTGTTTTTATTTATTACAAATCACTTTATGTCTATTACCTCATTTGATCATCATGAGAATCCTGTGAGATCATAAGTGTGAACATTTTTATCTCAAGTTCTGCATATTAGGAAACTGAGTCTCAGAGAGACTGAATGACTTCCTCTGTTCCCCAAGTTCAAGGCTCTTTCCATCATGCCACACTCCCAGGCTCCCCCCAAGGTTTCAAACTACAGAAGTAGCCACAGTTTTAGAGTCAGTTCGTTCCCTTGACATGAGAATGTTGATGCATTTAACTTAACCT
The DNA here is from genome assembly GCA_028646575.1 of Pseudocheirus occidentalis. Taxonomy (NCBI): domain Eukaryota; kingdom Metazoa; phylum Chordata; class Mammalia; order Diprotodontia; family Pseudocheiridae; genus Pseudocheirus; species Pseudocheirus occidentalis. Next base: position 6,706,069 of record CM053599.1, on the reverse strand, counting down.
CAAAGCACATTTGTCTCCTAGCACCCCATCAGTGAAGATAAATATAGTTTGAAAGTCTGAGAATGCTACTGTGAAAAAAAAAGTCAGTTAAAGAGAGCCTGGAGAAGCCAAAACAAGCTCAGCAGTTATATAGAACCTTAGGGAGTGAAGGACTGTGAACAGCCACCATTTTCAGGTACTTCGGATTAACCCTTTAAGTGATGGGGGTGGAGGTTAAGTGGAAAGAGTTCTAAAATACTCTATGTACTTTCCTGACTTCTTAAGCATAGTATATTGGGTATGCCTTTGCCCTTTCTAGATCACAAGGAGTCATCATTATAAGCAGCGACTCTAATAATACCTTGTAGAGCATGTATTAGATGCAGTTGCAGTGGAAGAGCCATATACACAGAATCCCACCCTAAACCTGCCTCTATCTCCTGAGAAAAAATCTTGCAGATTATACAGATCATAGGCTGATTCCCCATGGAGCTCATCTGTCTTCACGGGGTACAAGGTTTCTTGATAACAACATCTGGGGCACTTCCACCCCCTTCTTCCCCCTTCCCTGTCTCCCACACATAGGTTAACTTGAGTTTACAAAAATTCCAAAGAAAGAGACCTTTGGTTCTGCAGATCCTTGTTCCATGGAGCCCAAGGAAAGGGGATGAAGACATACCACATACCCCAGAGAAAAGTATGAATGAGGCATTTTCTGATGGAAATCAGAGTAGCTTTCTGCGGCCCCCTGATCAGAAGTTGTCATTCCACAAATCTGATTCTGGAGGCAATCTAGATTTAGGAAATAAAGACCATTGGCCTAATTTCCTTTTCTCTCCATTTCCCTGCCTCTTCTACATTAACATGTAGTTTGTTAGCTACTCTTTAACTTGGACTGATTTTTGACTGAACTCTGCCCTACTGCTCTCCCTAAAATCATTCTCAGGTAGTCAGAATACCTGGGAGGACAATCCAGTCTAACTTGAAAAGTGTTCATTTCATATGTGACATGTACAAGAAAATGAGGAAGTGGCCAGAGGGTCCATCTTTGGAGGCAGGAAAATCTAGGCTCAAGACCTCCTCTGTTACAACCTGTGTGACCTTGGGCAAGTCACACAATCTCTGAACTTCACTCCCTACCTGTTTGAAATTTTAAAAAAAGGAGGGGTTAGATAAGCTGGCCTCAAAGGTCCTACCCACTCCTACATCTGTCTCTGTTCATGCTATGATATGTTAGCCCAGTGATGGAGAGTTTGTTACTTAAATTCTCAATAGCCCCAGGCCACAGCCTGAATTTGTAAGTTACAGCGGAATCTCCCCTCCCTACCTGAGAAACTACCTCATTCCTTCCCTGGGGCAGATGCATCTTCCTTGCAACCTGGCCAAGCACATTTCCCAGCATTCTAAACTGGGATTGTAATCCATGGCCAGTCAACAAGCAAGACCTGAGGTGTTTTTTTTGACCTGGGTGGGAAGAAGGGAGGGAAGCAAGGATTGGTGAGTTTCTTTATTCACTGGGAAGATGGAAGTTCAATGCATGACAGTCGCTGGAGAGACCTGCATGGCTATATCTTGAATCCAGCCAGGTGAGTTGGACAAACAAGTCATGATTTTTTTAGGAGATTGGGAATTGATGTGCTTAGCAAATGAAAGCTCAGCTCTCAGATTGGCATTAATGAAATTGTCCACCTATTATGTCTTTGCTGCATTTCTTCTTCACATTTCTAAAAAGAAGAAATAGAGAAATCTATTTATATTCTGCCCTCGTAGGATGCCCATATCTAGTGCCCCATTGCCCAACACTAGAATAGATCTTGCCTCTTAAATCTACCCATTTCAAATAGAACATGAGAGAGTAATTATGGATTCCCCAAATAAAAAGATTTTGCCTTATTGCTTTGATAAAGATTTGCCACCCGTGACCCTTTAAATATTGACCTGAGGCTATAAAAATATCACTCCTTATTGATCACATGGTTATTAAAGTCAGTCAAATGCTGGATTTATATGTCAAACACTTGTAATATTTCCCGTAAATATTAGGGCAAAGGAAGGGGATGATAATGCCACTGTGGGCTGTCATGTTCGATTCATACAGCTTTTTGTCACTGAACAATAATGAAATTGTCATCAAGAATTTCATTATTGATGCCAAGCATTGGTCCCCAAACTGCCCATTTCTACAGGGATGTGTGAGTCTGTCTGTGGCAGAGCCATAAGTAGGAGTCTGTGCCTGTGAAGAGTCGTACAGAGAACCTGGGATAAACAGCATAAAATCTGTGCCCTGCTGCCATGGCTTCTTTAAAGAGGAGGAGGGAACCCAAGCATGTTGGAGTGGGGGAGGAACTCACCCAGCCAGCTCTCCGGGAATTTCCTATTTCAGCACATAATTCCTATGGGCTCGGTGTTAAGCTCTGCTAAGGGATTTCAAGTTACTATCGGTACCCTCAAAATTTGGTGCGCTGGCAAGAGCCCCAGCTGCCTCTCTTTATTTATGGTTCTAGTACATGGGTACCAAGCAGTCAATTAACTAGAATCTGTTAAGCATTTACTATATGCCAGGAATTGTGCTTTGTCTTGAGGATACAAAGACACAAATGAAATACTTGAATGTACATTCTAGCAGGGAGAGTTCATATGTGTGTGTGCATGTATATGGATATGTACATATATTCATATACTATGGAAATACATGTATATGTTATAAAAAATGTTATGTGTATATTGTATATACAACACAAACATATTTATTTGCTTTGCTTTGACCAGCCCTGTGACTTCAATTGGAGTAGGGAATTCCTCAGTCCAATGACTAATGCAGATTCTGCAATTTACAGTCTTAGAAAGTTCCCTGGGGCGATGAAAGGTTAAGTGATCTGCCCAGCATCATACAGCATACAAAATATGTACAGAATCCGATCCATGGTAATGGGGAAGAAAGGGGCAGGTCACTAGCAGCTGGAAGACCAGGAAACACTTGGGGGGGGGGGGTAGTTGAGCTGAGCTCTGAAGAAGGCTAGAGTTTCCAAGAAGCACAGGGAAAGAGGAAGAGCATTCCAGGCCATCCCCTGGAAAACATACATGTAACATGCTCTATATATGTAGAAGACAATGTTAGCCTTGTGAAAACTGATACATGAGCCCTGGGTGTGGATGTGAATATGAGTGGGTGTGTATGCACAACCTATGACTCAAACAAGGTATGTCTCACACACACACATACATACATACATACATACATACATACATAAATCCCCTGTACATGTGCACACTGGTTTATGTGTCTTTCCTTGGTTTATGTGTCTTTGCCAAAGTAAAATCTCCCTGGGCAGGTGCTAACCTATTAGCTGGGTCTGGGGGGAAAAAGCAGAGAACTCAATAAGTCAACAAATATTAATTAAATGTTTAAGGCAGCTTCTGACTGCTCCTGTAGTAACTATCACCCCTAATGGCATTCAGGCATCCTTGGGGGAGAGAGTGCCCAGACATCCTGAGACCCCCGGTTTCTCCCCAGACATCTGGCCATAACCAAATGCTTTCAAATGAGTAGTCGAAAGAAACCTTTTGTCAATCGCGGGGGAGTCTTTCTGGCTGGCCTTCGATTGGAGCCTAAGTGCAGACCCGCCAGCCTCGGGGAGGTATTTGGAAGCATTTCTAATGGCATTTTGATGTACATGCCCAAAATTGATGTCGGAAGGATCATTGTAAAGTCCCAAACAGTGGAATATTGAGGACATTTTCAGGTGGCAGTCAGATTCTGGCTGGGTGAGCCCAGTATATTTTCTCATGTCACACTTGATTAGGTTCACAGGGAAGTGGAGAGAGTAAAAAATTCTCTTATTACCACGGCCCTGCCGTCTCAGCCTCTTTTCCCTGTGAATGCAACATTAGTTTTTGTCCAGAAGTCTAACTGCTTTCTACAGTTTGGGGAATTGTAAAGCAGAAACAATTTCCCCAGCTAGGCTGACCTTCACAGTAATGAGAAATGACTGGAATTTCTCTACTGTTTGGGGAGGGCTGGCAAGGGGGAGGGGGGGAAAGAAGGAATATGCTTGTTTTACCTGGTATTCTATTGTGGGCATCTATTTGGCACTCGGGGCCTAATTTTTTTCCATTCAGGAGATTACATGGACTGTTGCGCCATCTGACCCAGCCGTCAGCCCGCGAGTGGGTAGAGAAATGACAGTAATGCACTCGAAACCTTTGGTTATCACAACACAGATGGCATTTTGTTTCAGCCATTAAATGAATAAATATTTCTTCTCCTGGGGAATGGCTATCTTCATTTACTCTCCAGCCCTTACTCAGGTGATGAACAATGGTGTCAGGAAATTTAAAATTCATTACAAGGCCAAGCATGTCCTGGCCCCCTCTCTGGTGCCCTTGGAGGCTATGACGGACATGTGTTTTCCCAGCATGCCCAGAACTTCCAATGCCCAGCTGCCATCTTACCAGGCAACAGGCCTTCCTTCTAAACCATTTCTTCCTGTTGTCCTGGTCATTTACCCTGATAATGAGGCTAATGTTTGGGTTTATTTCTTGGCTATTACTTTCATCCAGATTTTTTTTCAGATTTGTATAGTGTTTTTATGGTCACAAATAAAGGTTCATATTTAATCCATTTTCTTTCTCCAAGGAAAGCTATTCTTTAATTAGATAAAAGGAAGGGAAAAGAACTACCCCTCTCTAGTCAAACCGTAAGCGGAAGTGAGGAGATGAGGTGGAAAGGACATTTCAAATCAAAGCCCGTGGAGTAGATTCCCAGTGCTCATGTTGACAGCCACGTTGGTGTTCATTCTCACATTCCTCTTCCTTGGTGAGGGAATACTGAGGCATGAAAAGCACAGATCTACGTGGGGACGCCCAGCCACCAGGTGTATGTCCCCTGCTCTCTTGTCCTAACCCCTATGGTTTACCTTTGTCAGAAACCCTTTGTAACCATCTTTAGGCCCCACTTAGACCCAGATTTCTGCATGGAGTTCTGGGGAAGCTGCCTTCAAGGGGAGGTTAAAATCCAGTTTAATCCCATTCAGCAAGCATTTATCTAGCACCTGCTGTATACTGGGCACCATACCAGCTGCCTCTTTTTGTTGTTTGTCCCTTCAGATACAAAGTAAAAGAATCTGCCCTCAAGGAAAAAGAATGGCCAAATTGGGGGAGGGGGTAGAACTCAGATAACCTAGCTTGACTTCTACCTCTAGATAATTGTGTGACCCTGGATGAGTCACTCAATGATGCCAGGTCTCGATTTCCTTATTTCTTTTTAAAAGAAATATTCTGGGATAAATGCTCTCAAAGGCTTCTTTGAGCCCAAAATTTAAGATTTTGCATAGAAGGTATTAATATTTTCATGCTCCAAATATCCACAGACACAATTTTAGCAGCCCCAGGTTTCTCAGATAGATACCTAGAATTTCAAAATGCCATTTCAATACATTTGCTTATGTATAATTGAAATATTTTTAAATGGTCAGAACTCAGTTGACACAAGGGACCGTAACCATCTCAGGATTTGTAAGTCAGGTACAAGGTAAAGAAGAGCCCACTCAAGGACTTCCCAATATTTTTAATGGCTTGACTTCTTTTGAATTATTCTTTTTTTTTTTGGAGGGCAGTTGGGGTTAAGTGACTTGCCCAAGGTCACACGGCTGGTTTTTGTGTTAAGTGTCTGAGGTCAGATTTGAACTCAGGTCCTCCTGACTCCAGGGCCGGTGCTCTATTCAGTGCGCCCCCTAGCCACCCCTGAATTATTCTTTAATTGAATGACATGACTGGCTTGTAGGATTCCAGGCCCTAAATCCACCATGAAGTTGAAAGAGTGATGGTTGAGTTCATCCTTCCCCACAGGGAAGTTATTAGTCAATCAAGAATGAAGAGCAATTGATGAAATGAATCAGGGGAGAAGCCTAGGTCAGAGGTCCCTTTCTGATGGACCATCCAGGATCTTCATCTATTCCTCCTCATTTGGGGTCTGTATGTCAACAGCATCTTCTCTGCCCTTGCCCAGCTTCAAAAATAATTATGAATTGAGAACTCTCGTGCCATCTGGGGCCCAGGGAAATAAGAGGATCACTGGCACTGTAGACAATGCAAATGGAAGTCTGAGGGAGCTGATGAGACATAGAAAAAATCTCAAGACCCCAGGACTCCTCAGAGTTTGGTGAGGTCTGAGAAGCCAGCTGTGAAAGAACAAGGCAAACATACCTGAAGTTTGAAAAGACTCTGTCACTTCAGGAAACAAGGAGGGAGGGAAGAAGCTGCTTCACTTTCGATTCCAACTCTAGGATTTAGAGAATCATCAGTTTAGAGCCAGAAAGAATATTAGAGGTCATTGAGTCCAACGTCCTTCATTTCACAGTTGAGGAAACTGGGACCTACAGAGGTAAAGTGACTTGCACAAGATCACACAGTTTACTGAGTGCCTCCCATGTGCTAGGAACTGAACTAGGCTATAGTTTCTACAGTGGCAGAATCAGAATTTTCAAGTTACTTAAAAAAAAGCCTCTATTTGACTCAGTTTACTTAACTGTAAAATAGCCCCTACTTCACAGATGGGCTGTGCTTTGTATTATAGATGTCATTACATCATCTTCCTCCAAATCCCACCTATCTTTCTACTTCTCGTTCATGGTTGAGGACACCATCATCTTTTCAGTCACCCAGGCCCTTGACATCCTGTCATATTGAGCCCTTCACCCTCCCTCAAAACACATTCACAAACCGCATGGTTAGATAACCAGTCAGTTGCCAAATCTTAATTACCTTCTAGCTAAGCAGTTCTCCCATCTGTCAGTGACTTGCCCAGAATCAGGCAGCTAGTAAATGACCGAGGGAAGATTTGAACTCAGATCTTCCTGACTCCAGGCCCAGCACTCTGTCTGCTCTGACAGGTAGAACTGTGGAGGTAGAAGCTATTTAAGATTTTGGGAACTGGTTGGTTGGATGGATATGGGTTAAGGAATGGCTATGGGTTATGTGAAGCTGAATATGCTTAGGATTCTGAGTGATTGGAAGGATGGGAAACTGAAAAATGGGTGGGATTGGAGGAAAAGACAATAGAATGAGATCTACAATGTGAATCCCAATTCATTCATAGCTGGAACTATTGGTGGAACTCTGTCTATCCCACCCAAATGACAATGGGGGAAGTGGAACTTTACCTCTCAGAGGCCGCTCCCCAAGGAGCCCTGTAGCCACCCAGAACTGACTGGGGAGCAAGAGGACTTGCTGGGATTTTCTCAAAGGCCCCTACATGATAACTGCCTGGGTGGGGGGGGGTCATACAGGGCTCTAAAGTGGCAAGTTTAGTGACTGATGAGAAGGAGGGTCCAGGTGGGGGTGTGGGAGGGAGTGGGTCAGGCTCAGAGATGACTATAGATGTGGTTGCATTGGAGGTGACCCTCAGAAGTGACTCTAGGAATGTATGTGAGGGTGAGGCCAGGCCACAGCCTCCTGAGGGTGATGCCCCCGTGCCCATTTTGAAGCCTGCTGGGCTAGGATTCATTCTCCACATCGGACAGTTTTTATGTGACTGAGAAATCATTTCACTTTTCTCAGACTCATTTCCTCATCAGTAAAATGAGAATAATGATGCTTCTGGTCTTTATCCCTGCCAGAGTCATTGTGACAATCAAATGAGATGAGATATGTAAAACTATTTGCAACTATTTTTTAAAAACCTATGGAAATTTCAATTATTATGATATTCAACTTGGGGGGAGGGGAAAGAGAAGGCAGCCCAGCCTAGCCTAGAGAGAACTGACCTTGAAGCAGGAAGACTGAGCCTCATGTTGCTTCTGACACATCCTAGCTGACTGACCCTAGACAAGTCACTTCATCTCTAGGCCCTAGGCCCATGGCATTAAACTCAAATAGAACCAGAGGCCACTAAACCATATATAAGGATCCTTGCCATTGGTATATTGCCTTAGAAAACCACATATTAGCATTATCTATGTTGCATTGTATCTTCATTTATTTCATTATACTGCCCTGGGGAATGTTGGAGCCCCACTTTCAGACACTTCTCTCTAGGCAACTCTATATGGCTAGAAGTTACTGAGAAGGGGCTCAGCTGGATTAGTAGAGGGAGTATCTCTCTGGGCTCTCCCTATGCCAAATAATTCGCAGGGTCAGTCCAGAGTCTGCTCCAGTGGGGGAATTCACTGAGACTTCATTTGGGGTATGGCCTATAGTCTACAGTCATCCCCTGTCACACAAGGCAGATATCCAAGATATGTCATTCATTTCACCACCTATGCTAATCAAGACACCACCCACAGTTTTATTCCTCTTTGCCCCATGTATTCCCAAAGTGCAGAGGTGTTGATGGGACAAGCCCTGCCAAAGATGCTGTCTTAAAAAAAAAACTCTAAAAATGTTTTGAACAAAGTCTGAGAAATGTTAGCTACTAATAACAACATTCAAGTGTCCCAAAGGTCTTAGTGCTATCTCAAAGTTTTAATAACTTATAACTGTACTGACTTTTGGATGCCACATATTTATAATTCATTTATTCATTTCAAAAGCACTTGTTAAAGACCTACTGCATACAAAGCAATATTATTGGGCTTCTTGCATACAAAACAATATTATTAGGCTTTCTGGATTGCCATAACCTAAAAATTATTCTCTGATGGCCAACCCCTAGAGAATGGGCCTTTCCATACCAAACTAGGCTGAGCCTTGGTCAGTTGACCACTTCACTCAGTACCCTTTCAGCTCAGAAGTGGTCAGAGGTTCTTAGCTGAATTAACAAGAGATTAAGTCTCTATCTGTCTTTGGCCAAAGAAATGAGGCAGAGGTGTCCAACAGAAAGAGTCTAGGATTTGGAGTCAGTGGGCATGGGTTTGAATTCTAGCTTGGCTACTGATGACCTTGGGTGAATCCCATCACTCCTCAGTGGCAATTCCTCCTCTATAAAATGATGGAAGTAGACAAGGTGCTTTTTAAAACTTTATTTGTTTACAATATTCAGTTCCACAATCTCTTAAGTTTCACATTTTCTCCCCCTCCCTCTCCTTCTCCCTGTCCCCCATAGCTACATGTCATCAAATATAGGTTCTACAAATATCTTCACGTTAAACATGAGTCATGTTGTAAAGGATTATAAGCAGTGAGCTGAACAATGAAAAAGAAGGGACAAAACAAAACGAAACACTAATGAGAGAGCAGTTTGCTTCCATCTGCAGACTCTGGTTCTTCCTCTGGATGTGGCTTTTTAAGGCCTCTTCCAGAACCATGACTAGGCTCTTATGAGATTGTGGGCATTCTGGGATCAGGAGACTCCTCAAATGCAGCAGAGTACAGGGGGACCTAAGGCTTTATTGATAAGTGGAGACTTGAGCCCAGTCATCTCCTTTACTTCTAAAAGGTGGCAGCCACTCTGGATTCTACCCATAGTTATAGAAGAACTACCACTGGTCCCCAGACAAACTGGGGCACAAAGTTTTGTGCTCCCTTTCTCCTAATGTCTTTCTAGAAAGAGAGGATTACAGTCTATTTGCTTTCACCAAAACCTTTATAACAAAATTCTAGATTTGGGCCTCAGATTAATTAGATAAGAGTATTTAAATGTATCTATATAGTAGCAAAACATGGAAACAGTAACATCTCCAGACTTTTGATCCCAAAGCCGGTTCAATAATCCATGGCACTGTCTGGTGAAAGGTCAGAAAGTGGCAGAATAAACCCAGAGTATCCCCAGTGGTTCTAATTTAGGCCAGGAGCGTTGGAAGAAAAAACATTTTATTAGTTGTGACACATAAAACAATAGATGTTTCATCTCTAAGAATACCTATAATCGGTTCAGATCCAATGCTTCAAGGTTTGGCTCCCATATTCTGGCTGATCTGTTCTCTCTTTATGGCAACACTTACAAACCACCCTGCTAGAGCTTTTCCTAAGTGACAAAACAAAGGCAAAACGTGTTCACTTCTTATTTTGTAATTCTCCTAGTTTTCAAGTTGCTTACAAGTGTCTGTAGGCCATGTGGACATAATCCAAAGTTTCCTCTGCCCAGAAATCAGAGCTACTATTTAATCTTCAAACTCTATTTTGCAATTTCCTCCCAAAAGTTCCTGAATCTACCTTAATCCGGTTGCTCCTTAGACAGCCCACAAATGTCTTGACAATTGGCCAAAGTTTAGTGTGAGAAGAGGCAATGTGAAAGAGTGAAGAAAGTGATGGCCTTGGAGACTGAAACCTAACTTCAGGTCCTGAGACCTAAATTTCTGCATCTATTAAATCATGCCAAGGTCAGATGACCATTTGTGGGCTAGGCTGAAGAGGGGATTCAACTTTGACTGCATTGACCCCGAGGTCTTCTCCAGCTCTGAGATGAGACTGCAAGGTTCTAAAAGTTGATGATTTCTAGTGTTTCTTCTGGTCTAAAATTCTCAGGGCCCTAAAGTGGAAAGTTTAGTGATTGATGAGCAGAGGAAGGGTACAAGTCGGGGGCAGGGAGGGAGGGAAGTAAGACAGGCTTAGAGATAACTGTAGTTGTAGTTGTATTGGAGGTAAGCCTTAGAAATGACTTTATGTCAGAGTCAGGCATCTGTAGTGGACCAGGTTGTCACTAGCCAAACCAAATCTGGATGAACTTTGAAATAGCCAAATTATCAGGGTATTTCCAAAAATCCTTCTCTTTGGGGTTCAGCAAACAACCAATGTGGATATTCATTCCACCCTTTCCTCTGAGTTTTCCTCCCCTTTAGTTAGTATCTTTGTCTCTGTGTGCTGAGTAGAATGTCCACATGAAAGTCCTTTACTAAGCTGAGTGAGTCAGGTCCCCCTCACCTCATAGCTCATCTTTACCACCCCCTGATAGGAAGAGGAGGAGGAAGAAGAGGAGGGGTTATGTGTAAAATGACAGAACAACTCAAACATGCTCAAAATCATTCTTTAAGTTGCAGAGTTGAATCCTAGATGAGCATCGGCACATGAAAATCCCATAAAAACCAGGCAAAAAATTAGCAGAAGCTACAGATTCCAAGAGAACGTGTTTCCCAAGTTATGAATCCTCTATTAACCCAGAAATGTTGTTGTCCATGCTTAGCCTAAGAGCAAACATATGGATTATGTGGGTCATCCTGTGCCAGTCCTTCTGGGATGACTAACTAATGAGACATGGAGGTATCCTTGAGGTCATCAAAGTCATGAGGAAAACATAGTCTCCCCCAGGTTCAAAACTAGAAAGCCTTAAAGTTCAGCACCAGTAACGGAAGAGTATTTGGTCTTCAGGCTTTCCAATACAGCACCAGGGATAGAAGAATGGATTCTGTACCATCCCAAGACCAGCCAGGACAAGTCAGAGACATTCATCACCAGAGAGCTGGCCACCAAGTAACAGATTCTGAGGAAATCAGAAACTTATAAAACTTGTCTAGTAAGGCATGAGGATAATAATCTATATCAGAGGCTATAAATAGAGATATGATCAATGGGGGAATCCATACCCAAATCTGTTGGCGTATTGACGAAATGAAGTTTAAGAAGGAATTCACCCTATAACATTGGCATTTATACAAGGTTTACTCTTACAAAGGATCTCCCTTTTAAAAACTTGATATCTTTTAGTTTTGTATCATTTCAAAATCATTTTTCTCCTCTCCTTCCCAGTGATCTTTTGTGACAAAGAATTAAAGAGAATAAGAAACAGTTCAACAAAACTAACCATTCATCCACCAAATTAACATTATAATCAGTTGTACAGACCTATAGTTCCTCCATCTCTACAAAGAAAGGAGGGATGATGTCTTTTCATATCCCATCTTTGAAGTCAAATTGGTCATATCACAGCATTCATTTTGGTTTGCTTTGTCACTGCTGTCCTTTTCATTTACAGTGTAGCCATGGTGTCTGTTGTTTCTCTGCCTCTGCTTACTTTGATTTGCATCTGTTCATATAAGTCTTCCCATAGTTTTCTGTATTCCTCATATACATATTTTCTTAGAACACAGTAATATAACATTACATTCATGTACTTATTTAGTCATTCCCAGTTGATAGACATATTTGCTTCTAGTTCTTTGATGCCAGAAAAAAGTGTTACTATAAATATTTTGATGCATGTGGTAAAAATCCTTTCCACACACATTATCTCATCTGATCCTCACAATAATCCTGCAAGGTACATGGTGTGTTTATTATTGTTCCCATTTTACAGATGAAGAAATAGAATCTCATCAAAGTTATGCAGACTGCCCAATATCATGTACCCAACAAGTGGTAGAGTTGTAATTTACTGTAGTAGCAATAAATATACTGCAAAGGAACTTTGTTTCCAGACCTACAGTCTAGTGTATGGGTATTATTAGCAAACACATCAGAGATCTGTGAATAAATGGAGCTCAAATTTAGGTTGCAGCCTAATCTAATAAACATTTATTAAGGACCTCCTATGTTATAGGCATGTAAAAAGTGCAGGGAATACAACTAATAAAAGGAAAGACAGTCTCCACCTTTAGGGAACTTAATGGTGGGGGGGGGGGGAGGAGGGAGGAGACAATATCCAAAAGGAAGCCAGAAAGGAAGCAGGGATGGGACAAGAAGAAGCACAACTTCCAAAGAATTAGTTAAAACTAGGAAGAGAAGAAGATGAAGAGTGGAGATGAGTCTAACTTCTGCCCTCTATAAATTAAGGCATTGGAAGGAATTTGGTACTTCCCTCCTTCCCCCTGTCCTCCAATCAGAGAGGAGAGAAGGCTGAGGGAGGTGGTATCAATCAAGGTTTGAGTTTCCAGCATGTTAATGACATGATAAACTTAACCTTGGGGTGGGGGGCGGCAGCCAGGCAGAGCAGCAGATGCAAAGTGGAGATCACACTCTTATTACTATGTGGCAGATACATCTTGGGGAGTGTCATGAGGTTCAGGGGGATTGATTTACCTCCTACTGTAATGCAGGCTACAACCAGGCCTCCACCTCCTTGATTTCAGAAACAGTCTTACGTCCACTACATTCATAATGACTTCTGTTGCTATCATGTGGAAACTAAAACCTCAGAAAGGATGACAATAGGAACAGCTACCAAGCTCCTGACACCTGCTACAGAATCCATTGAGTTTCCAGGACTTTCTCTTCTAGAAAGTCTTTTCTCACCTACTTGGTCTCTACAATTATTAACAGTACTTAGTTCATGAACCCTATCTTAGATCTGGAACCATCTCTCTTTGAGATAACCTCCTTTCTAATGTTCAGCATTATTACTGTTTGAATACCAGTTTACAAAGTTCTTCAAAGAGAATCGCATTCAAAAATGTCTTCAGAAGATTACAGCATTGCCTCAAGAATTTCTGAAATGGAATGCAATTTTCTCTGCATCTCCTGGGATTATTTCCCATAATTTTATTGTTTTATATTGAGCATTTTATAAACTTTCTTACAGCAAACAGATTATTGACCCCCTTCTTGAGGAGCAGTTGGTTGTAGAGAAATCCATCCTGAGTAGTCATATTCTTAGTGATAATAACTCTAACGTACAAAGTTCTCCCTTTTGTTTACTAGTCCAAATGCAAGTCAGAAAGCTTTCAGGGAAAGAAAGGGGCATACAATTGCTTCATGTTTTGGATGAATTTCTTTTCAAGAAGAATAATGCCATGTGTGATGGCTTTCATCCAATTTTCTTCAGCACAAGCACATCACTGACAGAGTAAAATGTGTCATGGTTCCTTTTTTAAGAGACAGGCTTTTAATTTTAAGTTTAACTGAAAGCTATTTAGAGACAGCGCGCATAATGAATACAGCACTGAACCCACAGTCAGGAAGGCCAGGATTCAAACTCTGATCCAAAAAATTACTATCCAAGTGACCCTGAGATGTCATTAAGTCATTCTTCTCATTGTCTGTAAAAGGAGAGTATTGAACTCTCACAAGTCCCGTTCTACTCAAGCTGTAGTAGTTCCTGGCAAAGTGGTTTCTAGGACCTTGGACAGAACCCCAATAGAAAATACTCAGTAAATATTGCAATAGTGAGTCACAAACAGTGGACACCTGGACACAAATCCAGTCGATCTAGAATATTTCCAGGATGCCGTTGTCTTTTAATCCTGTGATCATCCAATCATTGTCGTATTGAAATCAGAGTAATGAAAGAACATCTGCGTCTGGGTCATTGTGATGGCACACTTAATCTCCTTTCCCCTGGGGGGTTAAATTAGATGACTTCTAGATCCCCAGCCAGTTCTCCACTTCTATGGTTCCTACAGTCATATATGTTCATTTTTGTAGGATCCCCAACCATTTGTTTGTGATCTTTAATGTATATGCTTCTGCTATAAGTGTGGGGGTGGGGAGATGGAGGGGAGGAAATGCTATAAATATATTAAAATGTTCTTCCTGATTCTGTGGACTGGTACAACCAAGGTTTTGAGAGAAGATTTAAAATATGGTCTGATGTGCTTCTATCTCCACTGAAGAAAACTCAAGTCTTAATGGACTGACTATTTTTTTCCATGCTCAGCACTTCACCACCAACAGGCCGGCTCCAACAAATCCATGCTGAATACTGACAAGCACAAGGCAATAAAGAGGCAGGAGGGCAGGGCTAGGCTTTCTGCCACTGATGTATGGCCCTGTGTCAGATCTTGGGCATTATACCTCAGAGGCTTCTTCCCTTTTTTCATTCTTTTTTCTTTGCTTCAGTTCCTCTTGCTCTGCAAAAGTAAATCTTTCCTTTTTCCTGGAAAGTACATTGGTGTTATGGGAAATGGTGTCTATATGGATGTGGAGAAATGGCAATGAAAGGGTATCCTCATGATCTTTTTTATTTTATTCTATTCTTAATTTGGGGGGGGCAGAAACAAGCATTTTTCATAACATAGTAAAATAAAATACTATTATTATGCATGTACAAACATTCCTCATTTGCTGACCCTTTCAAAGTACCATTATAAATGGCTCTAGGTCTGCTTGTCTTACAGAGACTTCTTTTTTTTTTTTTTGCTTTTTGGAGGGCAGTTGGGGTTAAGTGACTTGCCCAAGGTCACACGGCTAGTTTTTTGTGTTAAGTGTCTGAGGCCGGATTTGAACTCAGGTACTCCTGACTCCAGAGCCGGTGCTCTAATCACTGCGCCACCTAGCCGCCCCACAGAGACTTCTTACAGGGATCTTTGCAGGGCACGGGTGGGGGCAGTTTCTATACATTTTATCTCAAAGCAAAGACAGTTTACATTCCCAGTCCCTTGCAGTGTGACTCCTCCCTCATCACTCTCCTGAAGTGTCTCCAAGGTCATCAAAAACCTCCTAATCATCCAATGCTGAGATCTTTGCTCAGACCTTACACTCTTCATATCAATGAATGAATGAATGCATGCGTGCATGAATGAATGAATGAATGAATGAATGAATGAATGAATGAATGAATGAATGAATTCATAAGTGAATGACGGAGGCAGCCCTGGTCCTTAAGGGTTTTGAAGGAGGGAGATAACACATATGGGGAAGGCTGGCCAGGGAAAGAAGTTTTTGTCTAGGGAGTTAGAAGGATGGTAAGTGAATGCAAAGAGCAGTTGATTGACATGCCCTTTCTAGAAGCAATGGTTCTATTGATTTGATTACTATGCCCAAAGCAAGACGGGGAGATGGGGAGGGGGAGGGGATGTGCTAGGAAGAGCAATAAGATCGCAAAATGCCCAAGGTGGATGGATGTGACTTGTTAAGCTCTGGGGCTTGCTACCATTGACGACTGTACGTCATATTTTCTCTCTTTCTCTCTCTCTCTGTCTCTCTCTCTCTCTGTCTCTCTCTCTCTCTCTCTCTCTCTCTCTCTCTCTCTCTCTCTCTCTCTTTCCCCCCCTTCTTTTTTCTCCTTCTGCCTCCCTCTCCCCTCCGCTCTTTCTCTTTTTTCTCTCCTTCTGCCCTTCAGAGATTCCAGAATCTCCTGGTGCTCCTCCTACATTTCCTTGTTTAACTCCTCCCCTTCCCAAATTCATAATCTAAGGGTTGGGGTAAAGACTCTTTTCCCTACACTCTTTTACTCTGTGATCTCTTCTACTCACAAAATGATAATTTGAGAGTGGTAAGGGGTCTCAGCTTCTATCCAGTTCAACTGCCACACAAAAATAATCTTCATTATAACCTACCTTACAATGAGTCATTTAGCCTCCACAGGAAGATCCAAAGGAGAGCTCAGCCTCCCCACCTCCCCCGCCCCGGATGTCTGAAGGTTCCCATTCCACCTTGGGGCAGCTCTAACAGTTAGGACATGGCTTTTTCCCCTGACATGAAGCCCAAAATGCAACTTCTAATCATTGTTTTTCATTCTTCCTTCAAGGGCCAAATAGAACAAATCTAATCCCTCCTCCATATGGCAGCCTTTCAAATATCTGAACAAAGTGATCCTGTCCCCCTGAGTCTTCTCTTCTCCAGGCTAAACATTCCCAATTCAATTTATCCTCTCTTGCCAGGGTATAGCAGCCCATCACTATCCTCTGAGCCAGAAAAGCACTGAGCCTAGCCAAACTAGGTCCAGATGATTTCTCCTCTCTCACAGACTCCAGGATGGAGTAGCCACTTCCCCTTGTTCCTACAACTGCAACCCTCAGCTCACTGCAGGAACTCCCAAAGTGCCATGTCTGTCCCTGGCCCCCACTCGCACTTCTCCCCCTCCATTCTCAGCTTTACTAATATAACTGCTAAGTTTCACCTCACATCTAATACACCCCATCATCTTCCATTCAAACCCCCCCCCCTTCTCCTGACTTAATACTCCTAGATAACAGACAAGGCAGGCTGATTTAGGTTACGGTAATTGAGGTTGATAAGTCATTCTGGGTACAGTTAAATGGTTGTATTGGAGGGCATTCATCTGGGATACTCAGCTAGTTTACTTTGTGTCGGCCCCTAAGTAGGATCACTGGGGGCTCCTAATCCAGATCTCAGCCCTGTAGCTCCCATAATTCATCTTCATTCATTCACTGAGGAGGGATGAAATGGAAGTTAATGAATTCTCACCAACCAGACTCCCAGGAGACTGTCCAATTTATCACTTTAAGAGGGGGGCTCTACTTTTCCGCTAACTAGAATATTGGCAACCACTCCTCCTCTGCTGAGGAGCTATGTGGCCCTAGGCAAGTCACCTCCCCACTGCCTCAGTTTCCTTGCCTATAAAGTGATGGTGATAAAGGACCTCCCTCAAAGGCTGCCGAGAGGATCAAATGAAGTAATATTTGTAAAGTGCTTCATAGGCTTTAAAACACTATGGAAATGTTAGTTGTTGCTGTTATCATTCCTCAAGAGAAACCGCTTGGGAGGCTGGCTCGTTCATCACTTTGCTTAGTGAGCATGAGACTGGAGTAAAGGAAACCTGATGTTCTTGAACCATTCCACCCAAGCCTGGGACACATGGGATGGGGTTAGGGCTTGACAATTATGAGAGGAGGTATTACAGTGATAAATCAGAAATAGCCAGAAAACATTAATGGCCTGAGAAAAGGGGGGTTAAATAAGGACATCATGGCTTAGTAGAAAAAGCACAGGGTCTCTGGTCAGGAGACTCAGCAGCTCACATTTACTAGCTGTGTGACCCCTGTGCAAATCACAACCTCTCTGGGTCTCAGTTCCTCATCTACAAGTGAGGAATATAGACTAGATGGCCACTGACTTTCCTTATACTTCTAAATTGAGGAATTCTTCCCTCTCCATCATAGAGACAGACATCTTTGTAGTGACCTACACGTAGTGTCTGCACATGCCTGCTAGACTGGATGTGTCCCAGGCTCAGTGCCTCGCTGGCTCAGATAGCATCAGATGTCTACTTACCAACTTTTGTCATTGGCCCTACTCTTGCTTCCATTCATATTCACGGCATTCGTATTCATTACATTGTCAAAGACACTGAAAATGTATTCAGCATAGTAAGTCGGAGCACTGACTTCTGAGTCAGAGTTCTTGGATTCAAATCCTGCCTCTGGTATTTCTTGCTTCTGTGCCTTTGGACAAGTCAGTTAGCCTTGCTAGGCCTTCCAGATTGAGAGCTAAGATCCTGATTTTAGTTTCTCCATGACAGGATTTAGGAGACCACTTAGTAGCTTCAATCTTGGGAGATGGTACCCCCTCTCTCTTTATTCATTTTCTGTCAGATCTTGTTGGCTAATGTCAAAGGGAGGGCTAGGTGGCACAGTGGACAGGGTTTGGAGTCATGAAGAGTTCAAACCTGGCCTCAGACACTTACTAGCTGTGTGACCCTCGGCAAGTCATTTACCCCTGTTCTCAATTTCCTCACTTGTAAAATGAGCTGGAGAAGGAAATGGCAAATCACTCTAGTGTCTTTGCCAAGAAAATTCTAAATGGAGTCATGAAGAGTCAGATAGGACTGAAAAGTGAGTGAACAACAACAAAGTGTCAGAGGGAGGGTAACATGTTCAGACTTACTAGAAGTTGAAAACCCCCTAACTATCTCATGAATTAAATAGTGGAATGCTAATATAGGATACAGCTCCAAGAGTCGAATCTCCTCACTTGTAGAAGAGGAACTGAGGGCTTTGCCTTTAAGAGAACATCTGAACACACCCAGTTTAATGGCACCCAAAAGATACAGTGATTTAGTCATTAATTTCCTATCTCTAGTTATTTTGACAAAACGCTGGAAATCCCATCCTCACCTATCGCTAGGATTTGCTGTTAAGGATTCATGCCCCTCCCGACCCCCATCCACCCCTCTACACCCCCCCCAACTCCCCACCTCACAAATATAGACGGAAACATGATATTAGGAAAAGAAACATCTTTGGTTTTTAGTCTCCATCTCTTCCACTTTAAGTCATTTAGAATGTTTGGTGGTCTTACCTCCTAGAAGTGCATTTAAATTCTCTTTTCTTTCCTCTTTAGCTCATCAACTTTAAATTTTTCTCTGGGGATCATAAAAATCACAGAAGAATTATGAAAGGACTTTTTTAAAAGGTGAGATTAGGTTAATAAGACCCCTGTTTCCATTAGAAGGAAAGAATTCAGCGAAGGCACCAATTGGAGCCACTGCCCCATTACTGGGGTTCAGGGATGAGGAAACTGAGCATTACACTGGGGCTCCATAGGAAAGCTTGGTTAATACACCAAAAGCAGTTGGAACTGACCTAATTTCAGCTTCTAGCTTCTTCTACATCAGATGTAATCTTCCTTCTAGGATGTAATGTCATTACACTTTGAGAAAACTGTTACATTAATATGGAAAATACCTATAATTTCATTAGCATAAGAACTTCCAGTGTGAGGGTGACTGGGTTGTGCAGTGAATAGAGCACTGGTCCTGGAAGCAGGAGGACCTGAGTTCAAATACAGCCTCAGACACTTAACACAAAAACTAGCTGTGTGACCATGGACAAGTCATTCAACCCGGATTGCCCTACCTTCCCCCTCCAAAAAGAAAAAAAAAAAAACTTCCAGTGTGGGAGCTCCTTCTACCAGTAGAGGTTGCCGCTTATCTATATTTTTAAAATCTTAGAGACTGAGAAACAGACATTCAAGGACTTGCCCAGGGCTGTGTAGTTAGTCGGTGCCAAAGACTCAGCCCAAATCTTCCTGATCCTAAACCTCTTGGTTGTGCTGGGAAGTGTCTAACAAGCAGCTCTCCTGAAACAATGCAGCACACCTTTGCAAAGTCAATCTACATTGTTAACTTTTTCTCTATCACTTTCTTATTTTTAAATAATCAACAAAACTATAAATCAGGTTGGGATCTGTAATGAGTGCTGAATTCTGAGCTGTAAATGCTTGGTAAATCATTGAACATTTAACAACCAGCTCTTGGGAGCAGGCTCCAATACACCCAGATAATACAGTTTTCCTCTGCAAAATGAGGGAACTATGGTAGGTGAGCTAAGAGGCCTCTTTTAATGTTAAAAGCATACAGTTCCAAAAGTTGTTTCTCCCTCTTCCAAGGTCTCCCAGCACTCGCATATTTGGCTGTCCTCAATCGTAGTCCAACTTATCCTGTTATAACTCATATATCCTGTGATGCCCATGCCTTATCCACAAAGCTTTAGAGCCAGGGGATGAGAGCAAAATAAATCAAGAGGGACTGGTGAGCATGAAGAGAGAGATTCATGGACTGCTACCCTGTTAAGGGTGTCCAAATGTGCTTCCATCTTGTGTTTTTGACCTGTACAGAAAATCCCCTACCTGACCCTTGCCATAGTGAAAGGGATAATGATGCAAATTAAATGTGTGCCCTTCCAAAGCTTTGAGGATCGAGAAGAGGAGGCAACAGCTAGGATGAGCCTAAAGGGCTGATGCAAGTTGTGGAGTCCGCATTACCTTGGGGAAAACAAGCAAAAGTGCTTTGAATTCTGGAGTCTCCCCCTCAGGTTGGCCCTGGTCCATTACAAGGGTGTGAAATGAATCTACAAACCCTAGGTTAAGGGCTCTGTTCATTCCTAATATTTAGATTAAAGTTTCTAAGGCCACACCCTAGAATTGAAAGTGAATCAGTTCAGCCCTTGGTCTGTGACTTAAGTAAGGAAAGGAGTTTTTCCTAGTAATGTGGGGGCTAAGCCCAGTTCTAATTGCATAATCCACATTTTTGAAACCCTAGAACAATTCCCAAAGGAATTTCCCAAAGAAAAGGTTATCGAAGAGAGGTAACCAGTTGTCTGAGAAGTCTGGAGTGATCTTAATTGCCAAAGTTCAGTCTCTAGTTACTGATCCTATGCCTAGTGTAGGTGGGGATGAGCACTTAATAGATTATCCACACCATAAGACTGTCAGCTACTTTAGATTTATGCTATGGTGTATCTTAGTTCATCTTTATAGCTTTAGTAATAAGCACAGCAGACTGCATGCAGGAGGCACTTAATAAATGCTTTCTAACTCGTCACCCATCTCACATAATTGTTCACATTGGTAAAGATCTTGAATGTTATAAAGTGCTTTCTCCTGCTGGACTCCTAAACCAAGGAAATTTTTTTAAAAGTTATCTAAGTTGTTTGGGGGATGGGGTGGGAGTGGGGGTGGGAATGAAGTGGCATAAAGAATTAATATCTCCATTTCTTAACCTGAACCAATCATCAATGTAGGGAACTCTCAAAATCTCTCCACTGCCACAGATAATTGCCTCCTCTGAAACTTCGGTGACTTGCCTGGAGCCCTGGGAAGTGAGATCCCTTCCCCAGGGTCTCTTAGACAGTGGGCTCTGGAGTGGGTGCTGAACTCAAGTCTTCCTGACTCCAGTTTAGCTCTTTAACCTCTATACCACCCTGTCTCTAGGCTCCTAATCAGGATCCCACATTCATGCAGCTGATAGTTGTCAAAGACAGGATTCACTCCCAAATCTTCCAATTACTCCAATTCACACAAATAAAGAGCAAGTAGAGAAGAGCTTTCTCTTATTTATATCTAGTCCAGGATCTTGACTAGATCAAACTGTTTTCTTTTCTAGTCTTTTGTTAAGTGAAAGAAAAAACATGAGTAGTGCCCAAATACATTTTATATGCATAATATAACTACAGAGTTGTTGTGGTTTTTAGAGCATTACTCATGAATTTTGAGCTTCACACTGTCCCTTCATAAAATTTGCGAACTCTTCAATACACAAAGAATCAGGTCCTTTGCTGAGATCAAGCACCTTATGGTACATAAAAAACATTGGTGTATTTAATGGGCACAAGCCTAGTTCATTTAAATTTAAATGAAATATTCTAGACATAAAATCACTTTCATTCTGAACATTTTGATTACTTTGGTCCCACTTTAGTACCTCCAATGATAGGAAAATGAGAGCCACCATTTTAGGTACTTCCAACAAGCTCTTATCTAAATCATGGGACTCTTCTAACAGACTCAATCTCTAAAGATTTCCAGACAAAGTCCTATATCAGATCATGCAGGCTTAGAGAAATTCTTGCTAATAATTGTATTTAAGGAGGCTTATCAGAAGGTGACAAAGCTTTATCATTGTCTTGCAGAGACACAGCCATTTTTCAATTATACAGTGCCAACACTCAAATGGAGTTTAAAGATTGCCCAATCTGGCCCCTTCATTTAAAAGAGGAAGAACCTGAAGCCAAGAGAGGGGAAGTAACTACCCACAAGGTAACCAAGGCAATCAGTAACTTGAGAGCAAACATAGAGCCCAAGCCCCCTCATCAGAAATGGCTGGGATGCAGTGGCTGGAGCTTTGACCTAGGATGCTAGAATTTTCCAGACTTGCAGTCCTTTGATAGTATAGAGAAAGTCAAGCTTAGCTTAATGGATTTACCAACAATGCTTTCTTAAAATAGGAAGCTATCAGGTGGTGACCCTTTCTTCTCCCATCCAGCTAAAATAAGGACATGTCTGTGGCCCAGCATGGCCAATTACAGCTCTGTGCCCAGATCCCCCCATGCTGCCTCCTTCCTCCCTATACATGAACCGTACAGAGTGAATTTGATTCCAATCATTATTAATACGGCCAGACCCTACTTTTAGCCACTTCTCTCTTTGCTGATGGGTTATTTACTCATGTTTTTATTGAGTCTTCTATGCTGGGCTTCTTTCTCCCTGAGTGAGACTAATTCAGACGCAGTCATTCCCTTTGCTCCCGGCGAGATTAAGCGTTATGTTTTTTAACCTGTGTTCTGTTTTATTAATGGGAACTTTCCCAACAATCTATATGACAACTTTTTCTATTTCCTTGGCTTAGGACTCTAGCAGGTAGTAGCTCTAGCTGTTTACTTAATGTTTTCAGTTCAGCCTATAAGCAATACATTTTGTGAGTGAGAAGGATTGTATTTACCTCTGTGCATTCCAGTCATGTTTGGGACTTTCTCGATCATGTACTTAGCCTGACTCTTTTATAGAGTTTAGATTTTCCCTTATAATTTGACTTGTTTGTTTTTCATGATGGAATCATTCTTTTTCCATGTACTTTTATTTCAGAGGGTTTGATGAGGATGGTAAGATGGTATTGCTTCTAACATTCACACCTAGGTCCCAAAATTAAACTCCAAAAGTACAAGATGGGGAAAGTGCCTAGACAATAGCTTCTCTGAAAAAGATCGGGGTACAAACTCAGGCTACAAGCTCAATCTGAGTCATCAGTGTGATAGAGTGGTCATGCCACTGAATACACCTCAGGCTACCTGAAAGATGGTGTCAGGCCCCAGATATTTTTTTTTTGCTTTTTTTTTTTTTTGGAGGGCAGTTGGGGTTAAGTGACTTGCCCAAGGTCACATGGCTAGTGTTTTTTGTGTTAAGTGTCTGAGGCCTCATTTGAACTCAGGTACTCCTGACTCCAGGGCCAGTGCTCTATTCACTGCGCCACCTAGCCACCCGAGGCCCCAGATATTGAGTGAGCTGCTATCCCCACTGCCCTCAGCCCTGCTCAGACTAAATCTGGAACATCGGGTGCAGTGCTAAATGTCATAGCTTAGAATAAGAGTGAAAAAAGTGGAGAGAATCCTGAGGAGAGCAACCAGCTTGTGAGAGACCTTGAGATCATTCTCTCTGTGACTGACTCCCATCCACCTTTCTAGACTTACTTCCCATTACTTGCCTCCCCCAGCTCTATGGCATTTCATCTCTTTGGTCCCTGCCTTTGGCCAGGCAGCACTCATACCTGGATCTCACTCCCTCCTTCTGCTTTTGTCCTTGGAGCACCAGCTTCTAACACAACTACCACTGTAGCCTACTATGCTATTAGTAAAGCTTCATCCAATTGAAGTTGAAGGAATTGGAAATGCTTACCCTGAAGAACAGAAGACTTGGGATAACATGATAGTAAGTCAGCATTTCTAACCATAAGCATATACCATTCATCTAATGGTTGTCCCTGGGTCTGGTGGAAAACATTGCTTTAGGGCTGCATGTGTTATAATCTAGCCCATCATTTGGAGAAGCTTCCTGACAGGAAGCAGTGTGAAATGGGGAATTTGGGAAGACCAAGAACTAAAATCCCATTTCTGACACCTCATCAGAGCAGGCAGGCAACCCTGGATTCTCAAAGGCTATCCTAGTGGAACAGAAACTCTAGATAACCCTGCCATACCAAAAAGGCTTTGAGTGTGGGACCACTAATGGGCTGCATGTCAATCATTCAAGACTAGGTTTAGAGAGAATCACTAGTGTATCCACTGAATGTTGGCCTTGGCAAGTCCTGGGGGGGGGGGGGAATCTACATAAATACCCACCCCAGGGAAGGCATATTTTTTTTAAGAAAGTTGTTTACCAACATAAAAGGATGATCATTTCTGGGTAAGAGTAACAATATTATAAATATTTACAAACTCATTAAAATAGATTTTTCAGGTTATCATATAGAGTGCTAGAGAGAAAAAGGCATGGTGCCTGTGAAATTATAGTCATACAATACTTGTCTGCTCACATTTGCTCCAATCTCATTTGGATCCTGGTGTTTTTCCATAACACTGACCTCACAACTTCCAAATCGAATATATTGGATTAAGATAAAAGCTACTTTTATCCCTCAACCTAAGAGATAACTATTTGGAAATAAATTTGCATGGAAAGGATCTCTGGGGTGATTTGTTTTGTTTTATGTATACTTTGTGGGGTTTCACAATCCTCTCCGAATATTAGCCCCTTCCCTCACCTTGTAATAAAGAAAAGCAGGTAAACAAAATAACGGCATCTGAGAGGGTAGGTACCCTTCTGTTCCCTAGTCCCCTACTTCTCTAACAAAAGCAGTGATGTATGTTTCATCATCTTCTCTGGGACCGACATCGGTTGTGACCATGATCAGAGTTCTATGCCTTTTAAATTTGTTTTCACTTACAATGTTGTGGTCATTGAGCTTATATCTTAGTCTCAATGGTTCTGCTTATGTCTTTCCAATGGCTTAAGTCTCCCCATGTTTTTGGCAGGATTTTTTTTTCTATAGTCTTCCCACCAAATCACAAAGTGGCAGATTTCTGCAGGCCCTTCTTTGGTGAATTTCAGGGATCCTTTGACAGATATGTCTCCTTTACCAATAGAGTATCCATGTACGACATGATAGCAAGGCAGTGCAGGGCATTTATGAGTCTGATTCTACAGCTGAAGAATGCAAAGGCATTTTCTAGCTCAGGCAACTTGTAGCATTACTTCATGTCACAAAATAGACTACCCTTCTGATTATAATGCTTTGCTTCCCTTCTCACCCCAACTATGTCTGTCTATACACAACAGAGTCTCCCATAATGCCAGTGGAAATCCTACCCAGTTTTTGGAAGTCAAGGCTGCCTGAATTCAAATCCTGTTCCTTGGGGTGTCTAGGTGTTGCAGTGAATAGAATACTGACCCTGGAGTCAGGAGGACCTGAGTTCAAATCCAGAATCAGACACTTAACACTGACCAGCTGTGTGACCTTAGGCAAGTCACTTAACTCCAGTTGCCCTGCCTTCCTTCCCCCCTTCAAAAAAAAAATAAACCCAGTCCTGTTCTTTATAAGGATTTCATTTTACCAATGATTCAAATCAGGGTCACTGGAGCAGTAGTCCTATGGAAAAGACAATTCAAGGCCATTCTCAACTACATGTGAAGAATAAGAAGTTGATTCTATGTCTTTCACTATTCACAAAAATATTGAACTTCCCAAAGAAGTTAAGTCAAGATTAAACATCCTGGAGCCTAGCCTAAAACAAGGATGGAGTTTTGTTAGCTGGACTGCCTAAAAAATAGTTCTATGGGTGATTTGGTGTAGTAAAGAGTGCTGAATCTGAAGTCAAAATGACCTGGTTCAAATTCTACCTCAGATACTTACTAGTGCTGGGATTTCCATCTGGTGACCAATTTCATCTTACCTCTGGGGGGTTTTAGGCCCCTTGCATTGGCATGCCCTCTTGGTCCCTCATATTCTGGACTTTTCCCAATTTTCTGCTCCTACTCCTCCCCCACACCCTGCAGTGATCCTTACCAGCCCTTAGTTCCATTCCCTGTGGTAGCTATACAATGTAAGCATGACCTCCAGCTTCTCTGAGACAGGTAGATTCCTTTTGTCCCAACATTAAATGTCCTCAGAGTTCTATTTCATTCTTTCTCCTCTCTCAATGTTTCTCACTGTTGTATCTGGGTTTGATCGAAACAGCCTTCCCCCATTTTTATTTCTAATCTGCACATCTATCCCCGAACATCTCATTCACACAATAATAAGGCCTTAGGCTCTGGCCTAAGAGAGCCTGTAGAGTTATTGTCCTCCCCTTGTATTCTTGTATTGTGAAGAGAAAGTAAAGAAAGTCCTCATCACATTGAGTTCCCCCTCCTCACACCATGAATTTCTAGGAAGATATCAACAAGAGTCTCACAGGCTAGACGGGTGTGGATGTGCTATTACATTGGTGGACAACCCAGATGGATGAGATCACAGGTAGAATGGAGGATTGCCCACGTGGAGTGAGTGCAGATGATGATCTAATTGTCATTGAGTAGTGGAAGGTCTATTGCATTGTGGGCTCACAAACCTCGGCTCTAGTCCTGACTCTGTACTCTACCGTTGGTGACCTGTTGAACTGGAACATGGAATTAACTGCCTCTGGAGGTCTGGATTTCCTCCCACTCGTAGTCTTGAACCAAAAACAGTTGGGCAATAAGCATGTATTAAGTGCCTCCGATGTGGCAGATGCTACTCTAAGACTGGTATGTATTATAGGGAGATTCTACCTCTACATTCTATAAATTGGACTGAATCTCCTCCCAACTCTGAGATTCAAGGGTTCTGAGATTATCTCCACATTTTCCGTCTGAATGGTCTCTTCAAGCTTTAGAATTTATCAATGACTGTTTGATTATGTAGCAAAGCACTGGACCATGAGAGAATTAACTATGACACAATTAAATTAGATTCAACATCTTTCGTCTATTGAGCCCATCTGCATTTTTGCTCATGTGATTCTTTGGTGACATCCTTTCCACCTGACATGGAGAAGCAGACAGGCCAATAGGACCTCAACCCAGTAAATCCTGGCTTTCAATCAAATACATGCCAGTTGTGAGGCCTTAAACAAGGCCTCTAACTTCTCTTACCTTCAGTTTAATCATCTGTCAAATGAAGACACCAACTGATTCTCAGTGATAGAACACATCATTAATAAAATAAAGACATCAGAATGGTGAAGATACTTCCCCAGAGAACAACCATAGGGACCTTTGCCTGGTAGAACCCATGCTTTCCTTCTGGGCTCAGTTCAACATAAGCTCTGTCATGTAACCTTTCCAGGCCTCCCATCTGCTAAGGCCTCTCCTCCATCCTCCCAAAATATTCATCTTCTATGGATTTTGTATTTCTCTTGCATATACTCTCTCTCTCTCTCTCTCTGTAACCAAATCATTTTGTGACCAACCATCTCTTGGATAAATCATTTAATCCCTCTTTGTCTCCATCTTTTTTTACCATAAAAAGGGGACAATAATAGCCTGAGTTGTTGTGAGGCTCAAGTGACATAATAATTGTAAGGTGCTGAGCACAGTGCCTGGTATCGTGTCTGAGACAGGGCATGAGTCAAGGTCTTTCTGCCTCCAAGTCCATCGCCATATCAAGAACATCATGTTCTCATTCCCAATAAATTGTTAGCTTCTTAAGGCAAAGAATGAATCATTTCCATGTCCATCTCCAGCACATTGCACCTAGCAGGATGCCTGGCATTAACCAGAGCTTCATAAAAGCCTGGCAATTGATCTATTTTATCTATTGATTGATTAAAGGTCATCATTTTTATCTCCAGTGCTTTTTTCTGTGCCTAACCCAGAGTGGGCAATGAATTGGTGTTTGCTGACTATTTGCTTGACTGAAAACTCTACAGCCACAATAATAACGGGTGCTTGTGGGTGCCTTACGGTTTGGAAAGTACTGCATGTGTGTCATCTTGTTTGGTTTTCACAGCTTCCCTGGAGGTAGCTACTATCATTCCTTCCATTTTATGAATGGGGATTCTGAGGCTGAGAGAAATCAATGACTTGCCCAGGGTCAACAACAAATAAGTGTGTCAGATGGAATTTAAATTCAAGGTTTCTTGACTCCCACACTGTATCTAGCCATCACCTGGTGGAATAGTGAGATGAATGTGCTCATCCTCCCCAAACTTTGCTGGCTGCTTCCCATTGTGATATTTCCCAGGAAATTTGAAGGGAGAGGCACAGAGGGGAAGCCAGAAAGTGGCTTGGTTTAATAAAGTCCCAGAGTACTCATGGCTATTCTGTTTGCTTACCTGAATGGCTCACCCATGTTTATTTTTAAGTCATGGAAAAGGTTAAATGCTTCATGGGTATAAACGAACTGGTCACTTCCCCTCTACACTTGAGGCTTTCTGCAGCCCCTGCTGTATTCCCCCATGCCAAGAAACAAGCAGTGTCTTATGAGGGATGACTGCATAAACATTCTCATTTAAAAACAAATAATGCGACAATTCCAGAGGCCTGGACAGAAAGTCGGTAGCAAAAAGAGCAGTCCCTAAATCCATACTCTATAAAACCCACATAGCTCATGAGGGGAATGATGTCTTATTGATCATGAACAATTATCCTGGACACCCGAGATCTGGGCTCACTCTCCCTTTGGTAGGAAGACTGCTATGGAAAAGCTGAGATGCTAAACAGCCGCATAAGGAGTATACCACTTCAATGAAATAATATAGCTCTGATGCAACACTAAACTTGCAATTACATAGTATCAAAATGTTACTTTTTAAAAATAGTATCTTGGGTAATGGGATCACACTTGTCATAATTATAAGGTTTGGTTCCTTTTCTCATGGTCCAAAGTACATCAAGGCAAGTAGTAGCCATTTGGACAGCAAAGCCTCCCTTTGACATGTCTATAGGCTCCAAAGGTTTAAAGAAACATTAAATAATCAGATCATTCATAGCTGGCATTTCCGCATCACGCCCACTGCAGTTGAATGCCAGCACCTTAAAATCATGGACTATTCTTTTCGTCTGGCTGCCTTTGTAACCCCGGCAGCCTGCAGAATATAGGGATAAGGATTGGACCTGTGATTTCATTTACATTGGGAACTCCCAGATGAGAAATCTCCCTATATCAGTGCGGGTCAGTGCCCTCTCTCCAACTTACAGTCTTAAAGAAATGCCTTTTAGACAATCGGCATTAAGTAAATGCTTAATGATCTTGGGCTGGATTTCTGTATTCTGACTTGCAGGTCTGCAATATGCTACACTGACATCATTTCATTTGAGCCTCCTAAGAATCCTTTGAAGTTGCTATGATAGGTACTATCATCCTCTTTCACAGATGAAAAATCTAAGGTTCAGAAAGATTGTTACATTGACCTAGTCTAAGTTTCTTGATGGGAGGGGGCTGCATTTTGTTTTTGGCTTTTGAATCCATAATGCCTAAAATAGCACTTCCCATACAGAAGGTGATTAATAAGTACTTGTTGAATTGAATTAAGCTGAACTGATCTTGCCAATGGCCAAAGAGTGAATAAATGTTAGAAGTAGGATGTGAACTATCATCTTCCTGACTCCTAGTCCAACATTCTACAGAACTGACTGTCTCATGTGTCCCTAACATCTCTCATGGG
The DNA here is from genome assembly GCA_028646575.1 of Pseudocheirus occidentalis. Classification (NCBI taxonomy): domain Eukaryota; kingdom Metazoa; phylum Chordata; class Mammalia; order Diprotodontia; family Pseudocheiridae; genus Pseudocheirus; species Pseudocheirus occidentalis. The sequence continues at coordinate 6,676,649 of CM053599.1, read as the reverse complement.
CTGTGAAACAAGGGATGAAAGACAAGAAAGAAAGCATTGTGAGAGATCCATGCTCACTCAAGAGCATCACAAGGATGCATGACCCCTATGAGGAAACACTCACCTAAGGCATTTGCAACAAAGTCCACATCTCTCTTCTCTTTTTTCCCCATGAAATTCCAATCAGAGATTCCCCAAGAATAAGCAGAGAGAACTGCAGACTCGGGACTGTAGCTGCTACACCAGGATGCCAAGATCTTAAATATCCAGATGTTAGTACAATGTGAGTGTGTGTGTGTGTGTGTGACAGAGGGAGAGAGAGAGAGAGAGAGGGGAGGGGAGGGAGGGGGGAAAGAAACGGGGCAGGGGGAGAGAGAGACAGACAGAGACAGAGAGGAGGGAGAGACAGAGAGAGAGAGGTGGGGGAAGGGAGGGAGGGAAGGAGAGAGGGAAGGAGAGACAGAAAATATAAGTGTTTTTTTATTTTTAGTTCTTTATTTTTTATTTTAAACTTAAATACATGAGAAAAGAAAATAAAACATTGCCATGTACACAGCAAAACATAAAAGAGGATTCAAAATAAAACAATAAATTTCCATTTCAAGAAAACCTATCTAATAAATCCCATACATTGCTTTCAAAGTTGCCCTGCTTTCCTTGGCTTCCTTGTTAGTTTTCTTTTGTTCTCAGCTGTGCACTTCTTACTTTATTTTTTCCTTCCCCATCCACCCCACCTTAAAGAAGGCTACAATTAAGCCTGGATATGTATACATATACATACATATAGATATCTATAAACATACACATACATGTAAGACCATCCTATGCTTACTTCTACTCATAATCTGCATCTTCCTTCACAGGCCCAAGTCTTTCCAAATTTTTCTGAATCAATCAGCTTATCATTTCCTACACCACATCAATATTCCAACCTAATCTCATCCTATCTGAGAGATTGTCTATGAAAGTTTTCTTGCCCATTTTTTTTCATTCCTTCTCTTCTTGGCTACATAGGTTTTATTTTATGCAAGAAATTTTTAATTTAAAATAATCAAAACTATCCTTTTTATACTTCAACAGTGCTCTTATGTTATAATAGAGTTTAAGGTCTGATATTGCTGAATCTACTTCATTTACATCTTTTTTCCTTGGTTTCTATGAAGTTCCTGACCTTTTGTTCTTCCAAATGAACTTTGTTGTTATTTTTTCTAACTCAGTAAAATAATCTTTAATAATTTAATTGGGATGACATTGAAAAGATAGATTAGTTAGGTAAAACTGTCATTTTAAAAATTATATTGGCTTTACCTACCCATAAACAATGAATATTACTTGAATTATTTAGATCTAAGTTTATTTGTATAAAAAGTGTTTTGTGTTTACATTTCTACAATTCCTGTGTGCATTTTGGCAGGTACATGCTCGGGTATTTCATACCATTTTAAATGGTCCAAATCAATATTATAATATTGCTGACACATAATGTCGTTTCTCTATTTTTCACTTTTGATTTAATCTATTTTAACCTTAGCTTTGACTGAGATCATGAGTGCTATCCCTGATTTTTTTACACACTAAATTCTATTCCTGCCTTTTATCTTTGTGTGTCTCTCTCATTTTTGTAATGTTTCCTGAAAGCAATGAATTCAAATGTTTAATCTGTTATCTATTTGTTTTATGGGTAAATTCATCCCATTCACATTCTAAGCTACAATTACTTGTTGTATATTTTCCTCCTTCCCATTTTTCCTCACTGTCCTTCTCCCTCCCTTATCCTTTCCCCTCATCCAAACCCCATGCCCTCTAACTTCTTTATAAATTGAGAAGATTTTTATTCTCTTCTAGATATATAAATGTTGTTCTCTCCTTAACCCATTCCTGATCAGAATAAGGCTCCAGCATTACCCGCCCTTCCCCTCCACTAACTTTTTCTGTATCAATTTTTGCCCTTTTATGCCTCATTTTTAGGGAATAATTACTCCTTTTTAATCTCTCCTTACAGTTTTTTTTAGAATCACTGCATCATACTCAGCTTAACCCATGTTTTTCTTTCAAACTACTCCAAATAATGACAAACATAAGATACTACTAGTCTTTTCACATATAAGAAGTAAATAATTTGACCTTATTGAGTCCCTTATAATTGGTCCTTGATATTTACCTTATATTTCTCCTGGAAGTTACATATCAAATTTCTCCTTAAGTTCTGGGGGTTTTGTCACAAAAACTTGAAAGTCTTTGAGTTTATTAAATGTCCCTGTTTTTCCATTCGGGATAATACTTAAATTTGTTTGGCAACTTATGCTTGGTGGTAACTGCAGTTTTTTTTCACTCTACAGAATATAATATTCCAAGATCTACATCCCTCAACATTGTAGCTTCTAGGTCTTGTGTAATCCTTATTGTAGGTCTATGATATTTAATTTTTTTCTTGTTGCTTCCAATATTTTCTCCTTAACTTGGGAGCTTTGAAATTTGGCTATGATATACCTATAAGTTTTCCTCCTGGGATCTCTTTCAGGTGGTAATTGGTGGGGTTTTTCTATTTCTACTTTGCCTTCTTGTTTGAGAATTTCAGGGCATTTTTCTTTGATAATTCCTTGTGATATTGTATCAAGATTCTTTGTTATCATAATTTTCAGGTAGTCTGACTATTCTTAAATTATTTCTCCTCGATCTGTTTTCCAGATCAGTTGTTTATCTGGTGAGATGTTTCACTTTCTTCTCTGTTTTTTCATTCTTCTGATTTTGTTTTATGATTTCTTGATGTCTTAGAATGTCATCAGTTTTCCCCTTACCCAATTCTAGTTTTCAAGGAATTATTTTCTTCCTTAAGTTTTTTTTATTTTCTATTTCCAGTTGGTTGACTTTCTTTTCATAGTTTTCTTTATTTTCTCAGATTGCTCTTATTTATTTTCTGTTTTTCCTCAATCTCTTGAATTTGATATTTAAAGTCCTTTTTTAAGTTCTTCCAAAAACTATTTGTGCTTGGGACCATTTGCTGTTTCACATTGAAAAAGAAGTGGGGTTTTCAATTCCATTATCTTCCTTTGATTATGAACCCAGATCTTCTCTATCCCTATAGTAACTATCTATAGTTGGGTTCTTTCTCCTTTGCTTACTCATCTTTATTTATTTGTGTTTTGTTTTATTTGAGTTTTGAGCAGCTTTAAGTATAATCAAGTTGTAATCCCAAGGTTCAGGGAATGATGCCCAAGCCTCAGGTCCTTCTTATTGCTTTCTGAGCTCACCTTGGATGTCTCCCCTCTGTTCCTAAGCCACAGCTAGGGCCCCCAGGCACCCTGTCCCACAAATGATCTTGCTCTCTGAAGTCCCTCAGATGGGTACAAACTACAGCTCTCCTCTCTACCCAGGACCTGAAGCCAGGGACTCTGCTCTCCTGCAAGTTCCCACAGCTAACAGGGTCGCCATCCCAGGTGTGTGCTAGCTCGTCCTCCCCGTGGCCATAGCACAAGACACATCTGATCAGCACTGCTGTGCTCGGGGTCCCTCGACAATACAAGGTCCCTCCATCTTTTCTTACTCAGCTGTTCCCCCCACCATACAAGATGAAATCTTCTAAAGCTCAGGCTACCTCTCCACCCAGATACCCCCAAGGCTTTTTGTTTGTTGATTCTGCTGAGTTAGCCTGGAGATGTTTGCACTTCGCTCAGGCCTCCTCTGCCCCTGGAGGTCCAGTCTTTCCTGGGGTCTCCCAGTTTACCCCAGGTTTATTTCTGCTGTTCTGAGGTGATGTGCTTTTTTTGTGGAGGTCATTTGGAGAGCCAAAAGTTTTCTGACCTACTCTGCCATCTTCCCAAAATCCTCCATTCAAACAAAAACAATTTCTTAAAAATTCTCAGGCCCAAAGTCAGTTTCTTTCTGATATTGTCAGTCACTTTTCTGGGGGCAGAATTCCCACAATATTTTTGATGGGCTGAGAGAAATAAGGCCCCAGATGACACCAATAGTAGGCTTATGGTGGATGTGAACAAAAGTAAAAGCCGAGCAGCAATAAGGAGGAAAGGAATCCAAAGGAGGGAGAGTCTCAGCACCCAGAGATTCTCTCCTCTGGAGCCTCACCTTGAGGGCTAGGCATTTTTCATCCTGGAATGAGTTCCTGACTCCCAGCAATGGATGACGGAGATCATTCTGAGAAGGTGATGTCTCTATCAATCCTTTTGAATGTCCTCCTACCTGAAATGTTCTTCAATTGTCCATTCGGCAACTGTGTTGGGAGAATTTCCTCACTCAAGCCATCAGGAGGTTTTTTACTTCCACTGTGAAATGGGTGTCATTTTGTCTCCCATTGAACAGGTGATGAAACTGAGATTCAGGGAGGTCCTGTGTCTTGCTCAGAGTCACACAGCGAATATCTGAACCCACATCTTCCTGACTCTAAGTACAGTATTCTATCCATTATACCATGTTGAATGGACTAGTTTGGGTCAATGAGGAGAGAAATTTAAAACAAACTACTGAACTCAATCCTGCTCCTAAGCAATATTTTTCTAAAACATTCTGGAAGAGAGATTTTTGTGACACTCTTCCAGTGTGGTCATATACCTGTGTGCGTCTCATCTTCCCCAGGAGAACATCAGTCCCTAGAGGATAGGTACTCTTCTCTGGTCATGTGTTCCCTGTGGATAGAAGGCCATCAGACTGGGAGTCAGGAAGACCCTCCAGCACATGTAAGCTATGTGACCCTGGGCAAGTCACTTACCTTTGTTCTTCTTGTAGGCATCCTGTATGCACCAGTTTCTATACATGTTGTCTCCTCCATTAAAATGTAAGCTCATTGAGGGCGGGGGCTTTTCACCCCCCAGCTTGTTTCTGTGCCTGGGACATAGCCAGCACTTTGTACGTGGCTGTTGAATGATCTCAATTTGTCGACCTCTGAGTATGCCCAGGCAGCTTTTTAAAGTTTTAAACGACAGAAGGGCTACCAACATAGAGTGGCTGAGGCAGGGCCAGTGGCTCCTTATATGAACAACATCATGAGTTTGGAGAAGAACAAATCAAGGCCATAAAGCATAGGATCAGGATCTAGAACTGGAAAGAGACTCAGGGGTCTTCTAGTCCAACTCCCTCTTTTTACAACTGGGGAAACTGAGGCTGAGAGACATAAAGTGACTTGCTCAAAGCCCCACAGCAAGTAAGGAGCAGAGCTGAGGTTTGACCTGGCATCCTCTAACCCCAAATACATGCTACCTGACCCATGAAAAGAAGCACTAAGAAACTCATACATGGATTCAATTGTCACATTATTTTTCATATACATGGTCTCTCCTTTCCCATCCTATAAATTTCCTGCCAATAGGGACCATGCCTCCTTCCCCTTTGGTCTCCACCCAGCATCTCTCTGGCCCCAGCTGGCTACTTGATAAAAATGCTTCAGTCACTTTGAAGAGATCAGTTTTATAGATCAGAATTGAAAGAACCAGTTTCCAGACTATATAATCCACAGGCTTTAAATTGAGACTTGGGATTAGGTGAGGCATAAAAATCTAAGTTGACATCAAATAGTAGTCACAGTTGACGTAAATACTAGTGCTTTAAAGTTTGCAAAATAGTTCACAGACATTATCTCATTTAAACTATAAAACAAGCCCACAGTGTAGGCAATAGACATTCTTATCCATTTTACAGAAGAGGAAATTGACTCATCAAGGTCAAGTGACTTGCCCAGAGTCATACAGCCAACATAGCTGCAGGATTAGAACCCAGGTTTATGAGCCCTACGTCTGCCAATCTCAGAGTCCTGACATATACATCAGAATCATCATAATTCTAATAACCCCTCCATAAAAATGGCACGGGAGTGGGGATAAGCAAAGGGGGGCATCCCAGAGGCTCCCCTTTTAGAAACAAGCAGACAAAGAAGGATGGTTTCTTCCAAGTTGGCCTGTTTAAATCAACGAAATGTCATGCAGGGGAACCTTAATTGGACCATCCTGAGCTCACTGGGTACATTGATATTGAAATATCTGAAGGCATCAACCTGGCAGGGACATCCAGCATCTCTGGTCCCTCCTAGAAAGTTAATGTGCTCATTACCTGCATTTGTCATGCCTTGGATCTTAGCTGTCCAGATTGGAACAGACTCACCCGTCAGGGCCGACCCTTGATAGTCAGACCGCTCATAGGACGTGACTGGGCATGATCCAAAGTGACATGACCCGAGGGGTTACAGCAAGCACACATCTCACTTGCCATGGATTATGATAGAACCACGGTGGCAGACCCAGGAGAGGCAGGCTTTGGGAACAGTAAGGGAATCGCGGCCACAAGCAGGCACCGGCAATTGTCACCTTGCAGATTAACTTGTTCCCACGGTCTCTAAGAGCCCAAGTGCCCATCGCTCTGAGTCCCCATGCCAGTGAATAGAGAAGCACTGCTCATTTCTCCCCTTCACAAAGGTCAGCTCTCCACACTGACGAGGACAGTGGGATCTTAAGAGAACATTTCTAGTGGCATTTGCTCTATTAAAGAAGAAAGTCAAACAATTGGAATGGGGGGGGGGCGGGGAAGCAGGATTCTCTGTGGGTAAGAGAGGAACAGAGAAAAGAGAAAAAATGAACCCAAACTCTGCAACCCGGAATATCTAAAACAGCACCTGAGGATGGCCCCAAGTTCATTGCCACAGCCCAAAGCCCAGGGGCCTTCTTCCCCATTGTATTGGTGATCTGAATGGGCATTCGCTTTTCAGATTTAACCTCATCCCTTCTTACTAACCACTTAAAGGTTGCCCCTCTTAGAGTAAAGTCAGACCTATGGAGGATGACCTATGAGCAAGCAGTTAATAGATCCATCACATTTGGATGCATTCCAAGAAGGCAGGAACGCATTCAGTTTTTCTCCCCAATAAAGGTCTGGGCTGTTGGAGGATGCTTATAATCATTTCAGTCCCCTCTGTTGCCCTGAAATTTCATATCCTAGTTAATGGAAATCCACACCTGTCTATTGTTAGTGTCTGGGATGACATGACCTAGCCATTGCAAGGGTGAAATCCTCAACCCAAAATTAAGAACTAAATTACATTTTTAGCAATCCAACTATAACTGAACACATAAACTCAGCTTTCCTTGATGATTCAGAAGGCACTTTGGGAATTCACCATAGCTACCAGGTCCATCAGTTTCCATGGTATTGGTAAAGTGTAGAATGGAAAGGCTGACAGAAATCTGTTTGATGAAATATTAGATAATAGTGAGTCTTCCATACTAGGAATTTGGGGAGGAGATTCCCCCAAGATCTTCATGGCCTTTTAAAGGTGATGGGAACCAAAAAGCCCACCTCCTCTAACTAGGCTGACATCTCTGTCTCCCCCACCCCCTCCCATCATCACCATCCCCAGAGAACATCTGGGACCTATGTGGCCAAAACTGACCCAGGGTCAATCCACATTTAGCCAGAGCCAGATTTCATAGCAATGGCTTGTTTTGGTTTGTTTGGTTGTATGGTACTGGAAGATGTGTTTAGTTACAACTTGCATTCCATTATTTATGCAAATAATCTCCTTCATCGCTTTAGTCACTGTAGTAATTAACCATGCGGAATTTTGTTGGGACAAGACCTAACCCAAGAAGGCCTCCATATCGCAGAAACCAAACATTTTTATGAACCTGGAGATTTGGTGGAACTTTTAAGAACTGGTATCCCATTCTGTTGTGTGATATAACCCCGGGGAAAATTTTGGAGAGATCAAGCATTAGAACATCTTTGTGAAAAGAGGAAAATGGACATGTTTTAAAAGAAGAGTTTGAAGGAATAGAGAAGAATTCAGGGTAGCTTTTGAGGCTCCGTGTTCCAAGTTCTCTTCTAAGCAGAATTCCTTTAAAATAGAGGAATTGGCACTGATGGGGGAATCTGGGATGGGAAATGCATTATTATACATAACAATTGTTGTACTTGAGAGAAACTATCTGGAAAAAAATAACACCCTAGAATAATTGCAAATGAAATTCATGTATCAAAACCAGGGCTGTGAAAATAGTTTAAATGTTTCTTGAATTTATATCTAGTCCTTAACCTAAATGCAGATTTTTGTTCAAGCTACACTTCTGCCTCATGGTCAGGACGCCCGAAAACTCCTGGCGTGGAAAATTGGCAGAATAAAGTGGATTGAATTGGTCTCCATGGAAAAATAGATTTTGGCAGCTGCAACCTCCTCCTTTCGAGCGTCCCTCTCTCATCCCATTCCGCTCTCCACACATATGCCTCACCTGTTTTGGCACTGCCCCTCCCACCTCACATGACTTCAGAGAAAAAGAGCAGAGCTCAGACCAAGAGGGTAAAGTAGCAGCCAGATTACAGTGGGTCTCTTCTCCTTCAAGCTCTTCTTGGCTCTGAGTGAAGAGGGGCTCCCAGTGTCTTCCTAACTTTAGCAGCCAGATGAGAACAGCCAATCCCTATCTCTCCACCCCCACCCAAATACTCAAGGCAGAATTCTCATGCTCCTGATACCTGCTCCCCCAAAAGTTTCCTCAAGGGCTATGTCATGAAACGGAGAATGAGAAGCCTGTTCTCAAGAGAGGACTTGAAAAGCCCCAGGGGCTTAATAGGAATTCCCATCCCCTGCTGAGCTCCATTTTCTGTCCTCCTTCAAAAGCACAAAAGGAAAGCAATAGAGGTGGCTGTGCCTGGACAGGCAGTCTGCCACAGCCATTGGGAAGCAGTGAGAATTTGGAAATCAATCAATAAGCCTTCATTGAACTCTCACTGTGTGTCGGCACCATGCTAAGCTCTGAGGGTACAAAGAAGCAGCAAAAATAGTAACTGCTCTCATGGAGCTTATATTTTAATGAAGCAGACAAAAATGTATGGATCAGAATCTCTGAGATGCTGCCATTTACCTGGCATTTCTATCGTGTCTTAGGATTTGTGAAGCAATATGCCCATCATCTCGTTTGATTCTTAAAACACCCTGAGAGGTAGGGACTGTTACTATTCCCATTTTACAGATGTGGAAACTGAGGCTGAGAGATGTTAAGTGACTTTCCCAAGGTCACTGTATCTGAGGCAGAATTTTATCTCAGGTCTTCCTGATTCCTGCAGGTGCAGCACTCTGTTCATGGCACTACCTATGGATGATAATTTCAGAGGGAAAGCACTGGTATGTGGGTGGTCCAGGAATGGCTTCCTGGGGAGGGTGGCACTCCAGTTGTGTCTTAAAGTAAAACCAGAGATTTGAATAGTTGTAGTTTTGGAGGGAGACTGTTCCAGATATAGAGAACAGCCTTGCAAAGGCATGGAGGTGGGAAATGAAGTATTTAAGTAACAGCAAACCCACCAGTTTGGCTGCATCATAAAGTGAATGGAAGGGAGCAGAATGCAAGAATATGGGAAAGGTAGGGAAAAGTTAGGTTGTGAATATCCTTACAACCCAAACAGGGGACTTTCAATTTGGTCCTGGAGGTAATAGGGAGCCACTGGATTTTATTGAGTAAGGAGGGGACCTCATCAGACTTGGGCTTTAGGAAGATCCCTTTGGCAGCTTCTGGAGAATGCGAAGATCATCAGCATAATTCTTACCAATTTGAAGAATCGGTTTGCTGACTTAATAAGTAAGACTCTCCCTAAGGCGGTTTACAAGTGCCCAGTTTGAAAGGCAGCTCTGAGCGCTCCTAGGAATTTCACAAGAATCTCTTTTAGGAGCAAACCACAGTTTAGCTAGGACCTCAGCGCCTTGCTGCTTCTGGCATCTTTTTCTCCGCACCTTGGAATAAGCCCTCCTTGCCCAAATCCTACACACACACACACACACACACACACACACACACACACACACACACAACACCTCCTGTATAGCATGCCTGAAATCAGTGGCGTGAACCTCCCCACAACCCTCAATCCATTTTCCAAGAGTCAGGCATGTGGTGTTGGCAGAATGTTTTGAAAGAAAGCATGCAGTCATATTCTCTAGGCAGGTGAGCAGTGTACCCCCCAAACACCAAGCTATGACAAGCAATTCTCATGCCTGGAGCAACACTTCCTGGTGCAAGCAGAATCAGGACAGGAAAATCTAGTGAAATGCACCCTTGAATCAACTTAGTTACTCATGATTTGAAAATAATTCAGGAAAGAATTAAAATAAATGCAGTTGAGGAAAGAGAATCAGTTACCTGAGTGACTGAAGGGAGAGAAGCTCAGAGCTGGAAGGGACCTCAGAGGGCAGATAGTCCAACCCCCAAGATTTGGGCTCCCACATTCTTTGCAAATTACTAGTTTCAGCAAGACTCCTTTGTGCACCAACAACACTGACTGGGGGAGGAGCATGAGAATAATTACTCACTGTGATGTTGTCAGTGCTCATGAACAGAGTTCAGGAGAGAGACTGGTCCCCTGGAAAGGAGAAAGAGAAGTGGAAGCTCTGGGAATGTGAGAGAGCAGAGTCTTGGGGGTTTCTTCCTAGGGTAAAGGAAAAAAGGGAGGGCACAAGCAGGCAACAGTCTCCTGGCCCCATCACCTCACAAACTAAGACCTTCTCTTTCCCACTCATCATTAAACATATGATCTCATATCCTCCTAATCTTCTGCTCTGCTGAAGGAAAACACTCAATAAATTGTTGTGCCTTCTAAAATTCTCACCCTGGGACAAAGTTCCAATGGCCCTGGGCTAGTTACACCTCAGCCAGATGAGGAACCTGCAGATAGTCGGGTGTTTTTTCAATCCTTCCAACCCAGCCAGGTCCTTTTGCAGAAAGGTGCTCCTACAGAGTGAGCATACAGGCTATCTCCTGTAAGTGTTGTGTCCATTTTCTCTTTCTGTAACCCTCAGTGGTTTTCACTGTAATCTTTTCTCTCTTTTCAGCTGGTTAATAACCCACTAGCAAGTCAGGCAGCGGCAGCAGCTGCAGCAGCAGCAGCAACCATGAGCTCCATAGCGAGCTCGCAGGCTTTTGGCAATGCTCTCTCCAGCCTTCAGGGGGTCACAGGCCAACTAGTTACTAATGCCCAAGGACAGGTGAGTGGGAGTTGGGAGAGGAGGAACTTTTCATGGCAGATGCATCTGGGAAAGGAAATGTTTGCTTTGGGTCTTTGTTTTGCATGATGATGATATGTGACAGCACATTTTGGAGGCAAATGAGCATTGTTTGCTAACCACACCAAGAATTAAAGAAGGGTTGAAAAGTCATTTCTTTTTTAGAACCCAAGACTTCCCTGCCCCCAAGGGTCAATGGTGGCTCTTCTACTATCTGCATGATCCATAAGGGAAGCAACATGATGCAGTGCAGAGAAGGGCCCCCTTAGGGTCAGGAAGACCTGCACCCAAGCCCTGCCTCTGGTGCATGTTGATTGTGTGACCATGGGCCAGATACTTCTCTGCCCAGTGCCCCAAGGAAATCTCTATGACTCTAGGTTACAGACAAGTTGTTGATCTGTATCTATGGAAGGCAACTCACTTCAGGAGATCCTCCACAGCTGAAATCACTGGTCCAGAACAAAACCAACCAACCAGAGACACCCATGACTGACCCATGATTGAAGAAGAAATATTTTAGTACAGAAACGTACATGAATACAAGAAAGCTCTGGGATTCTGTCAGCTTTAGGAACTCCTGGACTTGGAAAGCCTTCTACTTAATGGGGAACACAGCACATCTGGGCCTAGGCAATTGCTTGAGGCACAGAAAGTTCAATTGTATTTGAGACTCCTAAGCCTATGAGAAAGGGAAAGGAGGAGGGATAACCAAGCCACCTGCCAGTAGGCTCTGCCCCATCTGCTTCTCTCATGTCCCTTCAATGGCTTCTGTTACTCTTTTATCATCATCAATTCCAGTCTATCTATGGAGGCCAATGATCATTTGTCATCAAGTTCATGTTGCTGTCCATTTTGCAGCAATAGAAAGCTCACAGATCATGATAACAAATGCATTAATGAGGCTTCCTAATCATGGAGTTTATCATCCTGATAAACCAACATGCCACAGCACGAGTCTATATTCAAGCTGCTATGGGACATTTCCCCTGGGATGAGACGACCAAATTCAGGTGTCGATATCCTTGGTAAGACCCCTGCAGTTCTCTGCTCTTCGTGCTGACATGATGAAGCCCAAAGGGTGAAGTCCCTTCTTTAGGAAAATATTTCCTGCCAGAGACTTTTGCTCACCTAAAAGCTTACTTCGTGCATTCTGGGGCAAAGGGGATTCTGCTGCCTCCAACTTTGTTTTTATTATACATGAGGAGTAAACAAAGATGCAATCGTAGCTAAAATGTCCGCATAGAAGGCCCAAGGAAAAAATGCTGACCTTGTTCTATTTCCTGGGTGGGTGCAGAATTGTTCTATCAGTACCCAGAGGGTTGAACGATGGAGCTTGTCAAAGAGAGCCCTTATCTAATGAATCATCTTATCGCAGGGGCGCACCACACATATTAAAGGGGGATTGTATGAACACTGTGCCCTCTACAATAACCTCTCAATGTCTACTTTAACCCTTGTTTCAATCCCTTTTCATCAAGGGATCATTTTATGCAGCCAGCTTTAAATGGTGCCTCTCAAAAGCCTATTAAGATTTCTGGAGGGATGGGGGATTGGGATGGAAGAAAAGTTGGTTATAATGGCCATAAGTCATAGTCAGATCAGTTCCATCTCAAAAACTGGTTTCTTGATATCTGAGCCCCAGAAATAGACCAACCCCACCTCTTCTTTTCTCCTGGGATGCGCTGGACTCTTTTTAAGATGCAAATTGGAAGAGAAACCTTCTTTCATCGGTTTGCCCATCTGCGTTTTTCTGCTCAAATGTTCATGTAGAAAGCACTTCCATTCCTCACTACTCTGGAATTTGCAATGATTCTATGCTCAAAAAAATACATAAAGAATCAGCTGGACTTTACTTTCCTGGTGAAAAAAAATACCCAGGAATGCCACAGGTTATAAAGGCAGCAGGAGGGAAGATCTCTTTCCTGCTCAAGGGCTAACGTTGGCATCATTTGTTATTTGCACAGATCTCCTCTGCTACCTGTCTGGGGAAGAACTCCTCTGTTCTGTTAACTTTTCAAGAGAATGCTGTCCACTGATTTTGAATAAATGCTGACTTCATTTAAGTCAATTTAGAATGACTAGACTGAGTGGGATTGAGTTATGCTGGTTTATTAGAGAAGTGTTTATACAGGGATATGCACATGACCCCCCCCCCAAATGTGTCTTTGATAGCTTCAAAGTAAGCATTGAAGCATCAGAGTCTAGAGCACAGATATTAGCTAAAAACCTACTATCTTTTATTGATGGGTCACTCCTCTTACAAGAAGAGTCAGAGACTACTCTTCCATTTTCCAATAGGTCAAAGTGAGGCAGCATTTTGGAATTGAAGGCAGACAACATTTGATTCAGGAAAACCTAGATCAAAGAATTCCATTTGAAGAGCCAGAAGGACTTCTCTGAAAATCGAGGTTCTTAGCCTGAGGTCCTGGTTGTTCTAGTATTTTGGTACCTTTTTTGAATATTTTTGTTTCCTTTGAAATTCTATTTATTTTATGCATCTAACAACCTTATTCTCAGAAAGGGTCTCTAAGATTCCCCAGACTGCCAAGGAGCCCATGACAAAAGAAAAGGAGAACCTCGCTGTAGTATGAGTCCAGACCTCTTGTTTGGCAGATGAGGAAGCCAAAGCCTGACAACGTGAAGGGAATTCTGAAAGGCCACAGAAGTGGGAGGTGAAAGAGCCTTGCACCTCCCAACATAAGCCTTAGCACCATTCCAGGCACATGAGAAGCCTCAGTCTTCCCTTGTGCTCACAGCACCTAGTTCTACATTCTGGGGTTAAGCAAAAAATAGTCCAACCCCAGATCCTCTGATTCCAAACCCAGCATTCTTTCAACTATACTGCACATTCACTGCCCTGGACACCTACTAGTTAGGTGAGCAGGAGCACTTCCCAGAACCTCTCTGGGCCCCAGGCATCTCCTGAGGACTGTTAATTATTGACAGGTCATTGATTGGCCTTAGTGGAAAGAGCTGGTGCACCAGGAGTTTCTCCAAGAATGGATTTCCTGCATTCAGCAGCACTGCCTGCCTCACACTCCCAGGAATGAAAAAAGAAAGCTTCCAGACCCAGGTTAAATGCTTCCCTCTCCCTGGCATATTATAGTGTCAGCTTAAGTCTAAGCTGCAGCTATATGTGCTCCTGAAGCCAAAAGAGCCACTAACTTCCCAAACCTTTGAGTTCACCCTGCAGAGACGGGAAGTCATCCTTCCTTTGGGGGGGGAGGGGAGGTTTCCTGATGACCTTTGTTCATGAAGCCAGTGCTAAGAAACTGAGATTGTAGAAGCAGAAAGAGCAGATCTGGGCTCAAAAGGGGTCCTTAGCTCATGTACCACAGTGAGGAGGGTCAGCTGCTTAAGGGAAGCCAGGCAAGGTCCCCATTCCTTAGAGAATTTCCACAAAGCTTTAGTGCATCTGTCAAAGTCAATTCAAAAGAATGTACACAAAAGAAACCAGTAAGAATGGGCATCTTAGGTAGCATAGCCAAAAACAAGTGGGGGACACTAGGAACACTGAAGTAAAGCTTGTCTGTCAGTAGCTTAGGTGACTTTGTACATACCATTTGTTTCTGAGTATGTTTCAATGGGCTCTTCATTCCACCCAGATGGACTCTACACCAGGGAAGGTCACAACCTATCCATACTTTCTCATCTCTAGAAGGGAGGGAAGGAGAAGATTCATTCATTAAGTGTCTACTCTGTGCCAAGCACTACAGCAAGCATATTAGAAATATTTTCTCATCTGATCCACACAACAACATCCCTGTGATGTGGGTGCTATTAGTAACCCCATTTTGAAGTTAAATGACTTGCCCAGGGTCGCACAGTGAGTAAATGTCTGAAACTAGGTTTGAAATTGTGTCTTCCTGACTCCAGACCCAGTTCTCTATCCACTGTGCTACTTGCGTGCAACTTCTTTGGGGGTCTTTATGAATTCCTCTGCAACACCCAGCCATTACCTCCTTTTTTCCCTTGCTGAGTTGTCTGCCTGGAATGAAAGTTGATTCTACTTAGGTGGCAGTTTAGAAGATTTTGTTGCCATGACCAGTCCTCGCCAGAAGGTTTCTAACTCAACAGTCCATTAGTGTAATGCACATGGTCAGTGGGTCCAGGTCTGCAAGATTTGGTAGGACCATAATTTAAGAGCTAGAAAGGACCTCAGAGGTCAGTTAGGGTAACATTCTCATTTTATAGGTGAGGAAGCGGAGGCCCAGGAAGACAAAGCCCAATGTCACGCAGATCAAAGTCAATATCTATCTGTGTCATATTTAAAAGTGTAAGTAGTGGGGCGGCTAGGTGGCACAGTGAATAGAGCACCGGCCCTGGAGTCAGGAGGACCTGAGTTCAAATCCAGCCTCAGATACTTAACACACACCAAAAAAAAAAAACTAGCTGTGTGACGTTGGGCAAGTCACTTAACCCCAACTGCCCTCCAAAAAGCAAAAAAAAAAAAGTGTAAGTAGTGAAACAGGTGAATTTACCACCAGTGAAAAGGAAATTAAAGCAGTTACTAGGAGCTCTTTTGCCCAAACATATGCCAAGAATTCTGACAATCTAAGCAAAGTGTACACACCTTTACAAAGACATAAAATGCCCAGATTAACGAAAGAGGAAACAGAATACTTAAATAATAATTCCATTTTAAAAGAAGAAATTGAATGAATCATCAATGAACTTCCTAAGGAAAAAATGGACCAAACCAGATGGATTCACAAGTGATTTCTACCAAACATTTAAGAAACAATTCATTCCAGTGCTATATAAACTATTTAGAAAATAGGAAAGGATGGAGTGAAAACAAATACCTTATGGTGCTGATATTTAAACCAGGAAGAGCTAAAGCAGAGAAAGAAAATGATAAAGCAATTTCTCTAATGAATATTGATGCAAAAATTGAAATAAAACACTATCAAAAGGAAAGATGTAACTAATGACAATATACACTGACATCTTGATTAAACACAGCTCCCAGCAGCCTCCCTCCGTAAGTTAGTGCCAGCTTCTTTTTCTATACCCCATCGCGGTTTGTACATATCTAGATTATGCATGTTGTTTTTCATTGGAGTTGCATTCAACTGTTTCCTTGGTGTCCCAGGGGAAATTAGTCTCTTATTTGCATTTCAAAAAGTAAAAAAAAAAATAATCAAGAAACCGCTATTAATTTCAATTAACTTAAAAGTGTCAGAGTCAGGACATGTCTCTTGGAGGTCATCATTGTAGATGGTTCCCAATTATGATTTTTTTTTCTTCCTTAAATCTAAAGATAAGGTTGGGTTCTCCAGGTGCTCTGAGTCCCTACAGTGGTCTATTCTCTTGGACTTATGTGTGTTAAGACAGGGATCCCCAAAGAGCCCCCGTGTACTTGTGACACAAAAGCCCTCCACCTGAGGACAAATGCAAGTCTTACTCGATAGTCATTCATTCAATTGTGCCCACCTCTGGAGCTTTTTAATCCATAATTAGCTGTCAGACCCAAATAGAGAGAGCATCCTTGTTGATTCTCCCCTCCCCCACCCATCTCAGATAATAGCAGGGCCTACTTTGGTCCTCATTATCCTGATGAGCCACCGTTTGCCTTCTGAGATGCTTGACGTTAAATGGTGCTAATGACGCCTGATGGCTGGGCTGCTCCTAACAAGGCTCTCGGCAGGAGCAGCAATGAAAGTGATTACAATGGAGATAGATTGGCTGGGATGGTTTGCTTTGTAGTGTCTCAGCTGCTGACACTCAGCGACATAATCAGGTCACAGAGCTGGTCAGAGCCATCAGCAAGAGCCCTCGCTGGAACCCTCATTATAAACGCATATTATTCAGCCGGAGACCTTCCCCGCACTACCAGAAGCCCTTCCCCCACCACCTTTCCCTTTCCATTTTTTCTCTATCTCTTTATGAAGAGAGAGGAACTGAAACCACTTTCTGAAATTCAAGGGTTAATCCAATAAAGTCCATTAAGTAAAAGAAAAAGCCTTATTAAATAAATGAAGAGAAAACAGCTCCTGAATTCTCTTCTAGCCTTCACCCCACCCCAACACTCTCTCTCTCTCTCTCTCTGTCTCTCTGTCTCTGTCTCTCTCTCTGTCTCTGTCTCTCTCTCTGTCTCTCTGTCTCTCTCTGTCTCTCTCTCTGTCTCTGTCTCTCTCTCTCTCTCTCACACACACACACACACCCCAGTGTACAGTGAAATCTAATGTTTTTTCCTTGGACACTGGTCTACAAAGCACCAGGCAACACAGCTGTGTCTCTGTTTCTTTATATAGTCCCTTATCCAAATTTATTTTCTTTACCTAACCATGGAAGAGAGAGGGAGAGGCCTCTGGTGCTTTACTGTACAGGGATTCTGGACACCTCCCTTCCTGCTTAGGAGGTAGGAAAGTATTACCATTTGCACCTAAGTGGGCACAGTTCTGAACTGGACAGTAAGCATTCTTTATTGCTCTGCTCCAGCCCCAAGACAGGGCCTTGTCAGATACTCCCACTTCACTGGGTTCTCTATCAATTACTCAGCAGTCATTTACTATATGCCCTTTATGTGCTAGGAACCCTGCTCTCTGCTGTGGCTCCAAAGAGAAAAATGGAGGAGGCAGCTATGTGGCATGGGGAACAGAGTGCTGGACTTGGAGTCAGTAAGATCAGCCTCACCCTAGGCTTAGGGGTAGGGTTCCATTGGCTTCCACTGATGCAGATAGCAGCTCTTCCCATTGCCTGGGAACTGAAGGAAGTGTCAGTGACTTAGTAAAGGTGCCACAACCAGCATGTGTCAGAGGCAAGACTTGAACCCAGCTCACCTTGACTCTAAGCCTGGCCCTTCAAAGATGCCATGGTGACTGTTAATTTTATTAGTCTTGTTGATATTCAAGGGGCAACTCCCCTTGGAGAGAGTACTTTTGGCATCCAACTTTTCAGGAAGTAAGTGTCTCACCTGGTAGAGTGCTCTCTTGCCAAGAGCAGCGGAACCACAAGCCCTTTCCACTGTAAGCACTGTGGGCATGACTATGGGCAAAACACTCTCCCTCTCTGGGCCTCAGCATCCTCATCAGCAAAACAGGACAGATAATGCCTGCCCTCCCTATAACTCAGAGCTAAAGTAAGGATCAAAGGAGGCAATCTTTGTAGAAACCCAACATATTGTTCAAATGTGAACGAGCTGACAGGAGGTCAGGGGAGCCCCTAAATCCAAAGGAGGGAGCACTCTAAAATCAGGACAGAACCCTGGATGGCCTCCCAGCTTATACTTCCCTTTACCAAGATCAAGCCCTCAGGCCGCCAGGTGTGAGCTGGAATCAAATACACCCTGGGGCTGTGGACTTTTCATTTGTTGTCATTCAGCTGGTCAGTTGTATCAGACTCTTCACGACTCCATGGGCCGTAGCATGCCAACACTGTCAATGGGCTTTTCTTGGCAAAGATGCTAAAATGGTTGGCCATTTTCTTCTCTAGTGGATTGAGGCAAACAGTTAAATGATTTGCCCAAGGTCACACAACTAGTACATGTCTAAGGCTGGATTGAATTAAGATCTTCCTGACTCCGAGTCCACTCTCTATCCACTGAGTCACCTAACCGGAATCCTTTCAAGCCAAAATTACAACCACTCTCTAACATATCTTATGGAATCATAGTTTTAGGGTTGGAAGGGACCTTTGAGGTCACTGAAGCCCAATTCTTCATTTTATAGATGAGGAAACGCAGGCTCAGATTGGTTAAGTGATTTACCCAGGGTCACCCTGTTAGTATCTGAGACAGAGTTCGAAACCAGATCTTTTCTGATGTTAAATCTGGCACTCTATCCACTATGCTAACTACCAACCTCTGGGCTTTTCCACAAAGCTGACTGTGTCAACAGCCCTCCCCTCGGTACAGTGAAAGAATACAGTCTGGAGTTAGCAAACCTGAGTTTAAGTACTATCTCCGATGCATACAACCTGGGTGACCTTGGACAAGTCTTACAACCTCCTTTGGCTTCCGTTTCGTCATCTGTAAAGTGGGGGGGGTGGGGCTGGGTGGGTTGATCTTGAGGTCCCTTGAAGCGCTCAATCTATGACCCCTCTAGGAGCTGCCCTTATTAAACAAGACTGGCCAAAGACTGGGATCCCAAATTAATGGGATTCTTTTCTTATCTTCATGACCAGTTTTCTGAGTGATCATGAAGTCCCCCCAAAAAACTATTTGTTTATGCCTCAATTTATCCATCTGGAAAATGGTTCCACTGGGAATGTTCCACCCAACATGTGGGTGACCGAGTTCATGTCTCTAATCATACGAAGACCCTTCTCTTCATTATCTCTCTGATGAGAGGGAAAGTGAATTCAGAAAGTGGCAAAAGCTGCCCATACAATGACCTGGGCTTTAGAGTGTTCTCTACCATATTCCCTACAACCGGAGGTAACTACGGAGGTATCAGAACATGAAGTGACCAGGAATGAGAAAGGGGGAGAGAAGCAGTCCAGAGAAAGAGGGAAATGGGAGACATCTTAGGGAACAAAGGAGAGACCCCAGGTGCAAGCTAAAACATTGTATGCTAAAGATTTGCATGGCCTGATTGAATCTTTTTTTTGTAGACACAATGTCCAGTGTTTCAGGGTAGAGGACTTTCAGCCTCTAGGGCACGTGGCCCTCTAGGTCCTCAAGTTCAAGGGTCAAACTCACATCACAAAGCACCTGAGTCAGAAGCAGCCTCTGAGCCCAGAGATCTTTCCACTGGATGGAAAATATAGAATATTATATCTATCACCTTGTTTTCAGATAAAGAAATAATCATTTGACAAAAATTTATTAAATGACTATCGTGTGCTGGGCACTGTGCTTAAATAGTTAAGATTTTTAAAAGAAGTTAAATAATCCCTGCTCTTAAGGAACTTAGATAGTAAAGGAACCAGAGCAACTTGGCCAGAACCCCTCCTCCTGCCCTGATCTCCTTCCAGCCTGCTGATTTAGTATACTTTTCTCCAGTGCTATAGAGACGTCAAGAAATATACACTTCTTTCTGATATGCTCACTCCATAAGCCTCCCTACCTATCCCCTAGCTGCTGAAGCATCACATCTGCATATTGGAAAGCATTAAACTAGCTTAAATCTATTGGGTGTCATGAAAACCCCACTTTAATCAATACTTTAGGGAAAATGGCCCACTTCCATCCAGGATCACTGGAAGAATATCAAGATTAAAAATCAAGTTATACTGTATAACCACAAGGCATGGAATGCCATGGGCTCCAAGGAGTGGGCATCTCCCAAAAGGCAAGGGGTAGGAGGAGCAGGCTGGATTATGTTACTAATGATAAATTATGCAAGAAAACCATGTAAAGGATTTCGTCAGAAGACTGGGTGACAAGAGAGTCATGTAGTGAGAGCAAAGGAGGCCCTGGGCTCCATTCAATGTCATGAATTCTAGAGGAAGACTCCAACATAGAGAGTGGACCCTTCAGTGGAGGATATAAAGGGAAATCTGGACAAGAATCATGCAGGAGGAAAAGACATGAATGAATTACAAGCTTCAGTGTTGGACCAAATGCCAACATTGATGAGATCTTGGGTCTTAGTTGTAGAACTGGAAGGAACTTTATATCCTATGACTAAAGTGGGAAAGAACCTCAGAGGCCACAGAGCACAAGCTCTAACAATCATTGAGTGAAGGGATTGAGGTCCTGTGGGGAAAAGTGAAGTGACTTGCCACAGTCACATAGATGACAGTGACATGGTCAGGATTCAAGCCCAGCTCCTCCCAGATTGCATCAAAGCAAAAGAAGGTGGAAAAACATTTCCTTTCCCTCCTGATTATTCTCTAAACATATATGGGCATTCCCACAGTAATCAGTCATCCACTGATCCCTAATCCTTTGGATGCTTTCACCCACTACAAACATACCTGGAGACCAAATGCTGGTAACTCTCAGCTCAAACAGCCCATATATCAAGACTTTCCTGATTCCCCCAGATGCTTCTGCCTTCCTCTGGAAATGAACTTCCTTATTCTTTTAATGTATTTTCTATATACTTACATATGCATACATACATATGCATATATTCGTCTACGTGTGTGCATAATGTTTTCCCTAACAGAATGTAAGCTCCTTGAGGGAAGGAACTATTTCATTTTTGTCTTTGCACCAATATAACCTAGCACCATGCTCAGTATGTAGTAGGTGTCTAATCGATGTTTGCCAACTGATTGATGGAAAGCTGGCTAGCTGGACCATCCTCATGGCCTCCCATACTTGAGTTGGCTGACTCCACCCAGCACAGTGGGAAGACTTCAAAGCTGAAGACTCTACTGCTGTCAGGTAGACATCAACAAACCCACAATACTCTGCTGGGAAGAGACAACCATCAGTCATCAAGTATTTCTGAAGAATTTACCTTTCTGTAAGCACTAACAAGTCCATCCTTTTCAAAACATCTTTCAGGTCCCTCACCCTCAGTGGCCAATGAGCTTTTTCTTTATGTAATATGGTATATTTTTTAATGACAGGACAGAAAAAAGACATTCCAACAACAAGCATTTATTAAGCACCTACTCTGTGCCAGGCACTAGTCAGTGTGGGGATACTAAAAAAGGTAGAAGCAGTTCTAAGCATCATCATGCTTATGGTCCAAAGGCGGACACAGAGTGTAAAATAATTAAGTGAATACAAGAAACTTGAAAAGTGGAGGGGAAGGTGCCAGCTGCTGGGGGGCCTGGAAAGGCCTCCCAAAGAAGGGGAAATGGGAACTGGGTCTTTAAGAAAGCCAGGGAAGCTAAGAGGCAGAGGTGAGGGAGTAGAGCATTCCAACCATCAGGGAGCAGTCCGGGCAAAGGTTCAGAGCTAAGAGATGGGGCATTGTGCAGAAGGAACACTTACTTACTATGTACACCCTCTTTGCTTCACAAACCTAAAACTTTGCAAATCTCCTTCAGGTCCCTAAGTGAAAATATACAAGTGACCTACCCCAGACCGGAGCCATCCATATCCTCCATGTGCTAAGAAAAGTCCAAAAAATGCCCCAAAGGGGTTGGGAGGGAATCATTCTGATTTCCTGTAGAATTTAGGAGCTGCATTTCCCAGAGAAGTTTTCATGATTTGGGGGAGGGGTCTCACTCCCTTTATTCTCTTCTGTGCCTCCCTTTCCATTGGCTTCCTCCTCTCTGCCTTCAAACATGCAAAGATTGCTTCTTGCCCCTCTCATCCCCCACTGACATTCTTCAACCTCCTTTTTCAACACTAAAGTCTTCAGACACATCTCCTGTACTTGCTGCCTGTTGGGTCTCTTACTGGCTCTTCCAAGTCAGGTTTGGGTCTCCATCACACCCTCCAAGGTCTTCCAGGGGCTTTTAAGCTACAAGACTCTTGAAACTGAAGACATTCCACATGTGCTTTGGGTGAAAAAGCAATCTCTCTACTATTAAAGAGTCAAAATCCCATCATCATCATAGGGAACATTTACATAGCACTTACTAAGTGTGCTTTACAATTATTACCTCCTTTAGTCCTCACAGCCACCTTGGGAGTAGGTGCTATAATTATCTCCTTTTTACAGATGAGGAAACTGAGGTAAAGTGACTTGTTCAGGATCATACAGCCCGTACGTGTCTGAGGCTAGATTTGAACTCCATTCTTCCTGACTCTAGCCACAACATTCTATCCGTTGTATCACCTAGCTTCCTCCTTTGGGGAAAAAAAAGCAAAAGTAACAACTATTAATATCATGCCTACTTGTTTTTGTTTCCAAAGATCATGTGGGAATTATGCCCATTCAATTCAACAACAAGTACTTATTGAGCACCTATAATGTGCACTTACTGTGAGCACCTACTATGTGCCATGCACTGTGCTGAGTAGTTACAAGGATGAAAATAAAATAGTCCCTGCCCTCAAGGAGCTTACATGTGTACAAGGAAAATACAAAGAGAAGGTCAGAAAGCCCTCTTATCGGGGATGGACCATGACCAGAGCTGAATGAAGGAAAGCTCGGGTGAGTGGGAAGGAGGACAAGTGTACCAGGAAGAGGGCACAGCCAATGCAAAGATGTGGATGTGGAAGATTTGTATTTATTTGGGCAGAGATCAAAGTAAGGCACAGAATAGGCACCCCGCTTTCAAAGTAAGCCTTGTGGTTTTATAATCTTTTGGAATTTAAAACAAATATTCTTTTTTTTCATCATTGGTACACTTCCATTCTTCTCTAACCCAAAGGAAGTAATAATGAGGAGGAGGAGGAGGAGGAAGAAAAGGAGAAGAAGGAAGAGGAGATAAGGAAGAGGAAGAGGAGCAAGGGGAAAGGGAGAAGGAGGAAAAGTAGGAGGAGGAAGAGAAGGAGAAGGAGACTTCATAGCCAGCAGAGAGAAGGCTGACATTTTAATGGAGAACACCTAGATTCGATCTAGCTAACTGTTTGTGTGACTGTAGGCAAGTCACTAAAACTCTCTGTGTCGAGCAGCTCTTAAAATGAAGCTCTCGAGCCATTCATGGGGAAAGTCCCCGCACTAGTTCACCACATCATTGAAATCACAGGTCCATTCCCAAACGATAATAATAATAATAATAATGATAATAATAACAATAGCTGACATTTAGGGGTGGCTAGGTGGCTCAGTGAATAGAGCACCAGCCCAGGAGTCAGGAGGACCTTAGTTCAAATCTGGCCTCAGACACTTGACACTTACTAGCTGTGTGACCTTGGACAAGTCACTTAACCCCAATTGCCCTGGCTTCCCCCCTCCAAAAAGCAAAAATATAATAATAATAATAATAATAATAATAATAATAATAATAATAATAGCAATAATAATGATAATAATAATAGCTGGCATTTGTATAGCACTTTAAGCTTTGTAAAATATTTTACATAAATTATCTCATACAAGTATCATTTGTGATAAGAAAAGTGAAAAAATAAATTTAAAAGCTTTTTTTTTTTTACTGTTTTGTAGCCTGAGTGAAACCTAGCAAAATAATCCTGAAAATGTATCCTTCCTGCAGCCCCAACCCAGGACTTAACATGCAAGAAATCCCAAGGCTTCGGCTAAGTTTAAACAGCCCAGTTCTCTCCTAACTAAATCAGGATTTGCACGGGGCACACAGCCCTTTTTTAGAAAAGTTAAAAAGCATTTTTTTCATCTTGGAAAATGGTCTGATGTGGATTAAGTTAAATGTTCAAGTACCTAAACAGCCCCTCAGTCCTCTAGCCTAAGTCTCAGCCACCCTAGCTCAGCCATCTCTTTCATGCAAGAAATGACTGATTTCTTCTGGCCCCAAAGCAGAAATATCCCCAGCGAAGAAGCTAGCTTTTTTTTAAATGCTCTTAAGGTAAAAAATAAAAATAAAAATAAAAAAATAAATTTAAAAAAAACCTTGTACTTTTTGGAGGGAGAGGGGGATTTAAATCTTGCTGCCCCAACTGGAGAGTCCAGAAACCCTTGTTTTAGTAATATTTCTGTTTTCATGCCCCTGGACTACGTGTCAACTCTCCCCCATTAGATCATCCCTCAATATCCCACCAAATAAACATCGAAAGAGGGGAAAATGTCATGTGAAAGCAAAGGGCGCAGGTGAACTGGAAGACTGCATCCCACCTTCTTACCTATGATCTTTCAAAAATTAAAAAACCTATATGATGGGCATGGATAAGAGCAGATTGCTCATCTAGAGGAAAATGGTGGTGTGATTTTTGCGGGGAAAAGTCATCAGCATAATTCTAATGAGTTACGGTCTTTGTTGTGAGAAATGAGAAATCCTGTGGTCTCACCCTAAAGAACATTAAAAAAAAAAAGTAGTCCTGGCAGGAAATTGAAAAAGTAATATATGGCAGAGGGAGTGGAGCAACTTTTCTCCTGATGGAGTAGCTTGATAAATACTGTTTGCAAGTATCAAAGTACATTTAATTTTGCCAAGACAATGGATAGCCTCTTCATAAAATGCATTCTGATCATCTTGGACTTGAGAAACTGATGGTAATATACAGGTGATTTGTTCATTCTTTCCTCCCTCCCCCCCCCCTTCCCTACTGCCTGGCTTTGAGGTTTGGAGGGAAGGGGTTGCATGCTTTTTAATTTTTTTTTTTTGCTTTTGCCTTCATTTGAATTTGGATTTAAGGTTTGAATGCTCGCTGGCTGTAAAGTTTTCTTGGAGAGTTGCTGTCCATTTTCATGATAAAGTCGCCATCAGTATTAAGACTTTGGAGACCGAGGACTCTACTGCTTGGTTTCGCTTTCTCTTGGGGAGGATTACGAAATGCACGATTCATAAGGGGTCCAGAGGCTTCCAGGGATGGTGGCAGTGTCGTGCCAAAGGTGCTCTCCCAAGCAATAAATAACTTTAATCTGATTTACTCCCTTAATCTGGAATCAACAGGCAGCTGCAGACATACTCCCCAAATTCTGGATATTTTTAGCTGGCATTAAAATGGAAAGTCTCAGACCAAGCCAAGTGAAGACTTACAAAGTTTCAGGAGTCTTTATATAAAGATGATGGCTTCACTCCAGTTGTGGCTCTTTTAAAGGGTAAAAATCCAATGTGAGTGTTAGCAATTCCAGTGTTGACAGCTATGGACAAGATAAAAAGTGCAGTCTAGTTCAGGGTCAAAATAAATAGGGGACAAAGCAGCAAAGGTGGGACAGGGGCCTGTGACTTGAAGAATTACTTGTAAGTCTTTCTATATATTCAAATTCAACCTTGTCTCCTAGTAGCCAGACACATCTTCCTGTTGCACAAAGATAATGAAAAAACACCCAAAAGACACCTTGTCCAGAGAGAGATTGATCATTGGAGAGAGCGATAGATAGAAATTATCTTATTTCATAATTACCAAATAAGATAAAATACTTTGAAATATTAAAATCTATATAAATTATCATTGGGGGAAAACTGAAGAGTAATAGATTTTTATCCAGCTCTGACTCGGACTCTAAAATTTGCTTCTCTACCTTTGCTTCATGTTCCAATCCACCTTCCATAAAGCTGTCACAATAAATTTCCTTTTCTTATCCTTTAATAGTCGGGGAATGGCTCTTATTCAGTTCAATGAAGTTAGAGCTATAGCTAGAGTAAGGCAAATAGAGTTTTGCCCAAAGTATCGAATTCAGAGCATACTGAAAGTACAGTCTTTGAGCAGCAGATTAAAAGAACTGAGCCCCTAGTTAGTAAGGAAAATTTGTTAAAAGAGGCTCTGTGACCCTGTTCTCCTACCTTCCTGGCCTCCTTTTCCCCATTTATAAAATGAGGGGATTGTAAGAGAAAAGTTCTGAGATCCCTTCCTGCTCTGGATCTATGAATTTATGAGATCTTAATTCCAACAAAGGAATTAAAGAATAAGTAATAACACCATCAGCAATAACAAGAACATTTATATATCACTTTAAGGCTTGCAAAGTACTTTCTAAATGCTTCCTCATTTGATCCTCTCACCAACCCTTTGACAGTTATTATTACCCCCATTTTATAGATAAAGAAACTAAGGCAAACAGAAGTTAAGTGAATTGCCCAGGGTCCCACAGCTAGGAAGTGTCTGAGGCAGGATTTGAACTCAGATCTTCCTAACTCCAAACCAAGCACTCTATGCATTTTACCACCTGGTTATGTATGTATGTATCTTGCATAGCATTTAGGGAAATGATTCATTGTCCATTTTCCATGTAGGTCTATCTCTTGTTTGAACTGCTTAAAATTGATATATAAGGTCTGAACACTCATACTATTTAAATGCAATATACACTACAACTTAAATGCATAATTCAAATGCAATAGAGACTATAGTTTTGTGCTTTGTTAGAGAACTGCTATCCATTGTCCTGATTGACCCAGCTGTAGCAAAACAGTGCCTAGAACTGAACAGTTTTTACAGTGTCTTGGGAGTTCATTTTTTCTTGGTTTTTCTATCACTGCCGTCATTTTGTTTCTCTGAGGCTTTCTGCTTCCTTGTGGGAAAATTGCACCTCTTAGGAGAAGATTAATTGGGTGCCTTAATTACTCCAAAGTTCAGATTCTCCAGTGTTTCGGGTGTTCTATAGAAACTCTTGAGTGTCCAATGTACATGGGAGCAATATTCTGTTGGTGCAAGTCATGAAATTCCACAGCCTCCACAAAACTAAAGCAACAGGTTGCCAATAGGATGGTGGAAAGGTGTGGGGAGGGGAGGAAAATAGTCTTAAGATATTACTGATGAACCAGAACAAACTATATTATCAGAGAAAAGGAGACAGGCCAGCCATGTACTAAGTGCAGAATGACCAGTGGTCAGCCCACATTCATAACTAAATCAAAAGCGTGAGAAGGATGCTGGCTCACAAATGAGTCCCCTGCACAAGATTTAGGAGAGGATAATGTGGAACACTATGCTGAATGCTAGGCTTATGATGATATAAGACAACACACTACCTCCTACAAGGAGGTTACAATCTAATGGGAAATGAGGAGAAAGAAGAGCATCAGACTTGGGTAAACTATAATCAGTACCAAGGAGAGATCCAAAGTACTGTTAGTGTAAGGAGTTTGAAGGTGGCATCTTTCAGCAGGGAGCATTAGGCAAACTTATGCTCAAGGAAGTCCTTGATCTGCACCTTAAAGGCAGGACAAGGTTGCACCTAGTAAAGAGAAGGAAATAGTAGGTTCTACCTGTGGCTGGATTCCACAGGTGCATGGAAACCAGAGAAGTCAGGATAAGATTGGAACAAGAAATTATGTGAAAAGAAATAGATTGAAAAGGTCAGTTAGAGCTGGGTTATAGAGGGCACTCAATGTCAGACTTCAGAGTTTTTTAGCCTTCTGGAGCAGGAAGGAGAGACAAAGGAAGAGATATTGTGGCAGTCACATCAACAGCAACTAATTGTGTAGAGGAAATAAGAAAAGGAGATAGAAGTGGCAACCATGGGTCTGAGATTTCAAAACACATTTAAAATGAGTGGAAACAGAGAAGTTTAGATGTGGGCAAGTGGAGGGGTGGTAAAATGATGCGCCCACTTTTGGCACATTGTGTCCAGCAGGATTTTGAAAATGTTCAAGTAGAGCTTGGAGAGCAGTTAGGACTATATACATAGATCTGGTGCCATCTGCATAGAAGTGATTGTTGAAATCCTGTGAGTGGATGAATTCAAAGGAGAGAATGTGTAGAAAGAGAAGGCGGCCCAGGATAAAGCATTTGTGAAGCAATAATAACCAAGTCCTGGCAGATGTAAGTGTCTGATTGCACTGTTCTGAGTTCTCAGTGGACTTTTCAGAGCCAAAAAGAGTGCTCAGTGGGGAGAAGACAATGGTCTCTGTGTCTGGATACAAAAATTATTGCAGACAACTGGAAAGTGCTCATGAGTGGGAGGAAGAATGACAGGATTTATGTCAATAGAACCAAACATCTTATTTTAAAGTTCAGGAAATTGAATCCTAGAGGAATTAAATTATTGATGTAGGGGATTGACTGAGTTCCCTGATCAACCTCGTGAGTTTTCAGGTATTGAGCCTTTAGTTGGGACTTTGATTGTGTCTCATCAATTGAGAATAAGTTGATTGGCTTGGGTTGTTATGGATCAACAGTTCTGGATAATAGCTTGGTTCAAGGACTGTTGTGGCTCTAAACTACTCCTTTGTGCTGGCCTATAAAATGAGAAACTTTGCACAGTCAGCCTTTTTGACCTTCTTTCCCTTTTTGGGAGTTAGATCAGAGGTCCATGGAAGGAAGCATTTACGTTGATCCTGTGGGGGGGGGGACAGTTTGGGGAGGAGGAATCAGGATGAAGGTGCCCCACCTCAAGAGCCAATAATGGCAACTTTGACACTCATAGAAGCTGCCCTCGCTCTCACCCACATGATCCAACTCCCATTCCTAGACTCCAAGTTCTGCAACCTAGATTTCAAAAGAGAGAGAAAGGTGTATCACTAGACAGCATCTATTTTGGGAATGTCTTCATAGCAACCCCAAGTTTATTCATTCCCAGACACAGCCTCCTAGAGAGAACAGAAATTCTCGAGTAGAGAGAGCCTCTTAGGGAAAAGAAAAGCACTCACTAACATGGTCCCAAGAGATAGAAGAGTAAAAAAGATTGACCAATGTTAGGGAGTGGGAGAGAGAGCAAATACCATGTACTTGGATCCTCTGTTTTTACCACAAGCTCTTTGGATAGTACAGTCCTGGTGGTAAGGGAAATGATTCTCAAAAAAAACCCACAAGTTTATTTTCCTTCTCAGCTGAGTCTACACCTTTAGGATTTTGCAGTAAGGTTTTCTGCTTGTGTTGTTCTCCTGGATAAAACTGAAACTCACCAGAATGTCAGTGGGTTGACTGTTAGGAGTCTTCAAGTTTGCTTCCCTGATGGGAATATTTCAAACCCCAGGCTAGGGCTATAAATCTAGAGAGTCTGGAGAAGGTGGTTCTCACCAAAGAGGGAGGAAAAGTATATATATTGATTGTTTATGAGCTATTTAGTCCTGAACTTTATGAAAATCACTTCAGTGGCTAAATGAAAGATGGATTGAAGTGAGGAGAGACTTGAGGCAGGCAGACCTCCCTCCCCAGCAGCTATTGCAATAGTCCAAATGTGAGGTCATAAGGGCCGGCACTAGGATGGGGGCAGTGTCAGAGGAGAGAAAGGAGCATATGCAAGAGACGCTGCAAAGGTGAAATTAACAACTTGGCACCATATCAGATACTGAGGTGTTGAGGATGATTCCTAGGTGGGGAACCTAAGGAACTGGAAGGATGGTATTCATCATTCTTCATTATTTGAGATTATGAGTACCTACTGTGTACAAAGAACATATAAAATAGCCATTAACTTGCTATTTTCAACTCATTTCACAATCATGTCAGATGACAAAAGACTGAACCCAAGTACGTAAAACTAAGTCCCTTGCACAAGGAATTTGTCATATACAACCATTGAGGGAATTGATATGGCTACCTGCTTAACTTTAATCTCAGGATAAATCTCATACAGATGTAATATCTTGCCCCAGTGCTTTGGGACACTAAATAGCATTTTTTTTCTCTTTTTAGCATAGACATTTTAAAAATCCTTGACTGGTAACCCAATAAGACAGGACATGGCATCCCCCACATTGTAAAAATAGATTACAATACATCTTTTTTTCACTTACGTTTTCTCACATATAATGTGGCTGGTTTGGGTTTAGTTTATTCCAGAGACATGATAGTTGTCTCCTTTAGGGATTTATTGACAACTGCTCAGAACAAGGTCATCATTTCTGGCTTCTCTTCATCAATGAACTGGAGACCAATTTGGGTCAAGTGCAGATGATCACTGTGGCCAATGGATTGACTGTTATATGGAAAGCTTAAGCTTGTCAGTTTCCTTGAGCTGTGAAATTATTCCTGAGGATGGTTTCTGCAAATGGACTGAATAACGGGGAGGGGGGGTAGGGCTATGGAAGTCTTATATAAGCTAATGGATCTCACACAGCCCTTTAAGATCACCATTATTCAACCCGCCTCATGCCAGTAAGATGTACTCAGACAGAGATTTCTCCACTCACCCATCCCTCTACCATACCTTCTCCTTTACAATTTAACAACAAAGGAGGGATCATTAGTCACGACGTTTTCCAGTTCTTTGCAAAACTATTATCTTTCGGGAGTCGAAAAAATCAGAGGGTCATGGATTGTTCAGCTCTAGCTCAAATAGCTATGACCCCAATGTGTCTTGGAATTTGTAGGGTAACAAACACATCTAATGAAAGAAGGGAGTGGGAAGTGGGCTGGCGTGAAGCAAAGGCTCGATTTTTATTGTATTCAAAATATTACTGGTTAATCAAGAAGCCCATAATCATTTTAACATCACTTTGCATCATCGCCATCAAGGGCGTAATTATATTTGGAGCTCAGTCCAAGATGTATGATTTCAAGCAAGTCACTTAACCTCATTGGGCCTCAGTTTCCCCCTCCTTAAGGTGAGAAGGTCGAACTGGAGACCCTCTGAGGTCCCTCCCAGCTCTAAATAGGAGATGCTATGAAACCATTCTTGGCTCCACTGACTTTTCCTCTGCTTGTCCTGTAATTTCTCTAACAATTACAAGGTCTCTGTCCTTGGCAGATATTTATGCAGTGCCCCTCCTCTGATTTTGATGTTTTCAGTGGGTTTAAAGAAACTTTTTAACAGTCAATAAGGAAACAGTTATTTTTAAGATTCTCAACTCCATATAAGCCATTTCTTTGTTGACACAGTAGTTGGTACAGTCTACCGCTCAGCCTGTCAACAGGAAGTCAACAACCCATGAGGGCAGTTTGATGCAGGCATTAACACCTCCTAGCTCCCTGCCTTGTGTGGGGTTCTGTCCATGTGCATGATTACGGAATGTCAGAGATAGAAGGAACCTTAGAGTTTGCATTGTGTTATATTGGATTGGATTGGAAAGGATTGGATGAGGGATAATGCAGGGGACAGATAGTAAATTAGCTTGCTTGGCAAATCTGTCACACTCTATCCCTTCTTTACTTCCAAACTCTAATGACAACCTAGCTCTTCCATCACCAGCCTATGATCCTGTTCACACTTTCCATCTAGTTCAGCATAGTGAACATAGCAGAACACCAGCAGGTCCTAGAAAGCCCATCAAGGAAAATGGTTTGCTCATAAAATAATAGTATTCTCTTGCCCTCCCTGGCATCAGTATCGTGCTTGAAGCTGTCAAGAGTAATGAGGAGCATTTAACATTAACCCAAGGAACACCGTGAGCTCAGGCTGAACATATTATACCAAGAAGACAAAGCCGTCAGTGAATAAAGTGAGCGAAGTGACTGACTTTGGCAGGATCTGAGAGGAAGGAGAAGGGGTGATTGGCCTCTCCTTTTCACATGGTATTACTCATCACCAGCTCCCTGGGCAATCAAGTTCTATGAGTCCTTTGATCAAGAATGGAAGGACAGCTACTGGTGTTAACAAATGCCTCCAGATGAAAAGCGCTGAGGTTACACAAATATTTGGGACAGAATTACGCCTGCTGATAGATTGAAAGACAGGAGAAAGGAGCTGATCCCAGTGTTGGCTGGGATCTCATCCTGAAGAACCTTGCAAAAGATGACTTGTCAGTTTGGCATCTGTAATCACAGTCTCTGAAGCACAGCTTAACAGCCCATCAGAATCTCTTGCTGGGTGGGGGTCATCAAACAACATGTCTGTATGTCCTAAGCTACCAGGATGCCAGCAGAGAGCCTGCTAGGGACAGCTGTATATTGACAGTGAATACATTCAAGGCAACTTATTGGACTGATCTGTAGACTCCTTGGTGCTCCAGGACTCTCCATTCCTGTGGCTTCCTTCACTCTCCCTCTCATCACAGAGACTGATGATATTCTGATTTCCATGTGCGAGCCACTTAAATTTTGTTCTGATTGCAAAGCTTATGGATGTGGAAGAGAGTGAAAGCTATATTATTTGGGGGTTTGGAGAGGGTGGATTATTGGTCTGGTCAAGACCTATGATTTCATCAATCAAAAGTACATCTAGCGTGAACTTTGGAGAAGTCATTGGAATGAAGGATTAAGGAAAGTCAATGAGAGAAAACAAACAGCTTAGCTATTGCTATATTATCTGATGATGTCATGCTATGTTATCTGATGATGTCATGCTATATTATCTGATGATGTCATGCTATACTGTCTGATGATGTCATGCTATGCTATCTGATGATGTCATGCTATGTTATCTGATGGTGTCATGCTATGTTATCTGATGATGTCATGCTATGCTATCTGATGATGTCATGCTATGTTATCTGATGATGTCATGCTATGTTATCTGATGATGTCATGCTATGTTATCTGATGATGTCATGCTATACTGTCTGATGATGTCATGCTATGCTGTCTGATGATGTCATGCTATATCATCTGATGATGTCATGCTATATTATCTTTTCCCTTTCCTCAGAAGCCAGTGATATTTCCACTGCATTACACTTTCAATCTCTCTGAGTCTCAATTTCTTACTCCGTAAATTGAGAATGATGATAGTTCCCACCTCACAACATTATTATCAGGATAAGATGAGATAATGTGTGTAAAGGGCTTTGCAAACCTTAAAGTTATAGAAATGTGCACTATTGTTATCATCTTGAGATATACTTCTAGACCTCCCACCATGCTAGCTTCTCACTCATCCTTCCCTGTTCTTTGCAGATTATTGGAACCATTCCTCTTATGCCTAATCCAGTGCCATCCAGCCAAGCTGCAGGAGGAGCACAGGGCCTCCAGGTGCAGCCAATTACACCCCAGCTATTGACAAATGCCCAGGGTCAGATCATTGCCACAGTCATCGGGAATCAAATCCTGCCTGTGATCAACACCCAGGGAATCACGCTCTCCCCAATAAAGCCAGGCCAACAGGTAAATAATCTATTAAACAAAGTATGAATGATTGCTGCACCTTCTGAACATAAAGACATCTTGGAGTTTGTTGTGAGATGCCTCTCCTTTACTTTTATTTGGTTTCAGTCAATTAAAGATATTTTTCAATTATGTAACAAATATCAGTCCCATTGTCTATCATTTGAAAAATCAAGTAGTCTCATTTTCCTCTTTTATTGAAGACAAGTGTACATACGTGTGTGTGTGTATGTGTGTGTGTGAGAGACAGACAGAAACAGAGACAGAGAGAGGGGAGACAAGAAAAATGGAAAGAGAGGGAGGGGAGAAAAAGAAAGAGAATGAGAGAAAGACAGAGATTCTGTGGGAGATAAAGATGAACTTTATAAGACAGCAACAGGAGTAATGATTTAGACCTGCAGGATTTAACATCCCAAGATAAGAAATGATAGCACCTTTTCTTCTCTGCCCTGGTAAGACCACATGTGGATTCTCATATTCAGTTCTGGGCACCACAGTGTAGGAAGGACATGAGCAAGCTGGATAATGTCCGAAGGAAGATAGGGCCAAGAGCCCTGAGTCTATGTCATATGAGGATCAGTAGAAAGAAATGGTGATGTTTAGTTTGAAGAATAAAGACTCCATGGTCCATGGAGAGGGGAATGAGAGCTATCTTCAAGTGTCCATAGGGTTACCAACTGGGAAAGGGATTCATTTTGCTCCAGGCCCTGGGGGACAAGAAGCAATGGAGGATGAAGGGAGGTCACAGAGGACTGATGTCAAGAAAAGTTTCCTGACAATTAGAACATTCTAAAAGCCAAGTGGTTTCCCTTGGAATGGAATGGCTTCCAAACATAGGTCTTCAAGAAAAAACCATGTAACATCTTATCAAGTGTATTGTGAACACCTGCATAGCATAGTGGATAGCATGGTGGATATGAAATCAGGAAAATCTGAGTTCAAATCCAGCCACAGATGCTAATCCTCCAAGTCTAACCCTCTGACTCTGTTGGGGAAGTTGGGGAAGTCCCTTTACCTCTCTCAACCTCAGTTACTGTCATCTGTAAAATGGAAAAATTAATAGTATTTTCCCAAGAGAGTAACTGTAGTGATCAAATGATAGTACATATTAAAATCTCTGTACAAACACTGGCTATTAGCTACTATTAGAAGGGATTCTTTTTCAGGTACATGTTGCACTAGATGGCCGCTGAGAGCTCCTCTGACTTTGGGCAGTTGAATCATCAAAGTGATTTTCTCGAAATATTTAATTTGGGGGATATTTTTCTTTTGATCCCTTTTACAAAAGGGGTAGGAGGACATCAAGGGCAGCTCCTCATCTGTCATCTCCAAAGGGAGGGTGAGAAAGTGAAGACTGGGAGAGAAAAGCTCATCCTGATTCAAGGCTGGCTAGTCCCTCCCTCCTGGACGACTACCTCTTAAAACAAAGAAATCGACAAAACTAACCATTATGGCAACCAAGGCCAGCATTAATGAAGTGTTCTCCGTGTGTAATGGGCAGCCTCTGTGAAGAAGACAAGAAGGACATTCTCATCTCTTGTCTTTGGGGACGAGCTTCTTCATTATCCTATCACTGTGTTGAATTCCAATTCCATTGTTGCTGTTCTTGACATTTCCATCCTTGTACTTATTGTGCACATTGTTCTCCCAGGTCTGCTTCATATCGATTCATGTTTTCCATTTTTCTCTGCTGTCTTAGTTTTCATTTCTTGGAACATTATATTCATGAATCACAATGTGTTTAGCTCTTCCTTAATCACTGAGCATCTACTTTTTTCCATATCCTTATTACTCCAAAAGTACTGCTAAAATATGTTGGTTTACATGGTTTATCACTGACATCCTTGAAGCATATGCCTAGCAAGGGGACCTCTGGGTCAAAGGGCGTAAGCAGTTTGTTTTATTTTCTTTCCTAGCACATTTCCAAATTGCTTTCCAGAATGGTTGGATCAAATCACATTTCCACCAACAGGGTCTTTTCATATCTCCTATATTCATTACCACTTCTTGTGTCATCTTTGCCAATTTCTTAGATGTGAAGTTAAACCCAAGCTATTATCAGTGTTCGTGATCTTGTTGTTAATGATTTGAAACAATCTTTCATGTTCTTGCTAAGAGTTTGAAGGTCTTTTTTTGAGAACTGTTTACTAATGGCCTTTGACCAAGTATCCAACAGAAAGATTATTCATAGAGTCACGGAGCCCATCCGTGAACCTGAACTCAGTATAGTGAACAAAGCACCAGGCTTGGATTCAGGGAGATCTGCCTTCAAATCTTGGCTCAGATGCTCATCACCTTATGACCCTTGGTGAGTGATTCATCCTCTCTCAGTTTCAGGTTCTTTACCCATAAAATGAAAATAATCATAGCCCTACTTTATAGGGTGTCTGTGGGCATCAGGTGAGATTATACACAAACACATACATACATATATACATATGTTAAGTGCTTTGCAAACCTTGACGAGTTATAGAAATTACATACATGTTAGCTATTCTTCTAGCATTATCGTTATCATTGTTTCTATCATTTGGCTGTTGCTTGAGCCCCCTTCCCCCTTGCTTCTGTCCTGCCCTTGGCTCTACCCAACTTTCTTGGTTCCCAAGTTCTGTTGTTAACAGATCCTGACTGGCATAACAATATTGTGAAATGTGTTTTTGTTTTATCCCCAATTTTTAGAATGTTCCCTGGCACATAGTAGGGGCTTAATTGGTGCTTATTAATTGATTGTTTCTATTAGGTAACAGTGGGACTGGAGGTTAAAGCAGAATATAAAAAAAAGATTCATGTGAGTTCATTTGTATGACTACTCCCCCCACCAGTGCAGATTGTCACCCCTCCATACCTCAGTAGAAGGTCTTCAGGTGGGGCGGCTAGGTGGTGCAGTGAATAGAGCACTGGCCCTGGAGTCAGGAGGACCTGAGTTCAAATCCGGCCTCAGACACTTAACACCAAAACTAGCTGTTGTAACCTTGGGCAAGTTACTTAACCCCAATTGCCCTCAAAAAAAAAAAAGAAGGTCTTCAGGTACTGTTGCAACATAACGGATTATTCTCTAGTAGCCAAGCTTCAAGTAAGAGGCTTTTCCACTTAGCCATATTGTTCTACCCAATGCCAGGTACATGGATTCTGTCACCATAACTATGCTCAAAGTCCTTCCAACCTGCTAAGGCCAATAAGATGTTTTAGTACAATGACTGCATCCTCAGAGAATTAGATAAACAGAACTGTCAGGAGAACATCTAATTCACCTCTTACCTGTCTGAGAATCTTTGCTATTGTATCCCCATCAAGTGGCCATAAAGCTTTTCCCCAAGGAATGAAGAGGATGCCACTCTCTCCTAAGTCAACCTATCCCATTTTTAATAGTTCTAATTATTGAATTTTGTCTCATCCCAAGCCTCAATCTGCCTATCTCTACCTTCCACCCATTACTGCTAGTTCTACCCTCTGAGACCAAACAAAAAAATGCATTACTCCTTCCATATGACAGCCCTTCAGATACTGAGGACAGACATAATGAGTCTTCCATTCTGCAGACTAAACATCCTCAGCCCAGTTCTTTTAAGCAATCTTCTTATAGCACAATCTGTACTCAGAATCCATCCTGGGCACTCCCCACCTCAGATTCTCTCCAACTTGTCCATGTCCTTCCCAAAATGTGAAGCCAAAAACTAAATACAAAACAACAGATATGGTCTGACAGGGGAAGATTATAAACAGACTTTTATTTATTCTTGACTGTGCTTATTTAATGAAGGCTAAACGTGGTTGTTTTTGACTGACATGAATCATTTCTTGACTCATAGTATACATGTAGCCCACAAAACCCCCACAATCTTTCTCAAATGAACTGGTGTCCAGTCATGGCCCTTCCAAGTTTTTGAGCTTCTACATTATTTTTTATTAAATATCATCTTATCATATTTGGTTATCATGTTAGCCCCTCAAGATATTTTGGAATCCACATAGCCAATCCAATATTCACCATGTT
Source organism: Pseudocheirus occidentalis (assembly GCA_028646575.1). Lineage (NCBI taxonomy): Eukaryota > Metazoa > Chordata > Mammalia > Diprotodontia > Pseudocheiridae > Pseudocheirus > Pseudocheirus occidentalis. The sequence goes on along the minus strand of CM053599.1, from coordinate 6,639,392 downwards.
AGCTAGCATTTCCAGCTTTGTGTCAACTGTAAATTGGAGAAGCATGCCACCCATGCCTCTATTGAAATCATCTGGGGCAATGTCCAATAGCAGAAGGCCAAAAACAAATCCCTGGCACACATTGTTAGACTCATCTCTCCTAGTTAACCTTGAGCCATTTAGGACAATTTTTCAGTTCAGACACTCAATCAGTTCCAAATTTATTTAACTTTAGTCTAAGCTCACATTTATCCCTCCATCTCATTCACAATGATGAAGTGAAAGACTTTGTTGTATGCTACACTGAGATCTAAGTTACCTGTATCTATGACATTCTTCTGAAGCACCAGTCTACTTGCCAGGTTGAAAAGAATATGAGATAAGGCTAGCCTGAGCTGTTCTTGAGGAAGTTCTGCTGCTTCTTCATGACCATTGCCTCCTTTTCTAGATGTCCACACAAAATCTCTTCAATAACAAGTTCTAGAAATTTCCCTAGAATCAAAGTCAGTTCTTGGTACTATAGCTGAAGACTCTACTTTCTTCCCTTTTAAAAAAAATCAGGACATTGACATCTTTCCAATACTGCAGTGATCTGTTCTCCATAATCTTTCAAAGACCAATAAAAGGGACTTGTTAATCCTACCAAAGTTTAGTACTCTCTTTTGTGATTTGTAAGGGATGGTGACGTAGCCTCATTGAGAACAGCTAGCTCACCTCATTATTTCTCTGATACTTACTGTGTTTTGACTCACTAGTAGGCATTTTGGTACATCCATCCCAGTCCAAAGATGAAGGAAAACAGAAGCAAAGTGAGAGTTGTCGTGCCTTTTCTGTTCCCCATTACCATCAGCCCACTCTTTCTAAGTAGTAGGTCTAGCCATTTCTCATTACACTTCATCTTTTTCCCAATACTTTTAAACATTCTTATTTTAAATAAATGTCTTGTTCACATTAGCATCACCATGCTCAGGGCAAGCTAAGGTTTTGTGCTCAACCTCAATTTCCTGCTCTTTGTGATTTTTTGAAATCTGCTTTGATGAAGGTGCTTTCTTTAATTAGTCATGGGTTCATTGATCTAGAATTGAAAAGGTCCTTAGAAATTATTAATGCCAATCATTCATTTTATGGTGGAGAAAACTAGACCCAGAGAGGGTAAGTCACTTGCCTAAGATCACATAGATAGTAAATAATACAGCTAGGATTCCAACCTCCGTCTTCTGACTCAAAATCCCAGGCTTTTCTCACTATGCTACGTGCCCTTCATCCTCCTGATTTGAATTAGTTATTGCTGTCTTCAGAATTTCATTCTTTAACATCTTTCATTCCTCTTGTACTAACTCCCTTTATAAAATTTTAGGCCATGGGATTCTACCAAAGTGTTCTCAGAACTTTCTGAAATCTGTTCTCTCCATAGACAGGGTGCTCCATGAGGAGTATGAGAGTGACCAGGTCCTTTACAATTAACCCCAACTAATGAGGGACCTGAGGTCAGTATTCTGGGCCACAATAAAATGAGTGGAAGATGACCTGAATGGAAAAAATCATAAATAAATATCCTGAGAGGGCATGCATGCATATAGCCCTGCCCCTAATTCTGTAAATGTGTGTTTTCCTCTCTCTGCGAACTAAGGAAGTTTCTGTTCCCATATTTTGTGAAATATTTTATTGTTGGAACCAGCCTGCTTTGAAATCAGACATTTGTCATAAATCTTGGGGAGAAATAAATTGTCCAACTTTTCTACCATACAGTAGAAATCCTTATTTCTTTCATGACTGTCTGTGCCATATTTCTTCATGTAAAGGGTTATATTTAAAGAAAAAGTTTGAAGACCGATATCCCCCAGCCTACCAATGATTTTGAGCTCTGTGCCTCCTCCTGCCTCAAGACTTTATGGCCCATGATCTTCTCTGAGTCACAGCCTTTATATCTGGGCTTCAGACTTGCTCATCTCCTACCGATTTACCCGACTTGTTAACTTTACTACCTGTTTCAAGGCGTTTCAAATAGATCTGAGCTAGACTTTAAAAAGTTAACACCAGGAAATAAAGGAGCTCATTTATTTCCACCGCTTTCCATGGAGAGGGAGCATGGGGTGGCAGAAAGACTCCTCTACCAGTAGTCAGAAGGCTTGCCTGTGAGTTCCATCTCTGACACTTTAAGAGCTATGGGATGCTGGCCCAGTCACTCAACCTCTGTTGTTTTATCTATAAAATGGAAAGGATGTCCAGAGTACCACCTATGGCACTAGGTTACAATGAGGAAAACCCTCAGGGAATCTTAAAGTGCAACATTCATATGTATGCTTCCATATTGTTGTTGCATCCCCAAACCAAGTACCATACATGGCTTGGCATATATGCTTAGTGAATATTTGATCAATTCATTGATTGATTAAACTTCCTTTCATTCTGCATTCATCTGTGCATATAGATATTTTCACACAAGTTGTCTATCCCATTTCAATAAAACTTCCTTAAGGGCAGGAGCTAGTTCTAACTTTTTCTTTGTAACTTTAAGAGCACTTGGCACAGGGCTTCCTTAAGAGCTTAGCTCATCGATGGCATTAGAATACATGCTAAGCTCATCAAACAAATGCAAAAGACAGCACTGGGAAAAGCCCCCAAGTCTGTTGACAAACTGTGTCTACTATCCAACAACGAGCCTACTTGTGTTCACAGAGGCTCGTTATTAGAAGAATGGCTACAGAAGGATGGATTTTTCAACCACAGCATTTCATTTTCAACCACAGCAATTCTTTTTTTTAAAAAAATTAACTTCTGTGGTGTTTATTAGCTGCATCTTAGAGCAGAAGCCTACACTGATAAAAATCACTATTTTCATAATATGTGCTAGACATTGTTCCAGGTACTGACTGTACAAGGACAAAAATGAAAATGGTCATTATCCTCAAGGAGCTTAGATTCTATTGGAGAGAAACCACACACATACAATGTAGTGCCTCCTTCTGGGACACTCCCCTACGCTGTACTTAAACTCACTGTTTGGGTTCCTAGCTGACAGATGCTTCTCCAAGGATCTATAGTACCCTGTAGATCTACACTCCTAAAATCATAACTCATGAGCCCCTACTAGTTGGCTTTCACTTAATAGTCAGCCAGCAAGCACAATTCGCTCCCAATTAGGAAATGCATTTACTTAAATGATATAATAAGACTAGTAGATACAAAGCATTGCCCCCATAAACCTGAGCTCTGCCCTCCCACAAGCCAGGAGAAGAATGAGCACAGACTTAGTATACATTGGTAATGAGGCACACATGAAGCTAAGGCAACTTTCTCCTCAGTACATCAGGGTCTTAATGTTCATTGTCTCCATATAGCAAACTCTCTGCAACTATTCTCTAGGTACTCTCTCTGATGAATGGGTTGTTCATCTGGGCTCCTTGGGTCTGCTCCTCTTGGTTGCAAGGGCTAATTCTCCCTTCAGCTCTCATCTTTGCTTCCAGGGTCATGCTCAGTTGAACTGCTCCCTCCCTCAAATGGCTGTATTTCTGAGTCTGCGTTGGTCTGTGGAGCATGTATGCATGCCTACTCAGTTGTTGGCTCTTTCCTGAACTCTCCTAAACTGGCAAAATCAGGGACTGCTGCATCAGGTTCTCCTACTAAACTAGTAGCTCTGTTGTCTAATGGAGGAAGAGGAACCTCTCCAATGACTGCTTCTGGTAGGCACAGGGGTTCCATTCTACAAAGCTCCTCTAAATCTGAACTCTCTCAGTCTCTCTCTCTCTATGTTGACCAATCAAGAGTTGACAGATTTAACTGTTTCAAAGGTTCCAGAGATGTAGCCAGACAATTTGAAACACCCTTTCTAATTCAATCAAAGAACATATTCATATTTCATGAAAGGATGACCAGTCATAGCATCCTTTTACAGCACTCCCCAAGTGTATACTTGGTATACACTTGTGGTGTATACCAAGCATTCCTCATTATTTCTGCCACTTGCCCTTTGTTTTTTAATGATATATACTGGGGAGTGGGAGGAATCAATTAATCAATGATCAACCCTTCTGCTTTTGTCTAGCTACCCCCTAAACCAGAAAAGCAAGTATAAAGAAATGCAAAAAGAAAGAGAGCCTTCACTGCTTGGGGGAGGGAGGAAGGCTTCATGAAGGAGGCAGCACATAAGCAGTCTTTTGGGGGGTGAGGGCTGGAAGGAAAATGAGGAAGCTAAAAGGTAGATATGGAAGGGAAACATCCCTAGCAGGTAGAAAGCTTGTGCAAATGCAAAAAGGTGAAGGATGCATTGCCAAGCACAGGGAAGAATGGGCCACCCAGTTTGGCAACAATGTTGAATGTGAGGAGAAGGGTAGGGAGAAAACTCCAAAGAAGGAGATCACATTCCCAGAGGATATCTGGAGGCAAAGCAGAAGAAAGGTGCAAAGCAAGATGACTAGCCCACAGACAATGGAACGTCAACTAGAGATCAGATGAAATCAAATCCGGGCAAAGTGATGTTCAAACTTTAAAGTCCTGTAGAAATCTCAGCTGCTGTTGTTGTCCTTAAGCTGGGGAAAGGACCAACAATCCTCTGTAATTTTATCTGATATTGCCCCAAGGCAGCACTGAAATTTCAATCAATAAGATTGATGGAAAAAGAAAACTCTCTTACATGGTATTTAATAGCAGGGTGATTTTTAACATAGAAAGCCATGAAATAAAGAAAAATGTAAAATGTTCTTGGCAATCCCCTTTTGCCTCTTTGGTTATGGTGGCAGAGTGGTGGGATGGGGCAGGGTGTTCAAAGTGTCACAGTTGTAAGATTTCATATGAAGATTAAGTGAATGAGTGAATGAATGAATGCAAAGACTTTATGAAAAGTATTTACTGGGCAGCGAGGTGGAGCAACAGAGAGAACACTGGACATGGAGTCAGGAAGATCTTAATTCAAATCCAGCCTCAGACACTTACTAGCTATGTGACCCCAGGCAATCCACTTAAGCCCCGTTTGCCTCAGTTTCCTCATCTGTAAAACTGGAATAACAGTAGCACCTCCTTCTGAGGGTGTTGTGAGAACAAGAGGAGGCAACGTTTTTAAAGTGCTTTGTAAACATTGAAGTGCTATGTAAGTGCTAGGTATGGTAATTATTACCGTGTGCTTTGTAAACTGTAATGTGTTATATAATTAATCCATTGGAAAAAAGAAGCAGGATCATTTTTATTATTTTATATGTAATTTTATTTTTATTATTATTTTACAATGATTTATTATTTATTTGGTTTTAACTATTTATTATATATAATATGATTACTATTAATTCTCACTTTTCCAGGATACAAATATGGAGAAAGCAGGAGATGTGCTAAGGGGGGGGGGCAAAAAAAAGTGAGAATCTCCTCGCCCTGAGGGAACTTATGCTCTAATAGGAAGAGGAAATACATATGAGTACGAATGTATATGTGTAGACATGTTTGTATGTGTGTATTATACATATATACACATACATGTACACACATACATACATGTGTGTATATATATATGATAGTCAGTCAATCAGCAAACATTTAATAAACACTATGGGCCAGCCACTGCTATGTGGAAA
>CM053599.1:6544764-6633349 GCA_028646575.1 Pseudocheirus occidentalis | reverse complement strand
TTGTGCTTCAGGAAGCCACCACACACAGGAGTGGTGAGAGTAGCCCCAGGGGGGGCTGATTGGCAGACCCTTTTGAGTAGCAATGGCAAGACTGAATTAACTTCCAGTTGCAAACGTGGATGTGAAATCCTTGCCCAGTGACCACGGAGTGGACAAAGTGCTGAGAGAGCTGAAGCAGAACAACGCTGATACCTCCATGATAAATGAAAGCAGAGAACAAAAGGCAGGAGCAGCTCAACAAAAAAGAGAGCTCAGAGACTCTCCTTAGGAAGACAAGGGAGGAGCAAAGGGAGGTGGCCTCAATCCCCAAAGGCAGCAGGAAACATCATTTTGTGGGGCACTTAGTCATCTTCCCTGGCTCCTAATGAGCATGAGTAAAGCAGATGCCTTGAAGATAATCACAGCTTATGTGCCAACATCTGTTACACAGGAGATGGAAGAGTGAAATTCTATGAAGAACCTGATGAGACCCTCCCCAAAAAATCAACATTGACATTCAGACTGGACAGCTTTGATGCAAATAATAACCACAAAAACAATGAAATAATAATAATAATGACAATAAATGTCTGATGCATACTGCTTTAAGGTTTGTAAAGTGCTTGAACATTATCTAACACAATCCTAAGAGAGGCATAGGTAAGGAGAGCAAAAAAAGTTGGAAATTGTAAGTCAGGATTAAGAAATAAAAGAATTTGAATTCTTTCAGACTACGCAGAAGTCATAGACACATACACACACACACACACACACAAAAAATTATGAATACTTTCTTTGAGAGGAAAACTGGGAGGCATTAGACATTATTACCAGGAAATAACATTGCCATAAATAATATTTTAATAATAATAGTTAGCATGTACAAGGCATTTTGCAGGATTGTGCTAGAGTCAGCTTGTATTGGCCCTCAAAAACTGATGGTTAAGTTTTCAATGCCAGCATTTGCACCTCAGAAATCAGCAAATGCTATAAATGAAGGCTTGATTTTTCATTTTCTTGATGGTCTAGGCTTTAAAAAGTGATGGAGAAATGGTTAAGAAAGCAGATTAAACTTCAAAGTGAATCATGCTTTTGGGGAGAGCTAATTATTAAGCATTTACTCCCCCACCCCTGACTTTAAGGTTGGCAGAATGCTTTGCAAATATGACTTCATTCCATCCTCACCATAACCCTGGGAAGTAGGTGGTGTTATTATCTGAATTTCACAGATGAAGACACTGAGGCAGACAGATTAAATGATTTCCTCAGGGTCACATAGGAAGGAAGTGTCTGAGACAAGATTTTAATGGAGGTACTCCTGACTCTAGGTATGGCATGCCACCTCACTATCTGATCACCAATGAGGACTCATTTCTTAATCAGCTGTTTGTGGATGGTCAAATCATTGGTTTGCTAAAAATAAAGATTAAAAAAATCAATGCCCATTCAGAAGATATAATATTTTAAAATATGGGGTGCCCTAAAGCCAGATCTACTTAAATATGTCAATGAATCAGTCAACAAGCATGTATTTAGCATCAAGTATATACCATGCAAGCTATCCATGCATAAAAGTGCAAAGTGGATAAGGGAATAGATGTCAAAATATTACCTTTTTCTATAGTCTGATCCCTTCAAGTTTTATCCAATGTAAAGAAGTCACCACAACAAGGATGTCAAAAGAGCCTAGAAACTCCTTCATCCAGCAAATACTTGATCTCCTTGCCAAGCACAGAGATATGAAAGCCACAGGCAACATTCATTTAGAATATAAACTCATGAAAAACTTTTAGAAGGATTAAGAAAGATTCTGAGGAACTCATAAAATAATGAGAAACAGTAGAGAGCAAAAGGAGTATAGACAGCTTGGTGAGAGACTCGATTAAGTCAGATGATCTAAAGAGTATTTGAGGGCAAAATTGGAAGATGGACAACAATCAAGTATAAATGAATGAAATTTGTAAAGACTGATCTAACAATTTTTCCATCAATAACAGTGGAACTATATTTGGACTTTTACCTAACAATCTACATTTTGCTACATCATGAAGCAGAAATGACACCAGAGAAAACAAAGAGATGAGGAAAAGTTGGACCAGCCCAAATGTACAATGAGAAGACCCATGATGAAGGCCACATCATTTTTAAGGCATTGAGGGATCAATTCTCAAAATATCTAAGAGAAAACGTCAAATGATTGAAAACACTCATAAACATAATTACTATCCCAAAAGGGGTATCAAGAGGATATAATAACTACTAATTCATGTATCTTCTCTTTCATCATCTCTACAAAATCTTTGAGGGAATAATTTGCACATGTGTTGAGGATAACCTTGACAAAATATAAGATAAGAATAGGAAGGATTTTACAAACAATTTTCTCTAGCCAGACCAAATGTTTACAGTCATATAACATATTAAAAGTTGAAGAGTGTACTTAGCCCCACTGGTCTTATTAGTTCACTGTGGAAGGGACAAAAGCAGGTGATTCGGTAAAGTTAAATGTTGCCTCCTCCAAAAAGGTGTCTCCCCTTCATGTGGTGAAGTGACATAATGAGGAAAAGCAAGAACAAAAAGAGAAGCTGTGGTTTCATGCTCCTGTGATTGGTATTATCCAGCGAGACATAAAGCACTGCCCCCCAAGTGTGTGTTCTGTCACGGCATTTGTCTGCTGCGCAGTCTGTAGGAAAGGGGGAGCCCCTGTGATGGGGAGGCCCTCCAGATGCTCCTCTTTGTGGATGATGCCATGAGGATTTCATTAAGCCTCATAACGTTACAAAGGCTTCTAAATGGGACCCAAAATCACTCAAGAGTTCAGGTTAACTACATACACCAGAAAACCCAAATGGCTAAAGGATGCCTGTTATCCAGATGATAATATGCAGCTAAATGAACGATGCATGGGTCCAATCCTTCAGTGCCTACCCTTTGGACAGACACAGCAGATAGTAAGTACACTGTATCTGGAGCTGAAGAGATAGAAGAAAGAGGGATGCATTGCATTTGGGAAATCATGCAGTGCTTTCACTGACCCCATGCCTCTCTCTCAAACAAAAGCCCATTTTTGTGATGCCTGTATTCTTCTGCTAATTATTTATGGCTCCAGGTCATGTAATACCATTATCTCCAAAGACGTAAAACTGAAGATCATTCAAAGGACAACGGAGACACACATGGTGTGGCTAAACAGGCTGAAATACATGAGCAATGATGAACCACATTCATGAAGCACGATAAAAATATCATCGAAGAGATGCAAGATGAGAAAAGGAGTTGGGTTAGTCAGATAACAAGATCAAAAGATGGGGACCTGAAGGCTCCTGTGGCCGCCCAGCAACATTAAGATATCCAGAGGAAGGCTTTGACAATGCTCTGGCCCCTTCTGGACAGCCTAGAGGAGGACATTAGCGGACAGATGAGAGCAGCACAGATTCTGTGACAGGGATAGGCTGTATGATCAGCATCATTGGAGTGAAGCCACAGACCTGCTGAAGGATTAAAGATGTTTTTTAAGATATGAAGCGTACTTTATACTTTTATGCACGTGTAGAAGCTCATCAGCTCTTCTCAGTTCTCAGTGATGATTGTTTAGGGATACAGCCAATTGCAACAGAGAATACTGATGTCATGCTGTGAGCATAAAAATGGATGTCCATCTTTTCCTTTAATGATCAGTAAACTACAAAAGTACAAAGCATCATATATTATCATCCATATCCACACAGTTTGAGGAGGGTGCTATTTAACTGTTTCAGGAGACTCTGCTTTGTGGGAGGAATTGTTTCAGTGTTTACTAGGAAGTATCTATTGTGTCAAAACCAAATAATTTTTAAATAATGTTATTAGAAGCAAATAAACTCTTAGCTAAGAAAAAGGTCACCCATTTTTGTTTTGTTTTGTAAACTATGGTGCTTTTTTCTGCTTGGCCAATGTTTATTTTTTTATTTACTATTACTTTACAACATTCAGTTCCAAAAATGCCATATTAATAATCCATTAAAAATAAAGAAGTGGAAACAAACTTGTCATAGCATGAAGGTATGGAAAGGATGGGAGAAGTTCCTTCTTTGATATTTTTAAGTATTGATCATAAACATAGAGTTTTTAAAAATATCTACTTTAAAAAATTAAGCACAAACTCTGTGTTCCATACTCTATAGTAGGGCAAGAACTATATTAGCCTCTGCAACATTCTGAATTCATTGTTTGCATATATAGCATATGGCTGAGAGAGAAACAATGGTTCTATTTTAACATAATAATATAAAGCTTGACAGGGAAGGCTAGTACTCGTATTTTTCAGATTCTATCTGAACTTCAGAATTACAATTTGACTCATAAGATGTGAGAGCAAGTTGAATTCATTTTTTTCTGAAGCAAGAAGTTATGGCCTAGTATTGATATAGTAAAATCTCTCTTCCAGTCCTTAGAGGAATAGTAATGTCTGGGATGGAGCTAAAAATATAGGAGTGATAGACATGGGCCCAGGGATGAGGTTAATCTAATGAGACCTAGTAAAAATATATTTGCCCACAGTCTTGCAAATCTGACCATGAGGTCTTTAATACCAAAAAGAAAAAGGAAGCAAATGGCTTGTTTAGGTTCACCAAGCTAGACACCATAGAGAGTAGCCACAAGATAGGAAGAACAGCAATAGAGAAGTCCAATAAATCACAGGTGACAAAATCAAAGGGAGTTAGTAACAAACCCTAGAGCTTCAGATGACTATATGCAATGCCTAAAGTGTAAGTATCAAGGAAGGTGAATTGGAGATCCTAATGCAAGAAAATAAAACCAAATTGACCAATATCATTTGATGAGAATTGGGATTCAAAGAAGCTAAACATTGTGGAGAATGTTTACATGAAAACCAAAGGCAAAAGAAAGAAGTAGCATTGCCATGGAAGTATACTATAGTCCACCTGGACAGAACAGTAATAGAGATAGACAATTTGAGAAGTAGATTACAAGTGTGGAAAAGAAGCATGATAGAATAGTGATGGGGGATTTCAGTTATTTGAATATCTATGTGAATTCTTGCTGCCAGAAATGGAGCAACTCCTAAAGTCCATCTTTCAAAAGGAAGTGGAAGTGATGGGGCAACTGCTGTTCCAAGCTTGATTCTGACCAAGAAGAAGGAAATGGCTGCTGAAGTAGAAACGAAGGGAACCTTGGGTAGAAGTGCTCCAGGAATCACGATGGAGGAGGAGGAAAACTGGGCGTAGTGTACTAGATAACCAAGATTTTGGAGAAAGCAGATTTTAGAGGGTTCAGAAAACATTCAGTAGCATCATATAATCTAAAATGTAAAAGGAATGTTGGCCCAGGAGGTCTGGATGGGAAGTTCTTAGAAAAGACAATTCTGAGGACACAAAGAGAAATCATTCAAAGGGCAATGATATTTGGACATAACAAAAATGAATATTATTGGCTTGAAACACAAAATAAGTTAGCTAATCACCTAACTGCCCTCACTGAGTTCAAGCCATAAAGCCCCTAATGGCCTAAGTTCCAGGATATTAAAGGATCTAGTGAATGTGATTACCAAGCAACAGTCGTTTGTCTTTTAAAGATTGTGGAGAACAGAAGTGCCTTAGAACTGGAGAGCTAGCATGCTTGTCAGAGCTGGGAGGTAGAGCTCATATGTTGAATGACATGAGGATTCAAAAACATCTTCCCCAAGCTAAAATATTGGTCCAAATCTAATAAGATGAAATTTAATTTAAAAAAAACATGTAAAACTTCACAGCTGGGTTCAAAAAAATCAACTTTGCAAATACTTAAAAGGGAATCCATGGTTAAAGTGCAGCTTATCTTTTAAAAAGAGAGTTTTAGGAGGCTGCTTGATAGTGCAGTGAACAGAGCACTGGTGCTGGAGTCAGGAGGACCTGAGTTCAAATCCAGCCTCAAGTACTTCACACAAAACTAGCCATATGACCTTAGGTAAGTCACTTAACCCCAATTGCCCTACCTTCTCCTCTCAAGAAAGCAAAAACCAAAAAAAACCCAAAAACAAAATAAAAAGAGAGTTTTAGTGGAATTCTACCTCAAAATGAGTTAATAATGTGACAGGGCAGCCAAACAAGCTATTTCAAGCTTACACGACTTTGAGAGAACTCGCATCTGCAGTGAGGAAGACAATGTTTGCCCCCGTACTCTGCCCTGGTCAAATCACTTCTTCTGTGTCATGTTCATTTCTGGGTCCCACATTTGGGGGAGACCATTGCTAAGCTGAACATCATCCAGAATAGGGGAGCCAAGATACTGAAGGGCCTAAATCATGCCACAGGAGGATTAGTTCAAGAAAAGTGAATGGAGTTGAAAACATTTAACTTAGAAAGAGAACACTTGGCAGGGTTATGGTAGATAAAGAATGCCATGTGGAAGAAGCCTTCGATTTGTCCTCCCTAGCCCCAGAGAATGGAACTAGGAGCTGTGTGCTGTGGACATGATGGAGAGGCAAATTAGGGCTTGATATCAGGGGAAAATTTCTTCACCATTAGAACTACCCAAGAAAATCTTGCTTTGCCTTTGGAGGCCAGAGATTCTCCCTCACTTAAAGGGAAAGCTGGATGGCCCTAATTAGATATTTCATAGAGCAGATTTTTATGAAGGTAAAAGTGGAGCTAAATGCACTGTGAAGGTTCCTCCAGTCCTGAAATTCCATGATATTTCTGTTCCAGTACCAGTGGGTGTGACTGTGGAGGATGATGTAGAGGAAGCCCCATCCTTTCTGTTCCCTTGTCCCTTTTGGCCAAACCTAGAGCCAAGTCCTTACCAGACTTGGCTTGTCCTCTCAGGATTGCTTTAGGCTGTGGTCTTTTCCATCATCACCTCCCTCTCTTCCTTGCTCCTTCCTCTCTAGAGATTTCATCAGTCAATTGGCTTTCTTTTGCCTGGGGGCAACAAAATGGTCCTCATGTCTAGGGTCCATGTGATTCCCTTCTCTTTTGTGGAGTTCATGTCAGAGGAAAAGTTCATCGCAATCAGCTCAGAGCTCCCAGTTAGGAAAATTCCTACTATTATGAGAGAGTTTTGACTCTCTGCCCTAATTTCAATTTTGTTCATTTCTAGGTAACTCTTGGTTTTATATTTGGGGCAAAATCAATTATAATAAACACTTGGTCACAGGAGTAAACTGGCTGTGTTATTGTGCCTGTTATTGAGCAGGAACAGGGAAAGGGAAGAAGATCTTTTGGAAATTCCCTTGAAGAGTTGAGTACAATTGGGAGCTTCAGGAATCCCAGAAGGAATGCCTGCTGGTATCTGATGGCTCTAGATCTCTTCCTTCTCTGTAACAATTCTGGTCTCCTTGTATTTTCTTCTCTTACCTGTTGCCTCCATGCCACCAATTCTCTGCAGCTCCATTTGGCTGGATGTGGCTAGATGCACTATCTACCTCACTGCTTGCATTGCTCGGCTCATAAAATCCCCACTTAATGTCTTATGGATCTTGTGAAGTCTCTTAGAAGCTCCTCGGCATGACTTAAGTCCACTTTCACAGTAGCCCAGCTTCCTCTCAGAACTAAAAGGGAATGCTTCTGAACTACAAACCCCAGAATGCCATTTAGTTCTCAAACACCCACCCCCCCACACACACACACACTGCAATTTTTAGATATCAGAGTAGCTAATGAAGTATTAGTGCTGGGGAGCAGGGAGGATATGGTGTTATCAGTATTAAGGGTTAGACTTTCTCTGTAATTTTGCCCTCCTTTTTCCCCATCAAGAGGTAGCATGGTGTTGGGAATTCAAGGCTGGCTATCAGATCAGAAAGCCTTGAGTTCAAGACCTGCTTCTGAAATATTTTGGCAGTGTGACCTTAGGCAAGTCACTTAACTTCTCACTGCCCCAGGAAAATCTCTTCAATAATAAACTGAGCAGTTGCTAATCCACACTGATAGTGTGAGTTTCCTCCCCTAGAGCAGTGAAATCACAGGTGTAGTCCAAATAAGTGCCATTTGTCCTGGATGGGTGTGAAAGAGCCGTAGCTGCAAAGGCAGCATCTCCACAGGTGGATTGTGATTGATCACTCCAACCTCAGAAAAGCCAGAGTGAGTGGGGCATTCTGGTAGGCTATGAAAAGAATTTCTTTGATCTTTGATCTGAAGAAATGTCTCCATGAGATCCACCTCCTCATTTCTCCTCTTGGCTTCCTGGGCAAAGAGCACAGGCTCCAGATTGTATTTTTAACTGGGAGCTCTTGTGTTTGCTTGTCATCCCACCAACGTCATAAACATTGGATTGCACTAGGTTCCTATGATTGGAACCATGCTCTCAAATCTTTAGCTGCTCCAGTGACTAGGATCTCATCAATGCCCATGTTCCCCCAACAATACAGACTACAGCCCTTTAACATCTACTCATTATTGTAACTCTCCTACAGAGCCTCCCATAAACTTACCAGAGGGGGTCCACCAAATAGGCTGGAGACCTGCCTTGCTTTCTCTTAAGGTTGGGAGAACCAGTAGAGCACACTGACTACCCATTGGTTTGTCATCACTGTGACCAAATGACTCATACATTTCATTGGTGGCATCTTTCCCTCTAGTCCTCTATTGTAATTCCCTGAAATATGTCAGACTGCTCACTGTGTTCCATGTACTTCTCCACTGACCCACAAATGATATTCAGTATGAACTCTTTGGACATTGTTGTTCCCATGACTCACAGCATTCAGCAACATCGGGAGAATATTGATATTTAAAAGGTGGTCCTTTGTTTCAGGGAGAAGTTTGGGGGGATTGGAATTATTTTTGCAATATTCTAAACACTGCTCAGCCCCTGTCCTGCTCCTGCTCAATACTAGGCCCAGCTCATTGTCCATTTCCAGTGTCTGTAACAGATGTATGTCCTGGTGACTGAGTTCTAGAAGTTGTCTATCCAACTACATGTGTTAGAGGGATTTTTTTAAATTAGGACCTCTGAACAAGAAAATTAAATTGGCTATTTATCATGCTCTGTCCCTTGATAGTTCAGCATGCTTCATCACATCTATGACTAATAAAGTTTTTACTGGAATTGCCAAATTTTGAATGTCCTCCCATGGCTCAGTAACTCATAACTGCAGAACAGTTGTCTTGTGAATCAACTTGGAAAGGTAACCCAAAAAGTAGTAACTGATTTGCAGTCTGTATTTAGTAAATTTCAATTAAATTTAGTCTTCAGTGTGTAAGCATGTCCCTACAGAGAAAGAATTCACTGAATTCAGTTGTTGATTGAACAATGAACAGACTGGTTGGTTACCATGAGCAGATACTTATGTCGCTGTATTGATTGTGATGCTGTCTTGGATTCATAAACTAATGGGACCCTGGGCTCAGAGACAGGAGCTTTCACCTTATATTTCCCAGAACTGGGCCACCATACCTTCTCCCAACTACTTCCAAACTGTGTGTACCCTCCCAACTACATGAATCCTTTGTACCAGCTGTTTCCCATGCCTGGAATGCCCTCATCCTCCCCTCTGCTTTTTGAAATCCTGACCTCCCTTCAAGGCTCAGCTTAAGCACCACAGGAGGCCATTCCCAATCTCAAGTCAACAAGTCAATAAGGATTCATTAAGTATCTACTTCATACAAGGCCCAGTGATAAACCCTGGGAATACAAAGAAAGGCTGAAAAACCACTCTGGCTCTCAAGGCATTCTGTCCAATGGCAAGGACATCAAGCAAAGTGAGATGTAAAAACAGGATAAACTGGATACAATGAACATAAATAAGATACTAGCATTAAGAGGAGATTGAAAAAGTCTTCTTGCAGAAGAGGAGATTTTCTCTAGGACTGGAAAAGAGCTAGGGAAGTCTGGAAGAAGAGAGAAGGATCGAGAGAGTTCCAGGAATAGAAGAAAACTGGTGAAGATATTGTGAGTTGGGAGATGGAATGCCTTGTGTGAAGACAACAAGGAGGGCAATGTCACTGGATTATTGAGTTGGGGGCAAATTGTGAATGGGTCTAAGAAGACTGGAAAGGTTGGAGGAGGCCACATGATGAAGAGCTTCTAAAACCAACCCGAGAATTTCCTCTTTAATCTTCGAAGTAATCAGGAGCCATGGGAATTTATTGAATAGAAGGGTGGCATGCTTAGAACTGGGCTTTAGGATCAATCTGACAACCCAATGTAGTTTTCCCAGTCATTAGTACTTTCCTCCATTCATCCTACCTGAAATTACTTTGTGTTTACTTTTGTATGTATTTTGTATTGATTTATCTGTACACATGTTGTTTTCCTTTGATAGAATGTAAGCTCCTTCAGGGCAGGGGCTGTCCTTGTAACCCCCAGATCCTGACATATTAGGGGGCTTAATGCTGGTTAAACATGCACAAGGAGTCCTTCAGTAGCACATCAGGGCTCAAGTATGCAGAAAAAATGGTGGGTTGTGGCTGTCCTGAGCCACAAAAAGGATTACTTTACCCCCTCCAGAATCACTGACAAAATGGCTGTCATGTATGTTGCAAAATAAGAAAGAAAAAAAAAGCCTTCTTTCTCAGTTGTGTCCTCACAGCTCACCTTGTGATTAATAGTGATTCAGTCTGTACTTGAAAGGCTGGGGATGATTTTTTTTCTCTAAATCTCTGTCTGTGTGTGTGTGTGTGTCTCTCTTTCTTTCTCTTTAAACATTTTAACATGTAGCTCCACCAACCCTCCCAGACACCAGTGGGTCCAGCTGCCTCCCAGGCCAACCTTCTGCATCTGGCTCACAGCCAAGCATCCATGTCTCAAAGTCCTGTCCGCCAGGCTTCCTCTTCTTCCTCCTCTTCCTCCTCCTCTTCAGCTTTGAGTGTTGGCCAGTTAGTCAGCAGTAAGTATCCTGCCTGCCTCTGTGTGTATCGCCTCTTGTTGTTTGCCTTTTTAGTGCCGCCTCTCTCTCTCTCTCTCTCTCTCTCTCTCTCTCTCTCTCTTTCACTCTCTCTCTCTCTTTCTCCCTCTCTTCCTCCCTCCCTGCCTCCCTCTCTCTCTGTCTCTCTGTCTCTCTCTCTCACTCTCTCTCACTCTCTCACTCTCCCTCTTGCTCTTCCTCTCACTTTCACTCTCTCTCTCCCTCTCCCTCTTGCTCTCCCTCTCTTCCCTCCCTTTCTTCTTCTTTCTGTCTCAGTGAAGAAGCATTTCACTGATTCACTCTACAAAAGTTCCATGGATCTGCTGCATGAAACAGTAGGTGTGGAGGTACATTCCAAGGGCTACATTTTAAATGAGATCAAACAGAACCCCTCCCCCCACAAATAAAGCCCATTCGGGTTCCATCAATCTTCCCTTGGAGAACCAACTTCTAGTCATGAATGAAAAAAAAAGGCATTTATTAAGCACTTTCTATATGCCAAGCCCTGTGGATGTGAGTAATCAGCAAGCAAAACAGTCCCAGCCCCCCAAAAACTTTTCATTCCAGTAGAAGTAGATAGTGAATATGGGAAGCTGTATCCAGGGAAGGCTCTTTTGGAAGCTACAGGGATGGGGAATGGAGCCACAGGAAAGTCGATTGATATGTCCTTTCCCAAAATGGCAGGTGAGGGCAGGTGGAAGGATGCCATATACTCTGCTACTGAACCAGCCCTGGAATGCCGGAAGGAAGCTCTCTGATATTGCACTGGTCTGTGTGCTCAGAATCTCAGGTCTGGAAATCAACAACAAGAGCCATCCACTTGGGGGGCCAAGTTTCTGCTCAGTGTGTCTGAAGTCTCCTACTGTTCTGTTTGTAGGTGTCTGAGGAGATAAAAGAGAGTCCATTTGTGTGCTGGTGGGGAGGGGGGTATTTGTGTTTAAAGGACCACCTTCCAGAGCACAGAGCCACTCACATGTATGTTCAAAACCCAATGAATTGAAATGAGACAAAAAATTCACGTACAACCATGCAAAGATTCCAGGCTGCAACTCAATGCGTTAGTCACCAGGAAGGCTCTCCCTACAATTTGTAGAAATAGTACTTGGCCTGAAACAAAGACCATAAAGTTAAGTTGACTAAATGCAAGGATCAGTGGAATATTCTCTTTTAATGTCAATTACTTACTTTCAATGCATCTTTAATGTGTAAGTATTCACACAAAGAATATTTCTAGGAAAAAACATTTTAAGAATAAGCATTCTCATTTTTATATAGGTAGATTTAGTCTGAACCCCAATATTATTCTTTGAAATAATGAGTCTGTTTCCCCATCCTGGTCTCTTTCCTCTGGAAGGTCTCCAAATTGGGCTAGATAGGGACAAAGGCACCATGCAAGGACCCACTGAATAAAATGGGCATTCATGGTCTGGAAAATAGATTTCCCCAGTGGGGAACATGATAGCTGCTGTCTTGGCCCTAGAGAGCAAAATGAGGAATGGTAAACACAAGGTACAGAGAGGTAGAGTTCAGATCAATAGAAAGGGAAATCCTTACTGATTAATGCTATCCAGATTTTGAGCAGACTAGACCAGGAGCCAGCTGCCCATCACTAGAGACCTTCAAGAGGAGACTACATAACCATGTGTCAGTAGTATTGTTCTGAAACAGGCTGGAAATGACAGCCCTAAAATTCATTGGCTTTGTTAAGAAGAGATAAAATTAACTCACATCTAGTGGCATGTTAAGGTTCATGAGGCACTTTCTTCAAAATAGCCTAGTGAGGTCAGTAGTCCCTGTATTTACAAGATCAGAGAGGTCATTTGCCTAATTCCAGATCACAGTCTGGAAAAAGCACAGAAAGAACATGAGAGATGCTGAAAGACTAACAAAATTAATGTCCTGGTTTCCAAATATGGAAGAAAGTGGATTCTTCAAACTGGAAAACTGACTTCAGTTCCTAATAAAATTCAGGAATGTGTCATTACCAGGATGCTCTGTCAGCACTGGGAAAGGTAAGCATTGATCAATCAGAGCCAGCATGGGTTCATCAAAAGTCATCATGCAAAGCTAATCTCATTTCCTTTCTTGACAGTTTTATTAGTCTGGTAATCAGAGTTAAAGATACAAACACAGCATACTGGAATTTCAGCTAAGCATGTAACAAAGTCTCATATGGTATTCCAGTGGACAATGTAGAGAGATTTGGAACTGAATCTGGGGGGAACTTGAGTCTCCCAAAGTTTTGTCCACAGTTTAAGAAGGACATTGATAAGCCAGAGTGTCCAGAGAAGGGTAACTGGGATGGGGAAGGGCTTTGGGTTCGCCTCTCATGAGGGCTGGTTAAAAGGATGAGAGATGTTTAGGCTGGAGAAGAGAAGCCTTACAGACAGCATGCTAGCTGTCTTCAAGTATCTGAAGGGATGTCAAGGAGAAGAGGAATTAGTCTTGTTATATTTGACCCCCAAGAGCAAAATTAACAAAAAGGTGGAAGGAACTGTCTGCTTTTTGAGGGGCTGGGTCCCCCTTGTTCATCTTGGATGACTTCAGAGACCAGATAACTACTTATTAGATATGAGAGTGAGAACTCCTTCCAAGTATGAATTAGTCTAGATACAGCTCAGACATTTTGAGAATCTGATTGGGATTCTGTCCTGGGCTCTGTGCTGATCCTCATTTATATCAACGACTTGGACAAACATGTAAAGAAATATTTATCCAATTTGAAGATAACACAGAGCTGGAGGGAAAACTATCCTATTGGATGGTAGAATAAGACTCCAAAATAGCTCATTGGACTAGGAAAACTGGATACATCTAACAAGATGAAATTTGATAGGAATAAATATAAAGTCCAGTTTAAAAACCCAGTTGCATAATTACAGGATGGAGGGGCATGGAACCATACAGTAGCTCATATAAAATCAGTCTGGGGTTTCCAATGAATTCCTCAACAGCATAAAATGAAGGCCAAAACAATGGGCACAATTTTAGGGTTCCTTGGCATAAGAGCCAGAAGGAGAGAAATGGTGCTTCCATTTTCCTTTGCCATGACCATGCCACAGCTAGAGTCTTGTGCTCAGTCCTGGGAACGACATTTTAGGAAGAACATTGATAAGCTGGAATAGGTTCAGCAAGGGCAACTGTAATAGTAAAAAAAACTTGAAAATGAGGCCACAAAAGGATCTCTTGAAAGAACTGGAGATATTTACCCCCGGAGAAGCAAAGACATGGTGAGGAGAAACATGGTAGCTGCCTTCAAATATCTGATGGTTTTCATAAGCAGAAGCAATAGACTGGTACTATTTGACTCTGGAGAGTCAAATGGAGTAGAGAGTGAGAGGGACAGGGAGACAGGTCCATTCTAAATATAAAGAAGAAACACTTCTTAGCAATTAGAGTTGTTTGAAAGTGGAATGGGCACACTTTAAGAGTGAAAAACTCCTCATACTTGAAGGTCTTCTAGCAAAGCTTCCAAGACTTCTTGGGGGTTGTGGAAGAAGGGGTACCTGCTCCTGGTCAGCCAGATGATAACTTAATTCCCTTCATTTCTAAAATTCTATGTGTCCATAATAAATGGAACAGCTAATTCTTGAATCCAGACATTGCAGCTCCAACTCTCATACTCTTTCCAGTGACCTTGAATGCCTCTTGCCATAACAAAAGAATTCCCTGTTGAATGACCCAAAAAAGAGGATGCTATCAAAGACCCCTCCCTGCCCTCCATCTGATTCACCACCAGCTATTGCCAGACATCACTCAGTAGGCTCTAAGTGGCAAAATCAGTTTACTTTCTGGAGTGAACAATGGGCAGTAATGTGCTCTTCTGGCAACCTCTTAGGGTCAAAAGACATTGCCCCCTGAAAATGCTACATTCCATGTGGGATACAAGAAACTAAGTAGGGAGAGGATATATGGTATCTTGGCTCACCAGGAGACAGTCCTCAGAGCCAGAACAGCCTGGGTAGCCAAATCCTGCCTCAGACATTCACTCACTGTGTGTGCCCAGGAGCAGATCACTTAACCCATCTGGGCCTCACTCTTCTCATCTGTAAAATGGGGGAGTTGGACTAGAAGGTCTCTAAGATCTTGGACTAGAGGGCCTCTATGATCCTTTCCAGTTCTGCATCTATGATCCATAATCCTATGAAGGATTTTGCTCCCTGCCCACCTGTGCAAGAATAGCAAAAACCTAGAACATGAGAGCAGAGAGGAGCTTTCTGGTCCAGGTGCTTCATTTTGTAGATGAGGAAATAGCCATAATCACCTATATTAGGTTTAGTCCCCAAGCTGTCAATTTTGTGACATTATGCAGTTTTCTGAGACTCTTAAAGGTTTGTGTAATAGGTGTTTTGGCTAACAACTGGACAGAGTAGGAGAGAGCTTTGTTTAGTTTTATTTTTACTAAAGTTTACTTATTTGCTAAAGTTTATAGTAGTTCTATTGTGAATAATAATGAACTGACTTAAGGAAAAACAGGTAGATTGGTTACAGGCCCTGGAATGTGACAATAATGACTGGTCTCTTACTAAAAATGCCAAAACATTGTTTGGGAAGATTCACACACATTTTGGGAAAGTGGAAACATGCACTGGAGAGATGGGCACACATATTCTTTTAGGAACAGATAATAATGACTGTAGTGTGGGCAGAATGCATGGTTAATCCACCAACAAATGGCTAAAGCTAAGGACCATAATGAGAGAGAATGTTGATCATTCTTCTCTTATAAAGTTGTGTCTTTATAACTGAAATAGAAGCACTGTATTTTCCCTAAACATAAACAAGTCCATCCCTCCCATTTTTCAACAAACATCAAAATCCACCAAAGGTGAAAGGAAATGATCAGATGCTAATATCCAGTGTCTCTCACTCCAGCACAGGCAGGGTCTCCTTGGACTTTATTTTGCCCAGCACCCTCTCCCTTTGCTCAAAAATAGGACTCCATCCAATATCCACTCTTCATCCTCTACTCTTTGAATGTAGGAGTGGGTGACTCAGTCACTGGCCCAATGCAGAATGGTGGCAGTCCTGTAATACTTTTCCCTATTTAACCTCCATATTCTGGTGTACCCACTTTACCTGATATGCTTGGTTATTTTCTCTCAACTAAAATATCCCCAATAGATCTGTGATTTCATCGATGTAGGTAGATAGATAGATGGATAGATAGGTAGACAGACAGACAGACAGACAGAACATTGTGGCTCCTTCATTCACTTATTTTTCCCAAAGTGAATAATTAGACAAAATTCTTTTGGATGATCATTGGACTTTCAACTTCATCACTGGAATCCATTCACAGTGAGAGATTGCCTCTCCTAAAAGATATCATTACTTTCTCTGAAATTTATCATCTTAATAAGATACTTGGGTCATTGAAAGATGAAATGACTTGTTTAAGGTAATATCGACAATGTTTGTCAGAAGTGAGACTGCATCAAGGTCTTCTTGACTTCAAATAAAATATTTCTGAATCTAAGGCCAATTCTCCTCCATTGGGAAATGCTGCTGTTCTTTGAGTTGTGATAGATCTCATCCTGGAAGCTGAAATGTTCTGATGCTTAACGGAATCAGCACAAAGTCATCCACAAACAGAATATGGAGAACCCCACTATCTAGAGATGATTCCATTTTGACTTGATCTCTGTTATATCTCCTCCTTGTCACTGGTAAACACTTCAATAATAGCAAGCTCCTTTTGCCATAAGGGACAGTGGACTCATTATATTTGGACTTTATTATCACTGTCCCAAATGTATTTATAAAGGAAATGGAGATGGTGCTGAACAGAAGAAAGATGGGGAAAAGCAGCTGGACCAGAGCAACCATGCATAGAGGAGGATTATACTGATAGCATTACAACTCAGGGGTTTATTGTTCAAAGTATCTGAAGGAAGAGAAGGTAGCAAAGGCATAGAAAAAAGATCTGACATTTTCTTACCCAAGAAAGGCAACTAAAAATCTTGAAGATGACCAAGCACGTGCCTACTTTCTCACCTATGTAAAATGCCTTGTGGAAATAAGCTGCATGTGCATAGAAAGCATCTTCAATGAAGGCAATAGTAGGGAACAGGCATGTACAGTAGACTCATCTTTACCATCACACAACTGACCAAAAGATGCAGAGAATGCCCAGTCCCTCTAGAATTGTTTTTCTCTGGCTACAAAAATAGATTCATTAGAGCAAAGTATCACCAATAAGGTGTCACCCACGCATAAGTCAAAATTATTCAAGATTTCTTGAAAAATGAAGTAAGAGAGACAACCTTATTTAGATCATTAATAACAGGGAAAGTATCAAATAGGAGGACAGATGGAATTCCTATCTATCACAAAATCAAGGAAGTCAGAATTCACACACTGAACTCCTCCTTAGTTTTTAGTTGTTAAGATGGCATTCTCCAAGGATCAGAGAGGATTAAAGTCATATAGGGGAGTGTTGGTCCCTGGTTATACCACCTGCAGGTTTAGTGTGTGACTATGCCCATGTGTGGCTCAGGTGGCATGAGGGAAGAGGCTATGGGACTTACAGGCTGACAGTTGTTGGTGGGGGGAGGTAGTGAGTTTCTGGCAGCATCTCTGTCAATATGAAAGTGTCCTAGTATAAAACGAGGGGGTAGGGAGGAGAGGAAGATGGTGAGCCAGGTGCCACATTCCTTGGGAAAAGAGGGAGAACGAGATAGCAGTTGATAAACGTTTTGTTCGGCCATTTTTCAATTGTGTCTAATTCTTTGTGACCTCAATTGGGGTTTTCTTGGCAGAGATACTGAAATGTTTTACCATTTCCTTCTCCAACTCGTTTTACAGTTGAGCAAACGGAAGCTAACTGGGCTAAGTGACTTACCCAGAGTCATACAACTAGTAAGTGTCTGAGGCCGGATTTGAGTTCAGAAAGATGAGTCTTCCTGACTCCAGGTCCAGCCCTCTATCCACTGCACTACCTAGCTGCCCAAGTTGTTTTACTACAGACACCATAATTTAGGTTGTTTCATATATGTCTGGCAATTGAAGAATTGCTCAAGAGAATATGACTAAGCTACCAGAGTGTGTGGCTGTCTACCTTCCTGGACCTTTTCATGCATGAGAGCACAAATATTATGGTCCCACACTGACCCTATTCCTTATCCACTCAGTGAAACACTGGAAAGGATGCTGGGAAAATTCTGAGCTCTCTATGGCTCTTAGAAAGTAGTGACCACTCTCCTTCTAGCTCTACCCCTTTTTTGACTCAGTCAGTCAATAAACATTCCCTTAGGATTGTAAGCTCCACTAGGAGCCTGGCACATAGTAGGCATTTAACAAATGTTTATCAATTGATTAAGCACCTATTTTGTGCCTATTATATGCATTGCTTATCTCCTTAGTCTATATCTAAGTATATTTATCCAGTTAAATTTCACTGAAGTTTATTAACTGTAAACTACCAAATAACTATAAAACTCTGCCTATGTCCTCATCTCAATGAACCTCTAATCGAGAGAGACAGGGAGAGAGAGAGATATTATTAACTATATACATCCTTTACTCATATTCATAGAAGCAAAAAGAATAACAAAATATATTAAAAGGTCTTTCATGTGAGTTATGAATCTTTAACTTCCCCAAAGCCTAGATAGTCTATAGACAAAGTCTGAACTTAGGAATTGTTGAGATGTTGTCTCTATGCTTGGGCTCAAATCTTTCCATTAGCTGCCAATTCTGGGAAAAGACAAGTATCACCCATCTGTTTTTCAACTCCTGACCACCTGAAGTATCAATGCCTAGTCAGCAAGTTGAACTCAGGACCCAAAGCACTGATTCTCTCTCCAGCCACTTTTCCTCACCACTCTGTGGCTGACTGGTATCTCAAATCCTGTCTCCAGTTGTTTCAGCTAAGTTAACTATTGAGATATATAGGGCTCTGCTCTATCCTCAAGTCTAATGGAATGGTGGGTTGGTGGTGTGGAGTCAGAGGAAGACACAAGCATGAGGAGATGTCGCCCACATTCCAGCCAGACTTCTCTCCCCTTGAATCCCCACGCACACCCAGATGCAGCCATTCTTCCCTAATCTTTTTTCTTTTTTCAGTATCGGTTTAGTTGGCATAACCAACTTCAGAAGCTTTATGAGAGAGATGAAGCCAAGGCTTGGGCCCAAGGGCTCATCAGCTGGGCAGAGATATGACCTGTATTGATACTACTCTCATTCATGTACATATTGCATCACCTCCAGTAGAATATAAGCTCTTTAAAGGCAGGTGCCTACTGTACCAATGCCTGGCATGCTAGATACTTAATATTTGGTCATTTGATATGAATTGAAACTTGCTGCCATTAACACTCCCACAGTCTCCTTTGGTATTCAAAACAAACTGTAGTTGGCCTGCGCTCATTCTTCAAGCACCTCAAAACTTTGCTACCATGTTTCTTCTCCTCTCTGCCAAATGCTAGGAACTTCTCTCCATCCAGCATTTATCTTTTTGAACCAAAAGTCCTTCCTTCTTTCCCCACAAAATCTTAAAACAAAAGACAAAAAGAGGAACTGAAGTCCATCATGAGAATACTTGTGGCTTTCCAAGACCCATAATGAAACTTTGAAGTTGCTATAGCCTTCGGGGTCAGGAATTGTAGAAGGAGCCCATCTCTTCAGATGAAGAATTAGGAGAGTTTTGGAAGACAAAAGGGATAGAGACAGGATGGTGACTTAGCCCCACAAATCCTCCTTCTTTCATGGATGCTAGATTTATCCTTGTCAGTGTGCAATCACAGAACCTTTTACCTATACCTAGGGTATAGCATAGACAGATTGAAGCCAAACAAAGTTTCAGATTTACCAGGAGCAGTAACAAAGAAGAGGCATCCCATTCAGCAGGATGAGAAATGAGCACAAAATACAGTCAGCCCTGAGAAGCCCCCACATTCTCAATAGAAGGATCAAGAGAAGTGCTATGAGGTCCTGATGCAACCTCAGTGACAGAACACTGACCTTCAAGGAGGCTTTGTCCTTCGTGGGATGCCCTACGGTGAACACCTGTGGGAGTGACTGGGGGGAGGAATTGAACCTTCTGTGAAAGAACTGGTGTCCTTGGGGACTGGAGTTCGGGAAAATAGCAGTCAACCCCAGTCCTTGAGAGGCCATTTGAATTTGCAGAAATTAGTGGGTAATTGTGCTAAGAAATTTCTCTCGAAAGGAGTCTTCAGACCCAATGAGTTGACATACAACAACAAAGGTTTTCTGAGAGCATGGCTTCAGTACAAGAAATCTGGATTGCGTTTGGAACCCTCCATGAGCCCTGTCTTTTACAGCCTGCATGTGGGTTCCTACTTTCTTTATACATGGATCATGAGTTGAGGAGAAGAATGTTCCCTCACCAGTATTGGTGCTGCCTTCCTAGAGAAGACTCATCCATAGAAGACTATGGATCCTGGATTATTTTCCTTGTCAGAGACCAAGGCAGTCTCTATCAATAAGCCACAGTGGAGGAAAGACATAAATGGTCTCTTACAGCTTCACAAGCTTCCTATGTATTAAGATTAAAATTTAAATTTAAATTTGGAGATCATAATTAAATTAAAATTAAAAATTGGATATCATAGCGGGATGACAGCCAAAATGGCAAATCCCAGCTACCTTGATGGGCTGAGTGAATAAAAAAACTGAAAGGATAATTTCTAAAAGAAACTATCTGTTAAACACTAAAGAATCCAATTAAAGTATTTCAAATAGAATTCTACTTCTTTTTACACTTGAGCTAGCTTGTTTGTTAAGTCCCCTCCCTAGCTCTCCCTATAAAAAAAAGAGGAAAAATAACAAATAAAAAACACCCTCCTCTATAAGGAGAATATGCTGTATGACCATGAGCATGTTCTTAACCTCTCTAAGAATGTTTCCATATCTGTAAAACCAAGACAACATGGCGTCTCAGTTCCTTGTGTGTGCCCTCTCCAGTCTCCATTCTAATGCACTGGTTATCTGTTATGACTGGAATGCACTCCAGCAGCCTTCCCTCGACCTCAGAATACCTCATATCCTTCAAGATATAACCCAAGAACCTCCTCCTCAATACATTTCTTCATATCTTGACTGCCAGAGCCCCATTCTCAACTGACAATACATGAAAGGAGATTTCATTTTTTTTGTCTTTCTATGTTCCAAGAGAAGACAGCAATAAGCCCAGTAGTTTTGAAAGTCAGATGATCAGAAACAGGGCAGGGAGGTAAAAAATACTAAGACTCACTTTTGTAGCTTGATCTCTACTGGACCCGTGGTTTCTGATGAACTACTTGTTTTGGTGCATAGCACCTTGGAAATAATTGTGTATCATATTGTTTTATATGCATATATATATACATACATTGTGATATACACATTTAGAAAATGGGGATCTCTAGAATCATCTCTACTATTAAAAAACCAGGCAAACTGCCACATAGGATGATTTTACCACAGTATCTGGCACAGTGGAGCCACTTAAATGCTTGGTCATTGATGACTTGAATGATGTAAAAACTAAATGATACAATGCATCAATTGTGCTTTGCAAACTTTAACATGTTACACAGATATTATTTATTATTATAAGTAGAACTATAGCTTTATTTGGGAACTATCCCAAAGGCCTAATTGAGAACCTATAGCAAGTTTGGAGAGGCAGAAGTCATGACTGAGATAGAGGAAACCCTGGACCAGGAGGCAGGATCCCTGGCTTCTGGTTCCTGTTCTACCCCTCACCATGTGACCTTGGTAGTCACTTAACCTCTCTCGGCCTCCCAACCCCCATTCTTCATTGTGTAGTCCAAAGGCATAGGGCTAAACAATCTCTCAGGCACCTTCTTCAGACTAAAACACAAGATTGCTTCACCATACAAATTCCACCAGCAAGAGGCATCATGGTGTACCAAAGAGAACCTTGGTGGACAAAAAGATCTGGATTCCAGTACCGCCTTTGACACATAATGATGTGGGACCCCAGGAAAACGTCTTACTGTCTTGGTGCCCTGGAAGAGGAGACAAAGCAACTCTCTAAAACCATAACTTTTAATAAGATGAAATGTACTGGGGATGAAATTCAAGTTTCATCCCTGGATTCAAAAAACCAGTTTTATCAAATGGGAAAGGCATGTCTAAATAGCAATTAAAAGAAGATCTAGGGGCTTTATTAACCTACAAGCTCAATATAAGCAACAGCGGGATGTGGCAGCCAAAAAAGCAAACGTAGAGTTGGACAGCAAAAAGAGAATCTTCTCTTCTGAGGAATGAGGTGCTAGATTTCCCCTGCCTGCCCTCTGTCCTGACACCACACCTGGAATAAGGTGTTCAGATATGGACACCAGGTTGTATGAAGGACAACAGAATGTTAGAGAAGATTAAAGTCCAAGGTGGATGGTGAAAAGGGATTTTGGTATATGTCATCTAAAGAGAGCTTAAGGAACTGGGACCAGTTAGCCTGTAGAAAGGCTACAGGGTCTCCTGATAGTTCTGTTCCACGATTTGAAGGGCTGTCACTTATAAGAGGGATTAGGCTTGTTCTTCAGGCCCAGAGGGCATAAGAAGGAATAATGAGTGGGGAAGTTGCAAAAAGGAATTTTGAGGTGTGATGGAAAGGAAACTTCTCCAACCAGTAGAACTGTCTAAAATTCTCTTTTCTGGCCAAATGGGCCAGTTTACTCTTACCCACACATACCATGCTCTCTTCTCTCTCTCTCTCTCTCTCTCTCTCTCTCTCTCTCTCTCTCTCTCTCTCTCTCTCTCTCTCTCTGTCTCTCTCTCTCTCACACACACACACACACACACACACACTTTATTGATTTGATTTTTGTTGTTTTCTGGGTTAGTCTCCACATCTTAGAATCAAAACTTCCTTCAAAGTTCAATTCAAGGCCACCCCCTCCCAAATTCAGCTTTTGTGGCTGATTATCTCCAGCATCTGTACTAGTGGCCCTTTTCCTCTTCCAAAAGAAAACTATTTGTAGAGGTTTATTTTGTAGGGACAGATCCTGTACTTGCTTATCTGTGAACATGCTATTTTTGCCAATAGAACATAAACTCCTCAAGGGCAGGAATTTTGTGTTTTTGTCTTCATTCCCTGATGCTTCACAGAGTGCCTGGCAAATATTATGTATTTAATATTAGGTATTTAATAAAATTTTATTGTTTTGTGGTGATTGCTCTCCCATTAAGGAGCCTCTTTCTCTATAAACCATCCAGAGCAGACATCACCTCTGTGTGCTGTACAATATTGATGCCATTTTAAAAACCATCTCCACAGATCCACAGACAGCAGCTGGTGAGGTGGATGGGGTGAATCTGGAAGAAATCCGAGAATTTGCCAAAGCTTTTAAAATCCGGCGCCTGTCTCTTGGTCTAACGCAGACCCAAGTTGGTCAGGCTTTAAGTGCCACAGAAGGCCCAGCATACAGCCAGTCTGCCATCTGCAGGTAACATCTCTGCCATCCAGGCTCATACTCCCTTGCCTTTGGGCCTGGCTCTGGTCTTTGCTTCTTTCCTATGCTGTGGTTCCTCATCAAGCATGCAAGGGGGGAATGTAGAGGAGGGGAGAAAGGGGGAGGCAGAAGAGAAGACAAATCATGGAAGCTCATTGAAACAAATTGGAATTGGCCGTATGTGCTGTGAATTGAGCATCAGAACCTTTGGGGGAGCAAGGAAGGGAGGGAGACCTGATAGAGCAATCATGTGTGTGTGTGTGTGTGTGTGTGTGTGTGTGTGTGTGTGTGTGTGTGTGTTCCTCCCAGGGAGCTCAAGTCTTTGCTCTAAGTAACAAGAGAAAACACCAGACAGTGGGCCTGGATTCCCTCCCTGCTGATGCTGCATGCGCACTTGAGAGGCCTCTTCTCCCTCGGCCATTTCCTATAGTTAGTCTTATTGAGCAAATGTTTTGAGGCTGCCTGTCCCTGTTTATGTCACCGCTTCCAACATTTCTCCTAAGAAATGACAATGGGCGCTCTCCAAGGAAAAACAGAAGGAGAAAATTAGCCATTACCATGCAAGGGTTTTTGAGATTTCCCTTTCTCAAAGCTTGAAACTATGGGATGATATGGGAAGGGAAGGGAAGGGAAGGGAAAGGAAGGGAAGGGAAGGGAAGGGAAGGGAAGGGAAGGGAAGGGAAGGGAAGGGAAGGGAAGGGAAGGGAAGGGAAGGGAAGGGAAGGGAAAAAGAAAGTTAGGGAAGAAAGGGAGAAAAGAGGAGGAAGAGAGATAAGGAGGAAAAGGGAGGGAAGAAGGGAAAGAGAGAGGAAGGAGGGAGAGGAGAAAAGAAAGAAAAAGGAAGGAAGGAAGGAAGGAAAAAGAAAAGAAAGGAATTCTTAAATGGCAGAAGTGAAAATGACTGGGTATATCTGACCTCCCCTTGGTGAAAACAGAGCTCAGTTATTGTGGAGTTAGAGCTGATCCCAGTTAAGTAGTCAGGAGCAAAGCCCATGTCTGCATGCGTGTGTGTTCCTCTAATCCTATGTTTATGCATGAGATAACAAAGGCACTTAGGTAAGAGCTGTCTCCTCTTGGGCAATGCCTTATAGTCCTCTTCCATCAGGGAAAGCCAAGAAACCAACTCTAAACTCATTTAAGTGGCTTTTGTTCTTGGTGATCCATGAAATGCTCTGTCTTTTTATCTGCTCTTTATACTTTTAATGTATTCCCCAAAGAACGGAAGTGTACTTTTCCTGCAGTTTAAGACTAAGGTTATAAATAACATCAGTATGGGGTAGTGAGCTTGCAGCTCACATTTTGCTCAATGATTTTCCATAAAACCCATTGATTGTCGTTAAATACAAAAAGCTCCATAGGATCCTCTCACTTCTATGGCCTCCCCTACTGTTTTTTCTTATAAGATACCTCCCTGTAGAAAATAACCTTTATTCAGTCTATACAAGGATACTGCTGCTGGGAAATTTGTTTCCAGACTTGTATATTGTTATATCAAGCAACATGGCCCAAGATATCCTCCCTCCCTCCCAACAAGAAAAACCAAGAGTAGAAAATATCACAGCTATCTGTTACCAGACATTAATTGTGTTGCATTGAGATTGACCTAATGATAAGAGGAGCCACAGGGTTTTTTTAAGTTATGACCACTTTGTAGTGGCTTCTGAATTAGTCTTTGGCCTGTTTTGAATGTCTGAGTTATGATTTCCTTATTGTCTTCTGTGCTTCCTAATTTGATGGAGCTAGTTGGTTGCTTAGAGTTGGGATGACCATGTAAGTCACTAATGCTGGTTCCTGGAATCTCCCTCCGAGAGCCTAAATGGAGACTGAGGACCAGAGCAAAATCTAGAAATGAAAATAAGGCTCGGTTATTCTCTTACAAACAAGACTGGCCATTCACAAGACTTTCCTTTTCTGGGATCTTTGCATCTCCAAGATTCTACTCCCGCAAAGTAGAGAAAGCAGTTGTATAGCAACACTAAAATGTCAATCCTTCCAGAGGGCTTGATCATATTGGGAAAAAATGCTAACCAGTCGATTGTGGAGACCGAAAGAAATCTCCGTGTAAACCCATGCTTCACCCAGTGATGCAGATTTTCCACACTGGCAGTTTTGCCCCACTGGATGGCAGGAGACCACTTTGAAGGGGAGCTACAACGGTTCTGAATTGTTAGGAAATACAGCTGCCTCTTCCCTCCTAGGATGGGGGGTTTTGTCTATACCTCTTTGGAAATAGATACTCTATTAAGTAGGATGGGTCTCTCCAACACTCGAGTAGAGCTCAAGTTCTGAGATCTGCTTTGACCTTACTCAGTACAGCATAGTAAAATCTATTGTTCTAACAACAAGAGATTAAATGGGCCTCAACACTGGGCTTCTGTGTAATGAAAGATGGCCGAGTGTTTCAATCGTACAGCTGTAACATCACTGGAGAACTGAGGATAGGAGGCAAATGATGGGAATAATTTTCATCAAATGTTATTCAGCAGTTATCATTTCTCTTTGTATTGCTCATTCTTATTTGTCCCATTCGTCCCACCCCAAATAGTACTGAAGTTTAGAATTTTTTAATGGAAAAAATCCACCTGGAGTAACATCTAAAGATATGATCATTTGGCACCTCTGTAGGATTTGTTCTATTTTCCTACCACAACAGAAGAAATCATCTAAACACAGAAGTCCCTGAAAATCAGATGGCTATAAAGGAGTCCGCTCATTCTCTGTCCTTTGATGGACTTCTTTTAAAGCATGTCATAATTCCCCAAGCAACTGTAATTCAGTACCATGGACAGCAAACAGCTCCCCACCATGGAGAGAGGCCTATGCTTTTCAGGAGCATTCCCTATATACATATATATGTTTGGAGAGAGAGAGAAACAAAGAGAGACAGAGACAGAAAAAGTAACAGCCCAAATCGTTGCGGTTCCCACGTAGAATTGAGAAATCCCAAAATACAATTAATCACAGGTGACTTGGTGTTTTATTGAGCATGGATATGAATTTACTAGGATAACTCCCTAAAGCAGTGGTTCTCAACCTGTGGGTTATGTTCAGTTTGTAACAATGAAAATACATCCTGCACATCAGATATTTACATTGCAATTCATAACAGTAGCAAAATTACAGTTATGAAGTAGCAAAGAAAATAATTTTATGGTAGGAGATCCCCACAACATGAGGAGCTGTATTAGAGGGTCACAGCATTAGGAAGGTTGAGAACCACTACCCCTAAACATTTACTTCTATATGTTTCTATAGCCTAAATGCTTCCTGTTGTTTCTTTGGTGTCACATAACAACAACAACAACAGAAGAATTCTCATTGCAAAATGATATCTAGATAAAACAGATAGGAGACCTCATTTACAGAAAATGATATTATTCCAATATATGCCAACTATTCCACAATAAATCCAGCTGGAGGCCTCTACAATATTAGTGTACTATAATATGTTACTTCATCTGAAAGGCATGAGTTTATCTTAGCAAACCCAGGTGTGGGGGATTCAAAATAATTATAGTACATTGAGCTGTTTGAGCTGAATACCACTGTAGTCATGGAATAGGTTTTACCCAGTAAAAGCATTCAAACCATGTGGTGAAAAACAAAATTTTAAGATGAAGAGAGAAGCAAGTGGGAGGAAGGGGGAAAGGAAAAAGGGGAGGGAGAGAGAGAGAGAGAGAGAGAGAGAGAGAGAGAGAGAGAGAGAGAGAGAGAGAAAATTAATAGCATTATGATGGAATATTGTACAATTCTAACGTTTAACTAATATTGAACACTGAGAGAGCATTATAAGATGTTTTTGTTTTAAAGATAATTGCAACTGAAGAAGGTGAAAATTGGTTCATTTGATGTCATTTCCTGTCATTAAAGTTTTGCCTTAAGATTGTTAAAAGATTTCTTTGCTAAATCTAAAGCTTAGATTTTATAATGTACTAAAAAAAAAAACTTTAGGATTTCTGCAAATTATGGTGTCTGTCTTGGTCCTGTATGTCTCTTTCTGTCTCTGTGGTTATATGTTCCTTGCCCCTCCCTCCCTTTGTTCTGTCACCTGTGCATTTGTGTGTATGTGCGTGCGTGAGCATGTATGTATGTGTGCATGTACATATGTGTGTGTACATGTTGGGGCAATAAATTGTCAAGATTCCGCCGGTGGTTTTCCTAACCCATTGTCAATTCCCTCTGCCAGTCCATCAGGCAGGCAGGCAGGCAGGCCCACCCTGGCAGAGTGCCCAGTGTAAGACTCTTCTTTCTCAATTCTCCCCCCAGACACACCATCCTGAGAAGCCACTTTTTCCTACCACAGGAAGCCCAAGAGAACACTCTAGCTAGCAGTCTGACAGCCAAACTGAACCCTGGCCTTTTGTATCCTGCCAGGTTTGAAAAGCTGGACATCACCCCTAAAAGTGCCCAGAAGATCAAGCCGGTGCTTGAACGGTGGATGGCTGAGGCTGAGGCCCGCCATCGGGCAGGTATGCAGAACCTGACCGAGTTTATCGGGAGCGAGCCCTCCAAAAAACGCAAGAGGCGCACCTCCTTCACACCCCAAGCCCTGGAGATCTTGAATGCCCACTTTGAGAAGAACACACACCCTTCAGGGCAAGAAATGACAGAAATTGCAGAGAAGCTGAATTATGATCGAGAAGTAGTTAGAGTTTGGTTCTGCAATAAGAGACAGGCCCTGAAGAACACAATTAAACGTTTAAAACAGCATGAGCCGGCCACAGCCATCCCAATGGAGCCTTTAACGGACTCTCTGGAAGAAAATTCCTAAAGGGAGAGAAAAAGAGACACACACGCACACACACACGCGCGCGCACACACACACACACACACACACACACACACACACACCCCAAAACCAAATGTAAGAAAAGGGAAGCCTGCCGCTGGGACTTGGCAATTGTAGCCCCATTTGTCCCCCTTGTAAGTAGAAGACCGAGAAAACCAAGTGGACGGAACATAATGAACGTCCATGTGATTCTCCAAAACAATGAAAACTTTGAGAAGAATGAACCACACTTGCTGTGTGTGGTAGAATTTGCCCCCCACTCTCCCCTCCCCCCAAAAAGCCAGTTTTTTAATGGACTGAAAGTAAACCAAATAACTGAGTGCATTTTTCTGTATATTATAAAAATGTGGACACATTTTAAGGGGAAAAAAAGCAAAAAACAAAAACAAAAAAAACCAACAAACTTGTATCTGTTCAAAGAGAATCCAAGCCTGCCACCTGGAGGGGAGAATGTAACCTTCCAAGTACCAAGTGCTGATTCACTCTGGAACCTATTAACCAAAGTCAGAAACATGGCGTTGCCAACTCGGGTGATTGTCAGTCTACACTTTTATGAGTGTAAAGTTGTGTTATGAATTTTTACATTTGTACTTTCCAGAAACAATAGGAAGTCTGATTTTTCCCATCTATCCTGCCTGTTATTCTCACCAGTGGGGCGGGACCACTTCCTGAAGCCATCCTGTGACACTCACAATGATTTGTCATCTGGGGCTTAGTGGTCTCCAAGTGGCTATATGCCAAATTGGTGGTGTTTTCCTCTCATGATGACTTGTGGGTTTAAAAGAAGAAAGGGGATCAAGTGACATTTATTCCTTCTCTTTTATGGATTTCTGTGCCTCTCCCCACAACTGCATCCCCAAAATTTTACCTAAACATCCTAAAGGGGGGAGGGTGATAAAAACATCTTTTCACTTTGACTCTGATGGAATGGAATTGGGAAACTTTGAGCTAACTAGGAATGTTCTCAATGGACTGTCACCATTAACCCATGCTGTAATTGTGCACCTTGAGGTCCACAGCATGGCTCCTGATTTCTTCTGTCTGTTGACATGGAACATGGAGAGCTCACCAAAATTCATTTTGTAAGAGAAATAGAAATTGCACTTTTGGTTCAATACTTGCATACAACACGATGTAACCAACACTTACTTACATCCCTGTGTTGGGGTCCTGTGCAAAATGATTTCTCTCCAAAGTCTTCTAGCCAAAGAAATGTATTGAAATGCCAGTAAAAAAAATATACATTCATACACGTTCACCCCCATTCTCAAAGAAACAGGTCAACAAATAAATGATATCGTTAGGATTGTTATAGCCTATCACATAATGTTATACTGTTAGCCTCATGCTTTCTGCCATATCTTTTTTCATTCAAATATTGATTGTCAGCTGTGGTTTGGGATTTTTTTTTTGTTTTTTGTTTTTTGCATTGGACTGTCCCTCTGGGACTATATATATATATGTATGTATACATATGTATGTATGTATGTATGTATTATCAGGGCAGTGATTTATAATGGTTAAGGATGATGAGTCACAGAGAGAAGTGTTAAACAATCAAAATTCAGGAGTGAATTTAAGAGGTGAGAGAAACTCCATGAAGGTGGAGAACAGTCCACATGTGAGGTGTATCAGTTGAGAGAGAGACTGACAGACAAAGAGAGATAGAAACAGAAGTGAGAGAGGAGAGGGAAACAGAAAAGCAGAAGAGAGGAGAGATGAGGGAAAGTTAAAGAAAACAGGGAGAAGAGAAATGGAGAGAGAGACAGAGACAGAGACAGAGGAGAGAGAGACAGAGACAGAGACAGAAAGAAAGATTGCTCAGTTTTTCAGAAGGTCCTCCAGTATTGTGACAAACAAATTTATTTCATTTTGTAAAGCTTACCATCTTTCCTTCCATCTGATGAGTGGACAGAAAGAATATTGTGAAACTGGAGAGAAGGTAGAAGCAATTACTAGCTTATGAGTTGAGCCTTTTAGCTCCTTGGCCTTTTCTGATGGATGTAGATGGGAGGTATTTGTTTAAATGAGCATGAAGGAGGGATTCACAAAAGTTTCCCTGTTGATGAAATGTAAATATCTGTTTCTAATAAACAAATAACAATGTTACATGTAATAGTTTCAGGCAAATTTTCAAAGAAAAAGCACCACTACCCCCAACCCCAAGGTGTCCAAACATTTGGACTGCCCACAGTAACATACACCCCTAATTTTGTTGTAACATGTTTTTCCTCTATTGGTAGTCTGCTAGTAATGTCAATACTGCAGGAGACACATTAGGTCTGTTGAATTCATGCAGTGTTTGAGAGATCACATCAAAACCAGCAGGGAAATTCAAAAAAGAATATGCTCCTGATGTTCCCATCTCTCTGGCACACTGGCAACTGGACCTCGGCTTCTTTCAGCATCAATGTCAACAATGCCACTTGACCCATTCCATCACTTACTCTACCCCCCACTGGCACCCACCACCACCACCAAAACTGAATAAATACCTATAAGCTGGGAGTCAAATGACCAACACTTTCTCTCTGAAAAACTCAGTGTGTATTCTCCTAGGACCTGCTCCAATTTCAACAAAGAAAAACTCCCCATGAAGAAAAGTTCACAAGACCCTGAATGATGGATGCTAAATGTTTAATCATATGCCAGGAGCAGTTACATAAGGTCTGCTCAGTTCTGAGATCTATATTGGGGGAGAACAACCAGGATGGTGAAATGTAAACATACATATAATCTTCCAGAGTAGCGCAAAAAGGAATCTATTCATCCCACAGTCGTGAAACCATTCATGTGCAGTGATTTTTTTTAAGGTTTTCTAATTTTGTATTATGTTTTGTAAATTATTTATAAGGTGTTGTAATGCTTCTTATATTAATTTTTTACAAACAGATTTTTGCTATGAGGCATAAAGAGGTGCCTGAACAGGTTCTTGGGGATATAAATGATGTATGTGTGTGTGTAACTCACTTGTGGGTCTTGTGGACCACGCCTATGGTTTGACTACACTGCTGACTCCATTGGAAAAGGACAGTGCATTTTCCCATTTCCATGTCCCTAAAAGTTAATATTGCTGCCAATGATTCACAACAGAAAGCAGTTCCCAGCTCATGGGATTGTCTTTGGAGCATTTCCCCTCATTTCCAGTTGGTTGTTGAGTTCTCTTCATTATTTCTACCTGACATACGGACCAACAATGATATTCCTTTCACCTTATATTTCTGGGATTGGCCTATGGTTTTTTCCCATATGGATTTTGGAAGGTTTCCTCCAACCAAAAACTTTTTGGATAGTTACAATTATAAAAAAAAATTCAAAGGTTTTAATTTATTTACATTGTACCAACCCACATCTACTCCCCCCCCAACAAACATATACACACAAAAACACACAAAAACCACACAAACACACACAGAGAACAAGGAGGCAAAAGGAGCTAGGAAGGAACAAGTAGAGGCGTACAAAAAAAAACTCAAGCTATAACCAAAAAGTCATTATGAATTGCCTTTGCTCGTCTTCTCAATGCTGGACCAAAGCTCAATGTATGTAGGTATATGCACATTGTATAGATATGGCTAAATGTTGCTGACAATCTTGCAATACTAAACTGTTACTATTTAAGAAAAAAGATAAACTGTTCATCAGTGTTTACCTCAGCACTCTACTTGTACCCCATTAATGACCAACACAAAATGAGAGACAAAGATGGAGAAAACAGAATTGAATTTCCATGTCAATGTTTGACTATAAAATCTTGTTGGGATAACATTTTGTAATGA
The DNA here is from genome assembly GCA_028646575.1 of Pseudocheirus occidentalis. Classification (NCBI taxonomy): domain Eukaryota; kingdom Metazoa; phylum Chordata; class Mammalia; order Diprotodontia; family Pseudocheiridae; genus Pseudocheirus; species Pseudocheirus occidentalis. The sequence goes on along the minus strand of CM053599.1, from coordinate 6,601,558 downwards.
GCTTTCTGTCATGTGGTTTGCTTGTCTCTGATTTGAGATTCTGTGAGGCACACTTGTTAGTTGCTTGTCGAGGAAGTGAGTTTCTGGTTATTATTTTTACGTCCTCTGTGCTATAATCTACAGAATGGTCACCAGGGTCACTAATGAAGCCCTGCCCAGAGATCTGCTTTTCCATGCATGCAGCACACTGCAGAAGGGGGCAGTACAAAGAGGGACTCTCTAGTTTTCCAATAATAATAATAAGGATACTGATATTAGAGGAGTTGCCATGATGGACTTGTGACCAAGAAGCCAAACTGGATATTTAAAAGCTCCTAACTTGCTCTGACATTGAAACCAAAGCTGATTTACCTGCACAGGTTGCTTAATGTTAAAAAAAAAACACTGACAAACTACTTTATCTAGAGCAATATCTGTATGGTCAGTAAAGCTGCACTTTGTGTATTTCTTAAACAGCTTCAGATCTGTCACTTTTAATTTGTACCATAAAAAATAAAGAATTGTTTGACATGAGTTTGTAGCTGACATCTCTCTTCAACTCAGGTGTATTATTTACATGATCAGTGCTCATGTGTTGTCACCACCAAGTGTTGAGTTCATATTGCTATTATATCACATTTTAAATGGAATGTTTGTGTCTCCCACTAATGTCCTCCCACAATACCATATTGGTGGAGGTGATTCTTCATTCTAACCCAAGGGAGCATAAACTCTACAAGGTCCCAATGGGTCAGAAATTTCTTCATGTAGGAGTCCAGTGATCAATTCTATCTGTCATCTAAGAACCAACTTTGTTATATTCTGGAGGCTTCTCACAAGTTTGGCCTCAAGGTGAACAATGTCAGATACCACAACTCTCAAAGAATAAACAGCAGAAAGGTTGCAATCTGCATTGATGAATAAAATCTCCACATCAACAAACTGAAGCATCTTTGTCACATGAAAGTAAGGAAATTAGGGAAGGAGGGACAGAGGAAGGATGGAAGGAAAGGACATTTATCGCATGTTTGTGTCAAGTACTGTTCTAAGTGCTCGGAATCAGAGCACTGTTTTAGGAAAAACAACCCCTTCCCTCAAGGAGCTTACATTCTAGTAATGGAAGACAGAGTGCATATATAGGTGCTGGGAGGAGAGGAGGAGGACTATTTCAGTTTGGTAAATCACAAGGATGGTGAGTGAAGCCATAGAGAAATTGATTAGGAAACCCTTTCCATTAATTATGGAAGTATTGACTTGATTAGATTCCAGACCAAGAAAGCAGTTGGAGAAGAACAGATGGCAAGAAGATGGTCATGATAAAATCTGAAGTACAACAAAGGCTGGCTAGATGTAGCCATGTGATATCAGAACAGTGTGGGTCCCAGGTTTAGGGAAAAGGAAAGGAGAAGGATGATGAATTATATTGTGTGGTTCACATATTCAAACAAGATGCCCAGAATATCTTGGGACATAGGCTAGTAAAAAGGCTTCATCAGAGATCATAACGCCAATATTTTCATGACTTACCATACATATTTTTGTGCCACAATCCAACCTATTATATCAGAATATTATGTAACACTGATTAATAAGGTGAGGCACAGGGAAAAAAACCAAATCTGAATGCCTATGCATTATCTGCATGGAAAGAAAATAACCAAGCTAATGACTAATTACATAGGGTACATATTTCCTGAAAGATATGTCTACTCTCCATAAAGGAAGGAAAAACTAGGAACAGAACTCAAAAGCAATGGTTGGAAATTTCAGAGAAATGGATTTAGACTCAATGAAAGGAATAGATTTCTGACAATAAGAGTTTGCCCAATATATGACAGGTTGGCTCAGGAAGTGGTGAGTTCTCCCTCATGCCTCAAGCCTTCAAACAAAGCTTGGATAGCCACTTGGCAGGAATATTATAGAGAAATGTACATACACTGAATGGGCAAGTTCCTGAGGTCCCTGTATGTAAAACGTCTCTACATGGAAAGGGATTGTGTCTGAAGTGTGTGAGGAACTAACACACATGCAGACAGTATCACTGAAAGAAAGTGACACAGAGAGGTTTAAGAATCAAACACTTCCTAGACAACTACAAAAAACAGACTGAATTGGGATGAAGGTGGTGGTAATTTCATCGGGAATGACAAAAAGTGCAAATAAAAAATTATAAATACAAAAAAATGGACTTAACTGTTAGAACTTTTAACATATCTTCTTTATCCAATGAATGAGTTCATGGATAAAGATTAGAATAATTGAACTGCGACTATATTGACATTGTTGTGATAAATGATACTGGAAGGCATTAAAAAAAGTTTCAGATAAATAGAAGGATGGCTTGTAGGTTTTCATTGTGGAGAAAAATAAAGAAATTGGTTACTTTGTGTGCCCAAAAATAAAAATAACACTTTATGGGTTATCTTAGTTATCTTGCCTTCAATAATCAAAGCTCCAAATAGACAAGCAGAAAAAGATAATTGTACCAAGATGTGTCACAGAGTGTGAAGAAAGAGTAAAATTCCATGGAGAACTTGACAAGACCTTGCAAACAAAGATTCAACTACACTTAGATGATTTCATTGCAAGGCTGGTCACAGGAGGGAATGACAAATCCTACTTTGGACAATATGTTGAATCATTAGCTATGTGACATGGGTAGATCAGTTTCTTCTTCCTCGCCTAAAAGAAGTCAGTTATATGCAAATACACACACACACATCCATCTCTCCTACTTTGGACAATATGTTGAGTCATTAACTATGTGATACTGGTAGGTCAGTTTCTTCTGCTGCACCTAAAATAGGGGTAATTAAACATACATCTCCATCTCTCAGATTCTTGTGGAGAAAGTGCTTCATAAACCTTAAGGCACTGTAGAAGTGCGAGCTATGATATTACTCCCCTCATCTAATAAAAACTTGGGAGTACCATTCAAAGTTAAATGCTAGTAGGGGCGGCTAGGTGGCGCAGTGAATAGAGCACCAGCCCTGGAGTCAGGAGGACCTGAGTTCAAATCCGACCTCAGACACTTAACACAAAAAAAACTAGCCGTGTGACCTTGGGCAAGTCACTTAACCCCCAATTGCCCTCCAAAAAAAAGAAAAGCAAAGTTAAATGCTAGTAAATCACCAATCATAGAGGCATAAGGTCGTGGCCAGAAGGAGCCTCAGAGGTTAACTAAACCAACCCCTTTACTTTACAGATGATGAAACTGAGACAGGCTTGTAGACTACTAAGAAGTCTCAGACCTGGATACTGTGAACTATTTCATGAGAAGAAAGGAAAGAAGGCTGGGATTTGTATCAGTCAAAAGGATTAATCTGTTATCAGAATACAAACATTTTCTGAGTAATGGTGACTGAGTAATGTTGAAGCTGTTTGCATGTGTTGCCAGGCTGGTTTTGATTAATTGTTTGCTTTTTTTGTTAGAGGGGAGGCTTCTGTGGACAAGTTATAATGTAAAATGACTACAATCTCAAAAAAAATCCAAAAGTGAATAAATAAAAATGAATAAATAAACATTTTTTAAAAGAAGGTAGTCATGAACACTGAAAATCAAAATAAAAAATTATAAAAACAAAAGAACATGTGTGATTATCACATCTCCAATCTGATTGATTTAACCAAGGTGTCAACTCTGAAAAATGAGAAATGGACCAAAGTAAAGACATTGACCCAGTCACCATTATTCAGAAAAATCAACTGAAACAAAAGTTACTACAACAAAGAAGATAAAGGAGCTTAGAAAAGATTTCAGTCAGTACATGCTTGATCTCCCTTCTAAGCAGAGAGCTTTGATATAAGAGCAAGAATAGCAGTAGTTTAAAGTGAAAACCCATTTGTAAAACATTATATAGAAGCCGACTGAACAGAACCACCTCACAAAATGGTAAAAAGCAGATGAGGAAGAAATGCTTCCATGAAGAGCTTAGCATGCAGTTCTGTTCAGCCAGATCATCCTGAGAACACTTTTAGATGATCCTGAGAGAGGACACCAAACTGATGTAAAATGAAAAGAGCATGCTAGAGTTCTCTGGGGTTAACAAAAATAATCACCACATTTGGTGTCTCTAGTTCAGTAGCATTGTGCTATGCAATGAAATGGCAATGATACTAAAGAAGATGGAATTGAAAAGAAATGTTGTGTCTGAATGCAATAAAAAAAAATACTTTGCTTAAGGCAACATAATTTTACAACTCTCAGGTAGAGGTTTTCAATGCATCATGAGGGGAAAGAATCCAATAGAATAGAAAAAAACCTTACATAATGCTTTTCCCCCTGCCTCCAAAAGTAAAAAGGGAAGAGGACCTCAAAGACATCATCAATCTTTCACCTATATGACTCCTGTCTTACCTCTATAAAATCTTTATCCGAATGGTCTATATATGCATTGAAGACATCCTCAATGTAATTATGAGAAGGCAGCTGTCAGTCTTTGGTTGATAGTTTTGTATAGCCAATCAAATGGAATTTACCAGATGATGGAAAGACTGTAAGACCCCATTTTCTCTTTTTTCTCTTTTAAATTTTCTTTTTTTTATAGGGAACTTAACAATCATCAACATATACAGACATTTCAATATGACAAGAACAAGAAAGATAACTGCATTAGAAACTCCTTTGAGAATCATGCTAGATCAATTTATAATGCAATCTAGATCCTGGTGGCAATTATCAACACCCCTCTCCAGAACTTTCCCCTTCCTTCTTCAATGAGCTTAATGTCCGGATTCCAGACTTTCTCTTCACCCCAACTTCTGCCTAATACAAAGGCAATATACATATTTAATACCCTAACTTCTCAGTTCCCCAATCCATTTAATTCTCATTAATTCAGCTTACTGCACTCTAGAAATGGTTGTACCCTTGATCTTGCGATTATAATAATTCCATGTTCATGCACTCTGAAATTTCATTTCCCAGTCTTAGTCTTTTCTCATTCCATCTTTTCCTATGTCTTGAAATATTTCCCAAACATGACCCAGCCCAGTCTATCCCCATGCTCAAATCTGGACCAGCCTCATTGTCCATTTTTAGCCCCTGTTCAAGATGAATACATAGTAATAGACCACAAAAACGTGCTGCCTACCCTTCCCAGCTATATGTTATTCATGGAGTAGTGTAGGGTTTGTAAAAATCCATTTAGTTGTACTAGTGTGTATGGTCAGACCTGTCTCTCAATGCTGTAAGTTTTTTAATACTTTCAAACACAATAATTGCTGCATCTCTTTCAACTTTGCTTAGAAAAGTATTTGGCCCATAGTAGGCACTTAAATGCTTGTTGACTTGATTTAATTTTCTGGCCCATGTTATGGTAACTTTTGTCAGCAATGAAGTATGTAGGTTTCATTGGCATGAAAATATTTCATCCTCAATTATATGCTAAACTCTTACAATGAGATCTTCTTTGAAAGGAGAATGAAAATTATCTTGCTCTCAATGTGAAAAAAATCGTTGTAGTAAAATATATTCACTGAGAAAGCTAGATGACTGGCTAGTTTGGGAGTAGGATGAGAAGGGTAGATAAAAGCTGATTGGAGTTAGATCACACATCACACTAAGGATTGTGCAAATATTATTTGGGAAAATAATACAGATTATGTTCAAATTAATGCAGGACATTTCTTTAGGAGCCAGTAATAATTAGTAATATAATCATAAACATTTATAATGCTCTTTAAGATTTGAAAACATAATGAAATCAAGGAGTAACAGATGATAAGACTTCTCATTGGAATGAGCACAATATGAAGAAAAATTAAAGATCCTCAGCATATTGCATGAATATAGCATGGCAAGTTTATGAGATGACATGGACATGATTCACACAGGATGAGTAGGAATGGGCATATTGCCATCTGCATCATTCGAGGGCACCACATTGATGTGATCACCAATCCCCTGTAATATTGGACTCACTTTGTTCAATTGTTTTTCAGTGTAAATTTATATTCCCATTCTCCTTTCCAAATAGAACCCATTGTAAGACTTTATCTTACAGGTGAAGGTGAAATATTTGCATGCCCATGTAGTATGGGGAATACCTACACACTTCATTGTTAACAAAAGTTACCACAGTTTGGGCCAGAAAGCTAAATCAAGTCATCAAGCATTAATTAAGTGTCTACTATGTGCCAAGCACTTTTCTAAGCAGTCTAAAGAGATACAGCAATTACTGTGTTCCAAAATATAACAAACCTCAACTGTGTAGAACCCCCAGAAAACAAGGAATTCTGAGGATTAGGTTTTCCAAATTGTTGAAGGTTTAACCCTTTCAACCCCCTTATCCTTTTTCACTTTAAAAAAAACACTGGATGAAAATCTTCTCTTAAATGTGCTATTTGTTTCATTACCTCTTATAATAGAATATACTACCTGCAACTTAGCCCTTTTGAATGACTCAGGACCACTATTATGAATATTAACTATACTACTGTGTCAGGATTCTTTGTCCATTCATTCTCATTCACTTTTCCTTATCCAATTCAATTCCATAAGCATTTTTTTCTAAGCTCCTAATATGTACCAGGCAAAGTAAAAGGCCCTAGGAATACAAGGACAAAAACGCAATATTTTCCTTAAGGAGGCTGTGATACATTCTAATGTGATAGCAGTTAATATATATACATTCTAATATGATAGCAGTCAATATACACCATTCTTTTAATTTTGAATTATTTTACTTTTTCTTCACTTTACATTATTTTATAAAAGTAAATCTTCCTGGGCAGTTAGGTGGTGTCATGAACAGAGCTCCAGGCCCAGAGGCAAGAAGACCTGAGTCCAAATTCAGCATCAGACACTTACTAGCTGTGTGACCCTAGGCAAGTCACTTAATCCTTTTTGCCTCAGTTTCTCATCTGTAAAATATGCTGGAAAAGGAAATAGCAAACCACTCCAGTATCTTTGCCAAGAAAATCCTGAATGAGGTCACAAGGAATCAAATGTGACTGAAACAACCTAACAATATTTTTCGAGATTTCTTTGTGCTCCTCATAATGATCCATCTTAATTGCATTCTTTTCTTTATTATTTCCTTGGCAAAGTCAGATGGTTCGGCAACCCCACAGGAAAGCTGACTGACTACCTTTTCTTACCTCATGCTAGTAATAACCCTGAGGGTCTGGGGTTTCTACTATTACTGCTCACGAGCCCCTTTCTAGTGCATCTCCCACTGGTCATCATCACATCAGGCTCTGCTAGCTTTTAGAAAAGATCTTTACTAATGTGCAATAACAAAAGGTGTCAGAGCAAAGCATCTCAAGGAACTAGGATTACACTCTTGTTTGCTGCACACAAGAATCCTTGGGAAAATGGACTCAGCCTTAGAGAGTAAATCAATCAGTAAATATTTATTAAGTACCTACTATGTGTACAGCATTGTGCTAATTACTGAGCATACAAGAATAGGAAAAAGACAGTCTGTCACAAGAAGCTTATGGTCTAGTGGGGGGAACAACATGCAAATGTAGACATGCACATATACAAAGCCAGCTCTATGCAGGATAATTTGGAAATAGCTAACAAAAAGAAGGCACTAGAATTAAGAGGGGCTGAGAAAGGCTGAGATGGGATTTGAGTTAGAACCTGAAGGAAACCAAGGAAGTCAACAAGGAGAGCATTTCAGACATGGGGTACAACAAGAGAAAATGCTTGGAGCTAAGAGATGGAGGGTCTTATTCATGGAACAGTTAGAAGGCCAGTGTCACTGACTGAAAAATATATGACATAAAGTGTAAGAAGACTGGAAAAGCAAAAAGATACAAGGTTATGAAGGGGTTTGAATAACAGTGTTTTGTATTTGATCCTGGAGGGAATAGGCAAGTACTGTAGTTTATTGAGTAGGGGAGTAACTGTGGTAATTGAATGAAGGGTTGGAATGGGGAAAGACTTGAGGCTGGCAGACCCATAAGCAGCTATTTCAGCAATCCAGATAGGAGGTGATGAGGGCCTGCACCAGGGCTGGAGCACTGTCAAAGGAGAAAAGGGGATGTAGAGAAGAGACATAGCAAAGGTGAACTCAGCAGGCCTTGGAAACAGCTGGATGGGCAGAAGGAAGGGCCTGGTGGAATAGTGAAGAAGCCAGAATAATGTCCCTGTTGGACTGGGAGGACGGCCTTGGCCTCTACAGTAAGAGAAAAGGTAGGAGGGGGTGGATCAGTTCTGTTTGGGGCATGTTTAGTTTCAGATATCTGCTGGACATCTATTTTGAGATGTCTGAAAGGCAGTCAGATATTTAATACTGGAGGTCAGCAAAGAGTTTGGGGCAGGATAAATAGAGTTGAGAATAATCAGCATAGAGATGGTAATTATATCCTTGGATTTACTGCTGAGGTTGCCAAGTGTAGTAATACAGAGAGAGAAGAGAAGAGAGTCCAGGACAGACCCCTGGGGGACATGTATGATTGTAGAGCCATGATTCCAGATTGCTGAAGTCCTTTTCTCCCATTGTGGCATCCTCAGGTGTAGCTCTCTGAGGGGTTCTTTTGAGGACATGTAGAGTCCTCAAGCTGCCATTCCTTTCCATCTAGTTTTCCCTTTGTGTGATCCCAGCACCTGATACAAAGGCTGCCATTGGTGGCTATAATTGGGAGACACTGCTTTTGGCCACATGAACACTTTGCTGATAGGAACTCCACTTCTTACTTTTCAGAGTTCACAAGGGTTGGGTGGGGAGTATAACATTCCCACTAGAACCAATCCCCAAATGACTGATTCTCTTCTACCAATCAATATATTGCCTATGTGGCTTTATCTGCTTTTGTTTAATGACCAAAGCATCTCACTTCCCCAAAACTGGTTAAGAACTAGTTAGAACCCTTATAAATCTGTGGCCCTGAATTGTTCATGAGCTTCTGTTTCCCCATCTATAATATAATAATACTGGTGCCAATTTCAGGATTATTGTGAGATTAAAGGATACAAGAGGCAATTAATGGGATAAATTTACCCATAAAATGGAAACTTTTAACAGATTTAAAATATGAATTCAATGATATGCTGCTTTCAGGAAATGCTATAAAAATTAAAGGTTAGGAGTACAATTTATTGTGTAAAAAAAAATCAGGGGTAGTAATCTTGATCTCAGACAAAATTAAAGCTAAATTAGATTTAATTACAAGAGAAAAATAGGGAAATTACAGTACATGTCAGCAATATCATCAATACTATTTTAGATCATTTAAAATAACTAGATAGTATAAAATAACTGAGAGAATGGCTGCAAAAATAGGCAGAGGAACTATATGAACATAAACATAAAGCACTTTTATACAAATAAATTCAGATCTAAATAACTTAAGTAATATTTATTGTTCATGGGTAGGTAAAGCCAATATAATAAAAAAAGACAATGTTACGTAACTAATCTATTTATCCAATGCCACCTTAACTAATTTACTAAAAAATTATCTTACTGAGTTAGGAAAAAAAAGAATAACAAAGTTCATTTGAAAAAGCAAAAGGTCATGAACTTCAAAGAAAGGGGGGGAAAGATGTAAAGGGAGCAGAATCAGCAGTTTCAAATCTTTAATTATAAGGTGAGAGAATTGTCAAAGTGTAAAATGGATAACTGATTATTTTAAATTAAAGTTTTCTTGTATAAATCAAACCTACAGAGCCAAGAATGGAAAAAATGCAGAAAATTGGTGGAAAAAAAAAACTTTCATAGACAATCTCTGAAATAGGATGTGATTGGATTGGAATATTGCCATGGTATAGGAAACGATGAGCTGATTGATTCAGAAAAACAGGGAAAGACTTGAACTTAGGACTTCAGAGAAACAGATGACGCTTTTTTTCCTAAACGTACTACAGTCTTACATATATGTGTATGTTTATAGAATCTACGAATATCTATGTATGTGTGTATACACACACATATATGTGTGGTATATAGACACATCTCTGTATGTGTACCTACACACATAAACATACATACATACATATATCTATAGAGAGATATATATATGTAGATATATCTCTATAGATATAGATACATACACACATCCCCAATTAATTGTAGGTTTGTTTCAGGTGATGGGGAGAGGAAGGGTGGAAAAATAAAGTTAAAAATGCTCAGCAGCTAACAAAAGGAAAGCCATAAGGAAGCAAAGAAAAGCCGAGCAGCTTTGCGAACAACGTGTAGGATTTATTATGCAGGTTTTCTTGAAAAGGAAATGTATTGTCTTATATTGAATCCTCTCTCATTTTCTGCTGTGTGCATGGCAATGTTCTTTCTTCTCTTCTAATTCTGTATTTAAGTTTAAACTAAAATAAAATTGTTACAACCAAACCCCGAGGTGATGAGATGGGCAGGAGTTAGTATCAGGAGGACGAGTTCAGATCAGTTCAGACACTTACGAGCTGTGTGACCTAGGACAAGTCACTCAACCTCTCTCAATTTCATGTGTAAAATGGAGGGGGGGGGGTGTGGATAACAGGATACAAAGCTCAGCTTAAGCAGCGAGGTGGCTTAGAGGCTGGATGGCGCTCTGGGTCTCACATCAAGAACACTTGAGTTCAAATGCAGCCTCTGACACTTACCAGCTGCAAGACTTCGGGCAAGTCACTACCCTGCTGTCCGCCTGTTCCCTAAACTGGGAAATGTGAATAATAATAACAGCTGCCTCCCGGGACTGTCGTGGAGATGAAGCCAGATGATGGCTACAGAGCCCTCGGCAGGATGCCTACAGGTGTAGACACACACTTCAGTCAGTCAGTAACATTTATTAAGCCCCATAGCAGGCACTAAGCTAAGCCCTGGGTCTACAGAAGGCAAAGGAAAGTCCCTGCCCTCAGAGAGCTCACCGTCTATTGGGGGAGACAATATGGGAACAAATACATATAAAATGAGCTAGACAGAGGATGAATAGGGAAATTCCAGTACGGACGGCCCTGGAATGAAGAGGGCTCCAGGGAGGCTTCCATAAGAACCGTTAACTAAACTAAACCACTACAGTTGGGGCTTACAGGAAGTTGGCGAGGGCAGCAGAGGAGGGGGAGAAGGGAGAGGAGGGGAGCAGGTCCAGGGGACAGCCTGGGAAGGCGCTGGGAGCAGACGGAGGAGGACCTTGTGCGTGGAGGCCAGTGTCAGTGGGTGGAAGAGCGGCGTTGAGCAGGAAGGTGGAAGACTGGAAACGCAGGAGGCGGCCAGGTTGTAAAGGAATTCAAAAGCCAAGCAGAATTTCACATTAGATCCTAGAGAGGATAGAGATCCTAGCGGGGACGGGAGTGACACGGTCAGACTTGGACTTTAGGAGGGTGAACTGGAATGGGGAGACACTGAGGCAGAGGAACCCCCAGAAGCTACTGAGTAGTCCAGGCATGAGGTGATGATGGTCTGCACTAGAGTAGTGGCAGGATCAGAGGAGAGGAGGCGGCATCTTCAAGAGATGCTGCAGAGATGAAATCAGCAGACCCTAGCACTATATTAGATATCAGGGGTGAGAGAGAGGGAGGAATCCAGGCAGATGCCTATGTGAGAGACCAGGAGGATGGTGGTGCCCTCGACAGTAAAAGGGAAATTGGGGGCCCTGTGGGGGATTTGAAGTGATACCACCTGGATTCCAATCCTGGTTTTGTCACATCATTAACCTCTGTTAACCATGGAATTTGGGCAAGTGACTTAACCTGTTTTCTCATCCTTAAAAAAAATGGGAGAATTGTACTTAGCACCCTTAGGATTTCTTCCAATTCTGTCTATGATCTTGGTTGTGCAGGGGCTAGTGAATAGGACTAGGGAATTGGAAAACCTGAGTGCGAATTCTGTCTCAGACACTTAATAACTGTGTGACTCTGAGCAAGTCACTTTCTTCAGTCTGTCTCAGTCCCTTCATTTGTTAAGTGGGAATAAAAATAAGCATCCCGCTTGCAGGATTGTTGAGAGCCTTAAATGAGCTGACCTATGTAAAGCACGTTATAAGCCTCAATGCTAGCTATTATTATTATTATCTTTGAAGCAAAATACTAATGCATGCAATACACCTTGTAACCCATTTAATGCACTCTGCACATGCCAACTGTCATGTTTATTGACATCACATTCATCAGGACTTATTTCACAGAGATAGTTGACTGAGTACTCTCTACATCAGTGCAGGGAGAAGTTTTGTGGCATGCTGGAAGGAATACCAGGTCTGGAGTCAGAAAGACGCATCTTCATGAGTTCAAACGTGTACTAGCTGTGTGACCCTGGGCAAGTCCTTTAATTTCTCATTGCCCCAGGCAATATTCAAAGATTACATATTGCAGATCAACATTCTTAGAGTGAATTCCTCACCGAGAGTCCCTTAAACCGATGAAATCACAGATTCATTCCTCCCCCCCAAAAAAAAATGTGCTACAGAGTCCCTGACCCTGAGCAACTTCAACCAAAAATGTGAATTGAAAAGGAGTTGGGAGAGAAAAAAAAAACCACTTTCAAAAATGGGGATGCACAGTGGTGTGTTCAGCAAGTAAACCGGTGGTAATTCATAGGCCAACAATACCTGACTTGAGCATCCCAGAGCCTCTTCTGACAGAGTGATGGCTGTGTGCTAAGCCTGGGGACACAAACCAAATACAAAAGCAAGACAGGCCCTGCCCTCCTAGAGCTAACTTTCCAACGGTGGCTACAAAACCAAAAAGCAAGACCCTGGCATGCTTGGCAAGCATCCTCCACCTCCTTGGTCTTCACTGATTACTGCTAACTATGGCCCTCCTTGAGTGAACATGTGCAGGCCGTTTTCTTCCTCCTCCATCTTTCTCAGTTTAAAGGCCTTTTAACTATATCTTCAATTATTATCTAGATTTCTATATGAATACATTACATTGAGCCCTTGAGAGGTCCCCAAAAACACCTGGAGGGGAGCTTTGAGACTGATTCATTTGCAGAGGAGTAAACTGAAACCCACAGAGTTTTCATGAACGGCCCCAGGTTGGGAGGTTAGCAAGAAGGATGCCCTGGGATAGGAGCCCAGCCCCCCCCCCAACTCAGCTCCAGCTTCTTTTCTTCCATGGGAACTGGGCTGAAAGTCTCTTGGCTCTTAACAAAAATGCCAGGTGATTGCTTTGCAGACACGCCATAATTGTCGGGATGCTACCATCAAAGTAGTTGGGGGGGGGGGTGTGAAAGCTGACTTTTTTTTCAGTAGAATTGCTATTTCTCAAATCTTTTGGGAATTCTTCTTTCAAAATTGCCATCAGGGCATCAGGTGCACTCTCCAGAATGTTCTGACTAGGTCAAGTTTTGGTCTCTGGAGGGTTCATTTGATTTTTTTTCAGAAAAACTAAAAAGCCATTTGGAGCCAAGATTGGTGAGTAAACAGTAATACCCTTTCGGGGCCAAAATGAGGAGTGAAGTAAAATAAGACTGAAGCAGAAAGGTGGCACAGTGGATAGAGCACTGGGCCTAGGGTCAGGAGGACCTGAGTTCAAATCCAGCCTCAGACACTAACAAGCACTTAGCCTCTTTTGCCTCAGTTTCCCCATCTGTAAATGAGGAATAATAACTGGGGTGCTGTGAGGATCAGGTGAGATAGTACTTCTGAAAGGGCTGCACACAGTGCTTCATATGTAGCAGGCGCTGAATAAGTGAACTGCTGAGAGCGAGTCTGCCCATGGTCAGACTGGTGATGGGCTGAAACCAGACATTTCCATTGTGCCCACAAAAAGACCCATAGAAAGTCTCAGGCACGTTAGGTGAAAGAGCTATGGAAACCCACGGACAAGTCCTCATGTGTAGCAAGGAGGGCTTATGAATCCACAGGACTGCTCCAGTACAAAGGACAGCACCGATTTGGTTGTAGACCATAGAGATTCATGACTGGTTGTTTTTAATCGTCTTAGAGATGAACAAAAGAAAGTCCAGAATCCTTGTGACCTGCCCGAGGTTGCACAACAAGAGACAGAACATTTAACAGAATTTAGACTTTCTGAGGCCTGGCCTGGGCCCCTTCACTGTGCCACACTGCCTGCTGGCCCAAACAGTATGGCATTCTTCCTAACTTGATGTTCCTGAAGTGTTTTTTTTACTCTAACCACATCATTCCCTTACTCAGTGAACTCCCGTGCCTCCCTGATAGGCCCAGAACCAACTAGAAGCTCCCCTGTCATTGAAACTCTTTCATGATCTACCTTTCCTCCTGCTTCTTCACATACTCTGTTGTCCAGTCAAAATGGCCTTCTTATGGACCTTAGGCTCCATCTGCGGTCTCAGCATCTGTGCTCTGGCTGTCCCTCATTCCTGAACCAGACCCTTTCCCCTCAAAGCCCTTCATTTCTTACAAGATTTATAGCTCAGGTGGCACCTTCTACTTAAAACTTTTCCCTTCTCACATGCCAAATTGCTTTGTATCTACTTCGCATACAATTATATATGTACATCTTTCCCCCAGTAGAGCATAAGCTCCTTGAGAGCAAGGACTAGCTTTTATTGTTCACATTGATCTCAGTAGCTCCAGACACTAGGATAGTGATTGGCATACAAGAGGTACTCAATCGATGTTTGTTGATTGATTGTATATTAATTTTCTGGGCTCATAATTAATATGCATTTGGGTCTACTTTTCCAGTGATGATAATAGATTTGTGTTAAGCAGACCACCCTCCTCTTGTCCTCCTGTGGCTAAGGGAATGAACTTCTTAGAGATTTGGTAAAGTATAGAGTGGTCTGTAACAATGGCTCATATTTCTTTTGTGTGAAACATACTACCTAATTCTGGGATCACTCGTGACCGTAGAATCATTAACAGATGCACAGAGACATAGGAAAAATTGGGGGGGGGAGGGGAGGGAAGAATGAGAGAGACAGAAGGGCAGAAATAGAGACAAAGATACTGAGATGGGATTTTTTTTGTCACCTGCTATGTCTAAGGCACCATCCAACGTGCTAGGAATTTGTTAAAGAATTTGCAAAGTGGCGAAGGTGATAGTCTTCCAGTCTATTAGAGGGGATACAACATGTACACACATAAGAGTGGCTAAACAGAAGACTGTGACAGGGGCAGGAGGGAGGGAATCTCCATCATGTGCTCTGATGATTTGGAAGGTTTTCCCGACATCAAGCTGAATTTGCCTCTTTGCAGGTGACACTCTAGGCTCTGTCCCCAA
Source organism: Pseudocheirus occidentalis (assembly GCA_028646575.1). Lineage (NCBI taxonomy): Eukaryota > Metazoa > Chordata > Mammalia > Diprotodontia > Pseudocheiridae > Pseudocheirus > Pseudocheirus occidentalis. The sequence goes on along the minus strand of CM053599.1, from coordinate 6,586,485 downwards.
GGGACAAAGAACAAATCTAGTTTCTAAGGAAATTGAAAATAGGGGTAAAGCAAGGATGCTTCCTCTTACCCCAATCCCAGCCATTATGATTCAGCATAGTTCTAAAACTGCCAGCAATAGCAACAAGAGAAGGGAATTAAAGGCATGAACATCAGCAAAGAGGAAACAGAATTATCATATTTTCAGACCAGTGGGTGACAATCATTGTTAAGTACCTAATATGTGCCAAGCAGCGCCCTAAGCACTAGAGATACAAAATAAGGTAAAAGATAGTCCCTGTTTTCAAGAAACTCAAATCTAATAGGAGAAGGTGACACATAAAAAGAAGATGAGAAGTGTGGGGAGGTCCCTCAGCATGCTCGAGTCCTGCAATCAGGTGGGAAATGACGAGATGGCTGCACTGGTCACCCTCTGAATGGAAAATCTGAAATGAACTCTCAGGTGTCCACCATCCAATCAGAGGGAAGGCAGTACAGAGGAGGTGTGAGCTTCAGAGCTGATGTGGTCTTCCAGGATAATTCTGGAGATCATGATATATTCCGCAAGAGCAGCCAGATGGAAAATGATGGTTTCTTGAAGAAAACCCCAGAAAATCAAGAAATTAATTGAGATTATCAATAGCATCAGTAAAGTGAAAAGATTTCAAAAAAAGTACACAAAAAAATTTTCTAAAGAGCAATAACAAAAACCAAGGGGAAATGATTTTTTAAAATCCTTTTCTAAAGAAACTAGAAGAGGGAGAGCTCATTTTCAACTTGGAAAAATAGGAACAATTTCATGGAGGAGGCTGCTCCTGAGCTGGGTAGAATTTCATCCCAAAGCACACTTTCTGATTGGTTTTATGGTGGGACCTCTGACAGTGTTTTCAAGAAAATACCACAGTACCAGGATTTCTCCCTCTTGTGTACCATTTAGGGATCATGAGGATTGGCAGTCCAATAGAAAACTTGCCCCAAAGTTACCACTCTTTGAAGGAATAAATGAAAGAGTTTTTCTTTCTTTTTTACAGAAACCTTTTTTTAAATCTCCTGTTCAAAATAACCTCACATCTAAGTTAGAGAAAAAGCATCTCAAGAAAATAAACTGCATGAATAACACGGGCATATATTCAGTAGCCCGGAAGAATAAACTCCAAAAACTCAAAGTAGACTAGAGTCATAAGATAACATTTTTAAAAGAGAAAACCCCAGACACAGAAGGACAAGAAAAAGGAGCGAATGGAGGAATCAAATGAATCAACATGAAATATTAAAAAAAAAAAGATAAACAGAATTATAGATCTTAGGGCTGGGGGAAAAAGTAAGAAAAGCCTTCACTGGTTGCATAGAGCCCCCAGTGAGGGAAGTATTGTTGTCTGCGCTAAGCCCTGCCACGTTTTATCTGGTTGATCCTGGAACACCTGGAGTGGAGCCTCTCTGTAAACTCATCCACTTATTCTACTGTTAGAAAGTTTGTTCTAAGAGTAGAAAGTTTCTCCCTGCTCAGACTAAGGCCATTATTCTTTGTTGTCCTCTTAACCACAGTCAATAAGCCATCCCTTTCCTTTCCACTCTCCCCCGGCAGTATTTATGGAGGCATCAATAGCCCCTTTCCTTTGGAATGTACATATGCAATTCTCTGGCTCCCTGAAGCCCTCCAAATCCACAGCTGTGAAAAAGGGGAACGGGAAAGGGAAGGCTCATCTTTCCAATCCTTTGTATTCCCTCCAACTGATCAATCTTTGTCTCCTAAAGAATGAGCAAAGCCAACTGCACCAGGCAGTCAGTGCACTCTCTAAGTGGGCATGTCTGCCAGCCCTTCTGAGTATTGACTGGCTGATTGATTTTTAAGATTTATAGAAATGCATTCACTGCCAAGGTCTCGGGGCACCTATATGACAGCAACATTAAGCAAAATAAAAAAAGTGAACATTACCTTGTCCCCAAGGGCTTCCCATTGCCATTCCAACAGGAAAAAATAACCCATCTACATTAAAAAGTGGGCTTTGTGCCATGCTCTGAAGGTCAACCAAACAAGGCCTTGGCGGCAGCAAGAGAACATATAAAGGCAACAAGAGGAGATACCCTGTATCCAGAGGCTTTGGGCCTTTATCTCGTGTGATCCTCACAACCCTAGGAGGCAAATACAGGAGGCATTATTGTCATTCCCAATTTGCAGATGAGAAAGACAAGACCCAGAGAAGAAGTTAAGTGGCGTGCCCAGTGTGACTTAACTATTTCTCTTTTAAGTAATTTGTCTTTTTTTCACCAAAAATAGGATGTGTTCATAGAGTGGTTGGTCCCAGGGAAGAAATCCAAAGGGAAAGGGAGCTCAGAACATTCATATAAACAGATATAAAGCCAAGACAGTTCCATAGGGACCTCCCCGCCGTAGCACTGGGTCGTTACATCTATAATGCAGTCGGTAAGAACAGAAGAGAAAAGTAAAAGTAAATACCAGTTGAGCACATCTTTGGTCAAGTTTATCAGGACTAGCATAGTTCGTTTGGTTGTTTTTGTTTGTTTGTTTGTTTGTTTGTTTACAGGCTGAAGCTGGAGTCAGAAGCCTTCCGTTCTAATCTGGACTCTGACGCTTGTAAACAGCCTGGCTCTGAACAAACCATCTTCCCTTTCTGAGTCTCCATCTCCTCATTTGTAAAGTGGACTTCTTATATATGACCTAATTGCCAGCATTGCTGTGGAAAGACACTGGCAAAGTATTACAGAATTATCCTCATTATTACCATTATCTTAGACATAACTCTTTTGAATGAGTGGATGAAGCTGTTATTAAGCATTAAAGTGTCATGAAGAATCATGTCCTTCTTTAGTGGCATCAGCCTGCCAGCTCAACTGGCCAGGACCTAAGTGATTCTAAGAACAGACTTGGGCAGAATGACTGGCAAACACCTCCAAATCTTTTCTTCTCTAGGCTAAGCATTCCTAATTCCTTCTCTTTTTCTTAAGGCTAACTCATTTAATCTTTGCACAATAGTCAACCATTGATTTTTCAGGGACGTCCAATCCAGTCTATGTCACCCTGATCCTTTTCTTCCAAAGGCAGCCTAACATAGTAATTAGAGCACTGAACTGAATGTCAGAAAGACCCTGAGCAAGTCACGTAAACCATGGCCCTCATAACAATAGCCCATGTTTGTTACAACTCTCAAACGTTTGCAAAGCTCTTCACGTCACATCTGAACCTCCCAGCATGGCCCTGTGAGGCTGATATTCCGGCCTTATTCATGGCCCCTGACTTGTAGGGTTGTAGGCAGCTCAAATAAGATTCTAAAGTGCTTGGCAAATCTTAGGGTACTATAGAAAGATCAGCATTATTATTCCTAAAAGAGCAGAGTAAAGGGGGCCATATTCTACATTATGCCTCACTCAAAGGAGTCAGGATTACAATCACTGTTGAGCTTGGAATTTATTAAAATAACCAGCTGTTTTTCAGACTGCTATCTAGCCAACCATGCCCACATTGAATGAGTAAAGTTCGGTTTTTGAACCCAAGGTGTATTTCATGTGTATACTTCTTAAATTTGATCTTATGAGATACAGACCTTCACTCTAGCCCAGGGGTGGGGAACCTGCATCCTTGAGGCCATATAAGGCCCTCAGTGTGGCCCCAAAGGGCCACATATGACCTTGAAGCTGCAAGTTCCCCACCCTGCTCTCTGCTCTAATGTCATTGGTACACAATAGGTACTTAATAAATACTTCTTGATTGTTTTTTGGAATCTGACTGTAATTGAATGTGGTCATTCTTCTTGGTGGTTTTATGTCATCTACAAATATAAGTGACCTGGCAGAACCAATACAGGAGGGAAGATAATGTCCAAATTATGTCAGAGATCTGATCAAAATACCAATGGGATCACGTGTAGGAATGCAAAATGATGTCATTTTCTGGAGAAATAAAATATTAGGGATAGCAAAGAAAACTCTGAAAGCAAATGGAAGAAATCTCGCCCTAGCAGAAAGTCAGTGGGGTAATAGGGGAGGACATAGGAGAGAGCAGATTGGGGGAGGGGATATTCAGCGCTGTTTTGGGGTGGTTGGTAGGGGAAACATGGGGTGAAAATTTGTAACTCAAAATCTTGTGGAAATGAATGACGTAAACTAAAAATAAACAAAAGTTAATTTTTAAAAATGGAAGAAGAAAGTCCTGGGGCATTGGATCATAGAGATGAACCAATCCTCCCACTTTACAGATGATAAAACTGAGGCCCAGATAGAGGAAGAAATAAGCATTGTTAGGTACCTGCTTAGTATGTGTCAGGCACTGTGCTACACCCTTGTTACAAACATGATCTCATTTGATTTTCACAACACTGAAGTAGGTGCCATTATTATCCCCATTTCTAGTTGAAGATACTGAGGTAAACAGAGTTTAAGTGACTTGTCCAGGGTCACACAGCTGGTAAGGGTCTGAGGCTAGATTTGAGCTCAAGACTTCCTAACTCCAGGCCCAGGGCTCTATTCCATTCATGCATTGTACCACTGCCTCTAGATAGAGCAAATTGCTTGAAGTGCATAAGTTTTGTATTGAAAGTTAATAGGCATTTATTAGCACCTACCATGCACAAGACATCCTTTTGGGTTCTAGAGATACAAAGACAAACCCAAAAATAGTCCTTTCCCTATGAGTCAATCCCAGTTAAATGTGGCCACACAAATTCCAACTAATCCTAACTCTAACTCTAAGCCAGTTTAAGCCTCAGGCTGCTGGTGTGTATAGGGCAACCTGGATTGGTTTTGTTCATAGCAAAGTTGGCCATATGGCCATGAAACCAAGAGGACAAAGTCCAAAGATGCACAAAGTCAGTTTGGCAAGCCCTGGGTAGCAGGAAAGGTCATTGATGGTCACATTCCAACTGAAAAAAGTACTCAAAATAAATCAAGAAAGATCAAGGGTGCTGGTTTTCTTCCAGTAAACAGTCTAACTGTGAGTAGAATATGTACCTGTGTCCTCTGTGTGGCTCTAGCCCAGAGGAGTTTGGGTCATAGACTCCTTGAGCTATCAGTCAGGTGAAACCTTGTAACAGTAATGAAATTTGCTATTTGCTAAATAATGAAAATTTCTATTGCTAAGTTGACAGGTACTCATCACCTAGTTTCAAATTAAGCCTCTGTTAAAGAAACAGAAGGTATGAAACCCTGTTGCTGATGTAACAGAAAGGAGCTGAACAGGGAGGATCAATGCTGTATACATGGAAAAACCCCATCGGGGAAAGTCAGAACTTCTTGGGAAGAGCATCTGAAGTCTGGGCTCCTGCTGCTGGACTGGAACTTCCATGGAGAAAGCGATTTTGATTTTGAGAATGGAAGAAAGTTACTTTGGTTTTGAGAATGGGAGAAAGTGATTTTAATTTTGAGAATGGAGCTGCTGAAGACTTCCAAGGGCCAACTAGAGCTGCTGAGGATTTACGAGGGCCAGCTGGAGCTGCCAGGGGAAGCATGACTGTGGTGTCATACTTTGTCTGTCTGTGGCTCTATTAAATTTTCTCTTCACAGGAACAGAAGCTGTGAAGGACTTAAGGTGGACTGGATATTGTAAGCTTCAATATGGAGTGGGAACTGCATGGAGAGCTGGGCAAGGAGCTGGGAGTTGTCTGCCTTTGAACTCAGATGGCAGTTGGTTAGATTCTGGTGGGAGCTGGGACCATGGAAGAGGAATAATGGAAGCTGAAAGCCTACCCTGAGTCAAGATGAAAAGATCTCTCCATGGGAACTGAGTAGTGACTGAAATAGTAATTTACTAGTGACCTAGGGATGAATGGCTTGTATATTTACCAGTACCCCTTAAGAAGGTACTGAGTAGTGACTGATGATTGAATATGACTCATGACTGAATAGTGACTGACTTGTAATTTAGTGTGCCTCATAGGTGGAGGACTTTGACCTTTTGCACTTTATGACTGAATGATTGAGTTACTAAGTGATTGATTGACTAAATGATTGTACTTTGTTTTTTAAAAATGTGACCACTTTGGTGAAAACTATGCGGCCATTTTAGTGATAAGTCATTGTGAATGTTATATTTTGATTTTCTGTGATAAGTTGTAACATTTTGAATGTTGTGCCTTGATTTTCTGTGAATTTTTTGTTCTGATTTGTTATTGAATAAATAGAGAATTAGCTATACTGTGTGATCGGAACCTTGAAAGCTGTTCACAGCAGCATTCTTCTGGAAAACTGCTTGCACTTGGCTTTACAAACCTATGAACACAGAATCATGTTGTTAAATGATTGAAGGAAGTGCTAAATTACAGAAAAATAAAAAATTGTGATAAATAGTGAAAATTAAGACATATTTTTTCCTATCCAAGTTCACAGACCCTCTGAAATCTATCCACAAACCCCTTGAAGATCCATGGAACCTAGGTTAAGACACCTGATCTAGAATAATTTACTACCTTTTAGAAATTTTCTTTTCCAGAGAAAATACAAACTATGCTTCAGGGGTCCAGTCACCAAAAGAATAGCCTTCATTGAGACAATTCTGCAAAAGTAAATGAGCTGGTAAAACCAATATGTGTGATAATACCTTGAGATAGCTGCCATGCTGAGGGTGCTGGGGGAAGCAAGAGACTGAGAGCACTTTGGGCACAGTCTGACTTGCTCAAGCCCAGGGCTCCAATGAAGAGATCCCAGTTGTCACTGTGTCATCATTATAGTTACATTGAAAGGATAGACTTTCTGTGATTCCTTAGTGTGGGCACAGCTCTCACTTCTTTTCTTCAGCACCAGCAACTGGAGGTTTGGAAAGCCCTTCCTCATCCTCCTAGTTCTTGATACTCTCTCTTCAAATTACCTTATAACTACTTATTTGTGTAAATGTCTTCTCCCTCCAATAGTAGGTAAGTGTCTTATTCACAACACATACAATTAAAAGGCTGATGGCTTTAGAACCAAGAACCCAGTCTCGAATCCCATCTGTCACTTGTTAGCTGAATAATCCCTTAACCCCTAGGTTTCTTCCACTGTAAAATGACAAAGTTGACTAGCTAACCTCAGGATTTCCTTCCAGTCCTAATACTTCATTAAAATTCCATTCTTAGAGCTATTTGAGGTCCTGAAAGGTGGCCTAACTTACCCAGGGTCACACAAAGAGCACATCAGAGGCAGGATTTGAACCAACATCCTCCTGACTCCAAAGTCAATTTTCTACCCGTGGCACCTCTCTCCTCGGCACATGGTGAGTGATTAAAATGCTTATTGGTTGATTGAATATTATTACAATAATCTTTGTCAGGTTCTCTTTAAAAGCAAAATTGCAGACTTAAGGGAATTGGGGACAAGTTCCAATTGTTGGCTCCACCCCTCCAAAATTGCAAACTTAACCTGTCCAACTGCCTTTGCATGAGACAGTGCTCTCATCCAGGAAAGTGAGGGATTTTGTTGTTAAGATCATACAGCCCCCTGAAATTGTTTCCTAAACAGAGATACAGATCTCTCTGTCAAAGGTCAGGAAACTACTACACCACCCCAACTTTTTCTTTACCATCTTCAGCAATACAAATTCACCAGTGCATTTCCTTTTCTCTGACTGTCTATACCTCCACTGTGACAGCTACTTCTGTCTACCCCAAGCTCCAATATAAAAATTAGAAAACAAGGCAAGAAATTTGGGTTGGCAGGAAAAGGCAATACACTTAAAAGCTATAGGTTAACTCTGTCTCTTCCTAGATTGACTTTCATCAATAAATATCCATTTATACCTCAAGTCAAACACCTGATGCTTAGTCATTCTGGTCACATGCGCACAGAAGGCCCACCGGCCCTCCAAAAGTAAAGCATTGAAATCTAGTGTTTTTTTCTTTATTAGATTTTGTTTTCCAGCTGTTTTAACTTAATGGAATCTTTTTTGTTTTTAATTTCAAACTGGATGATGCTTTTGGCTAAAAGATGATCTTCTTTCCAGCCCACTGGCCCCTTCTCTGTCAACGGCTATTAAACTCAGAACAATGATTTGCCTTGTGACAGGTCAAGATTTCCATTTTCCCTTTGCACATCAGACTTTTTGTTTGAGGCCACCAAGTTCTGTCAAGCAAATTATATTTGATGAGACTAGACTTAAAATCCCCCCCGTTCAAATTTCAATGTCTTAGGGATATGTCCATTGCAGTGTGCTGCTACAGAATTACTATAGGGCTTTGTAAGTACTGATAGAAAAACAGGCATGTTATTCAGAGTTTCTGAGTCAAAAGGGACATCAGAGATCATTCAGCCCATTCTTTATCTGAGTAAGAGCCATTTAATAAATGTTGAACAACCAGCTCACCAGGGAAAAGGGGAGGGGGACTATATACATGAATGATTTTTCATCTCAACATGCATTAGTAACCTTTTTCCATTATTTTATTAATTTTAGATTATAAACAAAGTAGTAAATCAAGCCCTAATTTGTAACATTTGCTGATTTTCAAGGTGTAAATGCTCACACTGAACATTTAACAATCAACTCTTACAAGTCAATACCAGTTGGTTCCAGCACACCACTGACAAAAGCCTTCTCTCCAATATACCTGACAAGATGATAGTCATCTACTTACCTCCAATGATAGGGAACCCATTCACCAACTCCCAACATGGTCCATTCTATTTTAGGACAGCTCAAATCTGCTCTAACACCCACCCAGTGCTCCTAATCTCATCAATCTTCCACATGACAGCCCTTCCAGTGTTTGAAGATGGCTAGCATGTCCCTGACACTTTTCTCTGGGCTAAGCATCCTCAGTTGAGTCTGTCTCTTCCATTTTCTTTTCTTGGAGCTTTTTCCCAGGTCCATTGCGTTCATTGGGACATGAAGCCAGGAGGCATACACCAAGAGTGGGGCTGTCAAATGTCTACTTTGCCATAGTTAAAAAGAAAAAAAGCTGTAGTTGGGAACAAATGCTAAAGACAACAATCAAAGGTATCCTTTCACTTGTGCTTGAGAATAGAAGCAGATTAAAAAATGGACAAGATGTGAATGCTCAGGCTGAATGGACCAGCAGTAACTGACAACACAGTGAAGGCAAAACTACTCAACTCTTTTACATATATACATACATATATATGTATGTATATGTGTGTGTGTGTGTGTATATATATTATTACACACACATACACACACACACACACACACACAAAGATAGACTTATTTGGGCTGGAAAGGATGGGACCAAAAAAAAAAAGCTCTAAAGAAGCCGATTTGCACAAGACAAGTAAGGAGGTGATAGTAGAGCATTTACAGTCCCCTGATAAATTCAACTTGCCTGGCCAAAGTGAACTACAATCATACTTGAATTCTAAAAGGACTGGTGGATGTGACTGTTTAGCCATTGTCCATGGTTTTTGGAAGACTACAGAGGGGCAGCTAGGTGGTGCAGTGAATAGAGCACGGGCCCTGGAGTCAGGAGGACCTGAGTTCAAATTTGGCCTCAGACACTTAGCACAAAAACTATCCATGTGACCTTGGGCAAGTCATCTAATCCCAACTGCCCTCCAAAAAGAAAAAAAGACTGCAGAGAGCGCAAGAGTTAGCTTAGGGGATTGTTTTCTTGCTTCTCTAAAAGGGAAAGGGACTATTGAGTCTACAAACTAAAGGTCAGTAAGTTCAATTCCTGGAAAAAATCAGGAACAGATTAAAAAGATGGTTAGAAAATAAATAGAAAAGAAAATGGAGATCTCAAAGAGCCAGTGTGACATCAATAAGAGATCCTGCCAAAGTAAACTCATTTTCTTTTTTTTTTAACCATCCCTAGGCTGGGAGACTAGGAGAGTAGAGAAAATACAGTTTAGTGATATTTTAGCAAAGCTTTCGGCAACATCTCTCATGCTATCACAGCACTACCACAAGGTTACTTCCCCTAAATCCCACTCATATTGTCAGATAGGGTCCCCATCAAGCAACTGACTGCTATCCTCAAGGTTCTAGGGGTAACCTGGGGGGCTAGATTTCTAGTACTGCCATGAGAAGCCCTTATTGGTATGTTTCTCATTGATAATCAGTCTTAATTAGAAAAGTAGTAACAAGAAAAGATTCCCCCCAAAGGTCAGTGCTGTATCCTCCCATAAATACATACAGGGTCTGAGGAGAGAGTGGACATAAAGTACAGATGAAATGAGGCATGCATGTAGAGCACACATGTAGCTAAGCAATTACTCACAACTCTTGGTCACTAGAAGTCCTTGTCCCCTTCAAAGATTCCTCATGGAGTTCCCCCTCATGTGTAGCTCTGTGCTGGGCTCTGAGGTTGAATTAATGCCTTTTTAGAGTCCATAGCCAGCATTTCTCTCCACCATAATGGGTCACAGTCCTATAGCTTCCCTTTTTTGTGTGGCTATCATTCCCATCTTGTTAATACAATTTACACAGTTAATACTTCACCAAATCCATTGAGTAGTTGATTGATTGATTCGATTGGGGTGCCTTTATTCTCTGATTGTACCAATTGAGGTGAGGTGGTATCCCACTCCTATTGGAAAAGATGAAAAGATGTAGACCAGACAACAAACCAGTTGGATGGATTTGGAACTGTCTGAATGACTGGACACAAAATGTAGTCATTAGTGGTTCAAAGCCAGCTTGGAAGGTCACAAGCAAGGTTCTCCAGGCATCTATGATCTGCCTTGTGTTATTCAGTATTTTTCTATTTACTTGAATAAAAGCAAGAGAGCATGATTATGAAATTTGTGGATGATGTAAAGCTGGCAGTGATTGCTAGCACACTGAAGAACAGACTCAGGACTCCAAAAGATTGTGGAAAAGTTTCTAGAACATTATGTAAAATCAAATAAAATGAAATTGAATGGGGGTACATGTAAATATTGGTTCACAAGTACAAGATGGAGGAGGCCTGATTTTTTTAGAAAAAGATTCAGGGATTTTGGTGAACACTGGGCTCAATCTGAGTCAACAGCTGGCACATTAACCAAAAAGCTAATGTAAAAATGGCCCATTGGTCAGGGTTAGGCAGGGAGAGCATTCAGAGCTACTCTGTACTCTACCCAAGTTGGACTTAGGCTTGGAGAACTGTATTTAGTCCTGGGAACTATATTTAGAAGAGACATTTATAAGCTAGAGAATGCCCAGAGTAGGAGAGCAAACAGGGTACCAAATCATATGCTTAACCATGAGAGATTTATCCAAGAGAAAATAGGTCAGGAACATGAGAGCTTTCTGCAAGTATCTGAGGGGCTGTCATATGGAATAGACATGGACTGCTTCTGCTTGACCCCAGAGGGCAAACCCAAAAGCAATAGGCAGTGGGGAGAAGGTTGTGGAGGGACAAATTTAGGCTTCATGTGAGCTGACCCTTCTCACAAATTAGAGTTAACAGAAAGTAGAATGGTTTGACTCAGGAAGAAGATCCAACCAAACCAGGATGGCCATTTGTCAACTGGAATGCAGAGGGGACTCTTGCTCAGGTAAAGGTTGAACTAGATAGATCTGAAGTCCCTTCAGATTCTGAGATTCTATAAGAATCTGGAATTGGGAGTCAGAAGACTGGGTGTGAATCCCAGTTCTGCTTCTTATTGCCTGTAAAAACTTGAGCCAATCACTTCTCCATAAGCCTTCCTTAGTTTTCCCATCTGGGAGCTTCACCAGACTCAAGAATCTCCATGATCTCTTCCAGGTGTAGGTCCTGAGGAAAATGGCTTTGGAATGTGGAGAGGAGCCCTGCCACCACCTTGCTGGAGGAATTTGGGCAAGGGGACCCTGACTCCTGGGGAACTGAGCTAAAGAATCTCTAACGTCCTTCCAGCTCTAATAAACTATGATCCAGAGGATATGGGGGGGGGGGGGCAGAAAGAATGCTGGGACTCAGTCCTGATTGAAGATGGTGCAATCTTGAACAATCCTCCGTTTCTTCATTTATAAAACGGCAGCAACACACTATGTCGCTTACAGAGTTGTTATAAAGAAAGCATGATAAGAGTTTTGAGCTGTTAACAGAAAGGTTTACCAGTGCTACTGTCCCAAATAAAGACTTTTTGTAGTATAGTACAAAATAGTACAGAAGTTCACATCATGTCATGAAATGTTGAGCTCCACAAAGAATTTCAGCTCACACAATTGCCAATAATTAATTCATAGCTGCCTACCTAATACATTTTAGCATCTGAGGAGAACCAAAAAAAGAAGGAACCAAATGAACTGATAAAGAGCTAATCCAGGGACAGGGTAGAGAACAGAACAAGGGTGGGGGAGGGATAGGAAGGAGAGACAGACGATCACTGTCACAATATGTCCACTATGAAGATGTCCTGTATAATCACACATTCACAGCCTGTATTGAATTGATTGTCCTTCCAGTGGGGGTGGGTGGCAAGGGAGGAATCGAAAGAATCTAGAATTTAAAGTTCTGCAATACCTGCACCTAGGAATTAAGATATACAGGGGCTGAGATAGGGAGACCCTCCCTGCCCTACCAGAATATAAGAGAGCAGAGCAGGGGAGGGGCTTTACAGTGGGATTGCTGTTTAGGGTTGGGGCTGGGGCAAAACAGGGAGAAAATTCGTAATTCAAAAATGTCATGAAAATGAATGATGCAAACAAGAAAACAAATAAAAAAATATTTAAAAAAGAAAAAAAGAGCTAATCCAGAAAAAGTGTATTTTGTTTGTACTAGAATAAAATAATTCACCATTTACAAGGATGTTGTAGAATGCAAATAGCACACTAACTCTTTGAAGGCAAGAGCCCTTTGTGCCCTGGTGCCTAGCACGGGGCTGGCTCAGTACTTAGGTATTTAATAAATAGTTGTCCAATTGAATGGGTTCTGAAAATAGACTTTTAGTTTTCACATTTCCCTCCTCTCCGCATCTTTCCTCTTCTAGAGTAGTAGTAGTAGCAGTAGTAGCAGTAGCAGTAGTAGTAGTAGTAGTAGTAGTAGTAGTAGTAGTAGTAGTAGTAGTAGTGGTTGTAGCAGTAGCAGCAGCAGTAGTACTAGTAGTAGTAGTAGTAGCAGCAGTAGTAGTAGTAATAGTAATAGTAGTAGTAGCAGCAGCAGCAGCAGTAGTAGTAGTGGTGGTAGTAGTAGTAGTAGTAGTCATAGTAGTAACAATACTAATAACAAAAACTGGCATTTATATAATGGTTCAAGGTTTCAGCTTTGCACACATAATCTTATTTGGCTTCACAACAACTCTGTGAGACAGATGTTATTCCTCATTTTACGGTTGAGAGATGAAACTGAGGCAAAGAGAAGTTAAGTGACTTGCTCAGGGGTTGCATGGCTGGCAAGTGTATGAAGCAGGATTCAAACTCAGATCTTCCTGACCCCAAGTCCTGTACTCAATCCATTATGCCAGCATAATTATTATAACTTCAATGCATACAATGCTTTAAAAAATCTTCAGTGTTCTATATACTAATGCACTCATTCGACCCTTACCACAACCCTTGAGGTTGCACTACAGGCCTTATTATACCCATTTTATGGATGAGGAAAATGAGGCTCAGAAATCAGTGTCACGCAGAGAGTACAAATAAGGGCCGGGATTCACACTCGGGCCCTCTGACCTCAGATGTTACAACTACACAGCCAGGAAGTGTCACAGGCAAGATCTGAAGCTGGGCTTCCTCATTCAGCTCTCTTCTCTGTGCTGATGTGCTTGTAGTACTTTTGAAGAAAAGTACAATTGGACCTCCTCCCAGAGTAAAGTCAGTTTTCCTGTCTTTTGCTTCACTCCGCTGGCAAATGGATTGCATTCATTGAAACATACACAATCCAATTGATCTTATCCCCTCAACTCGAATTTCATTTTTTCTACTTGGGTTTTATTCAGCAATATAAATACAATTAGCCCCTGTCAGTAGGATGCCAGGAGCTGCTGATACTGAAGCTTTACCCTCCCCTCTTCCATCCAAAAAAAAGCATCAGTCTGTTATATTTGGGGCTAAGTTGGGGAAGCAAGAGGAGATAGAGGGGAAGAACATTCATTCATTCAGGCAGTGTTCCTCATCCCTAAGACTGTCTGAGTGTCTTGAAGCCCACATGAGCAAAGAGGCATGGAGCCTTCCCTTCTGCCCCAGCAGAATACGAACTCCTTGAAAGGATCTTATGTTTGATTCTGGTTTTGTCTTTGCATTTCCCAGTTCCTAGCTCCACACTTTTGTACCCCTAAATGTATAAATGCTTGAGAAACTGAATTGAATTGAGTCCTTGCAAGGCAGCTGCCTTAACATGTTCTAATCTTGTAACTAGAACATGTGACCCAAGTTCTGGGTTCATGTGGACAGGGCTTAGTCATGTTCTCCCCTGCCACATTTTTCTTCGGTTCTTCACTCTCTTACCCTGCATTTACTCTAGAAAATCTCCAAATATGTCTAGGTCTTCACAGAAGGGAATAAGAAGGCTCCCCAGATCGCATATAAGCCCTTAGGTTAACAATGAATGCATTAAGTACAGAGCAACCTTAGTTCCACCCCACAGAAAATGCAGAGTCCACAAGAGTCCATAAACAACAAGGAAAACCTATAAAAGACAAATAGGAGATCACAAACAATCAATACTTTCTCCACTCTCCTATGTCCCACTTTCTGCATGGTCCTAATGTCCTCCAGTCTCATGTCACCACATTGTTGTTTGGACTTCCCTTGAAAGGGAAACCCTCCGGGCTGGTAGAAAGGCAACCCCCAATATTTCAGGAAGTCCTCTGAGAGCTTGGACTGTCCCAGAAGAGGTACAAACCTGGAACTGACAACCCATTGACTCCCATCCCGCAGACACACACCATCTGCATAGCTCACAGTAACAGCACAGTACAAATGCCAGGCACCTTGCTCTCCCATAGTACGACTATGTCAGCCCTTTGTCACAGCTTCTCTCAGCACTGGGAGCCACCTTGTGCTCTGGTTCTCTATTCAAACACATGTTGCCCAAGAAATTCCCTTCCTTTCCACAGGGCCTGAATCCCCAAATCCCAGATATTTGTAGAGGTAAAGCAATGACCTCTGAGCCACAAAGACCTCGGTTTGTGTCTCACGTCAAACACATCCTCTCTATGTGGCTCTGGGCAAGTCGCTTTTCTTAGTGCTCCAAGCTACGTCTGGAGGCTACAAGTTTAGAGAAGGGTCTTTCACAGGTACAGAGAATTTCTTCTTTTGAAAGTTTCCTAAATTAATGAAACCTCAGGACCAGCTCCTATCCCCAAAGTTAGCATGGAAAACAGAAGAAGGAGAAAAGAAATAATGTCTTCTCTAATAGTCACACTGAGGGATTTGGGGGAAAAGGAAAGATGATAGGGGAAAAACAAGTCTTTGTTTACCTCCCTGTATGCTTCCCCCATTTTGTGGGGTAGGAGAAATAATTAACCACTTGTGCAGCTTTGAAGATTCTCAGCACTAAAATGGGCTAGAGCGGCAAAAATCCTGTAAAGTTAGCAGGGCTTGGTGTTTTTTGTTTTTTTTTTTTTTTTTCAACTCTGAGAAGTGGTTTAACTCGAAGCTTGTTCTCAGCGGGCGGCATGGCAGCAACAAGCATCCGCTTAGAAGGGGGAAAGTTTGTAATTTTCTGTTAAGCAAAGTGTTGTTTACCCAGGCAGCCCGGCATGTAATCGAGCACTTTGTGGGTTATTAAAGCACTTTGCTAATGTAGCTGAGCACTTGCATAAAACAAGAGAAGAGAAACAGCCTTCTTTCAAACTGTCTTTGAAAATGACGGAGTTTTTCTTTTTAACTCCAAAAAAGAAAAGGAGCTGCATGCAAAAGTGCTGGGAGGCGCTTGGAATCTCCGCTTCCAGCACGAGATCGATCTTTTGTTTAATCACTGTTGACAAATGGCGCTTACAAAACTCCTTCTTGGAGTTTTGCCTAGACGAGCCCCTGTTCCCATTCCCCGGCACAGAGTGGGTACTTCAGAAATATTTCTTGAATTGCAGAGACTTCGAAATGATTTTCCCATTTCATTAAACATATGTCCATCGAACTGAAAGGAGAAGGGAAACATTGAAAATGAGGGATAATTGCAGGATAAAAGAGGCAGCTGAGCTGTCTTTCTGTATGCTCTTTGCCCAAGAAGCCGCACCCACCAGAACCTAATAGTGACAGCCATCACCAGCGCCGTGTAGAGCTCTAAGGTGTGCAGTGTTCTCATCCCTGAATGAGAAAATCTAGAATCCCAAGAATTCTCAATATTGAAACTGATGGCCGGGTCTATTCATGGCAAATAAGGAAGCTGATTTTTTTTCTCTTTTCATGAGATCTAGAACTGGAAAGAACCTTAAAAGTCATATGACCCAGTGCCCTCATGTGATTTCAATTGAGTCTCCGTATCTTGCCCAGACTGGGAGAAGAGCAGCTGCTCAGGTGCCCCCATCCTGCCCGTGATCTGCATGGAAGCTTGGACCTGCTCCATTTCGAGCTTGGGTCGACTTTCCTTCCTTAGGCAGCCTGTGGTTCTTACTTTCACTGGTTCACCACACTCTTGCCAGATGCAGTGAGGGTCTTTATCATGTACTCTTTGTGGAAGTGCCTCCTTAATAATGTAATTATTATCCCTGATTTTTCATCACTTCCTTTTTGCTTTCAGTTCAATTGAAGTATGCTTAAGGAAATAGGAAAATCATTTTCAAGTCTCTGCAATTCAAAAATATTTCTGAAGTGTCCAGTCTGTGCCGAAGAATGAGAACAGAGGCTGGTCTTTGGTCACTGCAGTTCAGAACTCTTGAGTTCCAACATCCCAACAGCCTCAGTCTCCCCAGCAGCCAAAATTACAGGCTTTTGCCCCACTGCCCAAACTATGACCCTTATCTTACAAAAAAAAATGGAATCATAGGGAAACTAAATTATTTACCTGTGATGGCACATGAAACAAGCAGGAGACATGAAACTGGAACCTATGCCCTCTACCTACCTCCCTCCTAAGTACACTGCTCCTTCTTCTAGCCCTTTGTTTCCCATAATAAAGTGGAAGGAATGGCCAAGGTAAATTGTAATGTCAGAAACCACCAAGATTTCCTAATGGATTATTCTTTTTCAGTTCAGAGCTGTAGATTTCAAGTCACTCCAGTCTTCTGCATGTCAGGACAAACAAATGACAGCTGATATTTCAATAGAGCTTAAGGGTTGTCAGAGTCCCTAGCATACAACATCCCTTTGGTTCTAATAGCACAATAGTGTGAAGTAGGTTACTATGGGTGTTAGTTCCCATTTTAAGAGGAGGAAACTTAGGTTCAGAAAGCTTGTACAACTTTCACTTGGTCACCCAGGGGTAGACTTTGGTACTGGGCTTCTCCTGATTTCTAGTGATACACACCAGCTTGGAAGTTCACATAACAGCTCTCCAGCCTTCCAAGGAGAATCAAGTAAGATGTGTAGGCTTAAAATAGAGTCATTTCCCACATCCAAAGTGGCCCTTCTTATCACCAACCAGTCCATCAGCATTTATTAAGCTCTTTCTAATGTGCCAAGTGTTGTGCTAAGCAAAAAATAGTCCCTGCTCCCAAGAGGCTTGGTCTAATTTTGCTCAGTGGTGATTAGCATGGTCATTTTCATTTCTTTTCGATTGGGGGTGCCTCCAAGTCCAAGCACATGGTCCACTGGATTGACATACTCACTGGAAAATTAATCCAGGACTAATATGGTAGTACCTCAAATTCATGACTGCTGGGAACAGGGAAAGGCCTTGGGTATTCAGGAGCCAGATGCCAGGCGAGAAGGGATCAGATTTCCACACACATTGACTAATGCCTCACTCCTTAGGAGATGGTCCTTAATGGAGATGACTGTCATCACAGAGGCCCCAAGAGAGTAAGAGCATAGGGGCATGGCCAGGGAAAATGTTCACACAAGCAGCACAGCTGGGACTGCTCTTGTGAACAGCCACCATCATTGGAGGCAGCTAGACCAGGACCAGTATTGACCAATATCAGGGATTCACCCCATCCTGGTTATCAGTAAGCCATCACTCTGAACCAGTCGAGACAAGCTTTTACAAAGAAGGAACAATGGCTTATTGCCACAGATGGATATTTATGCAGTATCTTGTACTTCAAGGAATTCCGATCCAATAGAGTATGGGAGCTTCTCTTCATCCACCCTTTGGTGTGAATCTCACTATGTAATACTGCCAGCTAATCACGTTTTTTTTACTCCCTGTCTCAAGAAGCTTAAGTGGCTCCCTTTCACCTTTGGTATGAAATACAAACGCATTCCTTTGGCACATAAAGCCCTTCACTATCTGAATCCAACTTACCTTCCCAGAATCATTATACATCATGCCCTTCAGAAATTCCACTTCCCCAACTGGCTCATTTATTTTGCACACATGCGCATGCACGTGCACACACACACACATACACAATATTCCTTGTCCTGCACACATATCTCTGCACAGGTTATCCAACATGGCTAGAATGCAATCCCTTCCCATTTCCATTATTGCAAAATCTCTAGTTCCCTTTGAAATTAAAGTAAGGTGACACCTTCTACTTGAGATATTTCCTAATCCCCTCAGCTGGTAATGGGTCCCCAGAACATAATTTTGCATATTCTTTTAATTTATCTGTTAACATCTTGTATTCTCTTGGTAGAATGCAAACTCCATGAGAGCAAGAATTGTTTGATTTTGGTCATTTTATCCCAAGTACCTGGTGTAATTCTTTGCACATAGTATGTGTTTCATAAATACTTAGCAAGTAGGTGGATGGATGGATGAACAAGCTAACTAATTAATTAATCACTGTGCTTTCTTTCCAGGTCGGCGGTTCAGTGACTGGCACTAAAAAAATGTGACCTATCTTGTGATGATACAAACTGCCCCAGCCAAGACTCACTAAATTCTCCTGTGGGCAGCTCTCAGGTCTTCAGGAACAAGATGGTGAGGCTAGTTCTCTTACTTTCTCCACAATGAATCCTACTGCTTCTTCTAGAAGATACATTAGTTGGCTCTCACTGTAAGATCAGTTCATTGATGGCTCAGTCCATCCATTTGTCAATTTGTTGAGGCATTTATTTATTAATTTCCCCTGCCCAAAATGCTCTGCACCTCCTCCACACCCCCCCAATATATATCCATCACCTCTCTCAAGGTCTGGCTCAGCCCAAGAAGCCTTCCATATCTGACACAGCCCTAGGGTGGTAATAGCAACCTCAGCATTCTTTCTGTACCCTCTGCGCAGCCTGGCATCAGCTGCAGCTGACAGCTAAAAGTCATGCTAGACTTGGAGTCATGGAGATCCAAGTTCAAATTATGCTTCAGACAGTTACTGGCTATGCTGGAGAAGTCATTTAGCCTTTCTCAACCTGCTTCCTCATTTTCAGGGTTGGAATAAAAAAGTACCTTTCACAAAATTGGTGTGAAGAAGCTGGGGTGGCTAGGTGGCACATTGAATAGAGCACCAGCCCTGGAGTCAGGAGGACCTGAGTTCAAATCCAGATTCAGACACTTAACACAAAACTAGCCGCATGACCTTTGGCAAGTCACTTAACCCCAATTACCCTACATTCCACCTTCCAAAAAGAAAAAAATAAGATTGGTGCAAAGACCAAACAAGACAGCCTAGCTAACGAACCTTGTGAATGCTAACGAATAACTATTATCATTATTCCTAGTCTAGGTGCTTCCTGCAGATCTTTCATTTCCCCATAAGCCTGGCCCTGTTGATGCTGCAAATAAAACAGCTTATGAAGCAAATGAATTAGTAAAGATTTCGTACTATCTATGAGAGTTACGGGAAATGAACCCAGGTCTCCTGATTTGCAAACCAACAAGTGCTCAATGAGTCCTACATTGGCAGGAAGTTCGTTATGGTAACCTGCTGAGGTAGAAGCAAAGTCGCATCAACAAATATTATTAAACTCTCAATGTATCAGGCACTGTGCTGGGTACAAAAAGGAGAAATGACACTTTGCTGTTAGAATAGATCTGGAATCTCATCGATTCCTTCCCCCTGGATATGGGTTCTCTACCACAATCAGATTGCAGCCCATCTGGGCACTCTCATGCTGAGTGACTCTTGTTCATGGTCTCCCAGCTGATCTACTACTCACAGACAAAACCTGACCCGAAGTCCTTTTTCCCCATGATCCCAAGCCTCCATTCAGGAAGTTTGCCCCCACAATAAATTTTGTCTATCGGGCACAGCAAGACAGTGTTGCAGGAACGCATGAGCCGCCATTACTGAGAGGTACATTATAGATGTGGCTACCCTTCCATTAACACACACACACATACACAACTGTGACTCTAACTGGAGTCTCAGCAAGGCAAGGAACTTTCCAAACATTGCTTTTAAAGTTCAAAGGCAGCTCTTTGCTCATCCCAAATCGTCAGAAAGCAAGCATGAAATGGTAAATGCCCCCCTAGTGACTGGCTGGGCTGGTTGGGTGCTTTTTTTCCCCTTCTACTGTGAAGAAAGAAAAGACAGTAAAAGTTCCTTCTGTGAGTTGCCAAGGTGCTCCCAGCCCATTGTGCAGAATCATTGTCAGGTTAAATTAGGGACTACAGACTCCATGAGTGTAAAAAAATCAATACTTGATGGAAGATTGCTCCCCGGAAAATCTGTTTTGATTCCAGGATTAATTTGTGACCAAAGCCTTCTGCAAAATGACATGCCATTAGTCAGAAAATGAACGCATTCTCCCCTTGAAATTGGATGGAAATATGTCAGGTGATTGACCCATTCATTCTCCTGAATCTCTGGGCAGAAAGAGTGGGTGTGGTAGCTATGTGAATTAGGGCCCCAAACATGGACCATTTTCCAAACAGGATTAAAAAAGAATATTTTTTTAAAAGTCCAGTGTGAATTGGGAGTATTCTCCAAGCCGCTGTCAGAAGGCTCTTGCAAACGCATTCCGTCAAGGCCGATGCATTTGTCTGGAAGGCTTGACTCTCCTGTGCTTTCTAAATCTCAGAATAAGCTGCGCTAAAAATCTTAAAATAAAACAAGGTTCTTTTTATTTGTTATTTTCCAAAGCAGGGGCTTGCAATATTAATGACAATGTAATTTGTGTGTCATAGATAAAGCTGAATCCTTCCTCTACCCTCTCCTCTCCCAACTCCCACCCATCCTTTAAAAAGTTCTTCAATAGCAAAACTTTGCCAAAAAAAAGTGAATCCGGGACTTTGAGCCGTATTTTTTGTATCATCATTGGAGGCCCTCCCTGACCTTGGCCAAAACAAACTCCTGGGTGCCCAGGGCAGAGGCCTCTGGAGGAGCTTTCTACCCTGCTTCTCTAGATACCAAACTCTAAGACAAAAGGGCATTTTAATTTTTCTCTTTCTATGCTCTAAGCTCAACCTGCCGCTGAGAAAGTGTTCAAATGAGCTAACTCCGTGGAACAGGAGGGGCACCATTTGTCTTGAGAGGTCAGCATTTGTTGCGCTGCTAGAAGAATCAACAAGGTGATGTAGGCATCCTCAGAGGAGGGAGGCCTTCATCCCCCAGGTCAAAGACAAAGACATCAGTTCTAGCAGCTGGCTTATGACTGGCCACCAGAGATGGACCTCGAAGCGCATGCTTCAGCAGCCTTCATCCATCAGCTGCAGGGACTTCACGAGAATGCCTAGACACTCAAGAAAATTGAGGGTATAGGAGACAATTCTGAAATCTTTACCACAAAAAATATTTTACTAAAACAAAACTACCCCACAAAATTTCCATGTAGGTGCCGGTGTTCCTGAGGTAAGCCAGAAACTGGGGAATCTCCTTTTTTGTCTCTTCCTGTTCGGTTCTGCCTCTTATAGAGGATTCAAATCCAGGCTCAGATACTTATTAGCTATATGACCCTGGACAAGTCACCTAACTTTTGTCTGCCTCAGTTTCCTCAACTGTAAAATGGGGGTAAAAATTGCCCCGACCTACCAGGGTTATTGTGAGGAATAAATGACAGAAGAGCTGTAAAGTGCCTGGCACGCAGTTCCCTGCCCTTTCTTCTTTTGCAGAGAGCTCTACATAGTGCCCACAGCTCAGGGTGGCTACGAAGAAAAGGATGTAGAAGAGAGGGACCTTCCCAGTGAAGGCTGATTAGCACCTTGAGCGCAAGTCACAGGTTTTATCCCCATCCTGACCACCTTCTTTCAGGACACAATAGTGCAACAGGAAGACTGACGGTATTGAACGGACTCAGTGTTCTTGTCTGCAATATGGGGAGGCTGATTTCAATGCCCGGGTCTCATCCAGCTCTTGAGCCACAGTTTGTGCTGTTATCTGTGAGAGGGGCCAATCCTATCCTAAGATCTGATCCGTGTTACTATTTTAATGACATGAAGCCTATAGGGCCAAGTAGCCAGACCAGAAAGTCACAGGGACAGTTGTCTTAGCCTCAGTGGAACCAGATAGTGAATAAAGGTGTCTGGAGTTGTCCCCAAGTATCGTTGTTTATATGCAGGGAGTTTGTAGAGAGAGGGTTTTCTTCCCTCTACTGGTATGTAGAAAAAGCCCCTGGAATGGTCTTGACTCAAAAACCATTGCCTAGTGGCTGTCTTCTGATGGGATGCAAATACCCCACATACACAGCAAGGCCAGTCCTTAGAAAACAGGTTCAGTCTGCCTTGAAAAGTGGGCACCAAGTAAAGATGGAAGGTGGGCACACCACTCTTGACCAGCCCATGAGCTCCTGCCTCCTTATGTAGGATTGGATCTAGGATGTGCGTCCAGTGGAATGGAAGCTCCTCAAGGGCAGGAACTGCTTCTTTATTTTCTCTTTGTCTCTCCAGTGTCCCGTCCATAGGAAGCACTTAATAAGGTTTCCTTTTTCATTTGGTTAGGTCTCAGATCCTGAAAGTCATAATTCATCTCAATGAGCAGATTTAATGGGCAAATGTTCCTTCCACACCCAAGAAATGTACCCAGATTAGCTAGATGCATGGCTGTCATAGGTCTTAAGGAATAGAACCCAAGGTGTAGAATTGGGACACTTGGCTTCCATTGCTGGGTGCTTCCCTGCTGGGTCCTCTAGGCCCTCTGCCTGTCCCATGGGAGCCACCCAAGCCTCCGTGGCTCAAAAACAATTGAAAAGATCGTCAGGTGATGCTTCCAAAGTTCTTCTTGGAATAGGTCCTCAACATATAAACCCAAAAGAAGAGCTCTAGAGTGAGAAGGGACCTTGAAGGTTACTACCCCAATTTACATGGAAAGGACAACAAAAGTACTGGGAACCCGATGCTGTGTGATTATAATGACTGCCCCAATAAAGAGACAAAGAATGCACCTCACTCCCTCCTTTGTGAAAGGGAGTGGCTGCCGGTATGGAATGTGGTTTGTGACATCTGCCTTGTTTTACCAAACTGTCTTTTTCCCTCTTTCTTTTTTCATTCTTTGTAATAAGAGATGACGTTATGGGAGGAGATGAAGAGATATATTGGGAAATCAAGGTGATAGAAGAGCAAAGATATCAAAAGGAAATGGGGCAGAGAATCCATGTGCCAAGAAGGGGCTTTAGACTGTCTCTAGTCCAAGATGACAAAATAGGGAAATCTGAATGAAATTGCGTGATAATTCCTCCACACACAAACATACACAGAACCATTTGGGAGACTAAACAGTGACCCCTAAACACCCTTTAGTGACCTCTTCTCTCTGAGCACCCACATTTCAACACAAGACAGTTCAGCCCATTCTAGGCAAAGATTTCAAACGTTAACAATCTGTGACCAGGGTAAGAAAAATGATAGAGAATAGTCAGAGAATTAGCCTTGTTATATCATGAAGAAAGGGCCTCGTTGAGATCTGATTTCACACCCTCCCTCTGACACTACAAAGCCAGTCAGCTGTCTTCTCTGAGACTCGGCTTTCTTGTTCATTTGTAAAGCAGGTAGAATAACAGATCTGCCAATCTGATCTGAGGTATCACCCTCTCAAGACTGTGTTAGGACTGAGTGACAGAATGGATAGAGAAGAAACTAGGTGCATAGTGGTTAGAGCACAGGGCATAAGTCAAGACCTTAGTCCAGATCATGCCTCAGCCACCTACTAGCTGTGTGACCCTGGTCAAGTCACTTAACCCCTGCCTGACTCAGTTTCCTCAACTGTAAAGTGGGGAATAATAATAGCACCTAATTTGCAGGATTATTTTAAGGATCAAAGGAGAGAATATTCATAACGTGCTTAGCACAGTACACGTAGCACATAAATGCTCGTTTTCTTAAAGTGATATATATTTACATACATGTGTGTGGGTATATGTGTATTGTGTACATACATACATATACACATACACACACACACATATATATGTTAGCTCTTATTATTGAGTGCAACCTGGAACTATTTACCATTCATCAGAGTAAACCATTTCCCCCAGGACCCTTCCCAAACGCAGGCCTGAAGGCAGATCACAAGGCCAAGATCTTGAAGAGGCCTCTAGAATTGTTTCTTAACAGCTTTGTCTCTAAGGCTATGCCCAGGGAATACTTTGTTCTCCTCCCCAGGCAGTGGAAAAGGGGCTTGAGTGGGAATCAGAATGTTCAAATCTTGGCTCTGTGACTTCCTACATGACCTCTCTGGGTCTCAGTTTCCCTATCTGCACAACAAGAATATGGACTCAATGCCCCTTCCATGACTACTTGGGGACTGCCCATTCAATTCCCATGGGCCTTGATGACCAGGTTTTCTCTCCGTTTTCACTTAGCACCACATGAATTTCTCTTGGGCAGGATAACCTGGGCCAATACCTCCTGCTTCCAATGCCCTTCAAATATCATTTAATAATTCAGCAGCAGCCATGTAATTTCCTTCTTCATCAATAACCATGTGGACCCTCACTAAAATAATTGCCAAGAAATACTTAATTGTGGAACAACTAAATGGGTTGCACTTTTTATTTTCTCGTTGTATCTTATATATGACTGTCTAGTCCCCTCCATGAACTCCACGGTCCGGTCCTACTGGCCTGTGTGCTGTTCC
The DNA here is from genome assembly GCA_028646575.1 of Pseudocheirus occidentalis. Lineage (NCBI taxonomy): Eukaryota > Metazoa > Chordata > Mammalia > Diprotodontia > Pseudocheiridae > Pseudocheirus > Pseudocheirus occidentalis. The sequence continues at coordinate 6,561,664 of CM053599.1, read as the reverse complement.
TTACTCAGACTACTACGCCTCCAAACTCCAAGTCTTTGTTACTGTGCCTGGAATATTCTCCCTTATCACCTCCAGCTCTTAGAAACCCAGGCTTCCTTTGAAGTCAAGCTCAAGCACCAGCTCCTACAGGGGACCTGTCCTTATCCCTTCAGCTCTAAAAGGGGGGAGAGAGCTTAATAATGATCATGGCAATAACTGATGTAGCGCTCTGAGGAAAAGCACTTTACAAATATTACTTCATGTGATCCTCACAACAGCCCTGGGATCCAGGTGCTATTTTTATTATTTCCATTTCACAGATGAGGAAACTGAAATAGGGGTTAAGCAGCTTGCCCAGGGACACACAGCTAGTAAGTGTGCAACATGGAGAGCTCCATCCATCCCCTGTATCACCTACCTGCCAAGTGATAAAGGAGCAACTTTAGAGAAAGAGAATTTAAGTGCAGAGACATTTAAAACAGACATTCTCCAACTGATATGGAGAAGGGGAACCTCCTGAAAAGGCTGGCCTGGAAGCAAGGTGCCTTCAAAAGGAATTAGTCATCTGGAGCCTGTTCTTTTGGTGAGACTTATTCCTGTCTGTCAGTGTTCTGGTGAGAGAAGAGAAACCATCCTCTAAGGAGCGAATCCATGGTACCTTCCGACCAGAGACCATTGCAGGGTCTATGAATGAGATCCTCTCCTCTTTGCTTACATATTCTTTCCTTCCTTCTAGGTGAAGGAGGTTGGAGTTTGTGAACCTGTAAGTTTGGAAAGATCAGGAGAAGAATAAGGAGCAATTCCAGGACCCAGTCTTGTGGGATTAAAACAAGGATTCATCTGGCAGTGATCCTGCCCCTGAACCTGCCCTTGATGGAACCAATGCTATGGAGAATCTGTGTTTCATCTGAGCTCGCTCTCTCCAGAGAATGAGATGGCTTCAGGAAGAGTGTGCTCGCAAGGGATAGGTTTGTTCTTGCCAAATCTTCGAAGCCAAAATCCCTTTGTAGAAGCAAAATTATGTTAATTGGGTAAATGAAATTGAGGCATTAGATGCATGCAGATAACAGTGGAAGGAATACACTGGGGGTTTGACACATGACATTAGAGAGAAGTTCCCCCCAAGCCTTCAGGGATATCCTTAGAACCCTGAAGGATATATAACCATCCTTGCTCTTGGAGAGTGAGGTCAGAGCACTCATGAAAACTGGAAGAAAAAAAACTCATTGAAAAATAATACTTTGGAATGTGATCATTTAATATCTATGGTTCATAAGGTTTTCTAGCAAAAAAAAAAAGATAAGGTATAATGGTGTATAGAAAGAGAAAGATTAAGAGTCAAAAGATTGGTTTTGATTCAAACTCTGCTGCTAAACTTGGGCAAAGCATTCATTCACTTCTCTAGGATGCAACTCCCTGCTCATCATGTAGCCTCAGTGGGCCTGCAGAAAACCCATCCAGTCTTGAGATAATCTGGATCCAGTTCAGCACTTCATTGAAAACTTCATTCACAAGCCCCCATCAATATGGTAACCTTTAGCAGCAAGACCAGAGACACACGAGGTCAGAACAAAAGACACAGACAGCCTAATAAATCATGTGAAAGGAAAAACTTCTCCCAAGCACACATGGGGTGCACTTTCCCATAGATCCCAATTCCACCAATGGGGAAGATAATGCATTCAGAGAACACATGTGACCAGGAAATATGCATGAAGGACATATGTAGGGAGCCCGATGGATGGAACACACCAGGAAAACATATTGCCAGAGAGCATACATGGTGCGCGCACACACAGAGAATGCACTGGCTGGGGAACCCGTCACATGCTGGAGCTATTTATGTTTCTCCAACACTGCAGAGCTGCCTGTGTTTCCTGGGGATGTTACTGGGCTATTTTCTGATGACCACTCAGCAGCTCTACTTTTCATCATGAGTTCTCACATAACTGTTTAGTGTCTTTGCTGGAAAAACCAAGCTACTCTTTGCTACTACCTGCTGACTACCACCTGCAGGGCCATTTGGGCCATTTTCTGGGCTCTCTTCACCCACCTACTGAAGAATAATACCTAAAGTCCCCCCTGCCCATGCATAGGGTAGAATGAAGCTTTTTAGTTAACAGCCAAGTATGTGAACCATCACACCCAACTAAATCTACTAATAAAAACTGGTAGGATACTCCAAGCTAAGACTAAACTTATTCTATTAACTGTCCTTTGTTTGATACTGATCATGGTCCATGGTCCCAGATTTCTGACTTAGGGTTAGAAAATTCCTTCTAATTTCATTTTTACCCATGATTGTGAGTCTGTGTCCCCAAAACCTATTTCTGAGACTCTACCCCAAAAGATATGCATATGGAAGTTAGAGTGACAAAGCCCAGAGGTTCCCAAAATGTTCTTTGACTAACATGCAAACAAAGCGAAGCCCAGAAAGGTAAGCTCTAGACCGCTTTCTTTCATTCAGTCGTCCTCCAGCAACCAAGCTTCTCTGGTGTTCATTTACTTTGCATTGCCTAGCATACAAGTATTGTCTCTGTACTCAAAAAATGAGGAGGATTGGACCAAAAAAATCCCTGAGGTCCTTTCTGCCTCTACAAATTGGCAATTAGGTAAAACATGAGATAGTCATGGAGAGGCCAAGACCCTTAATGCAGCATAGAATGCACTTTTTTTTTTCACTACAATCATGTGAGAGAGAGAGACAGGACAAGAAGACTGATAACAATTGCCACCATTGTCCAGAAGGGGTAGCTGACTAAGTGATGTGCTCACACTCATGTGGCTGAAGTTTCCAAGCTAGGATCTGAACTCAAGTCTTTTGCCTGGGAGTTCAGTGCCTTGTCCAGGTCTGCAGGCTGCTATTATTCCAGGAATTGGTCTGAAATAATGGACTTCAAAATCAGGAGGAAGTCAGGCTCTTCAATCTTGACAACAAGATGTCAGCTCCGCCTCCACCGTACCTGGTAGCTAAAGTCTGTGAGTGCCTCTTTCATCTGCAACACAGAATCTCAGCACTTTCAGGCACTTGTCAGTGAATTCAACCAAGGTTTCACTGCAATTCAGCTCTTGTCAAAAGCTTGCCTGAGACAGTCGATGCTTGAGAGAGGAGGAGACATGGAAATTGTGACTAGCCCGTTGCCTAGGTCCTGGAAGCTCTCTCCCTCGATTCACTGAAATCATCAGAAAGTTCCAAACCCAAGGACGCCTGAATTATCTCAAGTACCCCAGGCTCCTACATGTAGAGCTGGAAGGGACCACAGACACTATCAAGAACAACCCGCTTTTTGAGGAAACCAGAGCTCAAGGATATCAAGTGTTTTGTCCACAGTCACACAGGTAGGAAGGTCAACCTAAGAGCAACCCCCATTCCTACGTCTCCTAATGGTTACAAAGTGGTTTGTTTTATACAATTTCACTTGTTCTTCACAAAAGCCTTGGTGGCAGATGCTATTGATTATCACCTCCATTTTACAGATCATGAAACCACAGCTCAGAGAATTTAAGTGACTGGCTCAAGGTGACTTTCTAGTCTGGGGTTGGATTCAAACCCAAGTCATCCTTATTACACATCCAGAATTCTGGTCACTAAACTACTTGGACACTGTCAGAAAAGGTCCACCTGACAAGACCTTAATGTCTGTATAAAAGAGAACCATTGTTATTAAGAAATTACTTTGACTTCCTCCCTACACAGGCTAGGAAAAAAGAGGGCAATGAGTAGGACCTGTGGGCTGAAAACCATTAGCCTCTATGATATGGTAAGCAGATGTTAAATTAATGAACAATGATGTGGAAGGAAGGTAAAAAAAGGAAGGAGGGAGAAGGGAGAAGAAAGAAGAAGGAAGGAAGGAAGGAACGAAGGAAGGAACGAAGGAACGAAGGAACAAAGGAAGGAACGAAGGAAGGAAGGGAGGAAGGAAAAATCCCAAAGTAGACAAATCAAGCTCTGCAAGTCAATGAAAAATGAGAAATCCCCAATCAAAAAAAAAGTAAGAAATTTCTGGAAATAAAGGGATCAGTAACAGAAGTCTTCAGTTAGGAATGGACTGATTTCCACAGGCTTGGTCAGTATGCCAGGTGTCATTCATAATTTAAGCAACTTCTAGAATCCAGGTGGAATTTGGGAGATGCAGGGGATTCCCAGAGTGCCTGGTCAGGCTAACTATGCTGCTAGAACAACACCATCAGTTTTAACACTTACTCAATCCCAGCAGGAAATCAAAGGCAAAGTGAAAGGGTGAAAGTGAAAGATAATTGAAGGCAATATTAAATGAAGTTTGGCAAATCTGAACTGAAGGTTTGCAAGAGTCTTTCATTAGCCAAACTTTGTAGTCTATCTCCATAATTCCCAAGTATAGTCAGGAAATGAGTTCTTTCTGACTAAATAGAATAATTTAAAAGATCTTAGTACATTTAAAGACAGAGTCCCCAGAGGAGCCAACTAGCAATTTGCCAATGAGAACTGGCCTCAACAGTGACCAAGAAGAATGAGAGAAGACTGAGGATACCACTTCCAACAAATATAGAGCCCCAAGTGACCTTTACAGGGACCAAAAGAGACCGTGCAATGTCTATTTCAGTCAAATGCTGTCCAGGCAAAAAAAAAAATTGTTCTGATAGCACTCCCCACTCCCTCATCCCCACCTGCCTCAACCCCTCCTGTTCCACCCTCTCCTTCCATGGTACTCTCTGGAACTTCTACTATTAATAAACTGCCTTTCATGTCAGACTCTTCTCCTCACACTCCTTCCATCTTCTTGCAATCATGGGAACCTGACTCACACACACATACACACACACACACACACACACACACACACACACTGAAATAACATATCATTGACCACTGTGGTCAGCCCTAGAAATACCCTCTTTCATGGTCATTCATGACACATCATACCCATATACTTATGTCTATGCACAAACGCCCAAAGGATGGAGGAAGCAACACAAACTAACAATACTGCCACAAGAAGGCACACCTGATGTCATGAAAGTCACTAAGAAGTGATAAGATGAGACCCAACCCTGGCATGTGACTCTAGAATGGAATACCTTCTCCAAAAGAAATCAGATAAAAGGAGGTGTGAGGTCAAAGTTATGTGTTTAAGTAAATGTCATTGTAGTTTCAGGGATCCCACTCAGGCACCACCACCAACAAGGGCACATTAATCATGGGTGGAGATGACCTGTATTTCTCCTTCCCCTTTCTCTGTGAAATTTGAGAGCCTTCACTGAATCATGACTTTACTCTTCCGCCACTTAGGTCTCTCTACTGACGCTCTAGGTAGGATTTGTTGATCCTTCCTCTCCTCTTTTTGCTTTGAATTATAGCATGGCCTCAGTTTGCAGGCCCTATGATGCCTCCCTGATAAATATACCATGTGACTTTGGCAAAGGGTCTGCGTTTGAATCACGGGTGTACTGGGATAATTAAAACCCCAATGGGGTAGCAAAAAGACTTTGATTTGAGATCATAGGAAATAAAAAGATGAATGGAGTAGCTGATCCTTTTAGCAGCAGAAAAAGAACCTGCACCATTCTCTGCCTGTATGGAAATCCTCCCTCTAACTTAATCCACCTAGAGGCTAGATCAGTAACTTTCATGAAACCTGTGGAGCAGTGTGGCGTATAGTTTTGCTGGTTACGTTCAGACAATGGTTATTACTATAGCTGAAAGACAGAAAGAGACACTTTGTTCACCCTGTCTTTCTGTAGAGTCTTCCCCCAAATTCCCTGTCTCCTACAAAAGCACTCCCCTGTGGTTAAACCTGCATTCTATTGAGGGCATGAAACATGTACCCAGACAAGTAAATAAACAGTCATCTGAGGAGATAAAATCACAGCCTAGGAAATCAGCAAAGGTTTCCCAATGGAGGGGTACCTGATGCCAGGAAAACCTGAATCCAAATCTGGCCTAAGACTTTACTAGTTATGTGATCCTGAACCCATCACTTACATTTTCAGCCTCAGTTTCCTCATCTGTAAGATGATGTAGCATGTACCTTCCAGGGTTATCCTGAGGATCCAACGAGATAAGAATAAGCTCTCCAACCTTAAAATACTTTGTAAATGCCAGCTGTCATTACCATTGCATGCCCAGCATGGTGTCTGAGTGTGTCTATGTCTGTATTTGTGTTGTGGATAAAATAAAATAGCATTTGTTCACGGAAGGGGGAAATAGTTTGTTGGCCCAGGCTTGGTTAGCTACTTGCCGACCACATTTCCAACTGCACTACCCCATGCTAGACATATTAAGTAATAACAGAGAGTGTAGGAAATATTGTAATACAGGAGAATTAGAAACATATGCTCTGCCTCTCATTCTCTCCATCTTAATGGAAATCAGAGAGCAGTAAATGCTATTTCAAATGCACGCATTAACTCCCAAGTGATGTGTGTACATGACATGAAGCTCATTTATAACTAGCGGAGGCATAATTAGATTATCAATATAGATGAAATATGAACTAAGAGGTAAGCATTTCTTACTACATAACATTCATTATTTATAGATACTCACAGCTCACTTGCATCCTCCAGCAGACTGCCAGCCCCTGCTGCTTGCTCCTGCTGTCATTTCTTGGGATGAGGTGTGGGAATGATGTCAAAGATACCATCACCAAGAAAAGTCAAAGAAGGCTTTGCAATAGATAAATGGTCAAAGGATATGAGCATACTTTTCTTAAAAGAAGAATTGCAAACTATTAACAACCATATGGAAGATTGCGCTACATTACTATTAATAAAAATGCAGGTCAACGCTATTCTGTTTTTACCTTAAACCCAGAAAATTGGCAAAGATGACAAAAATGGAAAAGTGTTGGAGAGGCTAAGGCAAAACAAGCACACCAATAAATGCTAGTTGTTATTATTAACACACTGTTGGCAGAGTTGTAAACTGATACAACCATTTTGCAAAGCAATGTAGAGTTGTGCTATAAATGTGACAAAAGTGTCATTTTGGCCCAGAGATCCCACTACCAGGCATGTTTCCCAATAAGACCAAAGATATAGAGAAAGGTGCCGTATACATCAATGTATTTGAAGAAGCATTTTTTTGTGGTATCAAGAAAAACTGGAAACAAAGTAGATGTCCATCAATTGGAAGATGGATAAAAAAAGCTATGGTGTATGATTGTGATGGAATACTATTGTGCTATAGAAGATGATGAGTAGAATGGTTTTAGAAAAACTTGGGAAGACATATAAACTTACACAAAGCGAAGTGAGCAGAACCAGGACAACAATGTACATAGTAATAGCAACATTGTAACAATGATCAACTGTGAAAGACTTCACTACTCTAATCAAGACAATAATCTGAGACAATTCCAATGATTGTTCATGATGGGAATCCATGATGAGAAATGCTGTCCACTGCCAGCAAGAGGACTGATGATCTCTGAGTGGAAATAAAAAATACTTTTTAAACTTCCTTTGTTTTTCTTGGGGTTTTTTGTGTTTTCTTTTGCAACATGGCTAATATGGAAATATGCTTTGCATGACTTCACATGTATAATTGATATATTGTTTGCCTTCTCAAAGGGTGAGGAAGGGAACGGAGGGAATTTTGAACTTGAAATTTTTAAAAAATGAATATTAAAAATGTTTATATATAATTGGGAAATATTTAACAAAATAAATAAAAATGTATTTTAGAAAAAAACAAAGCACAAAAAAATTGTCCATCAGTTGGAGAATGACTAAGCAAGTTAGTAATGGAATATTACTATACCATAATAAAAAATGAATACAACAGATACAGAGAAACATGGGAAGACATTTCATATGAACTGATAGAGAGTAAAGGAAGGAGGACCAGGAAAACAATATACACAATGACTATAACAATGTGAACAGAAAGAATAAAAAGCAACAAACAAAGGAAACTCAGTGCTGTGTAATTACAATGATCAATGTTGGCCACAGGGAAGAGGTGAGAATATGCACCTCCCCTTGCTCCACTGCAGACACCTGTGTGGGACAATAGGTGTGCAATATTGCTCAAAGCAGCAGAGATGGGAGATGTGGTGCTTGGCTTTGATGAACTGGGGCTTTTTTCTTTTTTTAACTTTGTTACAAAGGAAAGGTCAAAAAGTAGGAGAAGAGGAAGATATGCAGAAATGAAGGTGATGAAAAAACAGGGCATCAGTTGCAGAAAATGCATTTAAGTTAAGGAGAGTTTTGCTGCCAATGGACAAATCCAGCAATAAAGTCCAATCCAACAAAGATGAATTCATGAAACCTTTTATTTCAAAGTAAAATTACAGTAAAAGTTTTGCATCAGTTGACATTCCTACTTCTTCTAGTGTTAAGGATTTCCTGTGCCCTAGTGAATGTGAAGAGGTTGATGTTCAAAATTAACCAAAACCCTCTTTTTACATAGCACTTTGGAAGGGAAGGCGGCACAGTATGAATTAACCATGTTTTATAAAAGAGGAAACAGGCTCAAAGTTCCCAACGCCACACCACTAGCAAGTATCCAAAGTCAGAGTTGAACTTAGGCCCTCAGCAAATCCCCTACACACATGCGCGCGCACACACACACACAGAGCTGTTTGAAAAGTTTTAAACAAAAAGTTGTCTCAAGATTATACCTACTATGGATAATTACTTTTACAGTGTTCAACAGAACACCTTCAGGCCTGTCACTTCTTCTAGGGACTATCACGGTAGATTCTTGGCTGATCTCCTTGCTTCCAGTAGCTCCCCCTCTAACCCACCTTCCAATCAAATACTCAGACAGATCTTTGAGTTAATCGATGTGTGTATTAACTCCAGTGATTCAGATTGCTACCCATCGATCTTCTACCCAGCTGGCAAAGAAGTCTTCTATCTGATCATACCACTCTCCTTTCAAAATCATCAACAGCTTCCCATTGCCCCAGGACAGATTACAATTTCTTCCTGGTTTTCCAGGCCTTCGATGCTCAGGTTCCTTTGTGCCTTTTTTTCAGTCTTATTTCATATTCCTCTCCTTCCTCCATTCCACTGATCCTTCTCCGGTAGCAGCACCTTGGCACAGGTAGTCCCCCAGACCTGGATGGTACTCCTGTCCACCTCTCAGAATCTTTATCTTCCCTCAGGGTTAGGATTAGAGTTAGATTATATCTAACTGGTGATCTCTCCCACTCCTGTTCCTATAATTACCCACATCATCTTTTACTCTTCCCTTAAAGCCTTGGAGTTCCACCCAAGGAACAGCAAGCACATTTGGCAGGTCACCAGGAGCCACACCCTTGGCTCACGAAGAACAGCAGTAAGGCCCTTTCTAATGCACAAATATGTGTAGAGGGAAATCCTTACACATGGCCAAATGGGAGCCAGAAGAGAGCCCTACAGAAAATAATGCTGATATGCAGCACCAGCCTATGCCCAACTGCTCAGAGACCTGGACTAATATATTGCTGGATGTATAGGAGCCGCCTGATTAGAGGGCAAGCTCCATGAGGGCAAGAATCATATCTTCACAAACTTGATATCAAAAAAGTCAGGTCTTAAAGAATAAGTTATGAAATCCTTGAATCACCTAGCGTCTTGTCATGGCAGTTGTATCAGAGTCATTATAGAAAGGACCCTATTAGGTTTCCTTACCCTGTAATGGCTAGATATAGAGTTGCCTAAATAAAACCTTCCTTCGGCTATTGTAAGCTTCATGGATATTTTGGTATACATCTTGTCTTGGTGTACTTATTAATGACCTCCTTGTTTCCTGTTCTTTGACCTGAATGTTTCACTTTTAAAACCAATTGGTTATACCTTCTTCATGTTAAATTGCCTGGAGTATTCTGGAATAACCAAAATCACTGATGACTGCATTTGGAAATAACCTTGTTGGTAGTCAAGTACATACTTCTGCAAATGAATTCCAGGTTGCGTACTGTATGAAGAATGTTTCTTGTGTCTAATTTTATTTCCAGTATAGTCTTCTGATTCTGAATGCTCATGCCAAGCACTCAAATGATGGTGTTTTAAAGGAACTGATGTTTGACTAAACAACGTAATAAAAAAAAAGGAATCGTATCTTCAGATCTTTGTATGTCCTCAGCACCTGCCACATGTTCTCCACAACATTTAATAAATATTTGTGGAATTAAATTGAGCTTGATTCAAAACAGAAAGCCCACTGGAGAACCCAAGGCTGGCACTCGCTAGACGTCAGCACTCTAGTCTTGGACCTTTCCCTTCCTCCTCCCCCACATGAGAACTTCTCTGTCCCACATACTGCCTCCTTAGGATATACTCTACTCTCTTTAGCTTGTTGTTCGGTTGTTCTCACTCATATCTGACTCTTCATGACACCTTTTGGGCTTTTCTGGCAAAGATATTGAAGTGGTTTGCTGTTTATTCGCTTTGGAAAGTAACTGCCTAAGGAATCCTTCTTCAGGTGACCCCTTGGCATGAACAGATTGATACACTGCTGCTCCCTCACAGCACATTAAGGTTCTGTAACAACAGCCAACACACAAAGCACTGGATCCCAGAGGAATGTCTCTAATGAGAATTTCAAGTGAATCATATGGAGGAATTCACCCTACCCTGCCTACTTGCAAGACCAGTCCTGCCAAAAACAGTACCTGATAGAAGCATCTCTCCATACCCATTCTCTAAGGAAAAAGCCACATCTGAGACCTATAGGATTTTATATGTATTTTGTATATATTTATATGTGTACCATTCTTGCCTCCCCAATAGAATGTAAACTCCTTTAGGTCAGGGTCTTTTTTTCTCTTTGTATCCCCAGTGTCTAGTACCTAGTAGGTGCTTAATAAATGCTTAATAATTGGTCTATAGCTTTTTTTAATTAACCTATAGGCAATTGCTGGTTGCTCCAAAATTACAACTAGTAATTTTGGCACTTAAGGCAAGCAGTACAGAATCTACCCTCAGAACAATTTTGTAACTCATAAAGTGAAAACAACATTAAAAACTGATTAATACAAATTCATTTGAACAGGGAAAAAGGAATGAAAAATAAGAGTTTGTTATAATAGTATATTCTATGTTGCTGGAGTATTTATGTTTAACTTATTGTCCTCTTTAAATGTTGGAACACCAAACAAAGCTCCAGTCACCCCCCCCCCACTCTTTGTGGCCACCTTGGACTCTGCCCTACTAATATGTACTAACCTCGATCTTCAAAGAAAGCTCTCTCCTTGTTCTGGCCCAGGCCTGATTGAAATAGTTCTAATGGATCAGGTTTGGGATTGGGATGAAATGAGACGCTTGTAAACCATCTAACATTTCACTAAAAGAAACTTCCTTAACAATAGGATGGCAGAGATATTCAGGGAGGATACAGCATTGATTCAATTGGGCAGTTTCTCTGCCTACATATTTGCCACAATGGCATGCCCAGAAAGCAATTGGTGGCAAACCAGAAGGGCCCCCAGCTCCTCATGCAGTGGGCTGATGGGTCATCATACTCAGACAACCAGGAAGCTATGGTGATTACTGAGACCAATTAAGTCTTGAAGATGACCTTGTTGACTTTTGGAGGAAAAACAGTCTAGTCTGTGTGGGGTACAGATGTTGTTCCTACCACATCCCTCCACTTTCTAGCATCACTCACCATAAAATACTCAACTGTCTCAAATTAATAATTCCCCCCATGCTCTTTATGGACACATGGAGAATGAATTACACCCTGACTGTCTCAAAGACCTGATCAACCAAAGTGGCCATTATCAAGACCATTCCCTTAACATGCTCAAGCACAAAAGTTATAGAAAATCATAAATATGTTAAAAATCAGATCCTGGAACTTATCTTACTGAAGTCCTTTACCATAGGGTCAACTGTTGGACTGAGCCATACAAAGCACCATCTTTATTAACTCATATTCTAAGTCCTTAAAAGCTTCCACTGATATAAGAAATTATGTATTTCCCATGCACGCCCTGTAATTATAAACATATTTTTCGGAACATGAGCAAATACACACTTGGCACAGTTAGAATTATAAGACTTTGTGAGTGGTGGGTTATAACTGGAGTTTAAAAATAATTAGCAAACTTGAGTTATGCCTTACTCACCCAAACATCCATTATGATGCTGTGTTTCAGCTAAGGTTTATAAGTAGTTAGAGCTTCACTTACTACAGAGTATAAACTCTGAATGTGGGTCCATTTACTTTGATGAACTTCCATTTACTTCGAGAACAGGGTCTTACTGACAGCATGGTATTCAGCTCTGGTCTACCTGGACTGGTGTCTGGTTCAATTTTGGATAAGTCACATTCTGTCCCTGAGCCTCAGTTTTCTCCTCTGAATGAAGAGTTTGGATTAAATGGTCTATCTTTAAGTTCCACTCTAGCTATGGAAAAGGGGGTGCTGGAATCACTAAGTTCATAATTTTAAAGTAGCAATTTTTAAAAGTGGATATAAGTATTGGCTCAATACTTTTCAGGGTAATAAATCACCTGGTGATTTATCTTCATGTCCCCCAAATTCCAACTATATGGATGACAATTATATATGTATTACAACTTTCATTAGTATCAGGATCTTAGAGCCTAAAGGAATCTGGAACACATTACAGAGACAAACAAGTTGCCTAGAGGTGAAGGGCTTTCTTTGTCCAAGATCACAAAGGCAGTGCAGAGACTCAAGCTTAGATCTGGTCTCTCCACCACTTCCACCAGAACTGGAACTCTCTAGAACTGTTTTGGTAAATACCACTCTTTTGCCAAATGGTTCCATAGTACATCAACATAGCTAATGAGTGAATGAATGAACAATAATAAAAGCCAGTATCAATCCACAGACATTCAACCTCAAAGAGATCATGTCCATGAGAAGGCTACCTGACTTCTCAATTCTCGAAGTCAATGACATCTTTAAAAAAAAGAGTAATTTCATTGTCTCCAAGATTCAAAAGATCCATCATCCAATGGTTCACATACTCACTCCACCAACTCTGTTTGGTTCATCTCAATTTAATTTGACCCACATTCATTAAACGCCTACTGTGCCATGCATGGACCCCATTCCAACAGTCCATATCAGCCACCTTGTGGAGCAGCTTCCTCAGTAAGGACTGCTCTTCAGGAGGGATGTTGTCCAATTCATTGTTGATAGAAATCCTGTGAGAGATTTTAGTGAAAGGCAGGATAAAGTGATATATGCTTATGCGAATTGATTCACAGGCTGTTAATATCACATTCAGTTCTCATCTGACAGAGAAATAAACTGAGTTTATTATTAAACTGAAAACTAAATGACTTGCCCAAGGTGATACAATGACAGAGCCAAAAAACAAACCCAGGTCCATTAACTCCTTGTCTAATGTTTTTCCCACTGCACAACTCTGGTTGGGGACTCAGAGGATTTTTAACTCCTCTTCTTGTCATTTAAAGTCCTTTACAATCTGACTCTTATTCACCTTTCCTAGATGATTGCACATACCTTCCCATAACATTTTGCATTGCAGTTCAACTGGCCTTTTACTGTTCTCCCTGCACAATGTTCTATCTCCTGCAGACTTTTCTTTGCACATTCATATGACCCCATATGAATGAATGAATGAATGAAGTAGCTCATTCCACTTCACTTAAAGGAACCGAGGACATTTAGCCTGGAGAAGAAAAGATTGAGATGAAACGTGGCGGCTGTTTTCAGGTATTTAAAGGACATGGAAAGGGACACCTTTGTTCTACTTGTCTCCAGAGGACACGATAGGGTGCAGTGCACCCTATGGAAGCTGCAAAGAGGTAGGTGTAAGGAAAAACTTCCAAAGAATTTTCTGTTATTGTTATTCAATAGTTTCAGTCACATCCAGCTCTTCATACCCGCGTTTGGAGTTTTCTTGGCAAATATATTGGAGTAATTTACCACCTCCTTCTCCAGTTCATTTTTCAGATGAGGAAAGTGAGACCAATAGGTAAGTGAGAAAGTGAGGGTTAAGTGATTTGCCCAAGGTAATCTCGTTACTGAGGGTCTGAGGCCACCTTTGAACTCCAGTCTTCCTGATTTGGGGCATGGTGCTCTAGCCACTGCGCCACTCAGCTGCCCTCCTAAGAATTAGAGGCTCTACCAAAGTGGAGCAGCAGAATATAGCTGGGCAGGAATTTGAGCACCAATGATGCACCCTGCAGATTCTACCAGGGAGCTGTTTATCTGAGGTTCAATGCTCAAGTTCACTCCATCACCAATGGGGAAGATTAATGAGGAATGGACATCATCAAGGCACCTGCTGCAAGTTTCCCAGAGCCTTTTCTTCCGACTTATTCCACACTGAAAGCCTTAGAAAAGATGACTGGACTGGTCTAACCAGTCTAACTAGCATAGGAGGAAGTATGAAGCTAGTTCTGATAAATGCTTCTCCCCTAGAGTGGATATTGGTTAGAACCTTTATACTACATGTCGGAACATGATTTGTAACCCTTCCATGGTGCATCCACAGCCCCCCGAAGGCAGAGATTAGGCTTTAACCACTATTTTGTACCTTTCAGAAGGACACTGCAGTGTTGGGTATAGAGTATTGGAGTTAAAGTCAAGGGAGAAGGGCTCAAATCCTGCCTCAGCAAACCATTTCAACTCTCTGAGCTCTAGGATTCTCAGCTCTAAAATAGGGAGAAGAATGTCCATACTACTTGCACCACTGATTTGTTGTAAGGCTCAAATGGGAGTATCTACTTAAGGTACCTGGCAATCCCAATAGGTAAATGTCAGCTCTCATCACACACACACACACACACACACATGCATGCATGCACACACATGTATGTGCATGTACACACACCTACACATGCACACACATACAATAGGCACTTAGTGACTGTGGGTTGTTGCTCTAATACCATAGCTTTGCTTTCTCTCCTGCAGACCATATTAATGCAGCTCTCTCCTTTCCTCCTCTTCTCCCTTGACCTGATGAGGGAATTTTATTTTCATTTTTTTAAAATCTGTGGACTCAGCTTGAAAATTTTATTCCCCCTACCTCTAGCTTTCATCTAGAAAAGAACTTCTGAGCACTTTGGAGAGCCCCAGAAATAAAACCTTTGTGTCACAAGCCAGGAGAGTCTGAGGAAGAAATGAAAATGATTATCACCATTACCCTGGCCAGGAGTGATGAAGGGCCATTTCATGGGATAGCCAGGTAGAGATCTGGGGGAGGGGGAGGAAGAGGGGAAATTCACAGCCTGGAAGCTGCTGCTTCCCCTTTTTTTGCTACTCTAAGCACAAGCCGCTCTTCAGATTCCTGACGATTGATGAGAACAGAAAGCCTAAATCCAATAGCAAAAGCCATTTCAAGGGAGGATTTTTCATTTTCCATCAGACAAGCCGGGGTGGCTTGGATGTGGATGCTGACGGCTGTTTGGGCTGTTGACTGGTTTGTCTGATTGTTTGTGAGTTGTCCGGGGGAAATTCAAGGAAGGTATAAATTCAGCGGGTTTTGCCATTCTAACTTAGTCATAGCTTTTTTAAAAATCAAGCAAGGAGGAAAGAATGAACTAGGGAAGAAAGAATTAAACCTGGCTAAAGGTGACCTGGTGAGAGCATCAGCTGGAATCAGGAGTAATTGGTACCAAGCTCTTCCAGCTCCATTATGGCAAATCTTCAATGAATAGGAGGAATTAGACCCTTTCTCTTGGTCTGCAGAGACCAGAGGACCAGAGCGTTGATTCTACCTTCAATCTTTTGGCGCCACCTGGTGGCAATTATGACAATTATTCTTCCTACTAAGTAGAAAATACTTTTTGAGGTCCTATGAAAGAAAAAAAAAGTTAGATCAAAACAACAATATACACAGTGACCACAATAACATAGATGGAAACAGCCTGAAGAGATGGCAGAATTCAAAGTAACTGTAGTGACCAATCGAAGTTCCAGACAGCGAATGATTGAATTCAAGTCAACAAGTATTTCTTGAACTCCCACTACACTGGGCTAGGCACCAATAACAAAATGGAACAGTCCCTCCCCTCAAGAACCTTAGATTCTACTGGGGGGGAAGATGAACCCCATTTCTCTTCTCAGTAGAGAGGCATAGCAGCGAGCACCCCAGCATACCCTGGCATACCCCGGCATACCCTGGCGTACCCTGGCATGCCCAGGGCAACTGCTAGCACAGGTTCTTAGATCTGCTTTTCTAAAGGAAAGCAACTCAAAAGAGGGTCAACAATCTTACTTTAATCAAATATGTGTGTGTGTGTGTGTACAGAAATCACAAGCAGACAAAAATACAGAGAAAATAACACAATTAAACAGACCAACAGATGGCTTCTTGCTGTCTGACCATTATATACATACGGTGTTAGTTTCCAGAGAGAAGCACCAACATCTAGGTTTTCAAAGCCAGGGGCTCAACAGCTGCCCAGAGTCTCACCTGGCCAAATCACACAACTCTTCCCATAAGTGAGCCCCAAAACAAAACCTCACCTCAGAACATATATAGCCTTCTCTAGGGTCAGAGGATATCACAACCTTCGTGACCCACTGCCTAATTACAAAATAACAAAAGATGTGTGCCTTCCTGAACAAGTCTCCCCTAAGCAAGCTTCTCCTATGGGCTCCAAGTGAGCCCCGTTAGGGGCAGGAAGATCTTCAGATTCCCATTACCATTACAAGAGGTGACAAACCACATATGGCAAATGGAATATATGCTGTCAGACTTGGGCCACATCCCTTTTATTTCCAATTAGCTCTTTTCCTTGTCAAAAAGAAGCGATATTATATTATATATTATAAAGGGGGCTGTTGTCATCAGGAGGTAATTATGGTGAAATATAAGGTCTCAAAAAAAATACTAAGGTGGTATGCCACAGTCAAGCAGATCTGGGTTTGGAATCGTGAAAACCTAAATTCAAATCCCCCTTCACTACTTGCGTTTCTCTGGACAAATCGTATTTCCATGCCTCAGTTTCCTCATCTGGTACACTGAGGATAATGATAGAACCTTGCTCCCAGGATTG